>CM055117.1:1021384075-1022584075 GCA_029206835.1 Rana muscosa | reverse complement strand
GGTCGGTGGGTGCCAAGAATTTCCAGCCTAATTGTCCGATAAGCTTGTACTTAAGCTCCGTCTGTGAGTAGGACCATTGCTTTTTATTTATATTTTAATAAAACTTTTAAGTGGTAATGCACAAGGTCGGTGCGTCCTCCTTTCTCTTTTCTTTTTTCTAGCCATGTGAACACCCATTGTTCTGAGGAGGGCTGCAAGACTTTAGACTTTGCTTTTAGACGGAACCACACTACCCGTACCCTGACTGTACACTGAGAGCGCAGGAGATTGTTGTTTTTCTCTGACATCAACAAGGCATTTTCCTCCACACAGCTGCCGCTCACTGGATATTTTCTCTTTTTCGGACCATTCTCTGTAAATCCTAGAGATGGTTGTGCGTGAAAATCCAGTAGATCGGCATTTTTGTAAATACTCAGACCAGCCCATCTTACACCAACAACCCTGCCACGTTCAAAGTAATTAAATCCCTTTTCTTCCCCATTCTGATGCTCAGTTTGAACTTCAGTCTTTACCAAGTCTAGATGAATAAATGCATTGAGTTGCTGCCATGTGATTGGCTGATTAGCAATTTTTGTTACCAAGCAATTATACAGGTGTACCTAATAAAGTGGCCGGTGAGTGTACAAATCTGTACTTGATGGAGTAAGTTCTTTTTATTAAAGCTGATCTCCAGGGAAAACAAAAATCCTCCCCTCTTGCAGTTTTTTCTCCCCTACACCCCCCGGCGATCACAGGTCCTCTGATGTCATCAAGTGCAATGCAGGGCCTGCTTCTGGAGTCCTCAGAGATAGCTAAGAACAATGTGACTGATAACAGTTAGTAGAGACAGAGAGTGCAGGAAGTCAGCTAAGAAGATTTCTGGCAAGATCGATAGGCACTTTTGCACGCATCAAACATTTTTTTTTTTTTTTTAAATGTCAATGGTACAGTTAAAGGACCAAAATGTGCCAAATAAGAGAAGTTCGTTGTTAGAGTTTTTATGCACTTTAATTCATAACTGTACCTCTGCTTAGCAGAAAACATTGTCTGAAGCAAATAAAAGTCCAAACGCTGTACACCGAACAAAAGCCCAGGTAAAATAAATGAAAGCAGTTTCAGCCTGGTTCCACTTGGGCCATGGTCACTGACGCGTTTCACCTCACCCACAGGGCTACATTGTCTGAAAGAGCACAATAGAGAAAAGTCTCCTGCACAAGTTAGTTTGATTCCTGTGATAACTTTTATTCTAAAACAAAAGTAATGTTAAAGGCAAAACTTTTTTTTTCATGTTGGATAGAGTAAGGGAAGGGTTATAACCTGTCAGTTTTATTTGGCCAACTGTGTCTCATAGGGGAGATTTCCCTTCACTTCCTGTCCTATTGCCAAAACAGGAAGTGACAAGAAATCCCTACAAAGTGAGGGAATCCAGGGGTGTCACCAGAACTAGTGCCACCGTTGGAAGATTTCCCCTCTATTACTGTTCTGGGGACAACGCAAAATTTAGAATTTTTACTTTCACATTTGATCATAACAGTAAACAGGAAATAGAGAGAGCGAATCTCCCTAATGGGGACACAGACAGCATTACTGACAAATGTTCTAACCCATGGGTGCTCAACCTGTGGCCCTTCAGCTGTTGTGGAACTATAAGTCCCATCATGCCTCCGCCTTTGGGAGTCATGCTTGTAACTGTCAGCCTTGCAATGCCTCATGGGACTCGTAGTTTCACAACAGCTGGGAGCCATGTAAAACCCCTCCGAGTCCTCACTCTATTCAAAATTAAAAAAAAGTTTTACCTTAAATTTCTTGTAAACCTCAGACATGAATAATGAACAAAGCATATCCCTCTATAGCAGCGGTTTTCAAACTACAGCCCTCCAGGTGTTCAGGAACTACAATTCCCATCATGCCTAGTCATGTCTGTGAATGTCAGAGTTTTGCAATGCCTCATGGGATTTGTAGTTCCGCAACAGATAGAGGGCCGTAGTTTGAGGATCCCTGCTCTATAGTGTGTACTTGTGTCAATTAACAGGTTTAGGTTGATTTGCTAAAAGTGGAGAGTGCAAAATCTGGTGCAGCCCTGCATAGAAAGCAATCAGCTTCCAGGCTTGATTGTGAAAGCTTATTTCCGCAAGCTGAAGTTAGAAGCTGATTTGCACAGCTGCACCAGATTTTGCACTCCCGAGTTTTGGTAAATCAACCTTATAGTGTCATTGCTGTCCGTTGCTTCGTTCCTCTGCAATCAGCATGAATTACTTTTGACAAGTTTTCCTGACACCAAGAGAAAAATAGTGACAGGGGAGGGATCTCCAGCTGATTGACAGCCTCTGCTCTGTTCCTGTGTGCTGTGTGAAGGGGGGGGGGGGGTGTCCCTTATCTACAATTAGCTCTCTGAGCTCTCCTCACTGAGCTCTGCAGTGTGTAACCTCAGCTCCCCGCCCCCTTTTTCTCTGACAGCTCAGACAAGCTGTAAATTCAGCACTTTGACGCTTGTAGAGAAGACTGCAGATAAACAGGTACAAGGTCAGTCACTTCACTAGGTATATATAAGGGGTTACAACCACTTTAAGGATGCTTTCAGTCCTCACACCTGAGAAGAGCGACTTTCAGGCATTTTTGTATGAGAGTTTTTTTTTAGCATTTTAGAAACGTATTACAGCTTCGGGCGTTTTTGATTAGCCAATAGATAGCACTAGGGAGAGGAGAATGGGAGGAAATTAGGGGTGGAAAGCTGCTGTTTGAGCAGCAAACGCACAACAAAAGGCTTGTAAAAGGCTCAAGTCAGGCGTTTTCAGGTTTTTCTACTGAAATCTTTGGGGCAAAAATTTTGTAATCTGCCAAAAAGAAGCTCATGTAAATTTCTAAGCAACAGGCGTTTTGCTCCAGGTGACAGAATGCTCATATGTGAACAGGGGCCATTGAAATGAATGGGATTGGGCTTGTTGAGAGTTTTAGAGCTTTAAGCAGAAAATTGCTCAGGCGTGAACGCGACCTTAGAAGATGGCTTATAGTGGATTTTAGGGCAAGTTCCCAAAATATTCCGCTGTCCAAAATTCGCTCAGAGATATAGTGGTCCTCCACAATGATCTAGCTTAGGCCCGCCATACGCGGTTCGAATCTCGGCTGGTTCAGCAGGAACCGGTAGAGATTCTAACCATTAGTAAGCAGGCTGAATGCACCAAGTTCATTGATTGATCAACTTGGGTACAACAAGCCCTGCCAGGTCCTCTTGCGAGGCTTCCCCCATCCCCCCTTGCCCGGGAGCAGACAGTAGCTCGGCAGAAGGGATTCCCCTGTAAGCACTATCCGTGTTGATGGGGGAATCACGCAAATTTCTTTCCTGCAACCTGTGGCCTGCCTTCCTTAGACCCCTTTCACACTGGAGTGGTTTGCAGGTGCTATTGTGCTAAAATAGCGCCTGCAAACCGACCCTAAACAGCTGCTGCTGTGTCTCCAGTGTGAAAGCCCGATAGCTTTCACACTGGAGCGGTGCGCAAGCAGGACGGTAAAAAAAGTCCCGCTAGCCGCATCTTTGGAGCGGTGAAGGAGCGGTGTGTATACGGCTCCTCCACTGCTAATGCCCATTGAAATCAATGGGGCACCGCGGCTATAACGCAGAGGCGATTTGCGGTGGTTTTTAACCCATTCTCAGCCGCTAGTGGGGGGTAAAACCGCCCCGTTAGTGGCCGAATAGCGCTGTGAAATTGGCAGTAAATCGCCGCTAAAAAAAGCGGCACTTTACCGCCAACGCACCCACCGCCCCAGTGTGAAAGGGGCCTTAGTGTTTGTATGAAGCAGAATAATTAAAGAGACACCAAACCATATGCTTTTTCTACAAAAAATAATCCATACACACCTACTTACCTGTATTCAATTTTTCATGAAATAGTTTCTTACGGTGTCTTTCTACCCCCTCACTTACATTTGTTTGGCATTAGCAGTGCATCTTAGTTGCGGACATGTGTACTGCCCTATCACACTACAAATCCCATAGTCCATTTCGGGAGCAAACAAGAGAGAGGGCTATGTTCCTACATACAGTGGGACTATAAAGAACGAATGGAGCCACTCTCTTATGCTCTGTACACACGATCAGATTTCTGATGGCATAAAATCCGATGGTGCTTTCAGTCGGAATTCCGATGAAGCTGACTTCCATCAGTCTTGCATACACACCATCAGACAAAATTCTGACCGTCCAAAACGCGGTGACATAAAACACTCAGACGAGCCGAGAAAAATTAAGTTCAATGCTTCTGAGCATGCGTCGACTTGATTCTGAGCATGCGTGGGTTTTTTCTCCGTTGGAGTTCCACACAGACGATCAGAATTTCCTATCGTTTTTTTTTCCATTGGAAAAATTTAAAACATGTTCTATTTTTTTACACCGATGGAAAAAAGTCCGATGGGGCCCATACACGATCATTTTTTCAGATGAAAAAAGTCCATCAGACTGTTTTCATCGGTAAAACCTATCGTGTGTACACGGCATAAGAGTGTTTCTCAAAGTCTTGCAGCACACCAAAAAATCTAAAAAATTGCACGGCACACCTCTACATTGTAGTTCGTAAGTTCCTTAGCTTGTTTATCTTGTTGAGCCACAAGATTTTTCGAAGTATTCCTTTGGTTTGTCCTTTACAGCTGGAGGTTTGGTTTCCAAGTGTCTCTTCAATTTGCTGGGAACAAGCTCCTTGTTCGACAAAACTGCGTTGTAGATCAGACAGAATGGCAATTGAGTATCTTCACATATTCAATGTAATCTTCTTTGTACTTTCTCTTATGTCCTTGCTTTTTTTATTTAACAGTCTCTATTTCAGAGTTCCAGACTTGATTAAAGCGGGGGGTTCCGCCAAATTTAAATTTATTTTTAAAAGTCAGCAGCTACCTGTCCGGGCGCCCGCGATGTCGGCACCCGAAGCCGATCTGTCCCTCGGCTCTCGGATGCTGCCGCCGCCATCTTCGGTAAGGGAATCAGGAAGTGAAGCCTTGAGGCTTCACTTCCTGGTTCCCTACTGCGCATGCGCAAGTCGCGCTGCGCGATCTGAATGGTCCCTGCTGTCTTCTGGGACCTGTGCTTCTCCCAGAAGATAGTGGGGAGGATGGACGTGGCATAGATATCCGCGGATATCTATGCCCGGAAGTGGGAGCAAATACTTGTATTAGACAGGTATCTGCTCCCCCCTCCCCCCTGAAAGGTGCCAAATCTGACACCGGAGGGGGGGAGGATTCCGAAAAGCGGAAGTTTCATTTTTGGGTGGAACTCTGCTTTAAGTATTTCTCCATCGCTAAACAATGAACAAACTTTACTTATAAGCATCAAAGTTGGAATAGAATGGTCCCTATTATTATAATATAATTAGAGCGATCACGCTCTCCCGAGATCTCGCACAAGTCTTGCGTTACGAAAGGACCCAACGAATGACAGACTTACAGAGATTGCGTTTTTATATATGTTACTTTTTTAACTTTTGCGACATTGATTTACCATTTAATTGTTCGATATGTTCAAGGTTTCAAAACACTAGCAATTTTAAATATTTTTCAAAACTCCCACGGCACACCTGGAAATCTCTCACGGCATACAGTTTGAGAATCACTGCTCTAACAGGAAGTCAGATCATAGCAGCAAAAAAGGGAATTTGGAGATTTGGAGGAGGCTGAGAGCATTAGAAAAGGCTTTTCCGTCACAATTTATCCTATAGTTTTCCTGTCTGTGTGATTCCTACCTCTTTGCTGCAATGTTTCTCCTAGTCCTCTGATTCCTTCACATGTGTTGCTTGGCTTCTGTGCTCACCTATGGGCATCACCTGCTATTGTTTGGGTTTATATTTCCTTTCCCTTCCATAACTTCCTGGCCTGCCTCCCAGATTGCTTTCCTATATGTTTAGCACTGCCTGCAGCGTTACCTGAGCAACTTCACAGCTCTCTGAGCTCCTGTTTGCCTACTATTATATTGTATGTATTCTGTGTCTGACTTCCCGTGTACTGACCCTGGCTTCATCCACCGTCTGTGCCAGGTTGCCTCCTGCCCTGACCTTGGCTTGTTTCCTGGATTTCCTTCTGTCTCCTGCTGTTGTACTCTGCACATGCTAGTGGTCTCCGCATCCTCAGCTGGGTGCACTTGGGGACTGTGACCTGGTTCTAGCTTGTAGCAAGTCCATCCCCACCATCAGAGACCCTGGTGAAGAAGCAGGCTGAGGCTAAAGCCCCGTACACATGGTCGGACTTTTGCCCAACAAACTTCGTTTTGAGCAAGTTGGACCAACAATCCGACCGTGTGTACGCTCCATCGGACAAACTTTTTTCGTTTGGTTTTGCATTTCATCGGACAAAAGTTGGGTCTGCAAACGGACAAATTTTTGCCCAACAAAAGTCCAATGGAGCAAAGTCCGACCGTGTGTACAGATAACCATCGGACTTTAGTCCGATGGACAAAACAGCTAATGTTAAAATCAACCAACAATAGCAGAAGTTGACCAAAGAGTGGCAGTAAAGATCAGAAAAGAGCAGAAAAAACACGTGATGTTGTAAGAAGTTTTAAGAAAGTTTGCAGAAAAGTCCTGTGGTGTGTATGCTATGGGTGTTCCCAACCAACTCCGTTCGGACAAAAAAACCACGGAAAAGTCAGATGGAAGTCCGACCGTGTGTACGAGGCTTTAGACTCCACACTCTGGGGAACCCTGAGTTTGCAATCTAAAAGGGCTCACTACCAAAGTTGCTTGACATTTTTTAAGTTAAGAATGCATACTTGAATATCATTTTTTTTTTTTTTAACCACTTCCCGCCCAAGGTACGTCATATGACGTCTTTGACTTTCAGTGGGTATATCTGAATGATGCCTGCAGCTACAGTCCAAATAATTAAATAAAATATTTGATTGAAGAACATGTATCATGCTTCAGTGGTTTTAAATTGGTGAGATAGATTCTTCTAGTACTGACACCACAGTGAATCAATCCATAAAGTGCACCACCACCTTTAGGAAAACTTGCTTACCAGATAGCAAGGCCTTTGCTTGTGTAGCGGGTACTCCAAATTTAGGGGGTCTTTATGTCCAAAATTAGGGGGATGACCCGAGCACTAGTATGGCTCGGGCCTTCTAATTGTGCTGGACTCTGCTTTGTTGCTGTGTACCTATGTAGAGTTCCCTGTGGCCTGCAGGTGGCGCTGCCATGTTGGGTCAGGGTTAAACCATAGGTTGCATTGGCGCGATAGGATGTCCTCTCTCGGCTACCATGCAGTGGGCTGGTTCTGCCTGATGTGCATGCCGGGAGAGGATATAAAAGAGGCAGACGCCATTTATTCAAGGAGAGACCCAGGGACAAGTACCCGGAGGAGTGTGTCCCCTAAGGAGGGAGGCGCGTACACCGACTGAAGAGTCTCGGGCACCTTCGGCCCGAGACCGCAACGTTCAGGGTAGGCCCAGTACCTTCAACTGGGTCTACAGGCAGAACTTTGGAGTCCTAGGATGCCCGGTTGAGTGTGTCCGCTCTGACCAAGAGGAAGCCAGGGGAGGATCGGTCCCATAACAGGAGATGAGTGATAGTTAGATTGCTGTCTCGGGAAAGGCCTGGTGACCTGTCGGAGGGAAGGATCCTATGCTCTGCAGAACTGACCCTGCGGAGTGCTGCTGCTCTTTGAGGACAGACTGAACTTGTCCTTGGAGGATTAAATTGCTTGTTCGAGCTCCACACCGGCTGCTGGGACCATCGAGGGACTATCCGGATGAGCTGTACCCACTTGGGACCGAGTGGTGATAAATCTGGGAGCTCCGTGCCTGAATCTGCTTTGGTTCAACTATTATGTCTCTCATCTACTCTCTCTTACCTATCAAGCAAAGATACTGTACAAAAATAAACTCAATGTTGGAGATTAAGTGGTTTGGACATTGACTTTATTAAAGAGGGAAAAGTACAGACTCGTCTCTACATTCTGGAGATGGGAACCAGTGGAAGGAGGTAACTCGCTGCGGGACCCAGATACATATATACCGACTGACCTCTAAACTAGAGGACACGGGCTTGTGGCATGGGTGCCTCTTCTTTCCCCTAAGAGGAGAGGGTAGTGCTACACTTGCAAGGAAGATCATAGGACAAAACCCTGGGTAGATGGCTGGTCTAATGGAGCGCTCCTCTCTGCGGACTACAATGGGATGCCGGCCTCGGAACTGGCGATTAGTAATCGGGATAACGGCGGATTGAAGGTAACTCAGCTCCGGCTTTGCCTCTCTCCTCCGTCTTTCTCGCTGTGTATTTTCTCCTCTGGCCCCGCCCAAATAAACATGTCTGCTAAAAAAAACCATATAATGTTTGGAGGTTCTGAGTAATTTTCTAGCAAAAATAAATAAATTGTAGGAGAGGAGTGCCAAAATAGGCCCGGATGGGAAGTGGTTAAACCAGAGTAGTGTCATTTAATAACAGTTGCTAGTAAACATTCTTACCTTAAGAAAAAATTTCCCTGCGCACCCCTGAACCTAGCATAGCTCAAAGCACATTGACTTTGTGTATATATTAATATGCCCAGAAACATACAAAAAATACAGCATGTTAACCACTTCCTTACTGGGCACTTAAACCCCCTTCGTACCCAGACCAATTTTCAGCTTTCAGCACTGACGAGACTTTGAATGACAATTGCGCGGTCATACAACACTGTACCCAAATTATATTTTTATAATTTTTTTCCCACAAATAGAGATTTCTTTTGGTGGTATTTGATCACCTCTGCGGTTTTTATTTTTTTGCGCTATAAACAAAAAAAGACAGAAAATTTTGAAAAAAAACTCAATATTTTTTTACTTTTTGTTATAATATTATCCCAGTTTAAAAAAAAAAAAAAAAAATGTTTTCTCAGTTTAGGCCGATACGTATTCTTCTATTTATTTTTGGTAAAAAAAATTGCAATAAGCGTATAGTGATTGGTTTGCACAAAAGTTATAGCGTCTACAAAATAGGGGATAGAATTATGACATTTTTTTATATCTTTTTTTTACTAGTAATGGCGGCGATCTGCGATTTTTGTCAGGCCTGAGATATTGCGGCGGACACATCGGACACTTTTGACACTTTTGGGACCATTCACATTTATACAGCGAACAGTGCTATAAAAATGCACTGATTACTGTATAAATGTGACTGGCAGGGAAGGGGTTAACACTAGGGGGCGATCAAGGGGTTAAATATGTTCCCTATTAGTGTTTCTTACTGTGTGGGGGAGGGGACTGACTGGGGGAGGTGACCGATCTGTGTCCCTATGTACATGGGACACAGCATCGGTCTCCTCTCTCCTTGACAGGGCATGGATCTCTGTGTTTGCACACAGAGATCCACGTCCTGCCTCTGTAAAAGCCGATCGCATGTACCTGGCAGACATTGCGGCCACCAGGCATGCGCATCGGCATCACGTTATGCGGCGCGCACAGCTGTTCCCCGCCGCGCGCCCTCAGAGGCGCGCGGCGGGATGTAAACAAACCAGGACGTCCTGGGGACGTCCACCCGGCACTTGAGAGCCGCGCTGCAGCCGTCTTTCGGCTATAGCGCGGGTCTCAAGTGGTTAATAGAAGTGTTGTTGTTTAATATATCCTTAACAGGTACCAACTGCACAGGATATCTCCACAACCATGAGGTGACACAACAAAGTCTGCAATGTAATGGCACCTTGTGGTGTCACCTCTTGGTTGTGGAGGTGACCCGTGGAGTTGGTGGCTGCTAAGAATATATCCAACAGCAGCACTTTAATTAACATGCTGGATTCTTGCATGTGTTTCTGGGTATATATATATATATATATATATATATATATATATATATATATATATTTATTTATTTTATTTTTTATTCTTAACCACTTACCTGCCCACCGTCATTATACGTCGCTACTTTGAAGAGGAATGCCGTTGTTATTGTAGCAGCTAGCTTTCAGATAAAATTGCGCCCAATGCTCTTAAAAGGACATTTTTATTTTATTTTTTTAAATGACATTATTTATTTATTTTTTTATTGCATTTTAGTGTAAATGTGAGATCTGAGGTCTTTTTGACCCCAGAGCTCATATTTAAGAGGTCCCGTCATGCTTTTTTCTATTACAAGGGATGTTTACAGCAGCTGCTCACTTTTAAAAAAAGGACACTTACCTGTCCGCTCGGCTCTCGGCTGCCCCCGCCGCCATCCTTGGTGAGGGAATTGGGAAGTGAAGCGCTGTGGCTTCACTTCCCGGTTCCCTACGGTGCATGCGTGAGTCGCGCTGTGCCGTCCTCACTGGTTCCCGTTGTGTTCTGGGAGCCGAGTGTTTCCCAGAACACAAAGGGGAGGTGACGCGAAGGGGCGGGACTCCCGCGGGAGTCTGCTCCCAGAAGTGGTGCAAATACCTGTTTTATACAGGTATCTGCACCCCCTCCCCCCCTAAAAGGTGCCAAATGTGACATCGGAGGGGGGGGAGGGTTCCGAAAAGCGGAGGTTCACTTTTGGGTGAACCTCGGCTTTAAAGTGTCCCAATTTTTTTTTATTATAAACAACAGTGTAAAAAATTTAAAATAAAAGATAAAATAAATAAGAATTTTCCTCTGTAACTCAAAACATGCAACCTGTAGAATTTTTTTAAACGTCGCCTTTGGACATTTTTAAGGGTAAAAGTTTGTCGCCATTCCACGAGTGGGCGCAACTTTGAAGCGTGAGATGTTGGGTATCAAATTACTCTGCGTAACATTATCTTTGACAATACAAAATAAAATTGGGCTAACTTTACTGTTGTCTTATTTTTTTATTTAAAATAGTGATTTTTTTCCAAAAGAAGTGCACTTGTAAGGCCGCTGCGCAAATACGGTGAGACAAAAAGTACTGCAACAACCGCCATTTTATTCTCTAGGGTGTTAGAAAAAAATATATAATGTTTGGGGGTTCTAAGTAATTTTCTAGCAAAAAAACAAACTGTTTTTAACTTGTAAACACCAAATCTCAGAAAGAGGCTCAGTCCTTAAGTGGTTAAACAATACATAAACTACTACACTAGGCAAATGTGATCTGTTCATGAGCTGCTGGCCAAAAAGTGGTCTTGGGAATAGCAGAACCTTTCCATGCATCTTTCCATGACCATGAATCTTTCTTAGATCTATAATTGATCGTACAATCTTAGTGCATACATCTTAGGAAATACTTTACTGCAAATACATTCCATTTCCATATTTTATCATCCTACTATGTCTGGGAAAATATATATATATATATTTCCATACATCTATGCAATACATGCACATTTTACTCTATGTTTTATCACTTTAAAATCCCTTCAAGCACAGAAAAGTACAGTACTTCTTGTTAGCCTTTTCTGTACTACAGTGCACATAAAATGGGGGTGAATGGGCCCTCAATCCCAACCAGCATTGTCCGTCTTGCCTGCTGAACTACATTACTCAGCCCATCCCTGCCCCTTTACATATTTTCTAACAAAACAATGCTGCCCTGGCACCCCAAAGCCTGTCCATATACGGGGTAGGGAAAGGGCTCTTGGGGCATGTAGTTCTGGGAGGCATGTTTATATCAAAAGGAACTGAGATCCCAGTAGCTGCCCATGCAACAATTTAATGAGCTAGTTAACGATGTTCTTTCTTTCTATAAGAACAAAATAAAATAAAATAATGCTGAAACATGCTCTAGTGTGAGTGTGGGAAAAGACAGGCAGGGGTTAAGGGCAGCACAGTAGATAAATGGTTAGTACTTCTGCCTAGCAGCACTAAAATCACAAAAATAATAATTTTGGGTATCAACTAAAAATACATTTTTAATGCATTTTCAAGCCTCGTACACACGGCTGGTTTTCTCGGCAAGAAAACTGCTGGGAGAGCTTTTTTGCCGAGAAAACTGGTGTGTATGGTTTCTCGTCTGGAAAACTGCCGGGAATCTCGACGAGAAAAATAGAGAACCTGTTCTCTATTTTCTCATCGGGATTCTCGTCGGCCTGTTTCCCGACGAGAAAACCGTGCGTAAGTATGCTTACCTGTCTCCAGGTAAACCCGCGCACGCTCGAAAAGACTTTGACGAATGCGCGGTAGCATGCAAGGTTAGTGTGGGGGGTAGCAAGATGGCGGCGACGGCATTGAATGTGACGAGCGCATGCTCGTCGTAGTCAATGACGTCATCACGTTCTTGCCATTCAAAAGAACGGTGGTTCTTTTGAATATGCGTGTGTACACAGGGCTTGGCAAGACAAGCTTGCCAGGAATCTCGTCGGGAAAACCAACGTTTTCTTTCCCAACGAGATTCCCGCCCGTGTGTACGAGGCTTTACTCTTGGATCTGTAGTTGATCATATAAACTTACTGCAAACAAATACTTGGCTTGACCGTGAAGACATTCCTTTTTCTGATATGAATAGACTTTACCTTTATTATTTTGTGTATTTTAGTGGGATCGGCCTTTATAGTATCTTAGCCCCCGAGTGGCATTACTCATGAAATGTCTAGGCCAATCACTTACTGCTAAAATACGATTTATGCTTTTATTAATCAACAGGGAATAACAGAGGTAATGTATTTATTTTGTGATGTTCTCCTGTGAAGGTCAACGCAGAAAGTTTCACTATATCTTAACTGGTTGTGACTTCTATGCTGTGCTGGCCCCCAGCAGGATACCATTCCAACAAATATTAAAGGCTCAGATATTTTCTAGGACGATACGAAGGGCAGGCAGGATTATCAGGGACAATAAAAGAAAGTGGTTTTGGAGTAAAAGTATAACTAAAGTAATTTTTATTTTTAGTTTTAGTTTTGAATAGAGTGGAGAGGGAGTAGAACACCTGTCAGGTCTTTATTGCTCTCTGTGCCCACCTTTGGGAGATTTGCCCTCACTATTTGTCCTGTTTATCTGTGAAATTGAAAGAAAATCCCAAATTTTGGGTTGTCACCAGAACAGAAATAGAGGAGAAATCTTCCAATAGGAACACTAGTTCTGGTGACTCTGGTGACAACCACGGATTCCCTGACTTCTTCTCACTCCCTGTTTTGTCTGTGAGAGAAGAAGTGAAGGGAAATCTCCCCAATTGGACACAGATGACAAAATGACTCTCCCTTCCTCTGTCTAAATATGTTTTTTAAAGTTTGCCCTTTGTTCTACTTCAATAAAGAAACCATTGACAAAACGTGGTTTGATAGCGGTGTTATGATTGTGTGACTTGGGCAACCATTTTTAGACTCAGCCTTTGCTAGCTCCTTAAAGTGGACCTTCACCCTAAAGCAGGCATAGGCACCCTTTCAGAGGTTGAGATCTACCTGGATAACATAGAGGAAAGCAAAGATCCCAGGGTAGGAGGATACTAGGCGGCGCCCTTTGAAAAAAAAATATCAAGCTCCCAATCAAAAGATGGCATGAAGAACAAATAGTGTGTCATAGTAGTGCCCACCTAGTACCCCCCCCCCCACCTCCACTGTTGTGTCCTCTGTTCACCCCTCTACTGTGTCTCCTCTGTCTCCTTCACATCACCCCCCCCCCACATACACACAGCACTGTGTGAGTAGCACTTCCTACCTGCCAGTGTGTTTGCAGCAGGGTGGAGATCAGGAGACAGCATAGTGCTGGGTGGAAGTGTATTTTTTCCCAAAAAATTGCTTTTGAAAGACCGCTGCGCAAATACAGTGTGACGTAAAATATTGCAACGACCGCCATTTTATTCTTTAGGGTCTCAGCTAAAAAATATATATACAGTAAAACATTGGATTGCGAGCATAATTCGACCTGGAAACATGCTTGTAATCCAATAGACTTGTTTAACAAAGCAAATTTCCCCATAAGAAATAATGGAAACTCAGATGATTCATTCCACAACCATTTATTCATAGGTTCTTCAGTTTATAGTCCATATAAAAAGATTATAGCAATGTGATAAGTTGTGTAACCATAAAATGTCCATCCACAAACGGCAGCCTCCACAAGGGGATAAGAAGCAAAATCCAGCAGGAGCCACAGACTATAAAAGAGAAGAGAGGCGCCTCTAAGTGTAGTAATATGGTTACAGTTAATGAAGGTACAACATTTAGCAACTCACATGGTTGATGATTAAAAGAGGCACATCTAAGTATGCAGGAATCCGGGGTAAAGCTGTCCACATAGACCAATAAATCATAAAAAGACATCCCCTAGACCAGGGGTCTCCAAACTTTCTAAACAAGGGGCTAGATTACTGTCCTTCAGACTTTAGGGGGGCTGGACTGTGGCCATTGGGAGTAGAAAAGTTATAGACATCAGTGGGAAAAATCATCTTTGGTGTCATTGGGAGAAATTGTGCCGGATCATTGGTGTCATTGGGCCCAATGGTTGGTGTCATTGGGAGGAATTGTGCCTCATTTTTGGTGTCACTGGGAGGAATTGTACCCCTTCATTGGTGTCAGTGGGGGGTAATTATGACCCATTGTTGATATTAATGGATGCATTAGTGTCTTAAGGGCCGGATAAAAGCCAGCAAAGGAGACCACTGCCCTAGACTGTTTAATGGAGCCACAGTAAATGAACTGTTAAGCCTCGTAACACACGGGCAGGAATCCTGTCGGATTTTTTTTTTTTCGGTTTTCTCGACGGGATTCCTGGCAAGCTTGTCTTGCCAAGCCCTGTGTACTGAACCGCCGTTCTTTTGAATGGTAAGAACGCGGTGACGTCATCGACTACGATGAGCCGGCGCTCGTCACATTCAATGCCGTCGCCGCCATATTGCTACACCCCACACTAACCTTGTATGCTATCGCGCATGCGTCAAAGTCTTTTCGAGCATGCGCGGGTTTACCTCGGACAGGTAAGCATACAGACGACTGTTTTTCTCGGCAGGAAACACTCTGCCGAGAATCCCGACGAGAAAAATAGAGAGCCGGTTCTCTATTTTTCTAGTCGAGATTCCAGGCAGTTTTCCCGACGAGAAACCATACACACGAAAGGCTTTCTCGCCAAAAAGCTCTCCCAGCTGTTTTCTTGCCGAGAAAACCGGTCGTGTGTACGAGGCTTTACTTGTGTGACTGGTAGCCTCTGCACTGTTCGGGAAGGAACTAGTCAAGTGCAGAGGCTCCTTTGAGAGTAGTTATCCATGTTTTTTAACATCTCTCTGGCAAGAATAATATTTCATATCTTTGAGTGTCATATTGAGAAACCTGAAGATTTCTGCCCTTAGAAGTGGAAAAAAAAAAAAAACCTTTAAAAGGGTTTTCAGCAGACAAGACAGCAGCTTAGACAGTCCTAAAGGTAATTTTCAAAACAACAAAAACGAAAGCATGCTAGCAGCGTGATTGTTTCGGAAGAATGTATGAAATGCTATTTAAGGTGTAATAAAACCATACTTATCCTATCCATAATGTATCTGTCGGCACCCAACCTGTCAACCTTTTGCTGCATTTATGTTTTTGTATTTGTGTTTCTTTTGTGCTGAAACACTTTTGTATCCCAACTTCAAATAAGCTCTGTATTCATCCCAGGCTCCATCATGTTCTTTGTTAAAAAAAAGAAGAAAAAAATCTGTAGTGGTCTCCGGTGTTCACTTTACCTTTTCAATCTCAAGGACTTAATGCACATTGTTTCCTAAAGCGGCGGCATCCGATGTAACTCATCGTCCAAGCTACAGCGGTTTTATGTCGTAGATTCGATTCCATTCATTCTCCCTATAACAGGGTTTGTACACTAACCTCTGGTTTATCTGTCTTTCCATCAGCCTTGAATCAATGTTTTCTGAAATGTCGACTCCTTTCAATCTATTATCTAAAAGGTTCGTACCTTTCAAAGTCATGATATTTTAAGTGATTTTTGTTCCTTTTGTCCTTTCTATACCTTCAAAGTAGAGTTCTGGTATCCAGTTGCGGAGTGCTGCACTTCCCAAAAATGCTACATGCTTGACTTTTGTCCATTTTGGTTAGGCAGCTACCACAACCTAAAGACAACCGGAAAGAATTACCAAAACTGGTGCACACTGTGCATAGTACCCAATCAGCTTCCAACTTCAGCTTGTTCAATAAGGCTGGGTTCACACTTGTACGACACGACAAGTCATACAACTTTCATCCTACTTTGCTCTGCGACATCAGTCCTACATTGATCCTACATTGGTCCGACATCCATCCGACATTCATGAACAGGATACTACTTTGATCCGACTTTGTGATAGTCTGACTTGTCCTTTGACCAATCAAAACAATCCCAGAGTGAGATAAATTCCATTTACTGCTGCTGTAATCACCATGTCGGATGTCAAAAGTCGGATGGTTAGGACAAGGATCCTACTTTGATCCGACTTCAATAATATTCAATGGGCTGAAGTCGGATCAAAGTCGGACCAAAGTAGTACAGGGAGCATTTTCAAAGTCGGACCGACTTGTGTCGGACCAGTTAAGACGGTTCTCATAGGGAAACATTGATTTTCACATGTAATGCGACATGAGCTCCCAATGTCGGAGCGTTTGTCGGACCAGTGTGAACCCAGCCTCAGGCTGGGTTCACACTGGTATGACACGACAGTCATACAACTTTCATCCTACTTTGCTCTGCGACATCAGTCCTACATTGATCCTACATTGGTCCGACATCCATCCGACTTTCATGAACAGGATACTACTTTGATCCGACTTTGTGATAGTCTGACTTGTCCTTTGACCAATCAAAACAATCCCAGGGTGAGATAAATTCCTTTTACTGCTGCTGTAATCACCATGTCAGATGTCAGAAGTCAGATGGTTAGGACAAGGATCCGACTTTGATCCGACTTCAATGATATTCAATAGGCTGAAGTCGGATCAAAGTCGGACCAAAGTAGTACAGGGAGCATTTTCAAAGTCGGACCGACATGTGTCGGACCAGTTAAGATGGCTCTCATAGGGAAACATTGATTTTCACATGTAATGCGACATGAGCTCCCAATGTCGGAGCGTTTGTCGGACCAGTGTGAACCCAGCCTCAAGCTTTGACAATAAAACCTGGAAGCTGATTGGTTACTATACACAGCTGCACCAGATTCTGTGTGCACCAGTTTTAGTAAATATCCCCTAATACGGCCTAGACTAGGTTCACACTAGCCCAGTGATGGCGAACCTTGGCACCCCAGATGTTTTCGAACTACATCTCCCATGATGCTTATGCACTCTGCGGTGTAGTTGACCATCATGGGAAATGTAGTTCCAAAACATCTGGGGTGCCAAGGTTCTCCATCACTGCACTAGCCCATGTCTTCCCCTAGTACAAGCACCTCCTCCACAGTAGTAAAGCATTGGTCGGGCACACATTTAACCCTTTGACGGCCCCTGATGTTATCCCCTTCCCAGCCAGTGTCAATAGTACAGTGATAGTGCATGTTTTTTTTACCACTGATCACTGTATTAGTGTTACTGGTCCCCAAAATGTGTCAAAAGTGTCAGTTAGTGTCCCGACTGTCTGCCGCAGTTCCGCTATAAGTCACTGATCACCGCCATTAATAGTAAAAGTAATAAACAAAAAAAAATATCCCATAGTTTGTAGACGCTATAACTTTTGCGCAAACCAATCAATATACGCTTATTGGGATTTTCTTTTACTAAAAATATGTAGAAGAATACATATTGGCCTAAATTGATGAAGAAATTGGATTTTCTATATATTTTTTTATTGTATATGTTTTATAGCAGAAAGTAAAAAAAAAAAAAAAAATTAAAGGTCTTTTTTGTTTATAGCGTGAAAAATAAAAACCGCAGAGGTGATCAAATACCACCAAAAGAAAGCTCTATTTACGGCTGCGCAATTGTTAGTTAACCACTTCAGCCCGGAAGAATTTACCCCCTTGCTGACCAGACCACTTTTTGCGATTCGGCACTGCATCGCTTTAACTGACAATTGCCCGGTCGTGCGATGCTGTACCCAAATAAAGGGGTTAAGTGTGTCCTAGGGAGTGATTCTAATGGGCTACCTAGAACATGACAGAGATCCCGATGACAGGGAGCAGTAGATCAATGTCCTGACACTAAGCAGAACGGGGAAATGCCTTGTTTACAAAGGCATCTCCCCGTTCTGCCTCTCCATGACACGACATACAGGGATATACAAGGTAATACTGACATATAATCACAAACATAGGTTGGACTTGATGTACTTGTGTCTTTTTTTTCAACCTCACCTACTATGTTACAGTGCCGTATCGCAAAATATGGCCTGGTCATAAAAGAGGGGAAAAACAATTCCGGAGGTCAAATGGTTAAGAGGAGGAAGAAACCACACAGACAACATGTTTACTAATGTGATTTTGGTATCTTCCACTGCCCCCTCCTGTTTAGTGCTAGTTAGTTTTGCCCTATCTAGATTCTCCCTATATCTTCTATGTTCTCTCAGTCAGTGTTGGCTATTCACAGAGACAAGGCTTAGGAAGGTCATTGTCTTCTTTTACATTTCAAAAGAGTGGAAAAACATCCTCGGTACTGCAATTAGCAGTAAGTAAAATTGCGTTCGATTCAACTTCAGGGTTTTATTGAAGAGTTAAGCTGCCTATGGATGGTGCCAAGTCAGCAGGTGACCATATGTTCAGACTGGGTCTAAGGAGATATGAAAGTGCATAATGCTTCATTTGAAACAAAACAGACAGCCATTCCACATTACTGGTAAATATGTGTTTGACTTCCATTTCCATGAAGGCGGCATAAGTGGCATGTTTGTATTTGGTGCTCACTGAGCATTTGAAAAACCTCCCTAGTTCTTCTCAGTGTCTCAGTGAAGTCTTTGAATATCAACAAGTTCAAATGATAAGTTGTTTGTATTATTATTTTCATCCCTCTCCAAACAGAATTAAAGAGCTCACATTTGATTTATCTCCCCGCAAAGAACTTACAAATTCTAAGAACGACTGCTTTACTGCAGCTGAATAATCTCCGGCGTAATGACGTCTCGGAGTCCGCATTGTTGGGAATAACATCGCTGCTTAATAATACACTTTAAATATCTTAAAAGCAGTCTTTATTTCTTTCTTTGCGGATTTGGATGCCAAGGGTCTGTTTATATAAAGACTGTTCTGTGCACGGTAATTTATTATAATCTTGTGTTTGGTGACAGTCTTTTCTCATCTGGGTCTTACAAAAAAAAAAAAAACAGTTTGGCTTTCTATCCTAATGAGTGTTATTAATTCAGTTTGAAAGCATTTGGTTTCATTTGTTGCCTTAAAGCTAATTTCTATATATACTTCAAATTTCAATTCTTATTTGTTTCATCCTATTTCTTTAACCACTTCAATACCGGGCACTTACACCCCCTTCCTGCCCAGGCCAATTTTCAGCTTTTAGCGCTATCGTACTTTGAATGACAATTTTGCGGTCGTGCTACACTGTAACCAAACAAATTTTTTATCATTTTGTTCCCACAAATAGAGCTTTCTTTTGGTTGTATTTAATCACTGCTGGGGTTTTTATTTTTTGCGCAACAAATAAAAAAAGACTGAAAATTCAGACATTGTTTCTGCTATAACATTTTGTAAATAAGTACGTTTTCTCCTTCACTGATGGGCACTGATGAGGCTGCACTGACAGGCACTGATGGGCACTGATGAGGTGGCACAAATGAGGTGGCACTGATGGGCACTGATAAAGCGGCACTGATGGGCACTGATAGGTGGCACTGGTATGCAGCATTGATGGGCACTCATAGGCGGCACTGATGGCCACTCATAGGTGGCACTGATGGGCACTCATAAGCGGCACTGATGGGCACTGTAGATTACTTATGGGGGGCACTGATAGGTGACACGGATGGGCACTGGTGGGCACGAATGGGTACTGATAGGTGGCACTACTGGACACTGATGGGTGGCACTGCTGGGCATCACTGACAGGGAGACATCTGGCAGGCATTCACAGTGGGCACTGACTGGCACCATTTGTGGGCACTGATTGGCATCTTTTAGGGCACTGACTGGCATTCCTGGTGGCCATGGGGGGCATACCTGCTGATCCATGTGTGGCTGTTATGCATGGTGGTTCTGGCGGCATCCCTGGTGGTCCAGTGTGGGCATCCGCAGGGGGGCTGCGCTGATAAACAATCAGCGCAGACCCCCCGTGTCAGGAGAGCCGCCGATCAGCTCTTCTCTACTCGTGTCTGACAGACGCGAGTGAGGAAAAGCTGATAAACGGCTCTTCCTGTTTGCACTGTGATCAGCCGTGATTGGACACGTCTGATCATGGGGTAAAGGGCCTCCGTCAGAGGTTCTTTACCGAGATCGGTGTGTCAGGAGGGTGCCAGCAGTTATCCTGCTGGATGTCATATGACGCCCAGTCAGGATAACTGAACCACCGCCCGGCTGTCATTCTGTTATAGGCCGGACGGGAAGTGGTTAAGGTTCTGTGTATACTTAAGCCCCAGAAATATATTAGAATCCCCATCTGCATCCATTTCCTTTATGCCTGTGTCTACAATTCATTCTGATCTCTCAATATCTCCCTTTGTAGTCACACATTCAGATGCACTGAGAGCAGAAAGTGTAAGCGATGATGAGTGATGAGCCCGAGTGACAGAACATATTCCCGACACCCATTTAGACAACCATGTTCTTCTCTGCTAGCCACTTGTTGCTGCAGATATTATCTCTGCTGTGCTGACTGGTTGCTTCATTACTGTTTCTTAAGCAGGTCTGATACAATGTAATTAAAGTGGAGTTCCGGGTGAAATATGACTTTTAGGTTTAAAAATACCCCATGAATACTCATGCCTCGTGCAATGTAACAAAGGTATGCTGTAAACTATGCCCAGTTTTCTATCTATGCAGCATTGTTTTATTACTTTGTGAAGTTTCTGCACAGCGCGGCCATCCCCAGTGTGGGAATGCACAGCCATGACAAGCTGACCAATATTTTCCATAGACGCCAATGTTAAATTTTACTGGAGCCGTGCAATGCCAAGCTGGCCAAGAATTTCCATAGACGCCATGCCAAGCTGACCAAGATCTCCCAGGAGCCAATGCAAAACCGGAAGTGATGCACGGCGCCGTAGCCCCCTAGAAGAGGAAGTGAAATCAGATATAGGCATAAATCAGGTAAGTGAACAGAAAAAAATAAGGATGCACATTAGTGCTGCATGGTGAGGAGTGAAAAATGTGGGTGAAACTTTGCTTTAAGCAACTGATGGGCAGACTGCATAGCTCAGGCATGTCCAAAGTCCGGCCCGTGGGCCAATTGCGGCACGCGGCCCGGCTTTGAATGGCCCACCTGGTTATCTAAACATATATATACGATCTCCCAATGCTGAGGCCACAAAAGATATATAGGCTGGCTGCCTCGGAGGGAAGAGGCGGGACGAATGCCGTGCACACAGGAGGAGTATTTCCTGTTTACACAGCAGCCTCTGTAATAGGAAGTCCCGTATTTGGCGCTGCCATTGGACGACTGTTCTGTCCATCAAAGGAGGCGGGACTTTCTCTTAAAGAGGACGCTGTGAAAACAGGAGATTCTCCTGTAGGATATCTTTGGCGCTCATCCTGCCCCCTCCATGTCCCCTCCAAGACTGCACTGATGGCAATGGTGGGGCGGCATTCCTGGCAATGGTCGGTGCTGCATTCCTGGCAATGGTGAGTGCATTCCTGGCAATGGTGGGTGCTGCATTCCTGGCAATAGTGAGTGCATTCCTGGCAATGGTGGGTGCTGCATTCCTGGCAATGGTGAGTGCATTCCTGGCAATGATGGGTGCTGCATTCCTGGCAATGGTGCGTGCATTCCTGGCAATGGTGAGTGCATTCCTGGCAATGGTGGGTGCTGCATTCCTGGCAATGGTGAGTGCATTCCGGGCAATGATGGGTGCTGCATTCCTGGCAATGGCGGGTGCTGCATTCCTGGCAATGGTGGGGCTGCCATCCTGGCAATGGTGGGTGCTGCATTCCTGGCAATGGTGGGGCTGCATTCCTGGCAATGTTGGGTGCTGCATTCCTGGCAATGGTGGGGCTGCATTCCTGGCAATGGTGGGGCTGCCATCCTGGCAATGGTGGGTGCTGCATTCCTGGCAATGGTGGGGCTGCATTCCTGGCAATGGTGGGTGCTGTATTCCTGGCAATGGTGAGTGCATTACTGGCAATGGTGGGGCTGCATTCCTGGCAATGGTGGGGCTGCATTCCTGGCAATGGTGGATGCTGCATTCCTGGCAATGGTGGGTGCTGCATTCCTGGCAATGGTGAGTGCATTCCTGACATTGATGGGTGCTGCATTTCTGGCAATGGTGGGTTCTGCATTCCTGGCAATGGTGGGTGCTGCATACCTGGCAATGGTGAGTGCATTCCTGGCAATGGTGGGTGCTGCATTCCTGGCAATGGTGGATGCTGCATTCCTGGCAATGGTGGGTGCATTCCTGGCAATGATGGGTGCATTCCTGGCAATGGTGGGTGCTGCCTTCCTGGCAATGATGGGTGCTGCCTTCCTGGCAATGGTGGGTGCATTCCTGGCAATGGTGGGTGCATTCCTGGCAATGGTGGGTGCATTCCTAGCAATGGTGGGTGCTGCATTCCTGGCAATTGGGGGTACTGCATTCATGGCAATTAGTGGTCTGCAGATAGGCACTTAGGAGGCTGCAGATGGGCACTGACCCTTATTTTGCTTCACAGTTCTTTATTTAAAATTTTACATTTTTTTCCTGAAACTTCGTTTTTAAAATGATTGAAAAAAGGTTGAGAAACACTGATATAGAAGAATATGGCCTCAGCTGGCGTGGCTCCAGCCACGTCCAACTGACATGTTTCGCACAGCTTCGTCACAGAGGTCACATTCATCTACACCTCAGTGACCAAGCCCTAGTGAGCGGGACGAAACATGTCAGGGGACGTGGCTGGAGCGACGCTGGTGGAGGCCACATTCATCTACATACTAATGCACTGGGTTGGTGAGCGGCGCCCTTTCTTCCCTTTGATAATGCTTTTACACCTCTGAATGGTGCATTGATGCCAGCTCGCTTCACTGCAACCGTCGGTGTTCTGTCTCAACTACAAAGCGATAAAGTTCATCTCCAGGTTTAAGTAGGCCTTACTCAAGCTGGTTTGATATTCATCCCTTGCATCGATACAGGCAGTTTAACTCAATGAATAAACTCACCGTTAGGACGACAGACGATGAATCCTTTCGAATGTTCCGTTTAATGATGAATATTCATAGATAGAAAAACATTGCAGTTGTAAGCCACATGTAAGATGTTTAGCATGGAAGATATACAGGAGTAATGACCAGAATCAGGAAGTGGAGGAGATATATAAAGAACTACGGTGAGAGAGAGAGTTCAGCTAGAAAGAAGGGGACAGATCTTAAAGACACAGAGCAAGAATAATCACACAGTGTAACACAACGCTCCCCGTCTGAAATCTTTAGATTTCATAACCTTAAACTAAAATTTATATTTTCAAAAAGTCCAATACTGACGAATGTCCTGGAACCTGTAATGAAAAACATGCAACAAGCAAATAATAAACGTAAGTTCAACAGGATGAAGAACATAAAGTCACAGTATGATGTCTTCAAATAATTCCAAAGTTCTGAGTAGAACCTGTAGATGGCAGCAATGTACTCCCCGCCGTGCCAACAGCATGGCTAGTCCTTGCACAAGTCACTCACCTGGCAAAAGGAGTACTAACTCTGTAATTGGTCGACTAAAGGTTCGTGTCGATCCTCCCTTGGTTACCTTGACTTCTACCTTCCGGACTTTGTTATCGTCGCTGGGCATAACTTTTAGTAATAAGACCCATAGGCCACTCATTCCGACAAACTTCCTTGTCTTTTAGAAGGATGAGGTCTCCAACCTTAAGATTCGGCTTAGATGCTTGCCATTTGTTACGACCTTGAAGGTGATGAAGATACTTTTTCTTCCAGCGATGCCAGAACACATTGGCTAGATGCTGCACCTGCTTCCATTGATGCCTGTAATGGTGTGACCGCAGCTTCTGTTTTGTACTTACAGAAGTGTAGAGTGAGATGTTCACAGTTCTTATTTCCTTATCATCTTCAGGGTTTACTAGCCCATAGGTGGTGTCAATAGGGAGTAAGTAAGAGTCCTCACACAGAAACCTTGGAGGTGACAGCCATAAGCTGTCCTGAAGAGCGGCAGGTGACACGGCTCTGGTCCCACAGTCAGCTGGGTTGAGTTCAGTGGGAACGTGATGCCATTGACTTGGTAGAGAGAATCTCTTGATACGTTCAACCCTGTTGCTGACGTACACATAAAATTGTTTTGTTTGGTTGTTTATGTAACCAAGTACTACCTTACTGTCTGTATAGAAGGAGAAAGAATCAATTGTAGTGTCCATTTCACTTCGTATGACCTCTGCAATTTCTACTGCTAGCACGGCTGCACAAAGTTCAAGTCTTGGTATGGTATGTGCAGGCTTGGGAGTGAGTTTTGCCTTGCCTAGGACAAAACTACAGTGTGATTCTCCATTCAGTTCAGAGGTCTTCAAATAGGCTACTGCAGCAATAGCTTCAACTGATGCATCAGAGAAAATATGAATCTCTCTCCGGTTAGCAGTTGAAGTGGATCCTGGAACATAGCAACGGGGAATCTGAAGTTTTTCTAGTGACTTCAAAGAATATCTCCACCTTTCCCACTTGTGTTGATTCTCACTAGGCAAGGGAGTATCCCAGTCTATGTTCTCAGTAGACAACTGTCTTAGTAAAATCTTACCTTGAATGGTAACTGGAGCAAGGAAACCCAGTGGGTAATAGATGCTATTCACCATGGACAGGACTCCTCTCTTAGTGAAGGGTTTGTCACAAGTTGACACTTGGAAGGTGAATTTGTCTTGCTTGATGTTCCACAACAAACCCAGACTTCGCTGTACAGGAGGCACATCTGTACCTAAGTCAAGGTTTTTTAGACTAGTGGCATAGTCCTCAGAGTGAAAGGCATTCATAAGTTCCTGGCTGTTGGATATAATCTTGTGCAGTCTAAGGTTTGCTACAGACAGCATCTCCTTTGTTCTGGTGAGAAGATCAATTGCTTCTTTAGCAGTTGGAAAGGACTTAAGTGCGTCGTCAACGTAGAAGTTTCTTTCAACAAATTGACGGGCATCAGATCCATATTCAACTTCTCCAGTCTGAGCTGTTCTCCTTAGCCCATAAGTTGCCACTGCTGGGGAAGGACTGTTACCGAAGACATGTACCTTCATGCGATAATCTATAACTTCCTTGTTGAGGTCATTGTCCTTGTGCCATAGAAACCTGAGGTAGTTTCTGTTGTCTTCTCTGACGATGAAGCAGTGAAACATCTGTTGAATGTCGGCCATTACTGCTACAGGCTCTTGTCTGAAACGAATCAAGACTCCTATTAGACTGTTGTTCAAGTTGGGTCCAGTAAGGAGCATGTTGTTAAGAGAAACACCTTCGTGCTGAGCACTGGAATCAAAGACAACTCTGATTTGGTCTGGTTTGCGTTGGTGATACACGCCAAAGGATGGAAGGTACCAGCATTCTTCTCCATCCTTTAGTGGGGGAGCAGGCTCTGCATGATCTCTGTCAAATACATTTTGCATAAAGTCCACAAAGTGCTTTTGCATCTCTGGTTTCCTGCTTAAGTTTCGCTTTAAGGAGGAGAATCTACTGATGGCCTGCTGTAAGTTGTTGGGCAATCTCTCTCTTGGGAGACGAAAGGGTAGGGGTGCTACCCAGTTATTGGAGTCATCTTGAAAGAACTCATTGTCCATTACCTTGATGAATTCTTTGTCTTCCATTGAAGGAGCCAGTATGTCATCTTCACTGGTTGCTTTAACCACTTCAATACCATGCACTTATGCACCTTCCCGCCCAGACCAATTTTCAGCTTTCAGTACTCTCACACTTTGAATGACAATTACTTAGTCATGCTACACTGTATCCAAACAAAATTTTTATCATTTTCTTCTCACAAATAGAGCTTTCTTTTGGTGGTATTTAATCGCCACTGGGTTTTTTATTTTTTGCGATATAAGCAAAAAAACAGCAATTTTTTAAAAAAAAAAACACTTTTTTTTAGTTTCTATTGTAAAATTTTGCAAATAAGTAATTTTTCTTCATAAATTTGTGCCAAAATGTATACTGCTACATATCTTTGGTAAAATGAACCCAAATTAGTGTATATTATTTGGTCTTTGTGAAAGTTATAGAGTCTACAAACTATGGTGGCAATCACTGAAAATTTATCACATCTGAACACGCCTGATGTACTGAAGGGATATCTCATTTCTTGAGACACTAACAAGCGAGGAAAGTACAAATACCCCAAAATTACCCCTTTTTGGAAAGTAGACAGTCCAAGGTATTTACTAAGAGGCGTGGTGAGTTTTTTGAAGTTGTATTTTTTTCCCACAATTCTTGGGAAAATTTAATTATTTTTTTTTACACAAACTGGTCATATTAACAGTTTTTTTCTCTCACACAGCATATGCATAATTGCAACTACACCCCAAAATACATTCTGCTACTCCTCCTGAGTGTAGCGATACCACATGTGTGAGACTTTTACACAGCCTGGCCACGTACAGAGGCCCAACATTGAAGTAGCACTTTCAGGCGTTCTACAAGCATAAATCGCACATATCCTTTCTCAACCACCTATTACACTTTTGAAGGCCCTGGAGCACCAGGACAATGGAATTTTCCACAAAATGACCCCATTTTGGAAAGCACACACCCCAACGTATAATCTATGAAGCATTATGAGTCTTTTGAACGGTTCATTTTTTTCCAGAAGGTTTTGGAAAATGTGGAGAAAAAATGAAAATGCATTTTTTTTACACAAAGTTGTCCATTTATAAGATATTTCTAACGCATAGCATATACATAGCAAAAATAACACCCCAAAATGCATTCTGCTACTCCTCCTGAGTATAGCGATACCACATGTGTGAGACTTTTACACAGCCTGGCCATATACAGAGGCCCAACATTGAAGTAGCACTTTCAGGCGTTCTACAAGCATAAATCGCACATATCCTTTCTCAACCACCTATTACAATTTTGAAGGCCCTGGAGCACCAGGACAATAGAATTTTCCACAAAATGACCCCATTTTGGAAAGCACACACCCCAACGTATAATCTATGAAGCATTATGAGTCTTTTGAACGGTTCATTTTTTTCCAGAAGGTTTTGGAAAATGTGGAGAAAAAATGAAAATGCATTTTTTTTACACAAAGTTGTCCATTTATGAGATATTTCTAACGCATAGCATATACATAGCAAAAATAACACCCCAAAATGCATTCTGCTACTCCTCCTGAGTATAGCGATACCACATGTGTGAGACTTTTACACAGCCTGGCCATATACAGAGGCCCAACATTGAAGTAGCACTTTCAGGCGTTCTACAAGCATAAATCGCACATATCCTTTCTCAACCACCTATTACAATTTTGAAGGCCCTGGAGCACCAGGACAATAGAATTTTCCACAAAATGACCCAATTTTTGAAAGCACACACCCCAACGTATAATCTATGAGGCATTATGAGTCTTTTGAACGGTTCATTTTTTTCCAGAAGGTTTTGGAAAATGTGGAGAAAAAATTAAAATGCATTTTTTTTACACAAAGTTGTCAATTTATAAGATATTTCTAACACATAATATGTACATAGCAAAAATTACACCCCAAAATGCATTCTGCTACTCCTCCTGAGTATGGCGATACCACATGTTTGAGACTTTTACACAGCCTGGCCACATACAGAGGCCCAACATCCAAGTAGCACCTCCAGGCATTCTAGCAGCATTAATTGCACATATCATTTTCTGACTACCGATCACATTTTTGAAGGCCCTTCATATATCTAACACATAGCAGGTACATACCAAATAACAAAAGATTACCTGTGGTTTTAGAAGTGCAGTGGTCCACAGAGGAGAGCATCGGTCCAGGCAGCAGGCAGGGATGAGGTCAGCGACAGCAAAAGCAATCATCCAGGCAGCAGGCAGGAATACTGTCCATAGTTCGCACAGGCAGAGATACTGTCAGCACAGCCAAAGCACAGCCAAAGCACAGGTCCAGGTAGCAGGCAGAGGTGTCCCGGCAGAAATGCTGTCCAAAGTCAGTAGAGGCAGCAGGCAGATATATGGTCAACACAGCCAAAGTATTGGTCCAAGCAGCAGGAAGAAACATGGTCCATAATGTCATGGGTCATTACAGGCAGTAATATGGTCAGCACAGCCAAATTATTGGTCCAGGCAGCAGGAAGGACCATCAAGCTTAGGGCCAGGGGGACAGGGGTAGAGGCTTCTCCCACCCAAATCGCTTTGAAGCCTCCGGGCAACCAGACCCTGTTCTTGGAGCACAGAAAATGAAAAACTGGTTTTCTCTACTCAGAACGCTATTCTGAAGCCCCTCACATATGTGAGACCCCTGTGTACTAAAAGTAGATGGCCAAAAGATCAGTCCAAGTGGCAGGCAAAAACATGGTCGATTAACAGGCCAAGGTCGGTACACGTGGAAGTCAGAAACTTGGTTTAAATCGGCAGGCAGAGGCATCGTCGGTAAACAGGCCAGGGTCAGTTAATTAACATGGAAGGTAGTTAGTAACATGGTAGCAGGCAAATAGGGAAGTGGCAGTCTGTTAATAATAAGGGGAACTAATGGATGTATGATAATTTTTGAAGCAATTTCCGATGCACAGGCCAGGTTGGGAGGGACAATCGGGACAATAATAGCTGGTGTCTCTTCTTACTCCTCCTCTGCTGCATACACGGCATTTCTTTTGGCGTCTTCTTCCAGATTCTGTGGGGGGGATGCTAAAGGGATAGTGTCGCTCGTGAAGCCGACTCACACTATCAGAGCGAATTCTTCCTGGTGCGGGATCTTGTTGGTAAATGAGGGCATCGATGATATCTTCGATATATTGGACATAGTGGAGTCGGTGATTTTGAGTTGCTTTTTGGTAGCAGACAAACAAATTAAAAAGGGCCATGTGAAACAGGTGAAACGCAACTTTTTTGTGCCAATAATGGGACTTTCTGGTTGATAAGTAGGGCTGTAGCATCTGGTCGTTTAAATCCACCCCCCCCATGTACAAATTGTAGTCGTGGACACATTCAGGCTTTACAATGGAGCCGCGTCTTCTTGGGATCTCCACCATGGTGTCATTGTGGATCGTAGAGAGGATGTGGACATCTTTCTTGTCCCTCCACTTCATGGCCAACACCTCCTCGTTCCTCATGGATGCCGATTCTCCAGGTCGCAATTTTTTTGGCAATAAATTTTGTGGGAATCCCTTCCGGTTTTTTTTTAAGGTACCGCAGGCCGGGGTTTGTTTACTGTAAAGGTGGCGAAAAAGGGGCAGGCTGGTATAATAATTATCAACATATAAATGGTAACCTTTTCCGAACAGGGGGTATGCCAACTCCCAGACAATTTTCCCACTGGTTCCAATATATGTGGGGCAATCACGGAGCTGGAGCTGGGAGTCTTTGCCTTCGTAGATCCTGAATTTGCAGACGTATCCAGTGGCTCGATCACATAATTTATTTAATTTTAACCCATACTCCCAGTGGCTCTCTTGCTTGGTATGTACTGCTTGAACTGCAGTCGGCCGGTGAAATGTACGAGGGACTCGTCCACACAAATTTTTTGGTCTGGGATGAAAACTTCTTCAAATCGCTGGGAAAAGGCATTGATTAGGGGGCGTATCTTGTACAATTTGTCGTAGTTCGGATGATCTCGGGGAGGGCACTGTGAATTGTCATTGAAGTGGAGAAAGCGCATAATCATGTCGTATCTTTTCCTGGACATGACAGCGGAATATATGGGCATGTGTTGGATGGGGCGTTTGGACCAATATGAATGGACTTCGTTCTTTTTTGTAAGCCCCATATTGAACATAAGGCCCAAAAATAATTTAAATTCCTCCAATGTTAGACGCTGCCACTGGAACATGCGGGCGTAGGAAGAATCGGGGTTGGCAGCAATAAATTGGGATGCATACAGATTCGTTTGATCCACTATATTCTGCAGCAAATCTTGTGGGAAAAATAAACAAAAATAATCAAATTTAGAAAAATTTGTAGTGTCGGGCTGCACACCTGGCTGTGCGGTGAAAGGGGGGATGATAGCGGATCCTGAGTTGGCAGGCAACCATAAGGGGTTTGCCAGGGCATCGGGAAGGTAGGATTGGGGCTGGATTCTTCGGGTTGGGCGTGCATTTCCATTGCTTGTACTGGGCTCCTCTTCCTGGGGTATGGCGCTGCTGGTGGTGGGCAGTTCTCCTGATCTTGGTGCTGATCTTGGTGCTGATCTTGGTGCTGATCTTGGTGCTGATCGCATTCTTTTGGGAGGGACGGTTTCCTCCGGGGACTCGGACTCTGAGCCACTATCCTCCACTGGCTCGTATTCCGAACCAGAATCGGATAATGGGAGCTCCCCGCTGCTCTCATCATCGGACATGGCAAGAATGGCATATGCCTCCTCAGGTGTGTAAACCCTTTGGGACATTATGGCAGTGCTTATTGGTGGGCCTGTGTAATGGTACTGCTGGTGGTAGTGGTGGCGGTCTGTGTGGTAGTACCGATGGAGGTATTAGTGGTGGGCCTGTGTGGTGGTACCGATGGCGGTATGGGTGGTGGTGGTACCAATGGCGGTACAGGTGGTGGTGGTACCGATGGCGGTACGGGTGGTGGTGGTGGCGGCGGTACCGATGGCGGTACAGGTGGCGGTACGGGTGGTGGTGGTAGCGATGGCGGTATGGGTGGTGGTGGTACCGATGGCGGTACAGGTGGTGGTGGTACCTCTGGCGGTACAGGTGGTGGTGGTACGGGTGGTGATGGTACCGATGGCGGTACAGGTGGTGGTACAGGTGGTGGTGGCACTACCGACGGTGGTACGGGTGGTGGTACTGGTGGTGGTACCGATGGCGGCACTAGTGGTGATACTGGTAGCGGGCCTGTGTGGCAATATAGATGCTGGGCCTGGTGGCGGTACTGGTGGTGGTACTGGTACCGATGGCGGTACTGGTAGCCTGTGTGGCGGTGCCAATGGCGGTACCGATGGAGGTGGGCCTGTGACAGATGATTGACAGATGGGCTGATTGATTGACAGATGGGCTGATTGATTGATTGACAGATGGGTTGATTGATTGACAGATGGGGTGATTGATTGACAGGTGGGGTGATTGATTGACAGATGGGCTGATTGACAGATGGGCTGATTGACAGATGGGCTGATTGGCTGGGCTGATTGATGTGCTGGGCTGTGTGACAGGTCCTCTTTATGGGGGGGGCGTGTTGTGCACTGTAAATTTATGTAGACAAACTACACTGAGCTAACTTACTGATCTCTTCTCTCTCCTCACAGATCGGTGTGTGAGGAGAGAGCAGGGATCAGGTAGTAACTCCTGTGGAGTTTGTTTACATTTGTGACCGGCTGTGATTGGACACAGCCGGTCACGTGGTAAACAGCCAATTCATTGGCTGTTTACTCTGATCGGGGACGCGCTGTGTCCAAGGGACACTCGCCTTCCCCGATCCCCGCTCTGCAAGCCTGTGGCGGCGCGCACGGAGCGCGCCGCCGTGTTTGTTTTGACAGGTGATCGGCTGTGACTTTGACACAGCCGATCACATGGTAAACAGCCAATGAAATTGGCTGTTTACCGTGATCGGGGAAGCGCTGTGTCCGAGGGACACATGCCGTCCCCGATCACCGCGCTGCGCGCCCCCGCGGGCGCGCGCAAGGCAATATCCTGCAGGACGTCATATGACGTCCAGTATCGATATTGCAACCACTTCCCGGACGTCAATTCGCTATTGACTGGGCGGGAAGTGGTTAAACACTGTAGAGCCGAAGTCGCCATCATGGCAGGAGAAAGGGCTTGTGTCACCTGAGATACCATGTTGCCATTCGTGGCTGGCTATCTTCTCTTTCACCCAGTAGTGATGTGGGCATGGCTCAAAGTAAGTGTTTCTGCCATTTGGCAGAACATTTGTCTTGAATGACGAAATGTTGGTAGGTCTTTTCATTTTGCCTATGCAGACATTGCCTATGATGACCCACCCTAGATCCGTGCGCTGGGCAAATGGGGCATCTGGGGGTCCACTGACTTGTCTGTGTACCTTGTGAACTCTTAGAATGTCTCTTCCTAACAGAAGAAGGATCTGAGCATCTTTGTCAAGCGGCGGTATCTCATTTGCTATTACCTTGAGGTGAGGGTGATGGAAAGCAGCAGCTGGAGTAGGGATTTCTTCCCTGTTAGCAGGTATATGATTGCACTCAACAAGTGTAGGTAAGGGTAATTGCAAGTTACCTTTGAGAGAAGATACCATGAGTCCATGAGCCCTTCTTCCAGAAACCTCTATAGTTCCACTACAGGTACCCAAGGTGTAAGGATGAGCTTCGCCTTTTATTTCAAATAGATTGAACAATTCCGATTTTGCAAGTGATCGATTGCTCTGATCGTCTAAGATAGCATATGCCTTTAGAGACTTTTCTGGTTGATCCTTGAGGTATATGTTCACCAAGCATATCTTAGCACAGGACTTACCACAGCGGTCTTCTCCACAAACTTCAGTGCAGGATGAAGAAATTATGGTGGAATTAGGCACTTGGTCTGTATTCTCCCCGCCATGCGTTAACCTGGGAGGAGTGTTGGCAGGTTGTGCAGAGCTGGGCTCAAGAGGATGGAGGGCTTGCACATGTTCTTCAGAGCCACACTCTATGCACTTGATGGACACATTACAGTCCCTTGCAAAATGTTCTGTAGAAGCACAGCACCTGAAACATACCCTAAATGTCTTTAAAAGCTCCTTGCGCTCTTCCAGAGGCTTTTTCCTCAAGCCGATACATTTATTGAGGGGGTGTGGCTTCTTGTGTATGGGACACTCTCTGTTAGGGTTTTCAATCTTCCTACTCTGTTTGTTCGTGGCCAGAACTGTGGTAGGAGTGGGAAGGATGTCAGTCTTTTTCACGGACACTGGGCCTCTATGGTTTCTATAGTTGCCCTGAAGACTGGTACTCTTAGGAAAGCGTGAGAAGAGGCTGTACTCACCGTAGGAAAAACTTGGATCGTTCTTGGTCTCTGAAATTTCCCTGATGAATTCACAGAAGAAAGAGAATGGAGGGAAGGAAACCTTGTTGTCTCTTTTGTATGATGACCCTAGTGCAGTCCATTTCTCTTGCAAACCATATGGGAGCTTGGAGACAATTGGGTTTACCCCTCTTGGAGTGTCAAGGTAACTGAGTCCAGGTAGTTTTGGGTCTGTCTTGGCTAGCTGAAGCTCAAGGAGAAGGTCACTCAGTCTCTGGAACTCCTTGTTGTCCTTACCGGATATCTTTGGGAAAGTTTCCAGACGCATGAACAAAGCATTTTCTATAGCTTCTGGACTGCCATAACTTTGCTCTAGTCGCTCCCATGCAGCTGTGAGGCCTGCAGTAGGATTGTCCATGAAAACCGATCTTAATGGCTTAACACGTGCAGCAGATAGAGGACCAAGCCATTTGATCAGCAGATTCAATTCTTGATCAGCTGTAATGCCAATATTGCTGATTGTAGTTCTGAAGGCACATTTCCAACTTCTGTAGTTCTCAGGTTGGTCATCAAAACTTGTAAGACCAGTCTTTGTGAGCTCTCTGCGAAGCATGTACCTCACAAACTCTTCTGTCTTAGTTGTCTCCGCCTTTATGTGAGATGCTGTTGGCTGTATGGTGCTGATTGCGTTATCTTTGACATTGTTGTTAAAGGACACAGGGAAATATGGTGCAGCAGATGCATCCAGGTGAGTTGCTTGCTTGAAGTCAGTTGTTCCAATGGTACGTTGATTCAAGGCTGTACCGATGACTGGAGATTGATGACTTGCTTGAAGCTTGCGCTGATGCTCTGTGACGTATGAAGGCAGGCAAGGTAGGCAGGTAGGAAATGCAGTGGAGTGATTTTGAGTGCAGGAAGTTACTGGAACCTCTTTAACTTGAAGCTGTGAAGGAGTCTCTATGTAGTCGGGAGCATTGGAGACAATGGAGTGTGCACTGCAGTGGCTTAGGACATAGTCTTTAGTGCGTTTGAGGGGGTCTTCCATATCTGCTATGTTTAGGTTAATGCTGTCTTTCTCACTTGCACCTTCGTCTGCACTGATAGCTTGCTGTAGGACCCTTAGCTTTGCCATAGCTGCGTCATGTTTACACTGTTCATTTAAGGTTTCCATTGTTGCTCTTTGTCGTGCTGACTGCGCTTCCAACTCTGCTCTTTTTTCTGCATATGCCACCTGCACTTTGCTGGCTTCCACTTCAGCGCGGGCATTAATAAGTCGCTCACTGAGTGTTGAGTATCTTGAACTATGGGATCTTGATGAGTTTTTAGAACGTCTGGTGGAAACAGATCTGTGAGATGCAGTGTCCTGTAACAGCTTTATTTTTGCTTCTGCCTTTAATCTGGTTTGCTGGATAAAACTGTCTCTTTCAATATTGAGAGCATTGACGCGCTTTAATTGCATCATCGCATTTTCTGACTTCATGTTTTGTAAGACATTAGTGAATTTGATGCTGGTAAGCTGATAAAGCTCATATGAGGCAGAAAGTTGTTTAATGGCGCCCTCTAGTGTCAGTAGTTCACGTTCAACAGACACTGTATTGGCTTCAGCAAGGATTTTCTCCCAGACTAATTCCAAGCTATTTGACAATTCAGTCCTTGAAGCTTCATAATTCTCCATTACTTTCCAAGTGGGTTTAACTGAGCGTTTGGGTAACTCAGTTTCTTCAGGAACTTGTGAGGAGGTAGATGTGAGTTCACATGCAGAAGCTTGGTCACTCATGATAGCAGACTGACTGTGAAAGCAGGCAGGATCTGTGTGCTGAAATATGACACTGTGCAGATTGTCTCAGGCTGCCATGTGCTGCTCTGTCCCTTCTGTCTTGCTATGAGGGCAGTAAATCTTGACTGTTTCAGTACTGACATGCAGAAATCTTGTAATTAGGCTGTGAAACGCCGTTTTTCTACTGTTCTGTCTCAACTACAAAGCGATAAAGTTCATCTCCAGGTTTAAGTAGGCCTTACTCAAGCTGGTTTGATATTCATCCCTTGCATCGATACAGGCAGTTTAACTCAATGAATAAACTCACAGTTAGGACGACAGACGATGAATCCTTTCGAATGTTCCGTTTAATGATGGATATTCATAGATAGAAAAACGTTGCAGTTGTAAGCCACATGTAAGATGTTTAGCATGGAAGATATACAGGAGTAATGACCAGAATCAGGAAGTGGAGGAGATATATAAAGAACTACGGTGAGAGAGAGAGTTCAGCTAGAAAGAAGGGGACAGATCTTAAAGACACAGAGCAAGAATAATCACATAGTGTAACACAACAGTCGGAGAGATCTCTGTCTCAGCTTAGAGCTGCATTGCAAGTTTCATTCGGATCACAGGCAGTAATTCTACTTGAATTTAACGAATGTCACTTTAGTACTCCTTAACAAGCAAGTAAGCATATTCAAGCTAGAAATGAAAAATTATCATTGAAAACAGAAATGCTCCCATTCCCATTGAAGCACCCACTGCCACTTTTTTGTTTTTTACATGTATACATACTGTATTTTCATGACCAGGGCATTTTTTGCTCCAATCAGCTCCATCTACTGACCATAATGTATTTTCTTGATTGAAGTATTTCAAGAAACTATTACATTATGACCACTAGATGGAGCTGGCAATGATCGGAAATCAACAAATTAAGCCAAAATACAGTCAGAATTGTGTGACAGTCCTCTAGCAATTGTCATTTTATAACTAGACCCCTAAGTGTGTACATACAAGGGTCTTCTGTCCAGTCACGTGTCATCGCAGGTCCTCTTCCACATTTCTTCCTCTGGCGGTGGGCTTTCTTGGACCATAAAGGGATTGATTCAGGGCAAATTCCTGTGCTTATGACAACCCGGGGTGCCGTGGCAACCTGGCTGATAATCACTTCTCTAGGCCAGAGTTTCTTTACCTTTTTTCAGTCAAGGCACCCTTTAAAATGATACACGTTCTGGGTACGTTTCAGCATGTGTGTTTTGATGAGTTTTTCGTGTGTTCTGGTGCATTTTTTCCCTTCTCTCCTTCACCGTAAAGCGTAACTCCACTTTTGTTGAGAAAAAACATTTCCCTCTGAATAATCTACAGTGCCTTGCAAAAGTATTCACCCCCCATTGGAAATCTTTGTGTTTTGTTGCCTCACAACCTGGAATTAACATGGATTGTTTGAGGATTTGCATCATTTAATTTACAAAACATGCCCACGACTTTGAAGATTTGTGGGCATGTTTTGCTCCTTCAAGTTAGATGGTTTGCGCTTGTGAACAGCAATCTTTAAGTCTGACCACAGATTTTTTATTGGATTGAGGTCTGGGCTTTGACTAAGCCATTCCAACACATTTACATGTTTCCCCTTAAACCACTCAAGTGTTGCTTTAGCAGTGTGTTTGGGGTCATTGTCCTGCTGGAAGATGAACCCCCGTCCTAGCCTCAAATCACACACAGAGTGGTACAGGTTTTGCTCAAGAATATCCCTGTATTTAGCACCATCCATCTTTCCCTCAACCCTGACCAGTTTCCCGGTCACGACTGCTGAAAAACATCCCAAAGATGGTGTTCTTTGGGTGATGGGATGTGTTGGGTTTGCACCAGACATAGCGTTTTCTTTGATGGCCAAAAAGTTCAAGTTTAGTCTCATCAGACCAGAGCACCTTTCTCCAAACATTTTAGAAGTCTCCCACATGCCTTTTCGCAAACTCAGAATGTGCCATTTTGTTTTTTGCTGAAAGTAATGGCTTTCTTCTGGCCCCTCTGCCATAAAGCCCAACTCTATGGAGCGTATGGCTTATTGTCGTCCTATGTACAGATACTCCAGTCTCTGCTGTGGAACTCTGCAGCTCCTCCAGGGTAACCTTAGGTCTCTGTGCTGCCTCTCTGATTAATGCCCTCCTTGCCCGGTCTGTGAGTTTTGGTGTGCGGCCGTCTCTTGGCAGGTTTGCTGTTGTGCCATGTTCTTTCCATTTGGTTATGATAGATTTGATGGTGCTCCTAGGGATCATCAAAGATTTGGATATTTTTTTATAACCTAACCCTGACTGGTACTTCTCAACAACTTTGTTCCTTACTTGTTTGGAGAGTTCCTTGGTCTTCATGGCAGTGTTTGGTTAGTGGTGCCTCTGGCTTAGGTGTCACAGCCTCTGGGGCCTTTCAAAAAGGTGTGTATATGTAATGACAGATCATGTGACACTTAGATTGAACACAGGTGGACATCATTTCACTAATTATGTGACTTCTGAAGGTAATTGGTTGCACCAGAGCTTTTTATGGGCTTCATAACAAATACATACGCACATGGCAATTATCAGTTTTTTTTCTTTCTGAAAAATAGTTTTATGTATATATTTTTCTAATTTTACTTTACCAACTTAAACTATTGTGTTCTGATCTATCACATATAATTCAGATAAAAAAAAAAAAATCATTGAACTATAGGCTGTAATGTAACAAAATAGGTAAAAAGCCAAGGGGGTGAATACTTTTGCAAGGTACTGTATGTACATTGCAAGGATTATAACAAACTATTTTGCTCATGCCTACCTTTTGTGAAGAAATCCCTGTTTGTTCCTCTGTGCTCTGTGCACAGAGTGAGTCTAATGGGAGTGGTTTCATAATTATTAATCAGCTGTGCAGCTGCAGAGCACTAATGAGGAAATACGCTGGGCCTGCATCCCTTTAGAAGTAATCTCCTATTGGAAGTATCTCACCAAAAATTTCATTTTTCTTCAAGGGGATGCCTGAAATCTGACACGTGCTTTTGATGCAGAAAGAAAATGCACTGGACTGCATACAGTGTGAACCAGCCCTTTAAAGGCAATTTATTTGTATCTTGGTATTTTTGTCTGGAATTATGCTTTAGGAACCCCTCTTGTCCTCTTTAGTATTTGAATGTAGAAAGTCCACATCAGTGGTAATGGATAAAGAGAAAGCGAGTTGTCCTTAGAAAACATTAAAATGCCATTTATTCTAAGGCACTAAGAAAATGAACAACATTTGGATAATTTTCTCTATAAAACTTTGTCCTAAAAATAAAAATATCTGTTCTTTATGGGAAAACGCTGGAGGGCTTGTGTACAGAGGAAGGAGGCAAATATAAATTTCCATGTAATGTGAAAAACATTAACAAACAATCTGTGCCCAATTTATTTAAAATTAGCTGGTGGAATTTCAATTTCAAAGTGAACTTCGCAGTTTTCAAACAGTCTACAAACAGTTCATTAGTAATATTTTTATGTTTATTTTTATCTTTTCTCTGTGCCTTGAACTGGATGGACTTTTTTCATTCAGATTAACTTTGTAACTTCTATGTTATTTCTATAAAAATTAAGTGTCGGTGTACTGTAGATGAGATCAGACCGACACAGTGTTTACACAGTGCATGGCCTCTGCAACCAAGCCCTGGTGGGCCAGGCGAAATGCGCCAGTCCGTGGCCAGGAGCAGCGCTGGCTGAGGCCATCCTTTTCATAAGCACTGGGTTGATCTGAGTGTCATCTCATCTACAGTACACCAACATTTCTGGATCAGTGAACTCAGACGCCTGCTCCCACTTTCTGAGCAGGGGCGGGGAAACACTATAGCCTCCGGCTTTAACCGGCACTGCAAGTTTTTTCGTGATCATAGTTCTGAAGTCCAAACAAACATGAATATTGTGCATTAGAACTAAATTTGGAACGTAGGGTTCCTGCTAAGAGTCTACACGTTTGCGGGGTAGCTAACTAAATTTCTGTGGTCTCCTCATCTTCTGAATGGTCCTCTAAGGCCGGCCATAGATGGATTTCTCCATCCACAAAAGCAAGGAATCAGCAGGAATCTGCATTGTCAGAATACATTGATTACACTTACACAGAATACACTTTGCTGCAGCTGCTGATCGAGAAAAAAATTCCAACAAGCCCATTCAACACTTGTCTGATCTAGAGCGGTCACACATGGATCGAAACTGCTGAGCCGGCCAAATTGTGACCCATCTTTGGCCCTTGAACCCGTCAAAATATACTTCATTGTGTTTCCTGGTTCCAGGACCACCCATTCTCTAAGTCCACTGTAGTCCACACACATTAAGTAAATTTTAGTGCACACAAAATAATACCCAATTTTTGTTAAAATATAAAAAGATGGTATTGTATCAAGTAAATAGATACCAAGCATGTCAAGATTAAAAATTGCACACACCTGTGAAATGGCAACAAACTATGCTGCCTAAAATTGTCCATAGGTAATGCTTTAAAAGCCTTTACAGTTTAGAGTTAATAGCCAATTATGGACCTATATTTATTGCTGTTACTCCAACGTTCCCAACGATACCTGACATGTTTGGTGCAATCACTGTGTGCCTATGGGCGCATTTGTATTCGCGTGTTTGCACAGGGCGAAGGGGGTGCTTTAAAAACATTTATTTTTACTATTTTTATTTAGTCCTTTTTTTTCTACACTTGGTTTATTTATTTATTTTCTATTTAACTTTATTGCTATCACAAGGGGCTGATCAGGTCCCCTGATCGCTTCAGGAAGTGACGGGTACCCTTTAGGTAGACTTTAGGAGTCTATTAGACCCTTGATGTCTCCCTTGCCTTTCAAAGCAGCTGATCAAGCACAAATCATGTTTGATACGCTGCTTTCCTGGTTGACTCTGAAACCGGAAGTGACAAAATCATCGTCTTTTCCGGGATTATTTGCCACTGAGGAGATGATCTTATCATCTATCTATTTATCCTTCAAGAATTTATCTACCTGTCTGTTGATCTATCTATCTATCTATCTATCTATCTATCTATCTATCTATCTATCTATCTATCTCAATCTATCCTTCCAATATCCGTCTAGCTATCTTATCATCCATCTATCTGTCCTTCCAGGATTTATCTACTTATCTCTTGTTCTATCTATCTATCTATCTATCTATCTATCTATCTATCTATCTATCTATCTATCTTTTTTTTTTCAGACACTCTACACTTTCAGAATCTATCCCTCCATTGTCTTTGTGTCCAGTCCCATACAGTAAACACAGTATGTATCTAATCATCCATTTATTGATTTTTTCTGTACTTCCAGGATCAATCTTCTATCTATCTATCTATCTATCTATCTATCTATCTATCTATCTATCTATCTATACTTCCATGGTCTATCTATCTATCTATCTATCTATCTATCTATCTATCTATCCATCTATCTATCTATCTATTGATTTGTTTTCAGACACTCTATACTTCCAGGATCTGTCTATCCATCATCTTTGTGCCCAGTCCCATACAGTAAATACAATATGTATCTATTCATCTATTGATTTTTTTTTCTATTGATTTTTATCTGTACTTCCAGTATCTATGTTCTATCTATCTATCTATCTATCTATCTATCTATCTATCTATCTATCTATCTATCTATCTATCTATCTATCTATCTATCTATGTATGTGTCCGGTGGCACACAGTATCTCCTATTTATGGCAATGAGGGATGTTGTTGAATATTGATATTCTCTTTCAATCAGATTAGAAAGGTCCTGGGTCATCATGCCATTTAACACATTAAGAGAATAAAATAGGAAAGACTCCATTAAACTCAGCTGTTGCATAGAATCACATTTGCGGTGTGCTGGGATTGAAGGGAGTGACAGGTAGACTGTTGATGGTCTGACACTTTGCTTATTTAGAAGGCAATTAGATGCTGTCTAATAGGACAACGTTGTGTTTTGACATATTAAATGGCACATTCTTTACAGACATATTTTTTTATCTTGCATATTCATCTGTGAACATTCAAGCCAGCGATATTTCTGAATTACAATCCTGGCAGGGACTTCATTATGACATTTTGACATTTGCTGGAAGTACAGAATTAGAATTTGATAGACATAAGTGTTTATGAACATTAATGAGATGTGACAATTCATGTCATGGTCTCTTGAGAACCAGCTCAAGTCGGCATTCACTTATTTTGGGTGGGATGCCAGATGATGGCTCATCACCTTCTAGTGAAAACATATGAATCCTAATAAGTCAGTCTGTTAATGATAATCTTCTGTAAAAATGTCCTAATATGACATTATAACTCTTCAGCTGAACTCCACAAAATTGAAGATCTCTTCATGTAGAGTCCATTGATCCCTTGTAGAGTAGATACATTGAAGTTAATTGGAAGACCATGAAACACGTCCTGATGCTTGTATTCTTTATTATCTCCTGGTTCTGGGACAGGACTAAAGTGACCTGAGTGAAGGATGGAGTAAGTAAGGGCTAGTTTACACTTGCTTCAAAACATGGCTTTGGACACGCTTTGTTAAAGCTCTCTGAATGCCAGTCAAAGCTCCTGTCACTTGCTGGTCTGGGAAAAAAGTGCATCTTATGGAGGGAAAAATACGGTAATCTGGACAGAATGACAGGGTGAATTATGTTTTGAATCCCTAGGGCTCTTTCACACAGGATGGATCCGTGAAGATCTGCCCCGTGAAGCTCCGTTGATCCCCGCTGAGCCGGCGGATGACTGGGCGGTCCCCGCACACTGTGCAGGGACTGCCCTGTCAGAGCGCCGCTCTCCCCTATGGGGGGATCGGATGAACACGGACCGTCTGTCCGTGTTCATCCGATCCGCTCCGCCCATGGATGGAAAAATAGGGTTTTCCTCCGTCACACTTTGGCGGAGCGGAGCGGGTCGGATGGCAGCGGACATGTCACCGCTGACATCCGTGGCTCCATAGGGCTACATGGAGCATCCGTTCAGGTCCGCCTAAAAAACTGACAGGCGGACCTGAACGGACCGTCCGTGTGAAAGGGGCCATACACTTAAAAATGTATCTAACCACAAAAACAAAAATATAATATAGTGCAGCTTACCAGTCCTTAGATGTGCTGGATGTATTCATTTTCTATTTTTAGGCTTTTTCCTTTATTTTTACCTGGTGATCATGTGAATAACACACTTCCTTGATAGGATGGCTACGCTTACTCATACACTGTATCTGTGGATGGAGCCTTGATGGTAACATAGGCTGATCTTCAAACATGTCTTCCTCTCTTCATCTCTATTACATTGGGTGGAGTATTTTACAGAAGGAAGATAACTATGTTTATGCTTTCAGTTCAACACACAGGAAGCAGCAAGGACACTGCAATTGGTAAGATAACAGGTATGTTCTGTACTTGCTAAAAATGCTCCTAGCCTGAAAAAGGAAACAAATGCAACCACCACAGTTAAGGAACTGTTTTATATTACATTTGTGTTCTTGTGTATAGTTTGGGTAAAAGTATTGTTTTGTTTGCTCTTTCAGGGCTCTTTCAGACATGCTCACAACCCACTAAAAAGCTATCTGTGGTTGATTACATTTCAAAGGGTAGTAAAGCAGCAGTAGGCAGGCATTCAAGAGGCACTACTGCCACCTCCTTTTACATTGCAGGACTGAGCCAAGCGGTTGTGGTTGTAGTGCTGCCCACTGAACTCAGGGGTTGAGTTTGACATTGCGACATTGCGACCTTAACATGTGTACAGTCCTCTCAGGCACAAAGGGGTTTTTTTTTGTGTTTGGGTGGAAAAGTTTGATGCCAAGAGCTACTATGCTGCAATTATTGAACATACAGTAACTTTTGCACACCTATATATATAAGAGCAATGTAAGGATCATAAAGAAGAGAATTGGGTGCTGAAAATCCAATGGAGGAGTTTTCCCTATTACTGTAAGATACAGATAAATGGAAAGCAATGGACTAGCACACCATCAATACATTTTTTTATGCTAATAGGTCTCTGCAGAAGAAAGGGTGATGCACCACAATACATCCCTATTTTTGAGACCTCACCTTCTCCTTACCCCAGTGCTGTTATCTGTCTTAATAAAGTTTTTTTTTTTTTTATGAATTTTGCATATTTATTTTTCTTGTCAAATTTGTTTATTACATTTTCAAAATTACAAGCATATATTGTCAATAAACATAGTCACTATAAATAGTAGCAGTTAAGGAGAACACAAATTAGATATTTATGTCAAGCTCCAGTGATTTTTGAAGGCGTCTTAATAAAGTTTTGTATTTCTATGTGACACTTTGCTTTATGCTGCATCTGATGTGTATGCTTATTTGATCTATGTACTACACTTTTTATGTATGATGTGGCCACTTTGTTGTCCTTTGAGTACATTAAAGGATATGTAAAGCTTTGTTGTTTTTTTTTAAAATAACAAACATGTCATACTTACCTCCTCTGTGCAGTTGGTTTTGCACCGAGTGGCCCCACTCCTCCTCTTCTGGGGTCCCTCAGCAGCGCTCCTGGCTCCTCCTCTTCTCGAGTGACGCGTTGGAGAGCCGCTCTCCCTCGGGCACTCGTGTGGGCGCGCTCCGTGTCCTGCTGCTGCGTCCATTGACACAGACAGCAGGACTCGGCCCCCCACCCCGTCAATCAATTTGATTGACATCAGCGGGAACCAATGGCTGCGCTGCTATCAATCTATCCAATCAGGACCCAAGACACCGGCTGGTGTGCTCATCCCTGTCGCTGGAAAGACCGGGTTCAGTTAGGTAAAAGCTGCTGCTGCTGCTGCATCACAGGAGGGTTTTCACCTTAATGCATAGAATGCATTAAAGTTAAAAACCTTAAGGATTTACAACCCCTTTAAAGAGGTTGTAAGCCTCAGACAGGAAATATGAACAAAGCATATCCCTCTATAGTCTGTGCTTGTCTCAATCCAAAGCACTGCGTGTCATTTCTTTCCACTGCCTTGTTCCTCTGCTATAAGATGAGTCACTTCTGACCAGTTTTCCTGACACCAAGAGAACAATGGTGACAGGGGAGGGAGCTCCAGCTGATTAACAACCTCAGCTCTGTTCCTGTGTGCTGTTTGAAGTAGGTGTGTATCCTCCCTCCAATCAGCTCTCAGAGCTCTCCTCACTGATGTAGCTTCAGCTCATGGCCCTCTGCTTTTCAGAGCTGAGAGATCCTGTGTAAATTCTGCAGTTTGAATGACTGTAGGGGAAAGACAGCAGTAGATAAACAGGTACATTTGATGTAGGAAGATTTATTTAATCTCTGTGTATCACCTGAGGCCAGACACTTCACTGGGTTTTTGTGAGGGTTTACAACCACTTTAACAATAAAAAAGTATTGATGATGTGCTAATCCATTGGCTTCCAAGAGCTACTGTGCTTGGACTCTAAGCACCTAAAACGAACATGTTGCCATACAGAACCTACAGTAAGATACAGCTGTCCAATTTTCACACTGTATCGCACTGTAAACGTTATCCTGTGTGTTATCCAAACACACAAATTTTTTTGTGTACTGAAATATAAATGCATTGTAATGATCTGTGCTTTGTGCCGCACTAAAAAAGTGTAACATGCAAAATCATTGATGCATTGCGTCCTTTTCAAAATTAATGGGCTTCCTAAGGCAACGCACGTAAACGCACATTCAGTGCACATGTGTTAGTGCAACACTTATACCATTCATTGCCTTATGTCCTCCTGCTGCTCCCTCCTTACATCACCAGTAACACTGTCAGGAATTTCTGATGCTTGTTTAAATTGGAATACAAGTAGCTTCAAAGGTTACCTAATAAATATTCATAAATCTCTCCAAAGGCAATATAAGGCTTGGGCAAACAACTTTTTTATTTTATTTTATTCCAAGTACTGTACAAAGAACAAGAGGACATCAGCAACGTAAGGAGGAAAGACTGTGTTACTTTCAGTATAGGAAAAGGATTTCCATGGTGAGAGTGGCCCGAAACGGAATAAAAATCCCAAATTTTGAATTGTCACTTTGTTTTGCCAATCTTTCTTTAATGTTGAAGGCTTTTCATAGCTCAACTAAGCCACTTCTTTATTTCTAATATGAAATCATATGGTACTGTATCATGAAGATACCCCAGCATTTAAATCATGAAGATACCCCAGCATTTAAATCATGAAGATACCCAAGCATTTAAATCCACACCTTAAAGCATGGGTGCTCAACCTGTGCCCCTCCAGCTGTTGCGAAACTACACGTTCCATCATGCCTCTGCCTTTGGGAGTCATGCTTGTACCCGTCAGACTTGCAATACCTCATGGGACTTGTAGTTCTTCAACAGCTGGAGAGCCACAGGTTGAGCACCCATGCCTTAATGCAGGGGTCTCCAAACTTTTCAAACAAAGGGACAGTTTATTGTCCTTCAGACTTTATGAAGGTCGGATTGTGGGCAGCAGGGGCAGAAAATGTCATGGGCTTGGCATGAGTGAGAATAAATATGGCCTTAGGGTTGGTGGTTAATAGTAGTAGTGTCCCTATTAATAGGAGGAATAGTATCCCATTATTGGTATAGGTGGAAGAAATAGTGCCCCATTGTTGGTGGCAGTGGGAGGAATAGTGCCCCAAGGGCCTGATAAAGGCTAGCAAAGGGCTACATCTGGCCCTTGGGCCACAATTTGGAGACCCCTGCCTTAAAGGATAAGCTCACCTTCAGGAACATGTAACATACTCCCACTCCTGCAGTGTCTTGGCGATCCAAGCACCTGGTGTGACAGCAGTATGGGGAGAAGTTCCCCATACCAGCTGTCACTTTTCGAAAAGAGTGCATCTGTGTGCATGTGAATGAACTACAAGTACCGACATCCTTTGCGGATGTCGGCTTGTAGTTCTCAATGAACCACCACAATGCTGTTGAGCTCTGGTTGTTCATTGATTCTTCCTGTCAGTGTGAAACTACCTATCTAGCTATGATGAACAGGCAGACAGCTTACACTGACAGTCTTCAGGAGACCTGCATGGCACCAGCGATCTGCTGATTGCTGGTGTAATGCTTTGCAGGCTCATAATAAAAAAAAAAAGTAAATGCACAATTTTTTACCTGCAAAAAAATTTGCATTTATTATTTTTTGTAAAAATTTGAACTTATCCTTTAAGACGCCCTAATCCAATCACCATGGAATGTGACAATGTTAATTGTCCAAGAACAGGATGAGAGGTGTGAAAGTTGTGGAACCATGGGTTCAATACCATTGTCAGTGGCATAGGTGTTAGTTCCTTGATTTTACATGGCTAAAGATGTAAATTGTCAGATGTTTGAGGTAGGGATGTTAAAATAGCATTATATGTGGAAGAAACATGGTGTCAGAGGCCCCCACCCCTGTTCAGGGATGGTTGTTCCATTATGACATAGATGGACTCTTTCACACCTCTTGTGAGTCAGTTGTCCACTGTTTACAAAATGTGCCCCTCACTGTCCTTGAAAGAATGTCTCTTTTCCTTAAAAGCAGGGATCCCCAAACTTTTCATACAAAGGGCCAGTTTACTGTCCTTCAGATATTAGGGGTCGAGATTGTGGCCCAGCATCAGTGAGAATAAACATTGCCTCAGAATTTGGTGGTCAGGTAAATAGCACCTGTGGTCAGTAGGAGGAGGAATAGTGCCCCATCATTGGTATTACTGGGAGGAATAGTGCCCCATGACTGGTATTAGTGGGAGGAATAGTGCCCCATGACTGGTGTTAGTGGGAGGAATAGTGCCCCATCATATATATTAGTGGGAGAAATAGTGCCCCGTCATATATATTAATGGGAGGAATAGTGCACCGTCATATATATTAGTATATTAGTGGAAGGATAAGTGCACCGTCATATATATTAATGGGAGGAATAGTGCACCGTCATATATATTAGTGGAAGGAATAGTGCCCCGTCATATATATTAATGGGAGGAATAGTGCCCTGTCATATATATTAATGGGAGGAATAGTGCCCTGTCATATATATTAATGGGAGGAATAGTGCACCGTCATATATATTAATGGAAGGAATAGTGTACCGTCATATATATTAGTGGAAGGAATAGTGCACCGTCATATATATTAATGGGAGGAATAGTGCACCGTCATATATATTAATGGGAGGAATAGTGCCCCGTCATATATATTAATGGGAGGAATAGTGCCCCGTCATATGTATTAGTATATTAGTGGAAGGAATAGTGCCCCGTCATATATATTAATAGGAAGAATAGTGCCCTGTCATATATATTAATGGGAGGAATAGTGCCCCGTCATATGTATTAGTATATTAGTGGGAGGAATAGTGCCCCGTCATATATATTAATGGGAGGAATAGTGCCCTGTCATATATATTAATGGGAGGAATAGTGCCCCGTCATATGTATTAGTATATTAGTGGGAGGAATAGTGCCCCGTCATATATATTAATGGGAGGAATAGTGCACCGTCATATATATTAATGGGAGGAAGAGTGCACCGTCATATGTATTAGTATATTAGTGGGAGGAATAGTGCCCCGTCATATATATTAATAGGAAGAATAGTGCCCTGTCATATATATTAATGGGAGGAATAGTGCCCCGTCATATGTATTAGTATATTAGTGGGAGGAATAGTGCCCCGTCATATATATTAATGGGAGGAATAGTGCCCTGTCATATATATTAATGGGAGGAATAGTGCCCCGTCATATGTATTAGTATATTAGTGGGAGGAATAGTGCCCCGTCATATATATTAATGGGAGGAATAGTGCACCGTCATATATATTAATGGGAGGAAGAGTGCACCGTCATATGTATTAGTATATTAGTGGGAGGAATAGTGCCCCGTCATATATATTAATGGGAGGAATAGTGCACCGTCATATATATTAGTGGGAGGAATAGTGCCCTGTCATATATATTAGTGGGAGGAATAGTGCCCTGTCATATATATTAGTATATTAGTGGAAGGAATAGTGCCCCGTCATATATATTAATGGGAGGAATAGTGCCCCCGCCCCGTCATATATATTAATGGGAGGAATAGTGCACCGTCATATATATTAGTGGGAGGAATAGTGTACCGTCATATATATTAGTGGGAGGAATAGTGCCCTGTCATATATATTAGTATATTAGTGGAAGGAATAGTGCCCTGTCATATATATTAATGGGAGGAATAGTGCCCCCGCCCCGTCATATATATTAATGGGAGGAATAGTGCACCGTCGTATATATTAATGGTAAGAATAGTGCACCGTCATATGTATTAGTATATTAGTGGGAGGAATAGTGCCCCATCATATATATTAATGGGAGGAATAGTGCCCCGTCATATATATAAGTATATTAGTGGAAGGAATAGTGCCCCGTCATATATATTAATGGGAGGAATAGTGCCCCGTCATATATATTAATGGGAGGAATAGTGCCCCGTCATATATATTAATGGGAGGAATAGTGCCCCGTCATATATATTAATGGGAGGAATAGTGCCCCGTCATATATATTAATGGGGGGAATAGTGCCCCGTCATATATATTAATGGGAGGAATAGTGCCCCGTCATATATATTAATGGGAGGAATAGTGCCCCATCATATATATTAATGGGAGGAATAGTGCCCCGTCATATATATTAATGGGAGGAATAGTGCACCGTCATATGTATTAATGGTAAGAATAGTGCACTGTCATATGTATTAGTATATTAGTGGGAGGAATAGTGCCCCATCATATATATTAATGGGAGGAATAGTGCCCCATCATATATATTAATGGGAGGAATAGTGCACCGTCATATGTATTAGTATGTTAGTGGGAGGAATAGTGCCCCATCATTAGTGTCAGTGGCAGGAATTATTCCCCACTGTTGGCGTCAGTAGAAGAAATAGTGCCCCATATCATTGGGAGAAATACTGCCCCAAGCGCCTGGATAAAGGCTAGCAAAGGGCCACTGCTTTAAAGTTTAGGAAGACTGCTGAGTCTTGGCTTGTAGAATTAGAGTCTTGAGTCTTGGGCCATTTATTTTTTTAGAGATTGTTTTTTCTCTCCAACGTACAGGACTTTTTATTCCACACTGTAATGCATATACCAATTTACTTTGCTTGTGTTTGGGTGTTGGGTCTTTAGGACATACAAGTTTTTTTCTCAGTGTATTGTTGGGCTTGAAGGACACAAGGATGCAATGTTTTGTACGGATCCTTCTAAGTTTTTCTGCACATTAGCTAGATATGAATGGGCTTTTTTATTAACACAATGCTTTTTTAACAATGCAGTGAACCACAACATACAGTATATTCATTGTGGCGTTCTGCAATGCATTGTGGGTTGGGCTTGACTGAACAATAAATTAGAGTGCCATTCAGAAATGAATGATATATAATGCACTACACAAATAGAAGATGCATCGCCATGCGTTGTTGCACTTGTTGGGACAACACACAATGGTGAATCGACCCTGAGACAATTAAAACTCTACTTTTTAATTCAACCTGATTTAATTTCTGTAGTTTATGGGGAAACTCAAACTGGGCTTTAATGTTACAGTTGACCCCCGAAATTCACAGGGGTTACGTTCTTTGAGCTCCCGCAAATTGTGAAAATCTGCAAATTTTGGATGTGCTAATAAACTGTAAGTGCCGACTCCCATCCGACTCTGAGACCGCCCCGACCATCCCGACTTCAGTGCGGCTTGCAAAATGACTTCTGTATAGAAGTCAACACAAGCCGCTCTGAAGTCGCACCCATGTAGTACAGGAATCTTTTTTGGATGGTCTATCGTTTGACAGCCTTGGGCTTCCCTTCTCAGCTGGTTTTTAGCCATTTTCTATTATATGTGTTTGTTTTTTATTTTTATGTTTGATGTTTCATCACGTATTCGTTTTTTGTACATGTTAATAAAATTGTAAACCCCTTTTCATACTCCACTGTCTGTGGTCCATTTAAAATCCCCTCTTTTGAGGAAAATTGTTGTTACTGAACCTTTTTCTAAGTCACTCAGACTTAGAACGGTTCCATTGTACTGCATGGAGTGCGACTTGTCAAGCTGACAAGTCGCCTGACCGGTCGTCCCTGTGTGAACCGTTACTTATGATGCAGGAATGCTAGGCTGGGAAAGAATCCATGGATGACTGAGGCCTCAAACTCTGAACCGCGACATCGCAGGGGTCGCCTGTACAGTGAAACATCAGAGCAGAACCATGTTAAAGAATTATCGGCTCTATTCATACACAAAGCAGCCACAAGAGCTCTGTCTCTATGCGGCTTTCTATAGAAGTATCAGACAATGCCACAAAACTGTAAAAGTAAAAGAATGCCACAAAACTGCTTATTCTCGACTTGTGAATCCTTGGCAATGGCGGCACAAATTGAAAAAGTAGTATTGATGTCTGCAGAGTCTCGGTTTGCTGTGTGATCTTGCCTCACATGTGGTGCATTCATTTTAAACTAAATTGACAAATATGCTGTGATTTTCCTGCCTTAGAATCCTAGCAATTCTGAAATGTAAAAAATTCCAATGCAACGCTTGCCATCTTGTATCTAGCGTTGCCATGTATCTCGGAGGCCAAAACAAGTGATAGAATTTGCGTGGGAATTTACATAATTATTCACATTTTCTCCAAACATGCTTTTAATGAATCTGCTGATTCAATAGTAGCTAATTCTTGGATCTTGTTTGGGGAAAAGAGAGAGAGAAATTAGCATGCAGAATTATGACTACATGAATATTTATGTGGGTCTGGGCTTGTTGGGTTGACCATTCAATTTCTTTCTTCCGAATGCAGACACTAATTGTTGGATCTGTGATAAGGATGTTAGGATTTTATATGTCGCTTGCATTGGTTTATTTTAAAGGAAACAGGAAGGAACTCAGGTGCACTTTGTAAGTATAAATTGTCTCGAAGAGGCGTGAGTTTGTATATAAAAGGGGTTGTAAACCCTCAAGGTTTTTCAACCTAATGCATTCTATGCATTAAGGTAAAAAATCTTCTGTGATGCAGCCATCCAGAGCCCCCCTTTTACTTACCTGAACCCATTTTTTCTCGCCCTGGGGACAAGCACACCAGTACCAGCCGGTGTCTCGGGTCCTTATTGGATAGACTGAAAGCAGCGCAGCCATTGGCTCCCGCTGCTGTCAATCAAATCCAATGACGCGGGGGCGGGGCCGAACGCAGCAGCAGGACATGGGAGCGCGCTCGCACGGCGCTTTTCCAACGGGGCACTCGAGAAGAGGAGGAGCCAGGAGCGCCACTGAGGGACCCCAGAAGAGGAGGATCGGGGCCACCCTGTGCAAAACCAACTGCACAGAGGAGGTAAGTATGACATTTTTTTTTTTTTTTTAAACAAACATTTACATATCCTTTAAGTTTTTCACCTTCAAAATATGGCTGCAAAGTCAGCAGATACGGGAGTCCCTGAATTGTGTGAGGTTAGTGGTCTAATCCCCATTGTGCTGCTAGCATGGGGTATTTAAAGAGACTCTGTCACCGATGGGCCTGACACTCCACCTGGCCAGCAGGAGACGGCAGCCCTGGGCAGTCAGCCTGCTTAAAGAAGATCTTCAGTCATTTAAAAAAAAAATGAATGTAAGCAGCTGAAAATACTATAGCTGCTGACTTTTTATGAACAAGTACTTACCAGCCCATATGTCCAGCGCTATCTTCGTCTGGGATGGTCTTCATATTTCAAGTACTGCCATCTTAGCTGTGGGAGCCGGTTGTCACTTCCTGCTGTCTTACAGCTGACTCTCCACAGCGCATGCGCTAGATCGCCCTGTCAGATTGGTCACGCAGCTTCCCTGGACATGTCTCTGGAAATTGCGGACAGGGGGCTGGGCTGGGCAAGCCAAACTACTGTAATTTGTGCCTAGGCAAGAATTGCAGAATTTGGAGTAGGTACCTGTCAGAAAAAGGTACCTGCTCCAAAAATAACAACTTTCAAACATGATGGGGAGAGGCGGATTAGTTGTACTTACACTGACACCCATGACACTGACTTTTCTGACTACCCACTCATAGGCAGACATCCCAACCTGCAAAAACTCATTTTAGGAAGGGGGCAAACTCATTTCAGGGAGGTGGCGCTCTGCGGCCACAACCACCACCCCCCTCGCTGCAATTTTTTTTTTTAAATCACTTTTTCAATATTTTTTTTGCAGTACTTTTCCGGAATGGGGTGGGGGGTATGTGAAAGTGGAAGGTCAGTAGTTTTTAGTTTTTAAGCATTGTTTTTTTTTACAATTTAGTTTGTTTAAAAAAAAAATAGAAATGCTTTTTGGAAGGAGGGGGTTGGGGCTGTTGACAGTGTTGGTAGGGCAGGGGGGAGTGGTGTCAGTATATATATATTTTTTTACACTACTTTTTTACAATCATTTTTTTTTATATTTTTAGGGGGCTTTGGTGAGATATCAGGGATTTAAACAGACCCCTGACATCTCCCCTTTGAGACAGAGAAAGGGACTGAGGACATTTCCCAGTCCTTTTCTCAGCACTGAAGATGAATAGACAGAGACAGTGGCTCATGTTGAGTGCATTGATTATTGTCACTGTTTTATACCCTTTCAATAAAAAGAGTTTAAAAAATAATAATTAATGGGTTATTAAAGTGGCTGTACACCCTGTACAACCACTTTTACCTACAGGTAAGCCTAGATTAAGGCTTACCTGTATGTGCTGGAAATATCTCCTAAACCTCCACGGTTTAGGAGATATTAACAATAGAGATGTGCGCCGATGTCTATGGCGCATACGCCAATGTCTACAGTGCATGCGCCGTAGACAACGGCGCAGGCGCACTTTAGAAACGGCGATCATGCTGTTTCTGAAGGAGGTCATGCCGTGACTGGCGGCTCCCACGCACATGCGCGGGAGTGATGTTATGTGACTCTGGCCAGTCACAGAGCCGGAGTTCACGGCCCCAGAAGGAAGAGGGGTGAAGATGGATGCTCGCTGCTCGTGGGGACAGCAGTGACATCGCAGGCTTCGGTTTCAGGTAAGTGACACATAATGGGCTACTATGCTATGCATAGTAGCCCATTATGCTTTACCTTTGCAGGGAAATAAAGAGGAAGTAAAACCCATCAGGGTTCTTCTTGTGAAAAAAAAAACCCTTCAGGGTTTACTTCCTCTTTAAATACCACCAAAAGAAAGCTGTGTCTAACAAACCAAAAAAACAACGACTTTGGGTACATTGTTGCATGACAGAGTAAATGTCAGTCAAACTATCAAATGAACAATGTCCTCGTGATGAAGGGGTTTTACAGGTTGGTAGTCAAGTGGTTAAGATGCAAGCAGAACTTGTGACGCGGGTCTGCTTAGAGGGGTACCAATGTAGTAACATACATCCCTCCATCCTCCTTCCTGGTAGATTATGGCAGCTCTGGATACAAGTATCTGGCCTCCAGTTTTAGCTGCTGCCTCTTAGAACATTTCTAAACAGTGTGCGTAATAAAAACGCTAAGAGATTATAAAAAGGCGCTTTATATACATGTGCGCCTGGGGCGGTATGAATGCTAAATACAGCCCTGGTGAAAGTAGGTTTTCATTGAGTGTCTGCGTCCTGCTCTGCGTATTTAACGTGTTCTCCAGGAAAGAGTTCCTCTCTTTCCATTGACTTACATAGGAGGGCTTTGATGGGATTTAGAGCCCACAGCTTCGTCTACTGAAGAGCCAAGGGTCACGCAAAGTCCGAGCACTTATTTCAAAGCTGCTGAGACAGACTGACTGTTAATAGAGGTGTTACCATAGATACCTCTTAAAGTGGACCATTCAATACCTTTAAAGCCTACGTGAATTCCTGACAGGTCTCAATACAAAGTAATAGTATCATTAAAGAAAAAAAGAGTGTGCCTTTTTTTATCAATAAAAAAGCATTCCTTAATGCTGATGTTTACTCTACTTCTATTTTTCCTTCCCTTGTTCCACCTTTATCCTTTCTTTAACATGCTGAAGAAATGTGTAAATAAAGCCTTTCCATTTCCATTAGATAAATAGTTTTAGACCCAATTCTTTAATCACATAGCTTCCTAAAGACATCACAGCGTCCTGACCCAAGAGTCTCCAGCCCTGTTGCAAGCAGTGGGCTGGTTCATGAAAGGAGTTAGGCAAATTTGAACCCCTTCCCGACCAGCCGCCGCAGTTGTACTGTGGCAGGTTGGCTCCCCTGGGCGAACCGAGGTTACTGTACGTCAGTTCACCTTTTGACCAGTAGGGGGCGCGCGTGATGACCGCCGGGCACCCGCGATCACTCGTGACAGAGCGAGACTCGGGATCTGTGTGTGTCCCCGATTCTCAGGGGAGAGGAGACAGATCGCGTGTTTATACTAAGTATGAACACCAATCTCTTTCCCAATATAGTCAGTCCCATGCCCCCCACAGTTAGAACACACATTAGGGAACATTTAACCCCTTGATCGCCCCCTAGTGTTAACCCCTTCCCTGTCAGTGTCATTTATACAGTAATCGGTGCATTTTTATAGCACTGATGGCTGTATAATTGTCACTGGTCCCAAAAATGTGTCAAAAGCGTCCGATCTGTCTGCCGCAATATCGCAGTCCCGATAAAAATTGCCGATCACTACTACTACCATTACTAGTAAAAAAAAATAATAATAGGAAAAATGCCATAAATCCCTATTTTGCACAGTGTTTACATACTACGGACCCCTGCACTGTGTGTTACATACTACGGACCCCTGCACTGTGTGTTACATACTACGGACCCCTGCACTGTGTGTTATATACTACTGACCCCTGCACTGTGTTACATGCTACTGACCCCTGCACTGTGTGTTACATGCTACTGACTCCTGCACTGTGTTACATACTACTGACCCCTGCACTGTGTGTTACATACTACTGACCCCTGCACTGTGTGTTACATGCTACTGACCCCTGCACTGTGTGTTACATGCTACTGACCCCTGCACTGTGTGTTACATACTACTGACCCCTGCACTGTGTGTTACATACTACTGACCCCTGCACTGTGTGTTACATACTACTGACCCCTGCACTGTGTGTTACATACTACTAACCCCTGCACTGTGTATTACATGCTACTGACCCCTGCACTATGTGTTACATACTACTGACTCCTGCACTGTGTGTTACATACCGTATATACTCGAGTATAAGCTGAGTTTTTCAGCACATTTTTTTGTGCTGAAAATGCCCCCCTCGGCTTATACTCGAGTCACCTTTTTGCGCCTGATCTCCCGAACTTTGGGGACTCGGTACCGGCCGATCATAGGTCCCCTGGACCCAAACTTGGCACACATGTAGCCCCACTCTTTCTCTATTAGGGTCCCAAGTTTGTTGTCCGGAGGACCTACGGCCGGGGAGCACCGATTTTTCAAAGCCGGGCACCCCTTCCATAGACTCCGATGTTAAACGGTCATTTCTCTGGTGATTTTGGGGACCCGGTACCGGCCAGTCGTAGGTCCCCTGGACCCGGCACTTGGCACACATGTAAACCTATTTCTCCTCTACAAGTGAGCATAGTTTATTGTTTGGGGGTCCCACGGCCGGGGAGAACTGATTTTTCAAAGCCAGGCACCCCTTCCATAGACTCCCATGTTAAACGTCAGTCTAGTCATGGACACAGTGAGGCATGGGCACAGTGAGGCATGGGCACAGTGAGGCATGCACATGGACACAGTGAGGCACAGTGAGGCATGCAGATGGACACCCAAGGCTTATACTCGAGTCAATAAGTTTTCCCATTTTTTTGTGGTAAAATTAGGTGCCTCAGCTTATATTCGGGTCGGCTTATACTCGAGTATATACGGTACTATTGAACTCTGTGTTACTTACTATGGACCCCTGCAATGTGCGTTGCATATTACGGACCCCTTCACTGTTGCTTACCACTAACCTCCAAACCTTCCTGACGTTTTAGTGGGCCTTGCTAGGTTATCTCCATACAAAAATAGTGTGCTGCACCTTAGTGATTTTTTATTTCTTCCATGTTGTTCTGGTAGATTGCCACCTCCCCAGGGTGGCCTACCCCTGGTTCATAGGGGCCATATACATGTTTAACTTTACTAAACCTAAACTTAGGTTTGTGTTGTACAGTATATCCAACTCCAGGAAATAAAGTCATTTAGTGAATTGCCAGTGATAACCTGGAAACATCTCTGTTATACAGGATATATGTTATAAAGAGTATATATCTATACACAGTATCTCACAAAAGTGAGTACACCCCTCACATTTTTGTAAATATTTTATTATATCTTTTCATGTGACAACACCCAACCTTGTAAAACACTGACGAGTCACATGACACCGGGGAGGGAAAATGGCTAATTGGGGCCATTTTGGACATTTTCACTTAGGGGTGTACTCACTTTTGTTGCCAGCGGTTTAGACATTAATGGCTGTGTGTTGAGTTATTTTGAGGGGACAGGAAATTTACACTGTTATACAAGCTGTACACTCACTACTTTACATTGTAGCAAATTGTCATTTCTTCAGTGTTGTCACATGAAAAGATATAACAAAATATTTTCAAAAATGTGAGGGGTGTACTCACTTTTGTGAGATACTGTATACACACATATATATATATATATATATATATATATATATATATATATATATATATATATATTCATATGCACATATTTATAGAGAGTTTCAGAATGCTCCAGTTTCAGACTGTTGCTTCTTACTAATCATTCTGTGCAACCTCTCTCCTTTTGTCTCTTCCTGTAGACTAGAGTCCAGGTAGAATAGAAAAGTAATCAATATCTGCTGGGATGATTAAATCCCAATTAGTCACTGATATACTAACAGCATCAATTTTCTTAGATTTACCTCTACTTTCCTATTACTGTACAACAGCTGTGCAGGGCGTTTAAAGTGGAACTAAATTCGCAATACTTTTCTCAGTTTCTATGGTCCAAGGTCCCTCACCGGCCTTGTCTGCTCAGCTTCTTCTGGGTGCTGGTCTTTGGCCATCTTGATTGTACGACACAGGATGACATCACTCCCGCGCATGCACAAGTGTACAGTCACTCTGGCACACAGTTGCTGCGCCAGAATGTAAACTGAGCTGCTCATGTGCAACTCTGCAATAAATCTATATGTATCTATGTTCACATTTGTGCATGCACAGAAACGCACTAACCTCAAAGAGGAAGTAAACCCTGATGGGGTTTTCATCCTCTTTGTTTCCCTGCAAAGGTAAAGCATAATGGGCTACTATGCATCGCATAGTAGCCCATTATGTGTCACTTATCTGAAACCAAAGCCTGCGATGTCCCCGCTGGCTGGAAGCATCCATCTTCAGCCCTCTTCCTTCCGGGGCCGCGGACTCCAAAGTCGCGTGACGTCACTCGCGCGTGGGAGCCGCCAGTCACGACATGACCACATCTAGAAACGGCACAGCGTGCCCTTTCTAAAGTGCGCATGCGCCGAATACATCGGCGCGTGCGCAGAAGAAATCATCGTACGGGGAATTGTAAAAAAAACTGCACGGTTTAGGAGACATTTCCAGCACCTACAGGTAAGCCTTAATCTAGGCTTACCTGTAGGTGAAAGTGATTGTACAGGGTGTACAACCACTTTAAGCAGACAAACAATGGTGCCATTAATTTTTAATGGCACCCCCACGCATCTTATAACATGTGCAATTTCACGTGCGCCAAAACGCATAGTTCGGTGCAGCCTGATTTTGCAAATGGGTCAGAGACTACGTTTGCACGTTTCTCACACGTAGGGTAGCCCATTGAAATTAATGGGTTTCCCTACACGCAATGCATGGTGTGAACATTGCACCTGCATGGTGTGAACATTGCGCCTTAAGAGCTTGCCTGCTCACAGTTCTTTATTTAAGATTTTAGTTCCACCTTCAATAAGAGGGTGCAGTACAATAGTGTAGGTTACATGGTTAAATCTAGTGCACTCAGTAATCAGAAGCTGGCCATACACTGTTCAAATTTCTTAAAGGGAAGTTCCAGGCTTTTTATGTTTATTAAAATTCAGCAGCTACAAAAAGTGTAGCTGCTGACTTTTAATAAGCAGACACTTACCTGTTCCACGGTCCAGCGATGCGGCCGCCCGGAGTGTCGCTCCTCTCCCCCTCCTCTCTGCCGGCGCCTCCATTGCCACAGCTTTCGGCTTCACGGCCGAACACACACTACGCATGCGCGAGTCGCGCTGCGCTCCCCGAGTGGACAGGCGATCTCCTGGGACCTGTCACGTGTCCCAGGAGATTGTCTAGAGGGAGGGGCCACCTAGGTGTAGAGGAGGAGTCGCCTAGGCGGCCTGTAGGCGGAAGGAGGAAGTGGGACAGAAAGTCCCACTCCTAACGAAGCCCCCACTCCCCCCCCCAAAAAATGACATGCCAAATGTGGCATGTAAGGGGACGAGGAGTGCTTAAAGCGGAAGTTCCACTTTTGGGTGGAGTTCCGATTTAATGAACTGGCCAAAATTTGATCAATGGGTGGCCCTATGCAGCGACTGCTTGGGTATTTTGATAGCTGGCAAGGCCAACTGATAAAATACAACAGCCACGGTGGAAGATTCATCCATCCACACTGTATAGGCACCATTATGTGGGAGGTCAATTAGTAACTGCTCAAGGCACCCCTAGAGAACTGTGAAGGAACCCTAAGGTTGGGAATGGATGCAGGTTGACAAGCGTATCAAAACGAAAAAAGAAAACAAAGCCAGGATGTACCGTATATACTCGAGTATAAGCCGAGTTTTTCAGCACATTTTTTTGTGCTGAAAATGCCCCCCTCTGCTTTTACTCGAGTCACCTTTTGGGGACCTGGTATCAGCCGGCCGTAGGTCCCCTGGACCCCAAACTTGGCACACATGTAGCCCCACTCTTCCTCTATAAGTGTGCAAAGATTGTTGTCCAGGGACCTACGGCCGGGGAGCACTGATTTTTCAAACCGGGCACCCCTTCCATAGACTCCCATGTTAAACGGTCATTTCTCTGGTGATTTTGGGACCCGGTTCCGGCCGGTCGTAGATCCCTTGGACCCGAAACTTGGCACACATGTAGCCCCATTTCTCCTCTACAAGTGTACAAAGGTTGTTGTCTGGGAGACCTACGGCCGGGGAGCACCAATTTTTCAAAGCCGGGCACCCCTTCCATAGACTCCTATGTTAAACGTCAGTCTTGTCATGAACACAGTGAGGCATGGGCACAGTGAGGCATGGGCAGAGTGAGGCATGGACACATTGAGGCATGCACACATTGAGGCATGCACATGGGCATAGTGAGGCATGGACACATTGAGGCATGTAAATGGACACAGTGAGTCATGAGCACAGTGAGGCATGGACGCATTGAGGCATGCACATGGGCACAGTGAGGCATGGACACAGTGAGGCATGGGCACAGTGAGGCATGGACACAGTGAGGCATGGACACAGTGAGGCATGGACACAGTGAGGCATGGGCACAGTGAGGCATGGACACAGTGAGGCATGGACACAGTGAGGCATGGGCACAGTGAGGCATGGACACAGTGAGGCATGCACATGGACACAGTGAGGCAAAGTGAGGCGTGCAGATGGACACCCTAGGCTTATACTCGAGTCAATAAGCTTTCCCAGTTTTTTGTGGTAAAATTAGGTGCCTCGGCTTATATTTGGGTCGGCTTATACTCGAGTATATACAGTAAATCAAAAAATGCTGGCCAGGTAGACTGTTACTTCTATTTTGATGCAAAACTCACTTTGACCGAAGGGTGAATCAATCCTTCCAAACCCTCTTGGCTTTTGAGACTCATCAAAGCCTACGTAGTGTTTGGTGGAGTGGAGAGAATCCTTGGAAATCATATTTCAAGAGCGATTAGACCTCAGGACAGGTAGTTATATTGTAGATGTTTGGGAAAGAAATTTGATTTCATTTTTTTCAAGGAGAAATGACCTCTGGGAAAAATGTTTTACCATCAAGAGCTTCAGAGAGCCATAGTGGGTTGTGCTTTGAAGGGAGTCTCCAGGGAGGAGGCCTTTTTTCCGTTCTGAAAGAGGGGTCAGCACCTACCAAAGTCAATCACTCTGCGTGTGGAGTGAAAATGCTGTTTACTGTGCATGTTTAGCTGGAACTATTCCAGATGAAAAGAAACTAGTTCAAAGGAAAAAACAAAGGGCTTAGCGCCAGTCCGCCTCTGCACTCTCCTCTTTTAGAAAAGGTAGGGGAATGCTGTCATCCAAGATATTTCTTTTATAAAAAAATGTATAAAGGGAAATTATACTTTGTCGGTCTACCCAGTTCAAAGTTTTTATTTCACCATTATGAAATTAGGCTATTAGTAATACACTATATTGCCAAAAGTATTGGGACACCTGTCTTTACACGCACATGAACTTTATTATCATCCCAGTCTTAGTCTGTAGGGTTCAATATTGAGTTGGCCCACTCTTTGATGCTATAACAGCTTCAACTCTTCTGGAAACGATGTCCACAAGGTTTAGGAGTGTGTCTATGGGAGTGTTTGACCATTCTTCCAGAAGCACATTTGTGAGGTCTGGCACTGATGTTGGACGAGAAGTCCTGGCTCGCAGACTCCGTTCTAATTCATCCCAAAGGTGATCTATCGGGTTGAGATCAGGACTCTGTGCAGGCCAGTCAATTCTGATTGGATTTTGGCAGCAGCCATTGGCTCCCACTGCTGTGAATCACAGCCAGTGAGCCAATCAGGAGGCAGAGGGGACAGGGCGGAGCCGCGGCTCAGGAGCGCAACTGTTTGGTTGCCCCCACAGCACCAGGCAGAAGGCAAGAGAGACCCATGAAGAGGAGTATCCAGGCTGCTCTGTGCAAAACCACTGCACAAAGTAGGTAAGTATAATATGTTTGTTATTTTTTTTAAAACAAACAAACAAGGCTTTAATATCGCTTTAAGATGTCACTCATTGAAATTAATTTGGACTTGTCATGAGACTTTCTGTGTCACACATTGCAGCAGGTTGCAGCAGTGTGAACCAGGGCTAAGTCTAGGGTTGTTGTGTTGTTGTGTGTGGGCCCTCGTTGTACAATGCAGGACTGCTGATAATGCATTGTATGTTATGACGTCAAAGTAGTACCTCTGGTCGAAGCGCTTTTTATTTTTTTGGTACCAGTCGCATAGCGTCGTGGAAGCTTACTGGAACGATGGGTAAGTTTATTCCCCTTGCCCTAGACAGAATAGTAGTTTAAAACTGAACTTTGGGGCTGGGGTAAAATGCTTGTTAAGTCCAGAGATGCAGGGATAAGGTGTATTACCCTAATTCTCAGCGCTGCCTCATGTCAAGCATGCAACTGGGACACAAAGTTGCTGGAGAACACGCTGCGAGAATGGATGTACCAGTCACATAGATTGAGAAACCCTGCCAAAGCCAAGAATGTGTAAGTAATAAACCTTCCCCTGGCACCCCTAGACTAGGCAAGCGTTTAAACCTGGGGTGCAAAACTCAGTTTAAATGCGAGTGGCATCAGCATTATGGGTTCCCTCAAAGGGTTGTATCGGTAAGACCATATAAGACTATATAAATGTATCTACTCTTTATCATATTTAATAATTGCCTCTGCATTTGATTATTACTGGTTTTAATAATAAAGACTTGAGCTGTGAAGGAAAGGTGTAGACCGGCATGGAGCCCACTCAAACTCCTGTAGCAGAAGATGCAAGTCTGAAAAGGAGGGTCGCACCCCGTTGGAATCATCCACAAGAAACTTTATTGGAGACTGCTCAGACAGAGCATGGTTCTGCCATGGTGTTTTGTCTGAGAAGTCTCCAATAAAGGTCCTTGTGGATGACACCAGCGATGTGTGACCATCCTTTTCAACTGGCATAGAATTATATTATTCTCATAATAATTATAAGCAGATGTCCAAAACACCCCCCATACATCAGATGTCAAGTGTCAAGAGCTACCCCCACCATCAGAAGTCAATAGTCCTCCACCCTCCCTGTCATCACAGTGCACCATCCCTACCTTGTGCTGCTGCCTAAAAGAAGCCGGGGGAGAAACTGGGAAGCAGAAAGTGCAGGGTCTGGAGTAGGACCAGAGGAAGACTGAAGTCAGCTGACAGAGTCTGCTGAATGCTGAGACCAGGGGAGGTGGAGACAAAGGAGCACTGCAGATTAATAGAGAGGTACAGAATCTGTAGGAGTTCTGCCCGCCTCTCTTCTGCCAACTGCTGAGATGGGGGGGCAGAGATGAGCCTCTCCACAGCTGCATGGAAAAGCTCAGGATCTGGCAGAGGAGTTCGGTCCTCCTCTCTGCTGCTGACTTCTGAGACAAGGGGGGTGTCACAGCTGCAGGAGAGGTGTGAGGGCCTGGTGGGCTAGATTCAGCATGTGGGCCTTATGTATTACACATGTGATTTAACCTTTGCAGTGCAGGGGGGTCCCGTTGCAAGAGTCGATTTTTACTCATTCCCAGGGTTCAGCGTTAGGCCCCTTTCACATGGTCCGTTCAGTTCCGCCTGTCAGTTTTGTCCGCGGACCTGAACGGCCGCTCCAAACATCTCTATGGAGCGTCGGATGTCAGCGGAGACATGTCCGCTGACATCCGACCCGATCCGCTAAAATCAGACGTATGGCGATACATCCCCATCCATCCATGGCGGATCGGATCGGGTGAGATCTGATGAAAACGGACATGCTGTCCGTTTTCGTTCCGATCTCTCCATAGGAGACAAGCCCCTCCCCGCTCAGTGAGCAGAGAGAGACCTGTCATCCGCCGGCTCAGCGGAGATCAACGGACTGATCTCCCGCTGAGCTGGCGGACTCCGTAGCAACGGAGTCCGCCTCGTGTGGAAGGGGCCTTAAAGTAAACTTTTAAAATAAAGAAAGGTTGTTTTTAGGGGGGTTGTGTTGTTTTTTTTGTAGATGTTCTAAAATTATAAAATGCTAACCACCTCACGGCCAAATTTTGTAATTAAATGGCCAGCTGGGACACCTGTTCTAAGAAGACATTTCTAAACGTCCTTGTATGCACTGCACATGTGCGGACCAGGCCCATTCGCTGTAGACAGCGCAGAAGATCACAGGCAAAATTTTAAATAAAGCGCCAATCAGAGTGGTTTGTGCCTTGTGTCTTAGTATCACGCACTGAAAATAGAAAAGGTAGGGGGGTGTAACATGCTGGTATTGGGGTGGTTAAAAGATATATAATGACCCTGTTTTAGATACAAACAACTCATCAATGTTCTTAAACTGAAATCCTTATATGCCATGAGACATAGACATAAAACAAGAGCATTTGTAATGTCTATCCCATTTTCATCCCCCTGTATTTATTGACAGTTCCCCAAGGTAATCATGTGCTATTATCGCCTTCCCTGTGGTCTATACATAGAGGGTATTGATCTGCATTGAGAACACACAATGGTTTGATACAATGTTATTTAGCTATGAACGGGGTCAGGGCAGTTTGCTGCAGAGCAGTTGACTATTGCTGTTTGTTCTGATTGACTTGTTCAGTTCTATTGCATTTCCTGATTGACTTACCAATAGAACATGTAACAGTACATCAGTTGGGCAATATCTCACCTCCCAGACAGAGCATTACCACTGCAAGTAAATCCAGAGACAGGACTCTCTAGTGCCACGTTTCTCAAGCTTTTTTTTTTCAGTGGCGGCACCCTATAAAAGTATGCAAAGTCTAAAGGGACTACATAGCTGGTAGTTAAAAGGAAAACAGCTGCTTAGATGCTGGAAGTTTGTTTACATGCAACACCCGGCCACATAATGCCACCACAAGGGGGTAGATGCACATGTGCAACGTTTGTTGCGAGCATCAGCGGCTGAAGCATCAAAGCATAGTCTAGCAAGGGACAGGACAGGGGAACCCTGACTCTGGGAGTTTTTATGGCAGGCTTGTGTAGGGCTGCTGATTTTAACTGGTTCTTTCCCACACTTTGCAGAGGCCACCAATCACCCAATCAACAGTCCATTTTGGCTCCAGTAAATAGTCTAGGCTCTAGGGTTTGTCTTTTTATAATTTATTGCTTCCAGAACTTTTAACAGGAGAGGGGTTGGGGTCGTATGGGATACTCCAGAAATACAGGAGGACACACTCCACTAGGCTAGGCTTCCTTGTACAGTCTTTGGGCAGTCTTTGGGCCAGGGACTAATAAGGATTGCCAGCACTGAGACCCTTTAAGAACTGTCTCGATAAGAGCCACCACTGGCACTTATTACCCCAAAAGTAAAACATCACATGGTCTCCAGGATCATGAGCTCGGGTCAGTACTTACAATGTCACAGGACAGCTAAACACTTCCCAGTATTCACAGGACATCTCTATGCCTCAGGACATCTCTATGCCACAGGACATCTCTATGCCCCAGGACATCTCTATGCCCCAGGACATCTCTATGCCCCAGGACATCTCTATGCCCCAGGACATCTCTATGCCACAGGACATCTCTATGCCTCAGGACATCTCTATGCCCCAGGACATCTCTATGCCACAGGACATCTCTATGCCACAGGAAATCTCTATGCCCCAGGACATCTCTATGCCACAGGACATCTCTATGCCACAGGACATCTCTATGCCACAGGACATCTCTATGCCACAGGACATCTCTATGCCTCAGGACATCTCTATGCCACAGGACATCTCTATGCCTCAGGACATCTCTATGCCACAGGACATCTCTATGCCCCAGGACATCTCTATGCCCCAGGACATCTCTATGCCCCAGGACATCTCTATGCCACAGGACATCTCTATGCCTCAGGACATCTCTATGCCCCAGGACATCTCTATGCCACAGGACATCTCTATGCCACAGGACATCTCTATGCCCCAGGACATCTCTATGCCACAGGACATCTCTATGCCACAGGACATCTCTATGCCCCAGGACATCTCTATGCCACAGGACATCTCTATGCCACAGGACATCTCTATGCCCCAGGACATCTCTATGCCCCCAGGACATCTCTATGCCCCAGGACATCTCTATGCCACAGGACATCTCTATGCCCCCAGGACATCTCTATGCCACAGGACATCTCTATGCCACAGGACATCTCTATGCCACAGGACATCTGCACAGTTCCTAGCTTCACCAGACAATCTTCAGTGAAGGAGGGGGTTAATACTCACAATGCCACAGGACAGCTACACACCTTCCAGCTTCCACCAGACACTCTTCAGTGAGTTCTCCACACCAGGTCCTTAGGTGAAGTCACCTAATTAGCTCTAACGATACTTAGGAATAGGACCCCAGCTCTGCTAAAGATCGGACCTCAATAAACATCAGCAAACTCCGACATAACTGCCTCAAAGGGGCAGCAGCCTCTGGAACTTCTCTAGTAGTACAAGAACCTAGCTGCTCCAGACCCCAAACTATGCTCTCTCATGCCACCTACTGGACACACCTCCTCAGGGATTGGCTGCAGCACAATAAATATTTAAGCTGCCCATTTGACTGTCCCAGCCCTTATGTTCTAGAAGTCTCAAGAAGGCAAGGGGGAAATAGTCAAACCTGCAACCTGCGAGGTCCAGAACAGCCAAAGAAATCAATAGCTGCTCCATTGATTACTGAGGAGCAAACAACAACTACATTTACCTATCCTCCTAGCTAGCAGCCTATCTAGCAGGGCATTACACTTGTGTAGGGGCCAAAATGGCCTTACAGCAATACCAGATAGGTTATTCAATATTGTTCGTAGCGGCACAGTTGGTTTTTATCTACCAGCACCCCCCTAACTGCATAGGCAGTTTTTTTATTTTTTCTGCAAAGGTGAACCAACCCTTTAATCCCCATTCACGTGAATAACGCACAGGATTTTATCATAAACCCCCAGCAGCGGCATGAATGAGCTCATGTCTAGGAAGGCTCAGATGGTCTCCGAGTGGCAATCTACACCTACATTTCTCATGGAACCATGCTATTAGTAATTTATTTATATCCCAATTGTGATTTCTTTTTTTTAGACTTGAAACTCTTATAAAAATAGTGCCTCTCAAACCAGCTTTTAGGGAACAATGTACAAAACAGCCCAAACATTTATAATGAATGATGCAATCCAACGTTATTAAATACTGCATACAAAGGAAGAAAACAAATGGGGGGGGGGGGAGCAGGTCCTGCTGTGCCTGTAAAAAAGAATATTAACTTGCTTGTGCTACATAAAATGATTGCTAGAAACTCATTCTATTCTCTGCTTTATATTTTTCAATTTTTTCCTTGTGCTGTATAAAAAGTTTATTAACGCAGCCAATTGTTATTCATAGACACCAGGCACAGGCTGAATGTAGATACACAGTGAGCATTTTGGAAGAAAACGCATAATCGCACCTCACTGTGCGTGCCGTATTACCTGGCAGTCTGACCCGGAGTGTGTAATGCTCTATTTCCTTTATATCGTATTCATTTGTACTTTTGTTTCTGCTTATGTAGTGCTGATTGTGTATGAATTGCTGTTTATCGACCTGCGCAGGGACAACCACTGATTTTCCCCGGGTAATGACACATCTCGATTATGGCAATCTCATTTTTACCAGATGGCCTGTTTGATGAGTTTGATCCTGGCAAACTTTGACCCCAAATGCTCCGCTATTATCTATGTGATGTGATGTACTGTAGGTGTGCTTATTCTAGCTCGTTTTTTTTTCAGATACTAGAAATCAAGGGCAAAAAATATGAAATAAAATATAAGAAATATGAATTATAAATAAATAAGCTTTATTCCTTTTTTTTTTTAGTCCCCGGGCTTTTTTCCCCAAAAGCCCCAGAACATATTTTTAGTTTCAGAGAAGTCTCGGTTTCACACATTATCTTACCGCAACACAATGTTTTTTTTTTTTTGGGGGGGGGGGGGACAGGTAGGGCTTTATTTAGGTTGCACATTTGGATACATATTAATTTATACTTCCCTGTTTTTTTTATTGGGAACAAATAGTGTACATACAGTATCATACATACAGTATCTCACAAAAGTGAGTTTTTCATGTGACAACACTGAGGAAATTACACTTTGCTACAATGTAAAGTGGTGAGTGTACAGCTTGTATAACAGTGTAAATTTGCTGTCCCCTCAAAATAACTCAACACACAGCCATTAATGTCTAAACCGCTGGCAACAAAAGTAAGTACACCCCTGAGTGAAAATGTCCAAATTGGGCCCAAAGTATCAATATTTTGTGTGGCCACCATTTTTTTCAGCACTGCCTTAACCCGCTTAGGCATGGAGTTCACTAGAGCTTCATAGGTTGCCACTGGAGTCCTCTTCCACTCCTCCATGACGACATCACGGAGCTGGTGGATGTTAGAGACCTTGCGCTCCTCCACCTTCTGTTTGAGGATGTCCCACAGATGCTCAATAGGGTTTAGGTCTGGAGATATGCCTGGTCAGTCCATCACCTTTACCCTCAGCTTCTTTAGCAAGGCAGGATGTGTGTTTGGGGTCATTATGTTGGAATACTGCCCTGCGGCCCAGTCTCCGAAGGGAGGGGATCATGCTCTGCTTCAGTATGTCACAGTACTTGTTGGCATTCATGGTTCCCTCAATGAACTGTAGGTTCCCCAGTGCCGGCAGCACTCATGCAGCCCCAGACCATGACACTCCCACCACCATGCTTGACTGAAGGCAAGACACACTTTTCTTTGTACTCCTCACCTGGTTGCCGCCACACACGCTTGACACCATCTGAACCAAATATGTTTATCTTGGTCTCATCAGAGCACAGGACATGGTTCCAGTAGTCCATGTCCTTAGTCTGCTTGTCTTCAGCAAACTGTTTGCAGGCTTTCTTGTGCATCATCTTTAGAAGAGGCTTCCTTCTGGGATGACAGCCATGCAGACCAATTTGATGCAGTGTGCGGTGTATGGTCTGAGCACTGACAGGCTGACCCCTTCAACCTCTGCAGCAATGCTGGCAGCACTCATATGTCTATTTCCCAAAGACAACCTCTGGATATGACGCTGAGCATGTGCATGTGCAACTTCTTTGGTCGACCATGGCGAGGCCTGTTCTAAGTCGAACCTTTGTTCCAGTGAAGGGAACTCTTAAGGTGCCAGAATACCAAGACATTTTGGACAATTTCATACTCCCAACTTTGTGGGAACAGTTTGGGGATGTCTTCCATTTCAACATGACTGCACACCAGTGCACAAAGCAAGGTCCATAAAGACATGGATGAGTGAGTTTGGGGTGTAGGAACTTAACTGGCCTGCACAGAGTCCTGACCTAAACCCAATAGGACACCTTTGGGATGAATTGGAGCGGAGACTGCGAGCCAGGCCTGCTTGTCCAACATCAGTGCCTGACCTCACAAATGCGCTTCTGGAGGAATGGTTAAACAATCCCATAGGCACACTCCTAAACCTTGTGGACAGCCTTCCCAGAAGAGTTGACACTGGTACAGCTGCAAAAGGTGGACCTCAATATCGAACCCTACGCCATTAAAGTTCATGTGTGTGTAAAGGCAGGTGTCCCAATATGTTTTACAATATAGGATATACTGTATAAATATATATATATAATATATATATATATATATATATATATATATATATATATATATATATATAAATCTCTTTTCTTTATAGGGCATCTGAGGCCTGGTTCACACTAGTGCAATTTCAAATGCAATTTGATTCACACATATCAATGCAATAGTAGTTAGATATATCTGTGCTCAAATCTCCAGAGCTTCTACATGTATAAAATCCATCAGGTGCTAAAGGGGTGTGACCACATGTTAGCACTAAAAATTATGGATGAATCCTCTGCACACTGCTATACACCCTTTCTAGCAAACTTTGCAGAACAAAACAGGGATTTTCAGTTCACATTTATTACAATACATGTTTAAGCTGGCCAACTGCATCAAAGTAATCCCTCTCTGGCTAGTCCCTACTCTGCTCTGCAAAATCCAATTGCTCCAGTGGATATAGTGCCAATATAGTGTAGATAGACACAAGTTGTAGGAGAGCTACAAGGTCCAGGTCTGTACACTGCAGAAGTAAGCTATACAGATCGACTTCTGTTCAACCAACCTGTTTGAGCATTTCTGCTTGATCAGCACTGCAGGCTATAGACTGCAGCACTGATCTATGTATTCTGAATGTATTATGTCAGAATACAGTAGCTCAGCTGGGAGGATTTCACCTCAAATGTGTGGATGGGGGAATTGGATCATTTTTTTTTTCGTTTAACCTATGGCCAACCTTACATTGGTCCAATCTGGGTTAATGTAACTATGTAAAAAAACGAGGAGGTTTGGGACTTTGAATGACGTAGTTTACAGTAGGCATATGGTGTTGCATATGAATGTAATTTTGATCCATATACTGAAAGATAATAGTAAGAACAAGTATTTAATTATATAGCCTCATCGACAGATAGTAAAAATTGTACTTCATTATTGCAGCAATTTGTAAGGTAAAATATATACATCAGTACAATTTGAGCCATAGCACACTAACATGGAGATATAGAATTGAGAGCTGATTACCTACAAGATCACAGTAGGGTAATAGTATATAATGGGCAATGGTAAACATAAAAAAAATCTGAACACATGATTATAAAAAAGAACAGCGGCCTATGGTGCTCGACGCATTCCATTGAAGTAGCTTCACTTCCTCAGGAGCAGGCGCAATCTGTGTATAAGTTGGCTCAATATATTAACACGTGGCGCTAAGGACTGAGGGCTGTCTGGAGACATCTCAACCGGGAACTGTGAGAGTGACACCTGTCAATGTTAGGCAGACTAAAAAAGATGATTCTTGTGCTGTCTATAGTGTTCATGATCCAGAATGTTGTGCCAAATGTCCCCAGGGAGAGCACAAGAAAACAGGTACTATGTAAGTATATGGAATTCATTCTAGAATATACTGAATATTATATATGACACTTTGGTGAAGTTAGGGCCACAGTTGAAGCTTCCTATATTTTCTAAGTGGACCAAAACTGATCTCCTGTATGAAGCCTGTGCTTATCACATTCCCTATACTATCCAAAACCACAAAAGAAAGAAGTTTGGGCTGGGAATACAGTTTCTGGAAGCTGAGTATTTTGGTACCTGATGGAGTGGGTCATGTCAGAAGACCTGCATTGAGTGTTGATTTTTTTCTGAAAATGCTAGTTGCCCGGCTGCCATGCTTTTCTATTGGCTTAGTGAATGACAAAGAACATATAAAATGTTTATGCATGTGGGTTGCAGGCTTTCCTTTGTTAGATGTACAATGGTAGAGTTGCACCCAGAGAAGGCCAAGTTTTTCTTTCTTTTTTTTTAGATAAATATAAGCACAATCGTCCCATGAGGATATTCTCACACAAAGAAACTATCTTTATAAAATAGTATTTCAGTCAAAAATGATCTCGGTTCTGCTTGAAAATAACCGGACAAATACTCTGTGGGCAGTGGTAGGCGCAGAGTTGTTTTCTGTTGATTTCCAGCCACCATTGAAATAACATGGAAAATGGAATCTCAGATAAGCTTGGTGAGTCTTTTATAAGTGCGAGTCGCAATTTACCATTTTCTCTCATCCATTATATTCTTTAAAGTGTGTGTTGTGGGGAGATACGCAGCATTCTAGCCAGGTTTCGATTTAGAAGTTCTATTTTTAGGCACTTAATGAATAGAAATTCTTACCTTCTATCGGTGGAAGACCAGCTGCTGTTTTATGTGTACCTGAAAAAAATAAAATGCGAACAGGTGGAAATATTCCATTAAAGAAAAAAAAAAAAAGAAGATAACTAAATAAAAAGTATAAAGCCACAAGTTAATTTCCAAGGCCATGGAATATATAACAGGATCCTTTATTGTAGGCTACTTAAAGCCCTGTTCTGGGATTATCTTCCCTTGAACACCCCACTCTCCCACACCCCTTTATCTGATTGGATCTAAATGCCCTTTTTACCTTATAGTGTCCTTATTCTCTACAATTATTCCATACACATACACTACTTAAAGCAGAACTTCACTCTTTCAATCAACTATTTTTAATCTTTATGCTGCTAGCATTGGGAAATAGATAGTAAAGTATATTATATTTACTCGTCTTTTTTTTTTATTTTTTATATTTCGTCAGTAACTTCCTGGTTTCCATGCCTAGGCAAATGATGTCATACATCCCAGAAGTCTTCAGGAGGGGAGGGGGAGGGCTTTCTCAACTAAGCACATCCTCCTGCCTGCCTGAGCTAAGGGCAGATTGATTCCAGTAAAGTAATAAAATATGAATCATCTGCCCTTACTCAAGATGGCCATGGCCAGAAATGCTGAGAGGTGTTTTTCAAAGTGATTTCTCAGCAAAATAAAGCATGTAGACATTGATGGATGGGGGAGTTTGCTTTGATTATTAAAAATTATTTAAACAGCGTTTTTGTTCTTTTGGTGCTCAGATGCAGTGTAGTTCCTCTTTAACCACTTAAGCCCCGGACCAATACGCAGCATAAAGACCAGGCTCCTTTTTGAGATTTGGCACTGCGTCGCTTTAAGGCTGCATTCACACCTGAGCGTTTTGTCACCTGAAGCCTGAAGCTACAAAACGGTAGAGGGGAAAAAACCATTATTCTCTATGGAGATGGTTCACATCTCCACTCCAAAACGCCTGAAGCCGAACACCTGAAGCTCAAATAAGTTCAGGACCCTTTTTTGGGCAGATTTGGACGTTTTTCTGCTTTTTACATTGGTGACCCTTGGACCTGTACAAAATCACGGCAAAAACGCGGTAAAAAACGCTGCAAAATCACGGTAAAATTGTGCGACTTTCTGCCTGAAAACGCTATGTTCAGGTGTGAATGGGGCCTAACTGACAATTGCGCGGTCGTGCGACGTGGTTCCCAAACAAAATTGACGTCCTTTTTTTCCCACAAATAGAGCTTTCTTTTGGTGGTATTTGATCACCTCTGCGGTTTTTATTTTTTGCGCTATAAACAAAAATAGAGCGACAATTTTGAAAAAAAATCAATATTTTTTACTTTTTGCTATTATAAATATCCCCCAAAAATATATAAAAAAAACATTTTTTTTCCTCAGTTTAGGCCGATACGTATTCTTCTACAAATTTTTGGGAAAAAAACGCAATCGGCGTTTATTGATTGCTTTGCGCAAAAGTTATAGCGTTTACAAAATAGGGGATAGTTTTATGGCATTTTTATTAATATTTTTTTTTTACTAGTAATGACGGCGATCAGCGATTTTTTTCATGACGGCGACATTATGGCGGACACATCGGACACTTTTGACACATTTTTGGGACCATTGTCATTTTCACAACGATCAGTGCTATAAAAATGCACTGATTACTGTGAAAATGACACTGGCAGTGAAGGGGTTAACCTCTAGGTGGCGCTGTAGGGATTAAATGTCCCCTGCATTGTGATTCTTACTGAGGGGGGTCGGGCTATGTGTCACATGACACCGATCTCGGCTCCGTGTACACGGAGCCGAGATCGGTGCCATTCTCACTAGGCAGAGCAGGTAAATGCTTGTTTACACAACCATCTCCCTGCTCCATACCTTTGTGAGACGATCGCAGGGATCCCCGCGGTCCGACTCAAGGGGAAGGCAGGGGGGTCGCGAGCGCGCCTCCGGTGGCACACACATTGGGCAGTTAAAGGGGACGTACAGGTACGTGATTGTGCCTGTACGAGCCATTCTGCCGACGTATATATACAGTGAGTGGTCATTAAGGGGTTAATGGCCCTTAAATCAATTTTTTTATGAAATGGTTTATTACTGTGTTTTTCTGCCTCCTTGTAATGTCCTCTGTGAGCTCCTGAACACTGCTCTATGCACACTACACATCCCATAGTCCATATCCCCAAGTCCATCTTAGGAGTGAGCTAGAGAGGTTGGTTACCTTCCTACATACAGTAGGACCAAAGGGAAACAATGTAGCCACCCTCTAACAGGAAGTCAGATCATAGCAGCAATAAATGGAGTTTAGTGTCACTTTAAGCCCAGGTCACATTAACGGCACCCCGAGTCTTCTACTCTTCTGTTTTACTTCCTGCTTTGGGTCCTTTTCCATGTAAGTGCTTGCATGACGTAGACACTTCTTATTGGATGTCCAGTGGTGGGATTTTCTCAGGATCCAGAAGAGGACAACAGAGGGGGATGGCAGGCGATTGGTGATCTCAGGAGGCATTGCAATGCTGGATCAAGAGGTCCTCCCACCTGGGGCCGGCAGCAGCAAGGAACATGGAGGGGGAACTTAGGCGTGTATATCTGGCTTCACAAGTTATGGATGGAGAAAACAGTGCATATCACCATGCCATAGGTTAGAGAGGGGTGGAAGGGAGGGATGATCAAAAATGTGTTTTATTCTGGAGTAAGGGCAGCTACAAAAAAAAATGTACTCCTCTTAAAAACGCACCGTAACCACACTGGTCTTTATCAAATCCATTATGAAACAAACCCAGGGTCTCATTTATTAAGACATTCCAACAAACCAACTAATGTTCAAGCAAGTGATCAGGGGGAAGCGATATATTCCTAATTAGCCCCTTGGAAATTGTAAGCAGAGATTGTGTCATCATCAGCCCACCTCTCCACCTCAGCCAGTCAGAGGAAGCTTTATATTCATTCATAGAATACAAAGCTTCCCAGGAATGGCTGAACAGTGCTTACAACTCTGTTTTGTTTGGGGAGTGAGGGAGGAGGGAAGTTCCCATCACAATGCTGGAACACTGCACAGTATACTGTACTGAGGCTACATATGGTAATACAGAGCACCCAGCAAGCGCACCTGTTAGACCCCTTTCACACTGGATCTGCGGCCACGTTCGTGGTGAAGCGCTGCTCATTTTAGCTGTGCTTTTGCGCCACTTTTTGGCCGCTAATAGGGTGCTTTTAACCCCAAAGTAGGGGTTAAAAGTAGGGTTGTCCCGATACCGATACTAGTATCAGTATCGGTACCGATACCAAGCATTTCCCCGAGTACTTGTACTTGGGGAAAATGCTCCGATGCTTCACCCGATACTTGGGCAGTCAGGGAGGATCGGTGCGGTGGGGTGAGTTACAAGCACCGATCACCGCTGTATAGATTTCAATACAGCCTGACCCCCGACTCCCCCCCCCCCTCTTTTCAGCTGTTTTAGTGAAATCTATACAGCGGTGAACGGCGCTTGTAACTCCCCCCAAAGCCGCACCGATCACCGCTGACTGTCCCTGTATCCTCATCCAGTTCTCCCATCCATGCTGCTCCCCCCCCCGCGCTCCGTGTCCCCCCTCCGTGCTGCTGCTGTTCTCCTCTGTTATTCTGCTCTCCCCCTCCGCACTGCTGCTGTCCTCCTCGCTCCGTGTCACTTTCCATGTCCCCCTCTGCGCTCCGTGTCACCCTCCATATCCTCCTCCACTCCCCTCTGTCAGGGTGGCTAAACCTGACTCCTACCTTTTCCGAATGAACAGAGTCAGTGATCACTGACTCTGTCCATTCATATAACTGAAACATTGTAACCTGTGTTTACGATGCTTCAGTTTATGGATGGAGAGGAGCCGTTGTCTCTCCATTAATTTTCAGTGCAGCTGAGAAAGGGACTGGGGAATCTGTGTCCTTAGTCCCTTTCTCTTTTGTCAAAGGGGAGATGTCAGAGGTCTGTTAAGACCCCTGAAATCTCACCAAAGCCCCCCAACAGGGCTAAAAATAAATTGCAATAAATAATAAAAAATAATTAATTGTAAAAAATTATAAAAAAAAAAAATAAAAAAAATACACTGACACCATCCACTCCCCCCCCCCCCCCCCCCAAGAAAGCATTGTAAAGAAAACATAACAAAAATAGTAAAAAAAAGCGCTACCCATTTATTGCAATGGGCAGGGGCAGGGGCATTTTGGGAGCGCCCATGGATGCTGCTTGCAAGACCTTTCTGAACATCCCGCAAGCGCACCCATTGCAGAGAATGGGAGGCAGTTTTCAGGCGCTTTACAGGCGCTATTTCTATCGCTAAACCACCTGAAAACTGCCTTAGTGTGAAAGAGAACTTAGTGCAGTAAATGGTTTGGGCCAGCTTGGCCTAAATTAACAATTTAAAGGGACGTTAAATGTGGAGTTAGGCTTTAGTGCCCATTAATGGGCCTATAGGGTTTTTTTTTTTTTTTTACAATGCTAATAATTTCTTGTAAAGCTTTGCAGCCATGCTTTAAACTAGCTGTAAATTCCATAGGCTCATATATGGTATATATGGTACATTTGTGGCACATTTCAATAGAAGTAAATGGAGGTGGTTGCAGAGTCAACACCTGACAAACATTATTTTAGGCCTCGCCATGATCCATGGCAATGCTAATTCTGTACACTTCAATCAGCTCCCTGCTTTAACAATTGTAAGTGGCATTGATGGGTGGGTGGCCAGGAAGCAGTAATACCGCCTATTTCCAACACCTGTGTGAAAGAGGTCTAAGGGTTTTATTATTTTAGGTAACGTCTCGTGTTTTGAAAAACATATTTTATTATATCTTCTGAAGGGTTAATTGGGGAATGCATTTGGTTCCTTTTTGAACATTAGTTAGTATGCTGAAATATGATTTAATTGGTTGGTCCAGAGGGCAGGAGGTGGTATCACACAGGTGATAGATCCTAATCTTGTTTTAGCGGTGCACCGAAATGAAGCTGAAAATTCAGGATGCACTTGGCTGAAACCAAAACCGAAATGGACGTTTTAAAAAAATATATATATATTTTTTCATAAATAGTTTTATTATATTCGTCTTTTTAATTATTTAATTACTATTTTTTAATTTTCCGATGGGCGAAATTTCGGTACATCACCACTTGTTTTATAGTAGATTTGATAAAGACCCGAGTGGTTGAAATTCGTCATCTAGAGAAACATGTCTTTTGTACTTGCCTTGCATTCCTTTTATTTTTAATTCTTTATTTATTCTTTTGCATTATATATAAAATGGTGGAGTAGGGAGCACAAAAAGAATACACTCTTTCAGTGGTAAAATAGGAGCTATAGGAATACCAGAGCGCATACTTGTAAAGATCTGTCGCTACAAAGTACGACTGATTGAATGTTTCACTGTTTGAGAAGGATTCCAGCAAGCTACTACGACCGCTCATCTGGTAGGATAAGAGGCCTAGCAGAGGTAGGGGTGTAGAGTTACGACTGGCGTTCCCCCTTCCTCAAGATAACAATCAAAGAGAACAGTGGTCATGAGACTTATGATATATGAGGCATGTCACGAAAAATAGTACATGAAATGTGAGTAGAAAAATTGACATTTAATAAACAATCAGAATTTGACTTTCTATGATCATTAAATATATAGTATATTTTTTCTAAAAAGATAAAGCTGTATTTAAAGCTGACATCTAGAAAACACATGTTGGTAAAATAAATCATCTTGCACTGATACATAAGGTATATACCGGTACATAGACAATTACCTGATTGACATAAAATGTAAAAACCAAAAAGTCTTGACATCTTAGAACTCGACGGGTTTCGTGGATGCTGTCCACTCATCAGGAGTATGATGCAAGAGATATTTATACATGTAAGTGTAAAAAATATATGATGGTCTATGATTCCCCAAAAGGGGAAAAAGAGGAGAGAAGATCTAAAGGACAAAAAGCCTAAATACTTACAAGTCAGCTCAAGATAACATTCAATCTCTCAGATTAGTGAATTGGTAAAGACAGGTTCAAGTTCATTTAGAGATCTTAGGATATCGCTATATTTAGTAGTGCATGTGAATTGGGTCCAGTAGAACTGTGTTTTCCAAAAGCATTCCTCTGTATGATTGAGACCATCAGTTCTTCCAAGAGTTGAGTCTTGGTAATTTTAGCAAACCACAGAGTTATGGGTGGTGCTGATGTGTGTTTTCAACATGCAGTGGATTACAAAAAAAGATCTTGTTTTTGTTTTTTTCTGTGGCCATGCCAATCAACTTTTTTCTTTATACATGGAGGAACACACAGATTGTGCACCCTATAGCTATCGATGATGAGAGCATATGGAGCTGGTTTAAGGGCTTTTTCACACGGGACGGATCCGTGAAGATCCGCCCCGTGAAGCTCCGCTTGCTCAGCGGGGATCGCTCCATTGATCCCCGCTGAGCCGGCGGATGACTGGGCGGTCCCCGCACACTGTGCAGGGACCGCCCTGTCAGAGCGCCGCTCTCCCCTATGGGAGGATCGGATGAACACGGACCGTCTGTCCGTGTTCATCCGATCCGCTCCGCCGACGGATGGAAAAATAGGGTTTTCCTCCGTCACACTTTGGGGGAGCGGAGCGGTTCGGATGTCAGCGGACATGTCACCACTGACATCCGCGGCTCCATAGGGCTACATTGAGCATCCGTTCAGGTCCGCCTAAAAAACTGACAGGCGGACCTGAACGGACCGTCTGTGTGAAAGGGGCCTTAGACTTTCAGCCAAATAAGGAGCTGTGCAGTTTACTTACTTGATTTTAAATATTTTTTTCAGCTTTTGGTTTGCAAATGCCTGAAAATCATGTTAGTCTTTTCCAATTTTGGTGTTGCTCATATATTATGCTGAAGGCTGTTTCTGGAGATAGGAAAAGTTGGCTGTATATGTGATCATGTGATGTTACTGTAGAAAGCTTTGATTTACAATTTACACTGGTGCCGCTTAGAAGGTTTGATGTGTTCCTTTATGGAACATCTGGCAATCGTTCCTATGGGAGCACAACGGATTACAGTAAACATATTAATTGCTGATGGAACGCATTCTGAATCATCAATGCATGTAGATTTGATTTCAGTAGTGAAAATGACAATAAATATATTTTCATTATCTATCTATCTACCTTTTTGCTTGCGCTAAACTCCTACCTAGCTTTTCCTTTCTGTGTAATGTTAAGGAGGGGCTGGGCAGTTATGCTTACCATAATTAACCCTCTCTGTTTTATACTGCCAGAATTTATTAGAAATCTGTAAACTAGATGTACACAGTGGGAGAGATTTATTAAAACTGGAGCATTCGGGATTTGGTGCAGCTTTGGATGATAGCCAATCAGCTTCTAACTTCAGCTTGTTCAGTTAAAGTGGTTCTAAAGGCAGACATTAAAAAAAATAAGTTATTTAAAAAAAAACTTCTGTGTGTACCAGCCCCCGTCAGCCCCCCTAATACTTACCTGAGCCCCATCTCGATCCAGTGATGTTGCACAAGGGACTCGGCTGTCCAGGACTCTCCCTCCTGATTGGATGAGACACACAGTGGACGCCATTGGTTCTTGCTGCTGTCAATCAAAGTTAGTCCAATAAACAGAGAGAGGGGGTGGGGCTGTGCCATGGCTCTGTGTCTGAATGGACGCACAGAGCAGTGGCTTGGCTTAGGTGTCCCCATAACAAGCTTCTTGCTGTGGGGGCACTCTGCAGAAGAGAGGGGCCAGGAGCGCCAGCAAGGGACCTGAGAAGAGGAGGATCTGGGCTGCTCTGGGCAAAACCATTACACAGAGCAAGTAAGTATGACATGTTTGTTATTTTTAAACCAAAAAAAAAAAAGACTTTAGTATCACTTTAACCACTTAAGCCCCTGACCATTTCGCTGGCCAAAGACCAGAGCACTGCGTCGCTTTAACTGACAATTGCGCGGTGGTGCGACGTGGCTCCCAAACAAAATTGACGTCCTTTTTTTCCCACAAATAGTGCTTTCTTTTGGTGGCATTTGATCACCTCTGCGGTTTTTCTTTTTTGCGCTATAAACAAAAATAGAGCGACAATTTAGAAAAAAATGCAATATTTTTTACTTTTTGCTATAAAAAATATCCCCAAAAAAAATAAAAAATAAATATATATATATATATATATATATATATATATATATATATATATTAAAAAATCCATAGTTTAGGCCGATACGTATTCTTCTGCATATTTTTGGTAAAAAAAATTGCAATAAGCGTATATTGATTGTTTTGTGCAAAAGTTATAGCGTCTACAAATTAGGGGATCGTTTTTTGTCGTTTTTATTATTTTAATTTTTTTTACTAGCAATGGCGGTGATTTTTATCATGACTGCGACTTTATGGCGAACACATTGGACACTTTTGACACATTTTTGGGACCATTGTCATTTTTACAGCGATCAGTGCTATACATATGCACTGATTACTGTGAAAATGACACCGGCAGTGGAGGGGTTAACCACTAGGTAGTGATTCTAATTGTTAGGGGGCGTCGCTAAGAGTGACACGTAACTGATCGCTGTTCCCGATGAGAGGGAACAAACGATCAGTGACAGTGTCACTAGGCAGAACGGGGAGATGCTTGTTTACACTTGCTTCTCCCTGTTCTGCAGCTCTGTGACCTGATCGCGGGACAAAGATGGGCATCGAGTCCGCGGGTCCCGCGGGCACGGTCTCGGAGCTCGCGGCAGGGGCGCGCGCACGCACGGTGGGAATTTCAAAGTGACGTAAATATACGTTACTTTGCCCAGCCGTGCCATTCTGCCAACGTATATGTACAGGAGCCGGTCGGGAGCCGGTCGGGAACCGGTTAAGCTTTGACAATAATTCTGGAAGCTTCTATGCAGAGCTACACCATTTTGCACTTTCCAGTTTTAGTAAATCTCCCCCACTGTCTGTTGTAACAAAGGGATAGACATCAAGGCTTGGGTGGTACATTGTATAATCATGCATCTTCACATTATCATCTATTCTAAGCAATATAACTTGCCTATAGTGTCCTATGTATAAACTTGCTCTAAAGCAGTGGCCCGGGGGCCAGATGCGGCCCTCTGCTTGCATTTATCTGGCCCATGAAGCAATATTCCTGCCACTGACACCAACAATTGGACACTAATCCTTCCACTGAAATCAATGATGGGGCATAATTCCTTCCACTGGCAACAAAAATGGGGCACTATTCCCCCCACTGACACCAACTACTTCTCCCCCTAACACCAAACAGTTTGGAGACCCTTGCTCTAAAGAAACAGCTAACTGAGTTTCAGATGGTAGCCATTTATAGGGCACTGTTTCAAGCCCGCCGACTGCTTCTGCAAAAGTGGAAATCAGACAGGGCCCCCACCAACCTTAAGTGGGTTGTCCACATGGGGGATACCCTTAGACTGGAAAAAGGCTATCTTCCAGCATAGAGGGTGTCCAGGAAGGTTTGATAAACTGTGGAGAGACTGGTTGGCAGTTCCAGGCCTTACACCTCTTGACTTAGTAATAGGTAGAATTTTGGGTTGAGATATTGTTTAGTTCAGGGCTCGAAAAACCCCGGGCGCCAGGTCACCATTGCGACTAGAATTAGTGACCTGGCGCCTGGGGCAGCACAGCTGGGGAATCCTGTCTCTCCGTGACCCCCCCTCCACCCGCGGGATCGCGTCGGGCAGACCTATGCTTCCTTCTGTGATCTAGCGCCATCTTGTGGTGGCCGTTGGTATGACAAGACAAACAGCAATGCTAATGGAGTTTCCCTGTCTGTTTTCACTGCCATCTCCTTCCCTCTAATTAGAACCCCCAAACATTATATATATATATTTTATTCTAACACCCTAGAGAATAAAATGGCGGTCGTTGCAATACTTTCTTTTAATAAAAAAATAAGACAACAGTAAAGTTAGCCCAATTTTTTTTTAATATTGTGAAAGATAATGTTACGCTGAGTAAATTGATACCCAACATGTCACGCTTCAAAATTGCGTCCGCTCGTGGAATGGCGACTAACATTTACCCTTTAAAATCTCCATAGGCGACGTTTAAAAAATTCTACAGGTTGCATGTTTTGAGTTACAGAGGAGATCTAGGGCTAGAATTATTGCTCTCGATCTACCGATCACGGCGATACCTCACGTGTGGTTTGAACACCGCTTTCATATGCGGGCGCTACTCACGTATGCGTTCGCTTCTGCGCGCGAGCTCGGCGGGACGGGGCGCGTTCCTGGCTCCTAACTTTTTTAGCTGGCTCCTAGATTCCAAGCAAATTTGTCAAGCCCTGGTTTAGTTCTTTTTTTAGGAATTTTGGAACTTATATCTTAAGTGGTCATGTTTTTGTTGCTATTTGTACTTTTCTTCCAGTATCCATATCGGTGGCTCGATTTTTCAAGGTGGGTGTTTTCTGGGGGTGATCTGTTCTCTGGCTCTGTCATATTCCATGTATCTTTTAAGTGCTTTCGAACACCACACTGCTGTCTGTCTAGGTTGTATGTGCTCTGTTTATTGGTTGTAACTTAACAAACTTTATTTATGATTTTATAAAAAAGAAAAAAACAGATCTCCACTGTGCCCAATCAATTTTCTAATCTGTAAATGGCCACCTTCAATTATCTGCCTGTGTATAACTATAATCTCATACAGTATCTATGGGCTTCTCGTGTTTTCATTTCTGCAAAGTACTGTTTGTATATGTTCTGCCTTTTATCTCTGTAGCGGCCACCCCCTCACCCCGTCCTCTTTAGCCTAGGGGTATGTCACGCGACAGGGGTGAGGTGCGCTACGGCCCATGTCCTCCCCACTACTTGCGGGCGAGGTGAAGGCCAATACCTAATGTTTCCTCGGGCCGGTGTCCTGAACATGTACCGAGTCTGTCGTGCAGAAACCTCCCTTTGCTCCCATTAACAGAGTCCATACACCGATCACAGTCCAACGGTTAGATTTATTTCGTATCTTCAGTTACAAGGCAATGCGATGGCATGATACGGTGGAATGAGCAGGTCGAGGCACTATACTGATCTGGGTCCCTACACCCCCTATGCTATGACCAAGGGTTGTAGGAGTCTTGACATGAATACCTCCGTTGCGCTGCGGGCCTCTATCAGGGGAAGATGTCCTCCAAGGGAGTTACTGCAGGCCCATCCGTCACCGGGTTGACACTACACCGGGTCTTCGAACGAGTGACCTCCCCAGCCTCCTCACCTCAGATGCGGGTCCCCTCGCAAGGGGCGCCCTGGAGCAACTCCACCCTCGCGGGACCCAGTCGGAGTCACCGGGTCCCAGGCCTCCTCAATAGTACCTCATCCCAGGCTGAAGGTGCCTGGGATGGACTCCATCTTCATCCCGGCCAGGCCTAGGGTGCCTAGGCCGAAACCTTGAACCGCCCGCACCCAGGCCTAAGGTGCCTGGGTGCGTGAAGAGATGATCCCCGAAGACAGACCTCGTGGCGAGGGCGTCTCCCCCTTTTATCTCCTCCCGTCGATACCACGGCGGGTTCCCCGCCCCGGCCGTACCATCTCCAGGAAGGGACAAAGAAGGGTAGCACTGCGGTAGTGATTCTACCCCGAGCCAGTAGGTACACTGACACCTACTGGTCGAAGAGAATATTACACCACCCAATCCTCCACGAATAAGAAAAAGGGGTCTGAACCCTAACATAATTACACACTTGGGTCACACTACTCCCCAAGTGTACCCCACTAAATTGAGGACCCCGCTACATCTCTATCACTGGCAAGCAAGATGTCTCAGAGAAAAACGCGTATAAAGTTCAAATTATTGGGAAAGGACAGCTGACGTCTCTAATTCAACCGTTTTGCTTCAAGCCAGCAAATAATTTTAATTACATCAATACTGTATTTAAAGTTTCCTTTGTTTCAGGATAAACAAACCAATTCCCATTAGATTTTTGAGGAAAAGTTGCAGTTCTATTTTCATTGTCTTTGTTTGCAATTGACTGTCTGGAAGTCTGCGTTCTTTAAAATCTATTCCTACTGTCTTTGGTCAGTTCTAAACGTGTTTATGAGCAGTGTTAGTAGGTTTATTTCTCCAGTTTAAAGGGCATGAAGCTTGATGTCAACCTTAACCTTGCAGTTGGGCAAAACCTTCTCTTTATCGGAACCCTTCACCATAACCAAAACATCCTTTAAAATAACTTTATCATGTATAAAGCTGAACGTTAGGCAGATATATATAAAAAAAATAAAAAAATTTAAAGTGACACTAATTAATATCCTCACTCTACTCTCTTTGGGGGCGCTAATTCAGAAAATTGCATTGGCTGCATTGCATCAGCTCTAGTTTCTTAGATATGGTCCAATTTATGGGTTATTATTTTTTTGCCAGTTTTAGAAAAGATCTTGCTGATCCACTTGTTTCTTTGTTACCTAGTTTGTGTTTTTGTTTACAAGTTAGCAGATTTAGTGAGAGTGTTTACGTACTTCCAATGATTTTACATTGAAATCATTGGATCCTAAAGTGTAAGTTAGTTACTGTATTATAGCTTTGATCGTATAGGAGGTGCGTGTATATTGACACTCATATCATTTCATTTTGCAGATTGAGCACCGTAGAGGTTATGGCTACTTCACGACGGTGCTGCCTGAATCATCCCAACCTTTTTTGCTATATTTATATCCCGATTTTTCATGGGTGACGAGAGCGATAAGTGGTTTATGGCATCTCAAAAACTAGAGCCGATCGGAAAAAATTGTTGCAATTTTTGGAATCAGTGGGTCAAATATACCCAGGAACAGGTCTAACACCAACATGTGCATTGGTCTGTGTAGTCTAAACACATCTACTACTTAATGAACCTGCAATCTATTTTTCATGAAATTGTTTCTTCTTTGTTCTTCTTGTAATGTCCTCCATGAGTTCCCAAACCTCTCCTTTTCCCCTTGATTTCATTTGTTTGGAAATGAGCGCGGCACATTAGTTGCGGTCAGTGGCGGTGCGTCCATAGTGGGCGCAGGAGCGCCGCCCCCTCTCTCTCCTGCACCCATCAATCAATACATACATTCATGCATTGCATGAATGTATGTATTGTCGCCGGTGCCACTGCCGCACACTATTCAGATGGCCGGCCCCCTGGCGAGCGCCGGCCATCTGAATTACAGCAGTGCACGGCGGTGGGTGTGTTTTGAAAGTGTCTATCAGAGCCAGCGGCTCTGATAGGCTTCCCGATTACAGCCAGTGGACTGTAATCGGCTTCCAAATAGTTAACCATAGGGTGCACAGCCACACGCCTCTCAGCCAATCAGGTTCACCGGGTCTGGTTACCGGTAACCTGATTGGCTGAAGCAACATCGAGGGCGGGAGAAGACATTGAGGGAGCGTGGAGGTCTGGAGGAGGATGACTGACCCGAGAAAGGTAAGTGCCGGGCGGGGGGGGGGGCAAACTGGTTGTTTTTGTGGGGGAAAACTGGCGGCAATTGATGGGCACATTGGCGACAATTGATGGAATGGCACAGTGACGACAATTGATGGCATGGCACAGTGGTGACAATTGATGACATGGCACAGTGGCGACAATTGATGGCATGGCACAGTGGCGACAATTGATGGCATGGCACAGTGGCGACAATTGATGGCATGGCACAGTGGCGACAATTGATGGCATGGCACAGTGGCGACAATTGATGGCATGGCACACTGGTGACAATTGATGGCACAGTGGCTGCGTTTGATGGCACAGTGGCGACAATTCTTTTTTTTTTTTTTCCCTGCTATCTGTGTCGCATTGGGAAATGTTCAATTCCAGTCCTGTAAATATAATCTGTAGTGAGAGGAAAGCTCTACAAAGAATAGCCTTGGAAAGTAGTCACCAGAGCAAGCGTTCCCATACAAAATGGTGATTCTCCCATCACTTTTTGTCCGATATAAATGATCACCAGGGTAAAGAGAGAGATAGCGAATCTCCCCAGCAAAGAAGCAGACAGCAAAAATGTAATGGAATACAGGACCCCTTCCCTTCCTTTCTGCCCTACAGTCTTCCCTACTCTTCCATCCCTTACCATACCCCCACCCTGTCCTCTTATCTACATAATGTAATAATTGTCATACTTTATACCAAACATTGTTCCAGATTTAAAGCGGAGTTCCACCCATAAAAATAAGTTTACATAACTGTGCAGCAAATACCATAACAATGACATTTGGGCAAAAAAAATTTTTTACTTACGTTTTAATTCTTGTTCCTATGTGGTCCCTTCTAAACCTCCCCTTCCTCACCGCAGCGCCTGACGTCACTTCCCTCGGCTCCTCTGCTCGTTACTGCCCCTGGGAGATGTGTGTCATAATTTCCCAGGAGTCAGTGGGCAGCGCCGAGGGCTAGGTTGCCATAACAACAGAGCGGGCACTTCTGACGCCTGTTGTGATGGCAACCTTTATAGTTTCCAGCGTCACTAAGTGCTATTACTGCGCATGCGCGAGAACAGGCGGTGCATGCTGGGAATACAGCAGCGCTGTATCCCAGAAGAATATGCTTGTGGGCTTCTCCTGTCCACAAGTAAGATGGGAATCCAGAAGAAGAAAATATCTAAGGTATTTTTTAATATAAATGTATTATAAAGGCAGCACTAATGAGAAGAATAAGAATTGCATTATGCAAAAGTAATAGTTATTTAAAAAAAAACAAAAAAACTCAAAGATGTGGGTGGAACTCCGCTTTAAATGAATGAACACACTATATTATTTTATTAAAGAGTAACTCCACTTTTGTTGAGAAAAAAACGTTCCCCTCTGGGTGATCTATGTACATTGCAAGGATTATAACAAACTTTGTTGCAGATTCCTACCTGTTAATCTTCTAAAGCAGTGGTTCTCAACTCCAGTCCTCAGGGCCCACCAACAGGCCAGGTTTGCAAGATAACTGAAATGTATCACAGGTGATATAATTTGCTGCTCAGTGATTGCAGTTTTCTAGTCTGCATCTCCCCAAGGTAATACTTAAAATCTGGCCTGTTAGTGGGTCCCGAGGACAGGAGTTGAGAACCACTGTTCTAAAGAAATCCATGTGTGTTTCTCTGTGCCTCTGTACAGAGTGGGTCTAATGGGAGTAGTTTCATAACCAACTGTCAGGTCTGGAGCTACAGAGCACTAATGAGGAAATCTGATGGGCCTGCATCCCTTTAGACATGCTTTTATTGAAAATATCTCTCAAAAAAATTAAATTTTTGCTGCAGGGGATGCCTGAAATCTGACTTGTATCTAAAGCCTCGTACACACGGTCGGACTTTTTGCCAACAAACTTCATTTTGAGCAAGTTGCTCAAAAAATCCGACCGTGTGTACGCTCCATCGGACAAATTTTTTTGGTTTTCATCGGACAAAAGTTTGGTCTGCAAACGGACAAACTTTTCGCCAACAAAAGTCAGATGGAGCAAAGTCCGACCATGTGTACAGAAAACCATCGGACTTTTGTCCGATGGACAAATAAGCATGCCCAAAACCAATGTTAAAATCAACCAACAATAGCAGAAGTTGACCAAAGGGGGGCGGTAAAGAGCAGAAAAGAGCAGAAAAACCACGTGATGTTGGAAAAGTTTTAGGAAAGTTTGCAGAAAAGTCAGAGCGTGTGTATGCTATGTGTGTGCCCGGCCAACTCCGTTCGGACAAAAATCCACGGAAAAGTCAGATGGAAGTCCGACCGTGTGTACGAGGCTTTAGGCAGACTTCTGGGAAAATTGGTGAGCCAATCACACAAGCAGGAAATTAGGTTTCTGGGGAGTGGTCAGTACACACTCTGTGTACAGAAAACTCCAGGTAGCAATATTGCAATGTATTCTCAGAAAATTACATTGGCTGCAGATTGAAAAGGAAAGGTAATTTTTAATAACATTCAATTACAAAATGATTAATGTCGCAATTATATGCGCTATATTATTTTTTTCTTTATTTGTTATTTTTTTACCCCACGAAAGTGGAGTTACCCTTTAACCACTTCAATACAGGGCACTTTCGCACCTCCCTGCCCAGGCCAATTTTCAGCTTTCAGTGCTGTCGTGCTACACTGTACCCAAACTAATTTTTTATCATTTTGTTCCCACAAATAGAGCTTTCTTTTGGTGGTATTTGATCACCTCTGCGGTTTTTATTTTTTGCTAAACGAATAAAAAAAGACCGAAAATTTTGAATAAAAAAGTTTTTCTTTGTTTTTGTTATAAAATTTTGTAAACAAGTACGTTTTCTCCTTCACTGATGGGCACTTATAAGCTGCACTGATGGGAACTGATAAGGCGGCACCAATGAGATGGCACTGATGAGGTGGCACTGATGGGCACTGACGATGGGCACTGATAGGCAGCACTGATAGGTGGCACTGATATGTGTCACTGATGGGCATTGATAGGGGGCACTGATGGGCACTCATAGGTGGCACTGCTGGGCACTGCTGGGCACGGATAGGTAACACTGATGGGCACTGAAAGGCTGCACTAATGGGTACTTATAGGTGGCACTGATAGACAGCACTGGTGGGCACTGATAGGCGGCACTGATGGGCACTGAAAGGTGGCATTGATGGGCACTGATGGCTGGCACTGATAGATTTCACTGATAGTCATCACTGGTGGCACTGGCACAGGCAGGGCAGGCATTTTTTATTGGCACTGATTGGCAGCTGCCTGGGCACTGATTGGCATTTCCCTGGTGGTCTAGGGTGACATACCTGGTGGTCCAGTGTGGTACCCATCCCTGGTGGTCCCGGCGGCATCCTGGTGGTCCTGGCGGGCATCCGTGGGGGGGCTGCGCTGATAAATAATCAGCACAGACCCTCCTGTCAGGAGAGAAGCCGATTGGCTCTCCTCTACTCGCGTCTATCAGACACGACTGATCACGTAGTAAAGTGTCTCTGTGAGAGACTCTTTACCTAGATCGGAGTTGCGGTGTGTCAGACTGACACGCCACAACAACGATCGCCGCAATGCACTCCCCCGGGGGGTGTGCATCGGCTTGTTATCCTGACCATGTTATATGATGTCCGGTCAGGATAACACAACCACTTTGCTGACGTCATTTTGTTATATGGCGGGCGGCAAGCGGTCAAGTGTATTGAATTTGGAAGCAGAATATAGGGCTTTCTTGTAGTCCTCTTCCTAGCTGTGCTATTATGTGTGATTGTAGCACAATACTGTTATCTTCTCTATGCATATGTCTTTATAATTTACAGTTTGGCGCACAGTATTGTAATACTCATAGGTCATAAACACAGTGAAATTTTGCACCTTTATTAAATAATGCAGTTATTAGCTCACAGCGGGAGTTTAAGCCTTAAACTAGATATGCACATGGAGCAGTATTAATACATTTGTGTATTTATGCTCGCCAGCCCCAGTAGACTGTAAACATATGGATTATGGAAGGCTTAAGCTTCATTAGCGATATTGTTACTGGCTTCCTACTGCAGGTTTTCTGAATCTAAATTTATTACATATAAGAAATTATAAAGAATGCATCTTAGTGCTATAGTGCTTAGTGCTTTTGTAACAGTACCCATGCAGGATCTTGGAAACCCATCAATGTACCAGAACAAACATAATGTATTTCTAAACCCAAGAACATGAATGTTTTGGGAGTGGCGTTCAAGTCAAACTGGCACTTTCAATTTTACAGGTATAACAAGGGATGCTAGCATGGTGGTACTACAAACAGTAGTAAGTGACAAGTGTGTCCTATTAGGGCTCATGCACACTGCAGCTCAAAAAAAGCTGCTTTTACAGGCATTTGAGCTTTTATTTCTGCTTGAAGAAGCTTGTACTTTTTTGTGCTCTTCTGCACGTTTTTATTAGGCTCCTGCATGCTCCTTTGAGCTTTTTTGAGCATAAGCGTTTTTTTCCACAAACCCTCCCGTCAGTTAATTTTTTTTCATTTTCAAGCTTCTTTGATCTTTTTCACAACTTTTTGAGTGTTTTTGAGCACTTAGGTGTCTTTTTCTGCACAAAAGCTCCTCTCAAAAACGTGAGTTTGTTTTTTTCTGCCTGTTGGAGCATATGCCTGAAAATAAAAGAAGCAATCGAGTTGCTGGAATTTTTATTTGCTATTTTGTAGTTCTGGGGAAAAAATCTATTTGAATCCTGAATCGAGTTGCAAGGGCAAATCGATTAAAATTTTGAGCAAATCGATTTTTTTTTTCTCCATAGGACCGGCGCTCCGTGGACTAGGCCGAAGCCGTGGCCTCGCCTAAAAAATCCTGCTCGCCGCAATCCTGGGAAAACTCCTGCCATGCAGCTCCTTAGGACCGGCGCGGTGTCCATCAGGAAAAAAAAACTTGATTCGAATCGTGAATCAATTTTTTTTTTTTAAAACTCGCAGATTTTTTTTTGCCCCAAAATCGCCCAGCTCTACTATTTTGATGTTTATGGGACACAACAAGTCTGGGCACCGTTATTCAGTTCATCATTCTACAATCATGCGGTAGAGCTTGGGTGAGTTTTTGCCTGAAAAAGCCTTAGTGTGCATGGACACATTGCCTAACATGGAGGGGCGTTTCCAGGCAGAAAATTATGAGAGCTCATAAAAGCTCAAAAGTCTGTAGGAGGCGCCTCTTTGAGCTCCTTTGAGCTGCAGTGTGCATGAACCCTTACTGATAGGCAGCGCACATGTCACGGCCAGTCCAGAGACTGTTAACCAAGATGGCAGACAACAGCATTAGTGCGTGCATGGAACAGTGTGTGGTGATGACGTTTGAACAAAGGTGTAAAACCCGTGGATATCTACAGAAGATTTCAAGCACAGTAAGGTGATGAGACGCTCAGCCGCAGTAAGACATTTGAATGGTGTAAACATTTCAAATATGGCTGTACGTCCATCAGTGACAATCCTGGTCGTGGTGGTTCCCAGCCCACAGCAGTCATCCCTGTAAACATTCAGCACATGGAACACCTGATTCTGGATAATCAACCTGTTGTGAAATTGCACAAGAGACAGATCTTTCTGATGAAAAAGTGAAGTAGGCTGTCCTAGGATGGTTCAGGCGTAGTGTGGCAACTCTTTCTATGTCAAAGCTTTCCAGGCATTAGTTAAATGCTGGGATAAGTGTATAAATGTAGCAGGGGAGTATGTCAGAAAAAAAATGCAGTTTCCACTCCTTTAAATGTGTTCTTTTATTATATAAACTCAAAAGTCCCGGTTTGACTTGAACGTTTGTCCCCCTCATTTGACTTGAATGTTTGCCCCCTTGTATATTGCAGGCTACCAGTCTTTTTTTGGGTTTAATCATTCTTTATTTTTACCTGTTATTATTACACCTGCCTGTCCAAGGGTTACAATGCTTAATATGAAGGAGCAGGGTTGTCACCCTAGGACAGTAATGGCGAACCTTGGCACCCCAGATGGAACTACATTTCCTATGACACTCAACTACACTGCAGAATGCATGAGCATCATGGGAATTGTAGTTCCAAAACACCTGGGGTGCCAAGGTTCACCATCACTGCCCTAGGACAAGACATGAATTGTGTGCCATTAATGAATACTCTGTCTTGTATACAAGTATCTAATGAAAACAATAACCTCCTACATTCCCCAAGTCTTTCCTCCCACACAGGTGGGAGGGAATATTATAAACTCGGTTTTTGGAAAGATTGAGTTTGAGGAAGTGGTGTGACATCCATACTGATATGTCAGTTATTATATTTTTGATGTGCAAGAAGACTAAGAGGATGAGCCCCTCTAAAGCCCCTGGCCCGGACGGCTTCACAAGTGAATTTTATAAAACTCTCCAAAATATAACTGCGCCCATGCTCCACTCGGTCTATTCCAACATCTGGGCGGGAGGTCCCTATCTACCGACAGGCAACCAGGCCATCATTAAGCTACTTTCTAAAAAGGGCAAAGATCCTCTGGATCCGGGCTCATACAGGCCTATTTCACTACTCAACCTGGATGTCAAAATTCTCTCGAAGATTGTGGCCTCCAGACTAGCAGTCATCCTCCCGGACCTCATTCACCCGGCCCAATCAGGATTCGTGAAAGGGCGGACGGCCACCCTTAACATACGTAAGGTTCTCCTGGCCCTTGAACGAGCCAAACAGGACCCCACAGGAGATTATGCCATCATAACGTTAGACGCTGAAAAAGCTTTTGACAATGTAAGCTTTGACTGGCTTTCCCTCACTTTGTCTAAAATGGGATTCACAGGCCCTTTCTGCCACCTTATCAATGCCATGTATACAGCGCCCTCAGCTAGACTTGTTGCGGCTGGACTCCTCTCAGAGGATTTCCGCCTCCATAAAGGGACCAGACAGGGTTGTCCTCTCTCCCCCCTCCTGTTCAACTTAGCCTTAGAACCTTTGTCTAGATACCTTTCCCAGATAGCCCCTTTACGAGGCATCAAAATAGGCAAAGCGGAACTTCGCACCTCACTATTCGCCGACGACGTCCTCATATTCACGGGCAACCCCAGCAACGACATGTCGACCATTAAAACCACCTTTGACGAATTTTGACTGTGCTCCGGCCTCCGTATCAATTATTCCAAGAGCGAGATTCTCCCTATAGGGACACACTCCACACCCCCCTGGGCTCACCACTCTCTGTTTAAGGTTGCATCTTCTCACATCACCTACCTAGGTATAAAGATTGGGAATCTGCCCTCTTCCATCTATCACCTCAATTACCCCCCCTCTTCACAAAACTCTATCAGGAACTGTCGAACTGGATGGATCTTCCCCTCTCGCTCCTAGGAAGGTGTCACCTTATCAAAATGATTAGCTTCGCCAGACTGCTTTATCCTTTGCAAACCATTCCCTTGCTTTTGAAACATAAAGATATCAAACTCCTCAACTCCAAAATTTCACAGTTCATCTGGCACGGCAAAAGACCTCGGATAGCCTTTAAAAACCTACACCTTCCTAGAAGCGACGGGGGTATCGGTCTACCTCATATTAGATTGTATAATTTAGCATGTCTGTTCAGGACCAGCTTAGATTGGATAGCTCAATCATCCCAATACTCTAATTACGTCCTGGAATCCGAAATGGCTCACCCGCACTCTCTGGTGGCCCTTCTACACTGCAGATGGAAAACTGTCCCCCCACCTTATCAACACAATCTCCTGCTAAGGGACACAGCTATAGCTTGGAGAGAAATCAGAAAAACACTCAAGTTATCTCCTTTAATCTCTCCCCATTTACCAATCCAAGGCAATCCTGACTTCATCCCTGGTCTCCACTACAAAGCCTTTTCGGTCTGGCAGGCTCAAGGTCTGTCAAACTTCTCCTCACTGTGCGATGGCAACACTGGAAAACCACTGCCCTTTTCTACAATATCCTTGTCTTTTTCTCTGCCCCCCTCTCACGTATTTCATTATAACCAATGCATTAGCTTCTTATCTAACACGTGTAAAGACAACCTCCGGAAATTCGAAAACAGCTTTTCTGAACGTTTACTGCGAAGTGGACGGTATAAAATCACGGACATCTACAGACCTCTCCTGCAAGAATCTTCCCCGTTTATGTCCTCCTCCTCTATTGCGAACTGGGCTAGGGATTTCCCAGTTCCAGATATAACGAAAAAAATCCTATCTGGCCTGCAGAAAACCCTTCGACTGACACCCAACGAAATTTGGAGAGAAACCCAACTCAAGATCGCACATCGGGCTTATATCCCATTTATCTCTCCTAACTTCAATAAAGATGGCGCCTCCTGCCCTCTATGCAAGGTACCCAGACCTTCTCTCTCCCACCGCTTCTGGTCCTGCTCCTTCATTTCCTCTTTTTGGGATCAAGTCCTATCCTATATATTCAAAATCACTCTGCTGAAACTCCCCAAAGACCCTTTACTTCTAATATTTGGTTATTGGGACCCTCTATTGTTACCCTGGTCTCTATCGCCGGCTGCATCGATCCCCTCAGGGACTACCAAACGTCCCTCCTCGAAAGACTGGATTTTGCTTTGTTTGCTTGTCGCGAGGAGACTCATTCTTAGGCACTGGATCTCTCCCCAAAGCCCTTCTCTCATCCAACTCGAAAAGGACTGCCTCAACCTCTTCTACAAAGAACGACTTCTTACGGACTTTAAAGAACCCAGATCTAGAGCTCGCTTTTTTTACAGATGGGAATCCTTCATCATAACAACCCTCTCGGCAGCGGATCAGGCAGCTCTGGAACAACTCTCTTTCTCGTACGCTGACCCTATCCCAATTGGGCTGTAAATCTTGATGACATTGCACAGTCTATACATTCCGGATGGCCCACCAGGGCTCTTCTTTCTCGGGACCATTCATGTAATGGAATGAACAGCACACCACTGTCTCTGGAGCTCCTTCCCCCCCCCCATTTTTTTTTTTTCCTAGTTTCTGTTTTGATTTTTCCCCTATTCCTGATTCTAAACATAGGGGCGCGTAGACAGATCCATCCAGTATTCCACCTTCCGGTTGCATTGCTTTTTAGGTATTTATCTAGGATGACCTGCTGTACCCTCACTAGGTGAGAATTTTGTGTATACAGCTCCCTCTCTTCATATCTTCATATCTTCATAACTTCATAACCCCATAAGGTTAGTCTTCAAGTGAGCTAGTGTCATGTGTTACATTTTGTTTTTGCCCTACCTGTTGTACCCAACTAGCTACACCGATATTCCTATGTACCATTGTTTTAAACCTGACTAACAGCCTTATGTTCTCTTTTGTACTTGTGTACTTATCTTTACACCTGTTCAAGTGTCTTTCATTATTCCAATAAAAACTTGTTAAAACAAACTTTCTATAGTACACTGATACCTGTTCATGGGAAAACAGTATAACTATGAATAAAGACATGGCCTTGCTCTCAACATAGATTTATTAGCTATGTTAACAGTAACATCCTTTTCTTCATATGTATACAGTATATTGTATCAGATGGTATTTATATTGGATGACACTTGGAATATGCCTTGATGAACCTCAAAGATGTTCTGACATATTGATATATGATGTATAACTAGTGGTGCCTTGATGTATGGAAACACTTTGCTAAATAGATATGTGTTATTCACTGTATTTTCTCTGTTTATTCAAGTTGTAAGACTTTGTATGCTACAGTAAAGAAATAAAAAATGTCCTTTAAAAAAAGCACACAATCCAATCTAACCTCAAAATTGGTTAAGGATTAAAGCGGATCTTTCCTCTCCTCGTCTCACCCCCCTTTTTTTTAACCCCAGCTTACGGGGGGTTGCCTTCTGCACAATTCAGATACTTACCCACCCAGCGGATCCAGCATTGTCCCGCTGAAATCCTCTTTTGTTTTGCCCCCACTCTGTCCAGTGCCGTCATGTTTTCAGTGACGTCATCGGTAGGCACCAGCTTTTCTGGGTTCAGCCGGTGGGCCCACCGATGGCACACCACTAGGCCTGCCCCCCTCCTCCTTTTCTGAATGAAGGAAGGACATTGCCTCCAGGGATAGGTGGCATGCCTATTCCAGGAGGCAAAGGGACCACAGTGCAAGTCTTTTGCATAGGCGAATGATGTGCACCTAGGGGCAGCCCAAAAACTTTTTTTTTGTAAGGTAAAAAAATAATAAAAAACATTACAAAACAGTGCTATTTTGGGAGAGGCTGGGAGGAGGGGTGGATAGGAGTGAAGATTGCCTAAAGGGTGAAGAGCAGCTTTAAGGATTTGCACAACCAACATTGATTGTTTAATTTGCCTAATCAATATATATTGTTATCCCCAGTCTTTATATGGCTATGATTAAGGCTACACGCCGAAATGCGTACGCCCCTGTTCTGTTTTGTACCTCATCTGCTATAATAAACTCATCAACTGTGGACGATTGAGTTGCCGGGTCCCTTTTTTCCTTATGTTCTGCATGGTTGTTAGAGAGACAACATAAACCAGAGCACCGACTGCTCACCACCTCGGAGAAGGAGACTATACATAACCACATATTATGGGCGCGATTAGAAAAAAGGGAAATTGGGTGCACGGGTCAAATCATGAAAGGTGCTCCCTACAGAAAGGCACCTTGGCTCCCCCCGTATCATGGTATGCTTTGCAAAATATGACATCCCCTTTCTTGTAAGTTACTAAAACTCAGACTTCAAGTGACACTGTGCCAAAATTTCGAAATCTGCAATATTTTCATTTTTACACTTGTTGGTAGACAATTATTTAAACTCTGGACACAAAAAAAAAGCAAAATACACACCACACGAGTATAATAGAAGGTACAATTTAACAGACACAGAATCAGTAGATACAGAAGGAAGTGAGTCCCTTTCTACCATCATCATCATCTTTGGATCAGTGTTGCCAGATCGGTGCTATGATCCAGAAGAACAGAATTGTCTCAACCTTTCCTTTCCTTTTTGAGTTGTTAAAGTCATCTCATCTCCAGGGAAGCTTGTTCAGCAATAGTGTGACAGCCCTTGTCAAGCTTTCTCTACAACTTCAGGGTGTAGCAATACTTAAAAGATTCAATGTTAAGAGCATTGTTTCTAGTTTTTGATTTGCCAACACTGGATGTCATTCTAAAGCTAGCCTTGGAGCTGTAAAGATTATTTCTCTGTTCAGGAGGCAAGAACGTTTTCCCAGAGTCTGGCTCATTGCCTCCAGCTGCTTAATGGGCTTCAAAGGAAGTGAGGTGGTCTTTGTAAAAGAAGGAAGGTTACATAGTTACATAGTTAGTCTTGTTGAAAAAAAAAACACAAGTCCATCCAGTTCAACCAATAGAAGGGGGGGGGAATATACACTATATTACCAAAAGTATTGGGACGCCTGCCCCTGATGACGTCAGTTGTGAAGAAACATGTAGGGCGGAGCCTACGTACATGCCATCACCACTCTGTTTCTCCTGTCTACACAAACCTGTTTGTTTCCATGCATGGACCATCTTTCTTGGATTGATTTTATACGCTTGTTACTTTTTATTAAATGTGAGTACCTTTCATCACTTTTATGACATTAAAGAGTGACATTAAAGAGTGTTTTACGGATTTACACTATGGAATATACTGGAAGCTCTAGACACTTCATGCCCTTGTGAGATATGTAATGTCGGATTCATGCTGATATACTACATTGAGCGCATCTGACTCCGTAATAGAGTCCTGCAACTCTGGTAAAAGTCCATCTTGCACTAGGTGGTGGATCACGTGGTGGAATTTGTTCATTTGTATCTTCAGAATATTTTATGTTATAGGCTTTTTATTTATCAATTTTTTGTTATAAATATCATTCATTATTCATAGACTGTATTAGTTCACTATAAGCGCTGCATTACTTTCATGATTTTGTTTTTTAGAGTGTGTCTGACTGTTTTGTTGCTGGCAGATTTTTTCACCATTTGTAATCGTTTTATTTGTTTTTTGTCAGCGTTTTCTTCCCATTTGCACTATTCAACATTGAGTTGGCCCACCCTTCGTGGCTATAACAGCTTCAACTCTTCTGGGAAGGCCGTCCATAAGGTTTAGGAGTGTCTATGGGAATGTTTGACCAATCTTCCAGAAGCGCATTTGTGAGGTCAGGCGATGATGTGGGCGAAAAGGCCTGGCTCGCATTCTCCGCATTCTAATTCATCCCAAAGGTGTTCTGTCGGGTCGAGGACAGGATTATGTGCAGGCCAGTCAAGTTCCTCCACCCCAAACACGCTCATCCATGTCTTTTTTGGACCTTGCTTTGTGCTCTGGTCCAAATCATTTGGTGGAGGGGGGATTATGGTGTGGAGTTGTTTTTCAAGGGTTGGGCTTGGCCCCTTAGTTCCAGTGAAGGGAACTCTTAAGGCGTCAGCATAGCAAGACATTTTGGACAAATTCATGCTCCCAACTTTGTGGGAACAGTTTGGAGATGGCCCCTTCTTGTTCCGACATGACTGCGCACCAGTGCACAAAGCAAGGTCCATAAAGACATGGATGAGCGAGTTTGGGGTGGAGGAACTTGACTGGCCTGCACAGAGTTCTGACCTCAACCCTGATAGAACACCTTTGGGATGAATTAGAGCGGAGACTGCTACCCAGGCCTTCCCGTCCACATCAGTGCCTGACCTCACAAATGCACTTCTAGAAGAATGGTCAAACATTCCCATAGACACACTCCTAAACCTTGTGGACAGCCTTCCCAGAAGAGTTAAAGCTGTTATAGCTGCAAATGGTGGGCCAACTCAATAATGAACCCTACGTACTGGGATGCCATTAAATGTGCGTGTAAAGGCAGGCATCCCAATACTTTTGGTAATATAGTGTGCATTCAGATTTTAACTCTCTCAACAAAAAAATACCCGGGTCATGGATGATCGCTTTAGCCATAACCCCAGTAAACCACTTCAAGGCCGCAACGTATATATACGTATTGCGGTCTTGAAGTGGTTGAAAGCTTTTGGTGAACATTGTTAAATAATAGGAATCCTTGAATTCATCTGCCACAACTGCAGTCCATAGTGCTTGAAGTGTTTAGGAATGCAGTTTCAGCACCATGGAGAGCGATTACTGGCAGAGTGGATTTTTTTTATTACTATTATTACATTCTATCACTTTGCACATACCCACATCCACTGGTAAACTGGTTAGGGAATGGAAAGTGTTGTGAAATCTCCAAATTCACATACAGCGTTAAAACATCTGACAAAAGTATTTACTCTTCTTAAGTTTTTCAAAAACGAACAAAAGAAAATGTCTGGAATTGGGCTAGAAAGGTAAGAATTTTAGAAGTGGTGAAAAAGTTTGAATATATTAGTGCTCATTCCTATCTTAGGGTCCTTTCACACAAACATATTTTAGCTGCATCCTTGCTAAAAAAAATGTCCAGACACACCCAGCCCATCCAGCAGCGTTACTAGAAGTCCATGAGGAGGATTGGTGAGACAACTCATTCAGGCTCTACACTTGCCGGGGTCTGGTAAGTGTAGACTTTGTAGGGAGTGGGATTCGTATACAGAGTGAGAGCTTATTGCACAGCGGAGCACTTTCTTGTTCATACATCACGGGACACAGAGCGGCATAGTCATTACTATGTGGGTTATATAGAATTACCTTCAGGTGCTGGCACTGGCAACTTCCAAAACAGGAAGTACCCTCCCCTATATAAGCCCCTCCCATCCGGGAGCACCTCAGTTTTTTGCCAGTGTCTAAGGTGTTGGCCAAGGTTAACATGTATTCATCTGGGCTTGTGTACAGGTTCTCTGGGCCTTAGCAAGCTATTCCGGATCCGACCAAAAAAAGCTTCATAGCTAAACGGTCGGTACCCGGGCCTTGCAGAGAAGAGCAGGGTTTTGCCTGTAATGCCTCTCTTAGGAGGGCTGGACCCTGGGATCCAGAGCTCTGGTCATACCCAAAACCAAGAGGCTATCTGTGCAGGGTGCTATACAGGTCCAGGGGAGTGGAATCCTTGGGAACCCGGTCCCTGAAGGTCTAGTACAATGCCTGCCGTGAGAGGTGAAGTTTGGGCTTCTGTGGACCAAACAAAGTCCTGCGGCGGGGAAAAGGTAAGTGGGGGCCCCTCAGGAACTTGGTTCTATTGAGGGGACCCCCAAGCCTAATATGTCTTTCTGCCTGTTACCTAAAGGTATTCCCGCTAATAGCTGTATATGCCTAAGAAATCCTAGAAATGTCTTTTCATAAGAAAGTTTTAAAAACTGTAAACCTAGAAATGTTTTTCATAAAGGGGGTTTTAAAAAAAAAAAAAAAAAAAGACAAAGTGCGGTACCTGTGTTGTCCACTAGAGGCCGCTGTGGAACGTCTTTTTTTCTTGGGACTATTCCTTCCATGGTGAAAGTCCAGGCAGATGAGTGAGCTCTCTATCAGGGAAGCTGCATTCCTCTGTCATGCTGCCAAGTAGTTTCCTTCCATCCCCGAGTCCTGGTGAAACAGGGACCCTGGCTCCTCTCCCTACATGGCGCCAAGAGCACACACGCTTTCTTTTTATAAGATTTAGCTTCAAAAAAGGGGGCGGAGCCTGGCGGATGACGCGCTCTGTGCGCCCAGCGCTTCTGCGCATGTGCGGGCGTCCCAGCAAGATAAAAGGACTCAGTCCACGCTGCTTGCTATGGACACAGAGCATGAAAAGGAGCTGGTAGCATGGTATAGGGGCTTACAGCGGGCGGTTGATACAGGCATCCCCAGAAAGACGCATTAGTAGACACCCACTGATGTACATAGCAGCAGATTGCATTAGACTATTTCAGTAAGGGGTGTATTGCGGCTGGAATACCTCAGCTTTGAACTAAGGAATATGCCGCCTAAAAAACTCCGAGATATACCTCTCAGGAAGTGTAGGGGGTCTCCATCGGGCTCTGAGGATCTGGAGCAGTCATCTGCACCTTCCTCCCCTGAGAAATCAGAGGTTAATACCCATAAGGAACCCCCGGGAGTGCCAGGTACTGCGGCTGTCCTCAGTCCACCTGCTCCTGCATATATAACAGAGGAGGTTTTTGCCTCAACTCTGGAGGGATTGGAGCAGAGATTGGCAGCATTGATCGCTTCTTCTCTACAGGAAAGAAAGCGCGCCAGATCTCCATCCCCTCCATTAGAGTGCCTGTTGGCAGAGCAACAGTCCCAGGAAGGGACTGACCTACCTGAAGGGGATCAGGAGGAGGTTAACTCTGTTTTTGAGGAATCGACAGTAGATGAACCATTTTCAGCATCACAGACTGAAAGATTGTGGGTCCAGACCCTAACTGACATGGTTCGATCTGCATTTAAAATGCCTCTTGTTGAACCATCAACTACTGCTGTCTCCTCGTTGGGGTCGCTAAAAGCTCCCCAGATTAATTGCTCCTTTCCAATTCATCCATTATTGGAAGGACTTATATACCAGGACTGGGAACATCCTGATAAACTATTTGTTCCGCCTAAGAAATTTCCGGTGATCTATCCCATGGAGGAAAAATTCACCCAGAGATGGAATGTTCCTACGGTAGACGCAGCCATTTCTTCTGTGAACAAATCACTGACATGTCCAGTAGATAATGTTCAAATGTTCAAAGATCCAGTAGATAAAAAATTGGAATCTTTATTAAAATCTGCTTTTTCCACAGCAGGGGCTGTTTCACAGCCAGCAGTGGCAGCTATTGGGGTCTGCCAAGCTTTAAAGGATCAAATGAAAATGGTCCTGAGGGATTTGCCAGACCAGCAGGCCCAGGCTCTGGCTGATCTGCCTAGAGCATTATACTTTGCGGTTGACGCCATCAAGGATTCTATCCATCAGGCCTCCCGCCTCACGCTGTCTTTGGTACATATGCGTAGGCTTCTGTGGCTCAAGAACTGGTCTGCTGAGGCTCCCTGTAAGAAGCTCTTAGTTAGCTTCCCATTTCATGGAGAACGCCTTTTTGGCGAAGACCTGGATAAATATATCCAGAAGATTTCCAGTGGTAAAAGTACTCTCTTACCAATTAAAAAGAGGTCTAGGGGTCCGTCTTTTAAGAGGACTACCTCTCCTATCCCTGGGACGTCTGCTACTAAGCAGTTCCGACGGCCTCCTCGGTCAAACTCAGGAGGTAGAAATCAGGGACAGTCACAGGGTAATAAAAAGCCCTGGATCCGAAGAGGTACTAAACCAGCCTCCAAGTCAAGCCTATGAAGGGCTGCCCCCACTCAAACGGGTGGGGGGAAGACTTCAGTTGTTCACAGAGACCTGGCGGGAGACGATCAAAGACAGATGGGTGCTCTCCGCAGTAACTCGGGGATACAAGTTGGAGTTAAAAGAGTCTCCTCCTTCCCATTTTATGTGGTCAGGCATGCCAAAAGACCCTCTGAAAAGAAGGTGTCTCCTAGTGGCGTTAGAACAACTATTGCTCCAAGGAGTAATTATGGAGGTTCCTAGGGAAGAGTGGGGATTGAGTTTCTACTAGACTTGTGCACAACGGAAAAATTTGTTCCGTTTCGGTTCGTTTCTTTCCGGTCCTGTTGATTCGTAATCATTCGTAATTTTGCTAGACGGGATTTTTCGTGTTCGGACTCATTCGTATTTTTGCAAGCGACATTTTTCGTTGAATTTTTTGTTGCTTTATAATTCGTACTTTCGGTAGAGTACGTTGTTTTTCGTTGATTCTGGACACAACTCCTACTTTCGTAACTTTTTTTGGGTTCGTTGATTCGTAATTTTCCGTGTCTCTCTCACAACGACGCTGCCTATTATGCCTAATGTGCTTCGAATGGATTTGTACTTTTCTAAATACATAGTGGTTATTTGTAACGATTCGAAATCTCGTATTTTACTTTCGTTTTTTACATGCAGCTATAGGCTCCGCCCCTGCACACCATTTTGAGAGGGTTCAGCACGGTGAGGGAGAAGCAGAGAGCAAAGCAGAGTGAGTGTTATTGTGCTTCGAATGGATTTGAAATCTCGTATTTTACTTTCGTTTTTTTATGCGGCTATAGCCTCCGCCCCCTGTACACCATTTTGAGAGGGAGTTCAGCATGGTGAGGGAGAAGCAGAGAGCAGAGTGAGTGTTATTGTGCTTCGAATGGATTCGTACATTCGTAACTTTTTTCATAACGAATTATGCCGAAGACCTTCGGGCATTCGCTATTTTGCGGTATAATTTATTTCGGATTCGGTTTTATTCGTAATTGCTCTGTTCGGAAATTCGAATGCTTCCGAATGTCCGAAAGTTGCTAAATTCGGACGAATTTCGATTCGTTACGAAACGAATTGCACAAGCCTAGTTTCTACTCAAACCTTTTCACAGTCCCGAAACCAAACGGGGACATAAGACCCATATTGGACCTAAAGAGTCTAAACAAATTTCTAAACGTCCGGTCCTTCCGGATGGAGTCGATCCGATCGGTCACTGCTGCCCTACAGGGGGAGGAATGGTTAGCCTCGATCGACATCAAAGATGCTTACTTGCATGTTCCCATCTTTCCAGGTCATCAAAAATTTCTACGCTTTGCAGTAGAAGGGCGCCATTTTCAGTTCAGAGCCTTACCATTCGGTCTGGCCACAGCACCACGAGTGTTCACAAAAATTCTGGCCCCACTGTTGGCCGATCTAAGTACACGAGGTGTAACGATAATGGCATACCTACACGACCTGTTGTTGATGGACCACTCAGTTGCCAAGCTAGAAGTGGTAATTGTCGATACAATCAAGTATCTAGAATCTCACGGTTGGGTCATCAACCTGGACAAGTCAGCCCTACAGCCAGTGAAAAACCTGGTATATCTAGGGCTACGGCTGGATTCAGACCAGAGGAAGATTTTCTTACCTCTAGACAAGGTATCCTCTCTGAGGGGCTTGGTCCGTCTGCTTTGTGCAAAAAGACAGCCGTCCATACGCCTGTGCATGAGGCTGCTAGGAAAGATGGTAGCATCATTCGAAGCTGTGCCATACGCCCAATTCCACTCAAGGAATTTACAGAGGGCCATATTGTCAGCCTGGAACGGAAAGATTCAGGCTCTAGACTTCCCGATGGCTTTGTCCCCTTCCGTTCGGAAGAGTCTCTGCTGGTGGTTGATCCCCCAGAATCTCCAGAAGGGAAAACCCTTCAGTCCGATATCCTGGAAGGTGGTCACTACAGATGCCAGCCTTATAGGCTGGGGGGGCAGTACTGGAGCAATGGTCTCTCCAGGGCAGATGGTCAAATTTAGTAAGAACCCTGCCCATCAATCTCTTAGAGATACGAGCAGCCCGGTATGCCCTAGTAGCCTGGACATCCAGACTCCAAGGGTCCCCTGTCAGAATCAATCAGACAATGCCACAGCAGTGGCATATATCAATCATCAGGGAGGCACCAGGAGTCGTGCAGCCCAGAGGGAAGTAAGTCACATCCTGGAATGGGGAGAAAAGCATGTCCCATGTATATCAGCTGTCTTCATTCCAGGGGTGGAGAATTGGAAGGCGGACTTTCTGAGTCGCCAACAGTTATGCCCAGGGGAATGGTCCCTTCATCCCGAGGTCTTCCGAGCAATATGTCAGCGGTGGGGAACACCGGATGTAGATCTGCTAGCATCCAGATTCAACGCAAAGGTGGACAGATTTGTCTCCCGGACAAGGGATCCCCTCGCTTGCGGCGCGGATGCTCTGGTGTTCCCTTGGGATCAGTTCAGACTGATATATGCATTCCCTCCGCTACAATTGTTGCCTCGACTCCTTCGCAGAGTCAGGTTGGGAAAGAAGCCGGTGATCCTGGTGGCTCCAGCGTGGCCCCGAAGGGCCTGGTACGCGGAGATCATCAAAATGTCTGTGGGGAGTCCTTGGACCCTTCCACGTCGACCGGACCTGCTTTCGCAAGGACCGATATACCACCCTTCCTTACTAACTCTAAGTTTAACGGCCTGGCTATTGAATCCCACATCCTAAAGAAGAGAGGTCTCTCTAACTCTGTGGTATCAACTATAATCAATGCCAGGAAGCCTGTATCCAGGCAGATCTACTATAGAGTTTGGAAGGCGTACATCACTTGGTGCGAGGCCAGGAAATGGCATCCACGTAAGTACGTTATAGGCAGAATTCTGGACTTCCTGCAGTGGGCTGTAGACAGGAAGTTTGCCTTAAGTACTATCAAGGGCCAGGTTTCGGCCTTATCAATACTATTTCAAAGGCCCCTGGCTATGCATTCACTTGTCAAATCCTTTATGCAAGGTGTGACTCGTATTATTCCACCGATTAAAGCTCCCATATGCCCATGGGATCTAAATTTTGTTCTGTCGGTTCTGCAGAAGCAGCCATTTGAACCTTTGCGGCACATTTCCTTGGTTCTACTCACCAGAAAATTGATATTTTTAGTAGCCATATGCTCGGCTAGAAGAGTGTCGGAATTAGCCGCCATGTCCTGTAAAGAGCCATATCTGGTTATTCATAAGGACAGAGTAGTATTACGCCCTCACCCAGCCTTTCTTCCTAAGGTGGTATCGGGGTTTCACTTGAACCAGGATGTGGTTCTTCCTTCTTTTTTCCCCAAACCAAGCTCGGTAGAGGAAAAGTTATTGCATTCTTTGGATGTAGTAAGAGCAGTTAAAGCTTATCTAAAAGCCACTGCTCAGATTCGTAGAACGGATTCTTTGTTTGTTCTGCCGGAAGGCCCCAGAAAGGGTCAGGCAGCATCAAAATCTACTTTAGCCAAGTGGATTCGACAGGTCATAATACAAGCCTATGGCTTGAGAAGTAGACCGCCTCCGTTCAAAGTTAGGGCGCACTCCACAAGAGCAGTTGGAACTTCATGGGCAGTGCATCACCAGGCCTCCCTGGCTCAAATTTGTAAGGCCGCAACATGGTCTTCAGTGCACACGTTTACTAGGTTCTACCAGGTGGACGTTAGAAGTCAGGAGGATGTCGCCTTTGGGCGAGTGTGTTGCAGGCCGCAAAAGATCCTCATGCCTGATAGCGCCCAGCTTATGTATGGTGTATCCCCCCCCCTCATTTGGCATTGCTTTGGGACGTCCCACATAGTAATGACTATGCCGCTCTGTGTGCCGTGATGTATGAACAAGAAAGTAGGATTTTTAAAACAGCTTACCTGTAAAATCCTTTTCTTGGAGTACATCACGGGACACAGAGCTCCCACCCCTCTTTTGGGGACACTTATTGCTTTGCTACAAAACTGAGGTGCTCCCGGATGGGAGGGGCTTATATAGGGGAGGGTACTTCCTGTTTTGGAAGTTGCCAGTGCCAGCACCTGAAGGTAATTCTATATAACCCACATAGTAATGACTATGCCGCTCTGTGTCCCGTGATGTACTCCAAGAAAAGGATTTTACAGGTAAACTGTTTTAAAAATCCTACTATCTCTTTGATCCCCCTTTTGGAACTATTTGTGTTTATTCATTACCAGCACTGCATTTATTTGCATGTTTCATCAACTAAGGGTAGATGTTGGAGCGCTGTTTATGTTGGTTACATACATACACATATATGCGTAAGCTGCAGTGGCCACGTCACGGCACCCCAGTGTACTGCAGTCCTAACTCTATAATTTTGAGCGTTTCCCAAGTTGGAGCACATAGATAATAATATATAATAATGTATATTAGCGTATAATAATGGATAGATTAAGGACAGGTATGCCTGGAAGGAGCCCACCCCTTCATAAATGTACAGGGACGCACTGGACACTCAGCAAGTGAGGCATAGAGAACAAATGTAGCCCCCCTAGAACAGAAAATCTGAGAACAGAAGAGAAAATCTTGCATATAAAGCGGGCCTTCGGTCATTTTTTCATTTTTCCATCTATTAAATCTTCTGCCCTTGTTGTTTTAACTTTGGATAGTAAAACTTTTTTTTTCAGCCAGTAAATACCTTATACAGCCCACTTCCTGTTTCTTGTCTGGTAAAAAGCCTAGGTTTATGATATCATGCACAGCTCTTTCTCTCACTCTTGTGAGAGTTTACCAGGAAGGGAGGGGGGGTGAGTCATAAAAGGGCCAATGAAAGCTGCAGAGCTGAAGGTGTGTGTCTGTGTAAATCCAGGAAGTGAACAGGCAGCAACTTCAGCTGCCCACAGTTAAAATGGTTGCAGCCAGACTTGGTAGAGGGAGATTTCTGCAGCATATTTGGCAAGTACAGAATCACAGTATATATAAAATAATATGCAAAGTGGTTGGAGGGAAGCTTCAGAATGGCAAAGATGTTTTTATTACAAATTATGTGAGCAGACTGCAGTTCCTCTTTAAGAGATGAAGCAAAAGAATACAGAGATAGAATGTACATTCTAATTATATTTAACCACTTCCATACTGGGCACTTATACAGCTTCCTGCCCAGACCAATTTTCAGCTTTCAGCACTGTCGCATTTTGAATGACAATTGTGCGGTTGTGCTACACTGTACCCAAACTAAATTTTTATCATTTTTTTCCCACAAATAGAGCTTTCTTTTGGTGGTATTTGATCACCTCTGCGATTTATTTTTTCTGCTAAAAATTTTAAAAAAAGACCGAAAATTTTGAAAAAAAAACGTATTTTTTTTGTTTCAGTTACAAAACTTTGTAAATAAGTACGTTTTCTCCTTCACTGATGGGGCTGCACTGACGGGCACTGATAAGGCGGCATGGATGGGCACCGATGAGGCAGCATGGATGGGCACCGATAGGCGGCACGGATGGGCACTGATAGGCAGTACAGATGGGCACCGGTAGGTGGCACAGATGGGCACCGGTAGACGGCACAGATGGGCACCGGTAGGTGGCATGGATGGGCACAGGCACAGATAGGCGGCACGGATGGGCACAGATAGGTAGCACGGATGGGCACCGATAGGCGGCACGGATGGGCAATGATAGGCGGCATGGATGGGCACTGATAGGTGGCACTGATGGGCATGGATGGGCACTGATAGGTGGCATGGATGGGCACTGATAGGTGGCACTGTACTGTAACGTGTTACTAATGGATGCCAATCAGTGCCATACAATAATGCCTGTCAATCAGTGATGCCCATTGTGGGCACTGATTGGCATCCATTAGGGGCACTGAATGGCATCCCTGGTGGTCTAGGGAGGCATACCTGGTGGTGGGCATCCCTGGTGGTATCCCTGGTGGTCCAGTGGCATCCCTGGTGGTCCAGCGTGGGCATCCTCGGGGGGGCTGCGCTGATAATCGATCAGCACAAACCCCCCCTGTCAGAGGAGCAGCCAATCAGCTCTCCTCTACTCACGTCTGACAGACGCGAGTGAGGAAAAGCCGAAGACCGGCTTTTCCTGTTTACATCTTGATCATCCGTGATTGGACACGGCTGATCACGTGGTAAAGAGTCTCCGTCGGAGACTCTTTACCTAGATCGGTGTTGCGGGGTGTCAGACTGATCACGTCATATGACGTCCAGTCAGGATTTTGAAACCACTTTGCCGCCGTCAATCCGCTATAGGGCGGGCGGCAAGTGGTTAAACATATTGCATTTATATTATTTTATACAAAATGTCACAAAAAAGAGTCACTCGCTGTACCCCATCTTCGATTCAGCAAACCTATTTCTAAATGGAGAATGGGGTACAGCGAGTGACCCATTGTGATCAGTGCACTACAACAGGGTCTAGAAATCTCAGCATCCGATGATTTACTGAACGCTGCAGAAGTCAGAGATGGGGCATATTTTATTATTGGTAATTTATTTTTACTTTGCAAATATACAAAAAAAAAATTGACTTTAGTCCAGCTTTGATGCTAACTTTATGCAGCAAAAAGCCACACATTATTCCCGCTTTGTATTCATTATAGTGATATTAAACCCTAAATTTTTAAGCACTTTCAGCCGCTATTTATTACTTACTAAGTATGCAACTTTTTAGTACTAATTTAAGCTGGTTTCATGACTGCTGTCCCGGGTTTTCTCTTTCAGGATGGCCCCTTTCTTATGCAGCATCCTATGCATGCAGAGACTAGAGCTATGCCCCCTTACACTGTGTGCATTAATAGAAACACAGCCCCATAGATGGCAAGGCACTCCCATGCTCCTCCCAGATAACAGACTGGCTCCTGACAGCACTGTCCAATGTTAAAAGAGAAGTATGGGTTTGGCTATTTTTTCAGACTCATACTTACCTAGCTGGATGAAGCATTGGTCCGATGCTTCATCTGTCCCCTGCCGCCTCTAAGACTGAGAACCGAGCGATCAAACACCGCCAATTGCTTGATTCTCAGAGCTCCCTGAGCAGATAGCTGGGGACAGTCAATCACTGGCTCTCATCTCTGCCCCCCCTCGCTCACTGAAGTGCTGAGCTGTGGAGGGGCGGGAACGGCCAACTCAGGCTCTCAGCGTCTCACTGAGAGGTGAACCGTGTGGCGGTCCAGACATGTGGGCAGATCGTGACCCTATGATGTGACTGAGCCAATGAGGTGGCAGAAACCTGGGAGAGCAGCCACTCTCTTGCACATAGCTGGATCATGATCGGACTCAGGTATGTATTACGGGGTTTGCTGCGTATTGAAACATTTTTACCTTCATGCATAGATGCATGAAGGTAAAAAACCTTCAGGCTTTACAACTACTTTAAGTTGGATATACTGTGCATGCATAGATTTTTTTTGTTCAGCCTATGGACTGAACAAAATAAATCAAATAGATTTCCTCCACCCAGGCTAAACAGCATGGATGGAGGAATCGTCCCTACTGGCTATTGTATTCCAGATGCAGGCAATGTTCAGCAGACAAGTTTCCACCCAGCTCCTTAGATTTTTCAAAATTCACTCAGTGTATGGCCAACTTTAGGCATCATATAGAGGCCTGGAAACCTCAAATTACGATTAAAAGCTCACAAATCTAGCAACCATAATGATTTAGATGTCTACAATATCTTGGCTCCTAGGAATTGTCCAGTCCTGCTGTTGCAATACATCATGACCGATATCATTTCTGAAGACAAATAACGTTTGGCTATTTTAAAGTGGTTCTGCTTTCTCTGTTACTTGGATATGTGTAGGTTGGCTCAGCCTAACATATAAACTATTATTACTTGATTACTGGTTAGACAACAAAGTATTATTTGCAGCACAATAACATGTAATAGCTATTGTGAACAGCCACGATAACAGCTGCGGCTGCTGAAAGTAACTCAGGGAAATTGGAGACTTTGTGCAAAATCTAAATATAAATTAGACATTATTTTAATGATAGTGTTGGTGGAAATCCATAGAGATTGCATAAATTCAACAGCAGACAGAGGCAGTAGACAGAGTCCAAAGAAAAGAAACATCAATAGACAATTTCTTTTGAACTTCTTTTTTAGTTAATCTATGAGTAATCACTGGCTTAACTGGGGGAATGACAAAAAATGATATATTATGTTAATACCAATTAAAAGTACACTCCAGTCTAAACTGAAAACTATACCACTAGTTTGGTACTTAAGTTTTGTATCCAAACATCACAGGTGTTCCAGTCCACTTCAGTCCCTTCTTTCGTGGTGACCTAAAAACCCCTATTTGTAGTTTAAAAAAAAAGGGTTTTAAATTACGTTCTTGCATGTCTATAAGAAGAAAAATTCCTGGACCACCGCACTCTGCAAAAAATGCTGATTTATTGTATAAAATCCACAAAATACAGCAAGAACACACAGGGGTGAACACAGGGACTGGCTAACGCGTTTCACATCATGAGATGCTTACTCATAGCTAATAGTTCTTGCATGTCTCTCATATTTATAAAGGCCGATGGAAAAAAAAACAGACCTTATAGTAGTTCATCACACTAAACTAGACTTTTATAAGGTACAGGACATTTTGCTACCCATCTGGTTCAATGGAACTGAGGAAGCTACTTGAATGAGTAGCGAAACGTCTTTAACATAACAGAACAAGTCCAGTTGAATGTGGTTTGCTACTACTAGATATACTGTATCTTGACCTGGATACATTTGAACTCTTATGCCTTGTACAAAAAAGTCAGACTGAGTTTCTTCATCGGAAATTCCGACTGTGTGTGTGCCCCATCAGACTTAATTCCGAGGAATTTTGTCTGAGTTTAGATATAGAACATGTTCTCTTTTACTCCTAAAGGGATTCCATCGGAATTCCGATGTGCCTTTGGCCGGACAATAGTCCGACCGTGTGTATGGGGCATAACAGACAAAAAAGTCTCTTGAAGACAGGAAGTTAAAGAACACATTCTTCAGGAAATACACTCCCAGCAGCACCGTGGGGTCCTGCCTGCATTATGGCTAAAGTGGATTACAGAGAATTGTGATGTTTTTTTTCAGATTCAAAGCCCAACTCTGGGAAACTTGAAAATGATCCCTTTCAGTAGGGCTGTGCCCCAACTGCAAGGATTGTTCGTTCGTTTAGTCTAGGAAAGAGGAGAAGCACTTTTACTTACCTGATCTTCCACATCCCCGCAGATGGCTCTCCTCCATACTTCATCTGTGAACATCAGCTTCATCACATCTAATGCAGGCCTTGGCCTTGATGATGTCAGGGGGTTTAGATTGTTTGCGCATGGAGGAGAGGACAGTGTGGGGCCTGGTCTAGCAGTATGGAGGAGCGGGGGATTCGGTAAGAAATCTACAGCATCTCCCCTGTAAGGGATCATTTTCAGGTTTCCCGGAGACTTGAAAGCTTTAAAGTGTATCTTAAGCCAAAACTGTTTTTATGTTTTGGATAGAGTAGGTAAGGGTTAAAACATGACCCGACCGCAGCAGTCTGAAAATAGGTAAGCATACAGAGGTATTTGTTTACGGGTAATTAAGTTTCGTCAGGAATTCTACTTTTATGGAACGAGTGACCCCCTTAGAATATTTTTTCTCTGTCCTGTTCTGACCAATCAAAAATTTGGATTTTCCTACACTTATAGTCCCAGCGGCAAGGGTCATTGGTCACCAGGACAAATAGAGAGGGTAATTTTCCCTAATGGGAACACAGACAGCAAGACGGTCCTGATCAGGGTTCTAACCCCTCACCATGCTGTCCAAATGTTTCACCCTTTACTTTAAGTAGAGCTGCAGCCTTTGATGGCAAACATTAATAGCTCAGTGATTAGTTTACCTTGCTGCCTGGAACTGATCTCTAATAGAGAATGGATGGCAATTCCAGATTCTGATCTAGACTGAAGATTTATATTTCACAGTTCCAAAGATTGATCTCAGTCTTCAAGTCTTTTCTAGAATGAAAAGTTTTTAGTCTATTAAAGTTTGCAGGAAAACAGACTTAATCAGCACTTAGAACTCTATCTATAGCTTATCGATGTCTCATCACTTGTCTGAAATTCAACTTTCGGTTCTAATGAAGAAACTACAGGAAGGAATTGATCTCATTTTAAGGACAGATGGTGTGCAGAAGTTAAGGCGGACCTGTCATTGGGCACAGTAGGAGCATTAATTTATTGGCTTGGTCAATAACCTTATAAGAATGCAGCCCGGCAATTAACTAGTGTGAAGTGACCATGCTGAGGCGGAATATAAAACTTCTCATTCCTCATAGAATTTATAATAGGCGTGAGGCAAAAGACATAAGGAAATTCCCCCCTCACAGTTCACTGATTGTAATGCAATTTCTAACTGTGGATAATAAATAAAAACTATCCACGTGCTTGAGAACTGCCTTTAATAAAACACTGTAGCAGTTTTCTTATAGCCTTAATAATCTACCAGGCATTTTATTTGCTCCTGGTGGCTAAAACGAAGGGTGGGCAGGCGAGGAAAAGTGGGTATAGGCTGCTGGGATTCGGGCATTCAAGTGCACCTGTTACTTTGCCCTAAATCAGTATATTTTTGTATTTATATTATTACTCTATTACATTTAGGACAAAAAAAACAACAGGTGGAGTTCCTATGTCCTTTTTTACATGTTTGCCAGGCCAGCCTTTAAAATAAAGATGACCTGTATTGTGGAAGATGTGGCCAAAAAGGCAACCAGAGGGAAAATTACTGGTTTCCAGTATTTCCTGCAGTCTCAATGCAGATTATTATTCCCATTACTGAAATACCATCCCTTGTTCTGCTCTGTGTTTCTGTTTGGAGGAGGCCATCTTGGTAGAGGAAGGACTTGATTACTCAGATCTGCAACCACCCCCTTTCCCCAGTGACTGTTGATCTGATAACTGGTCGAGGAATTTCATAAAGCAGTAGGAGAGGACCACAAAACACAGATCTACAGACTACATATAGTAGGAGCAGGAGGATCCTTGCATTGCAGGTCCTCAGTTACAGCTTCCTCTTCAGCAAGGAAAACGGTGATCAGCACAGTAGCCACAGTACATCACCAAATCTGCAGAGGCTATCAAAGACTGCAGTGCCTAAGATCTCACACTGCAGAATTTTCAGTCTACAGAACAGGAGTGCTTTGATGCTGGAAGTGCACTGCTATTCTTCAGATGGAATTCAAGATAAACAGTACTGTAGATATTTCTGGGTGCAGCTTAGGCACAATAAACATTTCCAGATCTTTTCTTTGAGATAGCAATCTTCACCTTTTAAGTTCTGGTAAAGGTTCTGATTAAGTCTTACTTTTTTCCCTGAAACAAAAAAATACATGCCGTTTTGGAGCTGAAGCTGGAATTTTCACACATATCTGAATAGTAAGAGCAGCAACTCCTCCCACTACTCTTCCCCCCTCTACCTGCTCTGCTCAGATGGATTTAATTTATAGAAAAAAAAGAAGAATGGTGAGTGAATGTTGTCACCTTGGGACAGGAATTAGTTGTTAGTGGCAGGATCAGCAGGTGAAAATGAAGAGGACTGGTATGCCACATTCTGTTATTTTGTATTTGGGTTTGGATACACTTTAATGAACTGCGCTTTTTTAGCTATGCACATGTAACTGAGGTCCATTTGTGGGCCTGTTTTTTTCAGGATGACTTTGGACATCGGAATTAAATAAAAAAAAAGATAAAGAATACTTATTACTTTACATAGGTAATAATGAATACTCTGCTTTGCTTGGGGTTCTCCTTTGCCTTTGAATCCCTTCCTCTTTTTTTTTTGTTATAGATTTTTTGCCAGTTATGGGTAAATATGTCCAAATCACGTTCCAAACCTTTGATTAAAAATATGTGAGTAACAACCTCATAACTTTGACTGCTGCAAAAGAGTTAATAATATGTATCCTCCCCAGTTCTTTAATATTAAAGTGTTCTCTCCAGTTACTTAGCTACAGTGCTTTGAAGTGCATTCGACGCCACGCTATGCTCCAGCTGAATTGACACGTTTACCAAATCCCTTTAACGTCTATTAAAAGAAATACTTATATAAGTCTCATATTGTGTATCATAAACACTCCAGACACCACCTTACTGTAATAAAGAGATAAGCAATCCCACAAGATGATAATAGGTTGACGTGCTTGATAAGGGAGATACCATTTGTTGTTTTTTGCACGGCTCAATTTATTTTTATTTTTATTGAGGGAACTGTAAGACAGTGTTGCCCCCCCCCCCCTCAACAATTCTTTTGTAGATCTGCTTATTAGAGAAAATTGATGCTTGGGTCTAAAGAAACTAAGCATAAACATTATCAGATTTACGAGGGGGAACAAGGGGCAATTGTTTTGGACCCTCTTCCAGATGGGTTTCCTCTGTATACAGAAATATAATAATTATGAACAATTTTCCTTCAATAAATTTCATCTCGGAAATCAATATTTTCTTTGCATTCATCTGTAAGGGTTGTTACTCTGATATATTAAATCTCTTTAATAGAATTTTTATGGTTCCAGCGTACCACGCATAAAGAACTTACACACTTAAAGTGGAACTAAAGGCAAACATACTTGTCTTAGTTCCAACAGGCCAATGCCTGTGAGGTTCCTTGTTGGTGCTGGCATCTTCTCCCTCATTTTTCTGGGTGGTGGTCTTCAGTCTTCTTGATTGGCCAGTGTATGTCACTCCTGACATGTGCAAAAAGTATAGTCACCCTGATACACAGGTTGTGTGCTGGAATGTAAAACTGAGCTGCAAATTTTACAGGGGATTGCGAAAAGGTAGGCAAGTGTAGTTTATTGCAGAAGAGACGTTGCATGTTTCGTCTGCAATAAAGATTATTTTTTTCAACTTTTGTTTCATTTTAAGGAAGTTAGATTACAATTGCCTGTTTGCGTGCATGCGCGACCCTATAGTGATTATGTGCCACACATTTTTAAAATGTGTAACTGCCATGGAGAAATTAAGTCAACTCCATAGTTACAGATTAGTTAGTGAGAAAAGTTGATTACTAAGGAAAATTTGATGTAGAGGTGGGTCTAGTCAGCATTAGACCTACCTCTATATTGTTTTTCACATTTAGGTGGATAGTTGATTTAGATGTACCGTATTTATCGGCGTATAACACACACTTTTTTCCCCTTAAAATCAGGGGAAAATCATGGGTGCGTGTTATACGCCGATACTCACAGATCCCAGCGATCTCCGCTGACTGAGCGGAGCGCAGCGATCGGCGCCGAGATACACATAGCCGAGTGTACTCGGCTTTTATCGGCTCCGCTCACAGTCACGCCCAGTCCCGCCATTGGACCTGTGTTATGTCCATCATAGGGCAGGACTCGGCGTGACTGTGAGTGGAGCCGAGAAGAGCCGACTAGAGCTGAGTACACTCGGCTATGTGTATCTCGGCTCCGCCCAGTCCCTGCGTTCTGGGCAGCGTTCGCCCCGCTCCGCCCAGTCTCAAAGGCGATCTTCTCAGCGGCAATAAAAACTGGGGGCAAGGCTGCACTGGACACTGTGACTGGGGCAAGGCTGCACTGGACACTGGGGAAAGGCTGCAATGGACACTGCTGGCAAGGCTGCAATGGACACTGCTGGCAAGGCTGTACTGGACACTGGGGAAAGGCTGCAATGGACACTGCTGGCAAGGCTGCACTGAAAAGGCTGCAATGGACACTGGGGCAAGACACTGCTGGCAAGGCTGCACTGTCAAGGCTGCAATGGACACTGGTAAGGCTGCATTTAAATGTAAGTTTTTTTTCCTTAAACTTCCCTCCTAAAGGTTTTTTTCCCTAAAATTCCCTCCTAAACTTGGGGTGCGTGTTATACGCCAGCGCGTGTTATACGCCGATAAGTACGGTACTTGGAGTTTCACTGGCATGAATTTACTTGTATACATAAAACAGACTTGGATGCGTTAGTGATTTGCTGTGTACTTTAGTTCCAGTGTATGGAGGCCCTTTGGACCTGAAGTGCCTGCCCCCCACCCCTAAGGTCTAAAATATGACTACTATGGAGAAATGTCACTGTGTGCTTGTGTGTGTAAAGATCAGATCATGCATGTAACTAGGCTAGTTGGAAAAGTCGGTTCCTTAGAGTTCTTTTAGACTCCATGCACACTTTGTTTTCTGCTCCTAGAAGCTAAATAGTGTTATCATATGTGTCCATGCACACTACTTTAGGCTATTAGCATTTTTTAAGCTTCAGTGTCTAGGAGCATGATCTTTTTTTTTAATTTTGTAGAGTTTCTTGGAGCCTTTTTCCAGCAGAAAAAAATGCTGAATGCTCCTAACTGCTTCTAAATGCTCCTAACTACTTCTAAAAGCTACTAAAATGCTACTAACAGCTTTTCTTGAGCTTTTTTTTCTCTTCACGTACTGCAAAAACGCTAATAATATGCTAATGCTCCTAAGCCTCCATGCACACTAGCGTTTTTCATAAGCTCAAAAAAATCTAGAAAAAAATGCTGGATGTAAAAAAATGCTGATAATAGTGGACTTGTGGACATCGCTGGATAGAGATGGGGCTCAGGTAATGTGCTGCACACAGAAGGCTTTTTATCTTAAAGCAAATAATGCATTAAGATACAAAAGCTTCTGCCTTTACAACCCCTTTAATACCCAAAGAAGTTCAATATTGAGGGTCCTTACAAATGTTGCGCCCTGCTCCTATTGAGTAGGTGTTATGTTTAAATTTAAGTTATCTGAGCTGAAGTTTGGCTCAGAAAGATTGTATTAAATTATTGGTTTCGGTTCCAGTCCAGTTGTGTTGCACTTTTTCCACTTGACTGTAGGTGTCGCTGTCACCACAGGTCAAGGTTGGAAATGCAGCAGGCTGGGTGTATTGGATATTCTTTGCCCAGAAGCCGCCCAGCGAGAGTGGTCCCCCCGCTGTGCATTCTGTGAGAGGGTACTTAAGGGACAGACACCGTTGTCCGGGGCTCTCTGACCTGATGGCCCTCCTGGCCTAAGGTGTGCCGTAACAGTTCTTCTGTCTCTGGGCCGGCTGGCCCGAGGCCTCATTACTGATAGGCCCAGGAGTTTCTGGGGTCTACTGGTCCAGGGGTTGTCCCGTGCTGTCTTGCCTGTGGGAAGAAGCCGAACAATTGGAGACTCAATTGGAGGATGCATCCTGGCCCATCTACCTCACAGTGTTGCCGGATTGGCTGAAAGAAACTGGTACTGTGTGACTTTACTTAGACTTTGCAAAAGTTCTGAATCATAAAATCCTGTGGCAGAGGATTGTGCAGAGACTATGTGTATTCTTCAAGTCTGTGGCAGAGACTATGTATATTCTTCAAGTCTGTGGCAGAGACTATGACCGAGCACCGTACCGGCTGCTAGGTCGGTGAGAGAGGCCTATCCGGTGGTTGCTAGATCCAGTGTGGAATCCGTTTGTCCTCTGGATAAAAGAAAGTACCCGTGATCCGCAAATACAAGGTACCTGAATCTCCCCTAACCCTCCATCCCTCTAACTGACTTTGTTGAATAAAACCATTGAAAAAGAGACTATGTGTTGGTGCTGACATCTGTGAACAACTCTTCTATGGGACCCCTATGACGGATACGGTGGAACAGTAAGGTAACGTGCAAAGGCCCAAAACAAAACCAGTAGCTCCTGCGGGGGTAGTGCTACACATATAATTACGTAGTTATTGCATAACAACCCTTGGCACAGATGGTTCTGCACTCTTGGACTCATGGACCACTGAAGAAATTCACAGGCCATGATACAGGAAAAATAAGAAAATGTTAGAAGAAATGCTGAGAAGATTCTTCTGCCCGCCATTAAAACATAAAGTAAAGAAAGTTATACTTGTGTTGAATTCGGGGTCCCCAAACTTTTCAGGTCATCAACCCCTTTGTGAAGTTTCAGATTGTTCATCAATCCCCCCAAACATTTATTATATGACAAATACATATCATCATATCATTAAAATTTCAATTTTTAGTTATATTACTATGAATAATAATAATAATAATAATAACAGTTATATATATAATATTATTGTAAACTATTGACACTTCCTCTTGGCATCACTAGCTGCCATTATGGTTGTTACAGAGCTGAATTCGTTTGTAAATGCACTGCATTTAATTCTTTGGCTATTTCTTGATTCTGTGGTCCTGTCACTTTTTTGTTTATGTGGCTATCACAATGGGTCTACTTACTGGCTTTCAGCAGAATTAGAGGTAGGTGTAATTACAAGCCTTCCAACAGAATTTGGGGTGGGACATATACGCTCAGTTGAGGAAGTGAATACAAACCTATATCCTTTCAGGAAGGATGGGGGGGGGGGCTGGAAGGTCGTAGACATGCAATGCAAAGCATGCTGATAAATACGGCATTACACTGCTGATTAGGACAGGTCAAGGCTTCTCCCACTGCCGGTTGATGATCCGACCCTGATTAACATTGTGGGCTTGATTCACTAACACTGGAGAGTGGAAAATCTAGCGCAGCTCTGCATTAAAACCAATCAGGTTCCAGTTTTCTTTTGTTAAAGCTTAATTAAACAAGCTGAAGTTAGAAGCTGATTGGCTACCATGCACATCTGCTCCTCACTTACAAAAAGATATTGATAAGATAGAACGAGTCCAGAGACGGGTAACATAAATGATGAAAAGTCTGAGGGATAAAACGTATCGAGAGTGACTTCAGGAACTTAATATGTAAAGTCTGGAGGAAAGAAGGGAAAGGGGAGATATGATTGAAAGCTTTAAATACATCAAGGGGGTGTATAAGGTTCAAAAGGGTCGTTTTTTCAATATGAAACCAAAATCAAGAACACAGGGACACCTCAAGCTAACTGGAGGAAAGTTCAAAACTAATCTTGGAAAGTATGATTTTACTGAAAGGGTAGTGTATGCTTGGAATAAACTATCAGCAGAGGTAGTGATACAGTCAACAGTAAATTGCTTTGAAAATGCTTGGGACAAACATAGATCTATGCTCAGACAAAAAACTTGACGGAAAAAAAAAAATCACACAAAAGAAAACAAAGCATAAAAAATGGGCAGACTCAAAGGACTACTCAGTCTTTTTCTGCTTCTATGTCTCTATTTTGCATTCTCCAGTTTTAGTAAATCAACTCCAGTGTCAGCCCTAACTGCCTGGCGTGGAGCTCTACAGAAACCCATTTTGACCCCCAGCCATTTTTATTCACCTGTTAGGGGTCAATAATCCCCACTTTGGGGGATTGTGTATTAAATGGACATTCAAACATATTTGCAGCATAAGCTGAGATCTTCAGGCTTTTAGATCGTTCAATTGCCTGACAACCTATTTATAGGATTCTTACTTTCCAGTATGATAAAGAGAAGCTGTGCATACAGATGACATGTTTTAAATGTGAAAGCGGGAGAAACTATTAAACACAATAAACATTAAGCATAACAAATGAATTATTTAAATACTTTTATACAAGAGGGATTGTTTCAAGGCATGAAATATATTCCACAAGGTAAATCGTCCTTTGTTTCGCCTCCTTACATGCAATATAAATATATTTATATTAACACTGTGAAGATAACAATTTGATAACCAAACAATGCCTTTTTGGGTAATTAAATATGTTTTTGCTTTCATAAGGAATTTACGTTTACAATTGCTATCTGTTTTAATCTCGCCTGTATCATCTGATTACCAGTGTTATTAGCTAACAGCTCTGAATGCAATACACCAGCTGTATAAATAGTTTTCTTTAGAGCTGTAAATTCCTTTTTATATTGTGGCAATTAATTTTTGAAAGAAAGAAGCATAATTTTAATTCAAAGGTTTTTTCGTGTCATAAATGAGATGGGCTTCAGTTGTATAAATGGAAATCCAGATAGCAGTACATTTTTAAAGTGTGCAGAACTGTAAACTCAATCACTAAAATAGATTGTCCTCCCATATAAACATGTTAATGTTATTTCGAAGAATACTTTTAAATCTGCTACTTTCTTTAAAATAATTACCTAGTGATCCTGCCATAAAGGTCCTTCCTCAGGTGCTACTTGTTATAGAGTGACAACGCTCTGTCCTCATCACACACAGGTTTCCAATGTAAACTATAAATTGCCATTTCAAGACAACTTACGCAGGAATGGTCTTTTGTTGTTGTCATTATCAGAAGCTCAGACTTAGGTGATTTCAAAGCTGTTTCAAGGTTATGAACTATGAAGATGAATTTCTCCTTGATTCTCTTATTTGCAGGCCTTTTTCATTTTTTTTTTTTATGGAAATGGCGGTAAGAAGGTGTAAACAGACACAGATCTGTTTACATCTGCCTGTCCTTAGACTTAAATGGAGCTTCTGATCAGGTCTGCCTCAAAAACTGACAGATGGACTCTATTGAAAAGCCCACGTTAAAGGACCCTTGTATAAGATTGTTTTGGTATCTTAAAAGTCCCATGCACGTTCTTTGGGGACAAATGGGAAAAGAAAATAGAATTCTAGGGTGTATCACTAGAGGGATCATCATAAGGAGGAAGAAGGTTCTGATTCCCCTATATAGGTCTTTAGCTGTGGCGGCCCATCCATTAGGGGCTATATATCTATGCGTCCAAGCCCCTGATCTACATACAGAGGTATGGATTCCAATGGGGGGGGGTCTGAAGCACGTGATTAGAGCCAGATGCTCTAATAGGCTTAAAAAAAGGGTGGACTCAGGGTGCAGAGCACTGCGCTCTGAGCCCACCCAGTTGTGTGAAAATAGCGAATGAATATTCGCTATTCTCACACTAATCCTCCTCCCGGCCAATCAGGAAGCGGGTGTCGGGAGCCCCGTCACCTAATTGGCTGAAGGGACAGGCAATCCTATTTGACGCCTAGAAGGAGGAGAGAGGAGACACACAGTGGAAGCCACTGTGCTGGAGGAGAGGGCACAGGAGCCACTGCCCACAGCCCGCCACCTGCCACCTAGATGGAGTAAGTGCCGGACCGACCGGCAGACAGCGAGCGAGTGGGCAGGGGAGTGCCGCCGGCCGCCGGGGGGGTTGTCTGCCGCACCCCCCCAAAAAAACACCAGCTGCCACTGGTCTTTAGTTAAACCCAACTTATAATACTGTGTCCAGTTCTGGAGACCTCATTTGAAAAAAAATATTGATAAGACAATACAAGTTCAGAGACTGGCAGCAATAATGGTGAAGGGTCTGGGGTATAAAGCATGTCTGCAAGAACGTAATATGTACAGTCTGGAGGAAAGGAGGAAAAGGGGAGACATGACTGAAATCTTTAAATACATTATAGGTTTGAAAAAGGTTCAGGAAGGTAGTATCTTCAATATGAAACCAAGATAAAGAACACAAGGATATGACTTCAAACTAGCAAGAGGAAAATTCAAAACTAGAAAGTATTATTTTACCTAAAGTAGTTCATGCTTGGAATAGGATTGAAGGTAATAAGTCAGTCAACAGTAAGTGGATTCAAATATGCATGGGACAAACATACAGTAGTATCTATACTCCGACAAAAAGTAAAAAAAAAATGAGGCATATTCGATGGACCACTTGGTCTTTTTTCTCCCAACGCTCTTCAATGTTTCTATGTTACTTTGCAGAATGGATGAATTTGTCTTCAGTCAAAGAGATGGTGTGGCTAGAGCCATGGAACAAAGAAGTATACATTTTATCAGACCATTAGGTTCTCTGTTTTATCAGACCATAAGGTATTCAGAAAACTTTAGGTCTTTAGCTAGCAGGACAGTCAGCAGCGAAAGATGAATACCATTATAAAGATCAGAGCTGTTCAGCAAATACTGTAGCTATGCCCCTGGATTTAGGCCTGTGTTCAGAGATGCCCTTCTGTTGTAAGAAGAGTTTTTTTTTTTTTTGAGCAATCGAGCACCTCCCCTGTCTGCATGAGCAAGTCGGACCATTGTCCTCTGAAAAGACATTGTTCTCCCACAAAACTGTCACATACTGAATGTTTTTGATTTCCAAGTCATTCTTGTTAATTCACTATAGATACTGTAGAGTGTCAAAAATGCCTGGAGGTTAACAGTTTCTAAGATGATACAACCACAACATCTGGAGCCATCAATAATTCCTTAGCAAGAGTTCCTTAGAATCTTGTATCTTCCATAGTGTAATCCGAATATATAATATAAGGTCCACGCTGTGATAAAGGAGGCTGCTAGCAGAAAGGTTGATATACAAAAACCCTATGGAACCATAAAGATAATACAGCACCACGCAACCAGAGTGCAACAATTAATCACAGAGTGCAACAATTAGGCTCCTTTCACATGGGCCTGTATGTCAGTTTTTAAGGTGGCCCAATCGGACCATCTATTGCCCTTTATGAAGCCACTAAAAACAGACGGATTGGGGATCTGTTCCCCATTCGTCTGGCAAATTGGATCGGATAGCTGTCGGGTGTAAACAGAGAGGTGGTCCATTTACATCCGACCAACTATAGAGGACAGCTGGGTGTGTCCGCTCGGCTTAAGCTGAGTGGACACGGACATGCCATCCGCCCGTTCAGCGTAGATCAGCTGACAGATTTCCCGCTGAGCAGGTGGCACTCGTCCCAGTGTAAATAAGCACCAGCCACCACTATATGGAATAAACACTCACCAGAAAATGTGCTACAAAATGTGTAGCAAGCTTAGCATGTCTTCATAGGTCTTTATCATCCCAGGTAGCCTATGCATCCATCCACAATGCACTCCTCTCCAGTTCCCAGCACCAATCCAAGCTGCAGAAAATAAAGCTCACATCGGAGCCAGCAAAGATGGTAATAGTGTAGTACTTATTGCACAATGAGAATCAGATACTGTACACAGCATGGCAAACAAACAGATCGATATATCAATACAAAACCGCTGTAACTCACATAGAAAGAACCTGCTGACTGATATCATGCAGCGGCATGACGTCAGCATTAAAGTCTCTGCCCCCATAGTGTAATGTTTGGTTGAACAAAAATTGCATCTTTGGAATCTTGACCATATCTATCTGCATGTTTTAAAGCAGAACTCTGCCCCTAAAAAGATCAAAAGGAATAGCCAAATATAACTTAAAATTACAAAACCAGCTTTTGCTGCAGTATTCATTTTTAGTCCCTCCAGTAGGTTTTGTTTTTTCTGCTAGATATCCACGGTTTGATGACCAGCATTGAATAATTCACATCCTTTGAGCCCAGGTTGCCTTGGACCCACCCCAGCCTGTGACTGGGATCTGTAAATGAGAATACCACAAGGCACATCTTATACAGTGCTAGAGGGACTCAGCAGATGGCACCAGCGGCACGGCAGTGATGTCACTGTATTTGTAGTCTATTGATTACTTCTCCCAGTCCCATAGCAGAAGACCCATACCCCCTGAACAGTAAAAAGGAGAAGCAGCAGGCCAATGAGCTCATCACTCTGTCACTCTGCATTTTCCTCTTATCAGCCTGAATCTTTCCAGCACATTAACTCATTGGCTCCTAGTGCTGCTTCTTCCTATCACGCTCCATCTCTGCTGTTAAGGGCGTGCAGGAGGCTAATATTTAATCAAATTCAGTTTATTTCACGGCTTGCTTTTAAAAAATAAATCGAATAATATATTATTGATTACAGAGTTGCATTCTTGTGTGTTTTTCTCTATCTGTCTAGATTTAGGGTCTATATATTAGGTGGTGCCACATGAGTTTTATTCATGTCAATAGGCAAGTGCACCCAATTAAATGGCCAATTATTGTATACCTGTGGCTACTTCCATTCTGAACTTCTTGTCGCTTAGTAGAGTGCTACTCAGCACTAATAACTTAATAGTATTGTGTGTCCGATTTAACCATAATAAACACAATATAAGTCAAATATTGGAGAAGTAGGGTTCCCTATTGCTGGAAAAAAACACATCAATATTTCCATCTCTTGTTAAAGTTCACCGATGATTTACATCACTTCTAAACAGGAAATGGGGCTCCTCCATCATTTATAGCTTGGAGTTTGAGAGTATAATACTCAACTAAAACAACAACAGCAAACAATCTCCTTTATGTGCTGTGTTTCCTTCCCATGAATCAATAAGCTATCACTGAATGGATGATGTGAGTCAATTTGCTAGAATCTGGATGATGGTGGGTTGCTGTTTGCTGTAATGATTAGACTGTTCACAGGTCGATACTAAACGACAAAGTCAACAAAGGTGCCATGTTAGATAACTATCATCTTTAACCAAGTAAAGTCTATGTTGATTTGACTTTAAACGGCTAAGTATGGTGTCCCAACTATGTAAAAATGCCTGTAGATTGACCAACAGGTGGTTTTAGACACTTTACCTTAAGGTTATATTAAACATTTTCAGCAGCTGATAATCACTTACTAAGTATGCAGCTTTTTTACTTTTTGATCCTTGCCTATGTTCCTGTCTAAGCTTGTGTTATGATTTCTGCACCAGATTTCCTGTTTCAGGGTGGTTCCTTTCTTTTGCAGCATCCAATGGAGCACCCTTGCATCCAGGGACTAGAGTTGTGTCTCCCAATGCTGTGTGCATCAATAAAAACATACAACCCATAGCCTAAGATGACAAGGCACTCCCCTGCCCCCCCCTCCCAACTTCAAGCTGAAAGACTGACTGGAGACTGCACTGTCTGCTGTTAAATCTTTCCTGTGAAGACCAGAAGTTCAGGGAAGCAGCACTGAGAGAGCAGTAGCCACAGCAGTAAAAGTTGTAAGTGCTGGGGTAAGAATTTTAACAAATAGTTTACTGGGAAATGTTTATGTAGCGGAACCCCCATAGAGGCTGCTAAGTGATGTGGCTTACCTGTCACCCTGCCCAGCCCAGCATTTACTTCTCAGACATTCGAAGACAATAAACAGTCCATGAGCTTTGTTTTTTGTATTTTATTGAGGGGATTGAACTTGGATGGGGTAAGGGAAGTATGGGATGACCAATGAAATTGGTAGCACTTGCTTGAGACAAACTATATACACTCCTGTATATATATGCCAATCTCCCTCCAGCACAACTCTTTCTGCAGACTATTACTCCTCAGCTCCTCCAGCACTTCACTTGCTTGAGCTTCCAGGCACAGCTACCACTGCATGGTTAGGCCTAACACTGGTCTTAGCAACTGCCTTTTGCAGGCAGGGACTGCAGGCCCCTATAGTGTAGCAATAGAAAGTTCCTAAAATGACCCCACAGTCCACTCTACTGGCTCTGAACCCATCCCAGACTGCATGCTTCCAGTCCACTCAGGCATGCCTCCCCTGTCCTCCTGACTGTCACTCACCAGCCCTCTTGGCTGCAACCAGTTGTTCCTCTACCTGAAGACTTGCCCAGCAATGCCCTCTCCTGCTGTCCCCTTTTGCTCCTCCTGTGCCTCTTGTCCAGGACGCCTCCACGATTTCTTGAAGGGCCCTGTCCAAACCTGAGCCCAGGCCCAAGCTCACCATACCCCCCCCCCCAGACTGAGTGGCTCCCTCAAAGGCCCAGAGAGCCTAGCATTCCATCTCCAAAGCTCTGAACAACTCCAACTCCTCCCCAGCTGGGCTGACCCTGGGTATTTAAGGAGGCCTGCCAATCCAAGTTGGGGATTGGTCAGGGCTCCTTAGAATACAGCAGGCAGCTCCACCTCTCCTCTCCTCCTCTCTTTCCAGAACCTTCTGGAAAGAAGAGGGAGGTCTCAGTGATGCTGGCTGTGAGTCACCAGCTGCTACCCTGAGCCACTCCCAGCCCAGACCAAACCAACACAAACAGGTCTGGCTGTCAGCCAGGCCTGCCTAAATTCACCTAATCCTAACCAAAAATCCTCACTCTAGGACCTACCTACCTAGAGGGTGCTACATTTATTTTATTGAGTGCAATGGTATGATTTACTAAAGGCAAATAGACTGTGCAGTTGCACTCTGCAAGAGCAGTTGCTTTAAAGCTTAGTAAATGAACAGCTCTGCTATTTTTTATATTTTCCTTGCTTGTGATTAGGTATTCTTTGCAAAGTGAAGCTTTACCTCATTGGTCTGGAGCAACTGCACTTACAGAGTGCACAGTCTAATTGCCTTTATTAAATCAACCCCAATGTGTTAACCTAAAAAAAATGCAGGGTTGATTTACAAAAGGCAAATTAGGCTGCACACTTTGCAAAGGTGCAGTTGCACTCTGCATGAGCAGTTGCTCCAGAGCTTAATAAATGAGCAGAAGCTCTGCTGACTTCCATCATCCAATCATGCGCAAGCAAAAATGCTATTTTTTTTTTTTTTTTCTTGTCCATGGTTGGGTATTCTTTGCAAAGTGAACCTTTACCTCATTTATCAAGCTCTGGAGCAACTGCACTTGCAGAGTGCAACTGCACTTAGGTGGTACAGCACAGCACCCCTACGAAAGCCTTCACATTTCTAGCACTGTCAATATCATTATAGAATATAAAGGTGAGTAAATAAGCTCAGCTAATTATCACAAAATCAGACCTCAAAACAATATATAGAAATATTTTTGAACATATCATCTACCCGTCATCTTTATTTTAGAAGAAAAAAAACAAGACTATTCACCCATTCTCCTAGAATGACTAAAATCTGTAAATAACACTTTCCTTGCCTTTAAAAAGCCTGACATTAAACAAGAAAAGTCCAAAGAGATTATGATTGACAATACCATTTCATTGTCAGCTGGAGATGTCCCTATTCCTGTCATGAATGATGAATCTCTATGATGAGATTCTGTCCTCTAGTCTACACAGCCTATACAATGCTTATTTCCAGATTAAATGGTGGTTTCTAAAGAACCTGAATAAGAAGCAGCACTTGAAATAATCCATACATCAGCATATGTTAACAAAGTATGCACTGATATGAAATGGCAAGAGACAGCCAAATTATTCCGACATGTATTCTGTACCATCTCATCCAGGAGAAGATTCCATAAACTGGCTATTTAATGAAGCTTAGGTTATTGTAGACCAGTGAACAGTTTATTATTGTATACAAACCTAAATAAAAGCTAATTTAGAAGGCATCCTTATGACCCATGTATACCGTACTTTCTGAAAAAATGTCAGATGAAATATTTCCACCTTTGGAGGGGGAATATACTATGGGAAGAGCTGTTACGCTGAGCTGCCTGCTATTATTTAGAACCAATCAAATGTATTTAGTCTATTCTAGGAGACTGCTTGGTCAATTTTCTCCAAGGCCAGCATCAGTAAATATGTTGCCCCTGCCTTATTAAAAAAGCAATTCCAGGAAGAAATGTTTGAGAGGCACTAGGATTCTTATGTTTATTCAAATGATCAAATTTAGTTTTTTTTTAAAATAAGCTCACTGAGTTGGTGAGGCAATTGCCAAAACAAACAGGCCTACCTCCATGGGTGCCAGAAAATTACTCTACACGTAAATCAGGGATGAACTAGGTTTGACGTGGCCATATTATGTCCATGACATGGACCAAATATGACCATGTGGCCATAGTAGGTCAATGATGTCATAGGCATATTAGGTCTATGATGTTATTGCCCCTTTGTGTACATTATGGTGTGGGGTGGGGAATGCCCCGGGTGCTGCTGATTGGGCCAGCAGGGATGTGATCATGTTTCAGCTTCCCATGGGTGCCAGAGAATGACTCCATGTGTAAATCAGGGATGAGATAGATTTGGTCTGAGCATGACCATATTAGGTCTATGACATGGACTAAAAATGGCCATATGGTCATATTAGGTCAATAATGTCAGAAGCATACTAGGTCAATTAAGTTACCCCTTTGTGTACGTAAAGCAGCAGGGCAGGTAATACCCTGGGTGCTGCTGATTGGCCTGGATAGATGCAGTCCCACAGGTCCTTTTGAACTGGGTTTGGACCAGATTAGGACCCAACCCAGCTCATCCCAAGGGCACAGACCATAATTTACAACTTGACCATAAAAAAAAGACCAACATGTTTTGGGAGTATCACATCTTCTCCGTCAGAACTACAAAACAGACAAAAATCATGAAAAAAAGATAAGCTATTGTGTTCATATGTACTTATGAATTAAAAGCATACTATTGAAAGTGTCCCATTTCATAATAAACCATTAAACGATTGATACATTGACCAAATGAATTTGTAAAATTGTGTAAAATATTATAAATGTAGCGGGGTGCTATATTTAAGGGAAGTATCTGAGTGGTAATAAGGCTCAGATACACAAATTGTTAGAGTTCATGGACCATTTCTGTCCTTGGGAGATAGTACTGCTGTACATTTCCCTGGGGCCTATAGGTGGCAATGTTGCCATAGGCCCGGGTTGAACCACGGTACAGGGTTGTGCCTTTTCTTGTCCCCTCTCGACAGCAGTGCGGCGGGGCGGGGAACTTGCTGTGCCTGTCGGGAGAGGGTATAAAAAGGGGCGGCCATCTTCCAGTGGGTTCGTTCGTGGTTGGGCCCAGGCACCTTAGGCCTGGGGTGTGGGTCGTCTCCGGGTGCCCTCGGCCCGGAGGCCTGGATGTGTTGCCTCCAGGTGCCCTAGGTCTGGAGGCGAAGTTGCTGTTCCATCCCAGACACCTTCAGTCTGGGGTGAGGTACTAAAGAGGAGGCCCGGAGCCCAGCAACCTTCGGCTGGGGTCCGCCAGGGATAGAGGAGCTCCCAGGGTACTGCCTTGCGAGGGGACCGGTATCTTGGATCGAGGAGGCCAGGGAGGTGACCCTTTCTGAAGACCCAGCGCAGAATCGTGGTGACAGTAAGGGCCTCTTGGTAACTCTCCGGAGGGATGCTTTTCTCTTGACATGGGCCAAGTTCTTCAAGAAGGCAGTGCATGTTCTGTAGGTCATAGTGGGAGTGACTCTACGCACTCCAAGTCAGTGGCAGTGACTTTCATATTCATTAGGTCTGTGATAAAGATCGCACGCCAAACCTGTTCGTGCATATCAAAACAGTAAGAGAACCAAGATTTGTGTTTGTGCCTGGACCTCTCTCCCACCTTATCTGACCTGTGTCTCGTCTCAACCTGTCTGCTCTTAAAGGGACTATTTATTATCCATGCAAAATAAATACAGAAGTTGGACTTTCAGTTGGTGTGGACAATGGCTTTACTGGGGTGAATTAAGGACTTGTTTCTGGCCAAGCCAAAAATGAGATCAGCTCGGGAGGATTCAAACACCAGCCGCAGGCAGGCCCGAGAAAACTAACACCGCTTAACCTCCCCATCCAGGAGGGTACTGGCTTGTAGTGCGGTGTGCCTCAGTCTTTTCTGCGGAGGAGCCAAATTAAGAAAAGCAGGTAAAGGCTGGGGTGAGTGCGCTATATAAACATAGACCATAAAACTACTCCTGTTTAGATACTGCCATAAGCAAAACTGTATTTATATCATGGCTTTACAAATAGGTTAAAATTCAATATCAACATAGCTTAATATATAAAAATAAAAGAGGAAAACTGTGTGTAACAGTCATACATAGATATCACTATTAAGAGTACTTTATGACTAAGAAGGCTATACTTGTATATAAATGTTATTCTCAAATACCAGTGATTGTCCTTGTACTTAGACAACAAAAGCAAAGGCAACGTAAGGATTCTCAATGGATTCCACCACCCATGGAAAATAAATTGTTACCTTATATTTGAAAATGAAAAATGTCTGTTGTATAACATTTTGGGTTTTGCTATGCAAATATCACATTTCACAAATACCGTTGGGCTCATTCACAATAGCGGTTGGGGGGTGGTAAAACCCGGTGGTTGAGCCGCCATTTAAGCGCCACAAACTGCTACACCCCTTAGCTGCAGAAGCTGGGGGTGTACACGTGGTAAGGCCATAATTATTTGTTTCATGGCTATGGCAAGGATTATACCCCCTGTCATTTTCGGCAGGTGTAATGTCAGCCGGCTGCAACACATTCAAATGGATAGGATGGCTCTGCAAATGCCCTGCAAGCACTCAGCAATCAACGTGGTTGGAGCATGCTAGTGCAGGGTTCAGGGGGTTAAAGCAGGTGGTGAGAAGGTGATACAACGCCTTCTCATGGCCTGGCAAGTGCTCTTTGAAGAGCAATTCAGAAAGCTCATATGAACAAGCCCTTATCCTCAGTTCACATCTATGCGCTTTTGTGGCCCGCGTTACCCCGGGCACGGCAGCTCATTCATTTGAATGGGCTGCCGTGCCTGTGTTTCCCACAGAAAAAAGGTGCATGCGACTTTTTAAAAGCAGGCACAGGGAAATCCTGCGTTTCCCACACCCGCAAACATGCTGCATTTTTAGATGAATGGTGTGGGAATGAATGACAGCCTCCTGTGTTTTCAAACAGCAGTGCGTTTGGACTGTGGGTGGTTGTGGGTGCGGGAATCGCTGAGATTTCCGCACCCACAGCCACCCACATAGATGTGAACCGAGCCTTAGTGCAGGAGGGAACAGAATGGGATTGAACATATAGTGAGAGCTGTCACATGATTGATAGGTGGTGACCATGAAATTGTTTTTTAAAAATATTTTTGTAAAACGACATCACTTTGCCAATTAAGGGCAAAAACATCCCACCCTTCTCCAACTACAACACTCAATTCCATAGCCCGGGTTCCAACCCTGTGTAAGCTCCTTGTCAGATGTGTCAGAGCTTACACAGGGTCAATAACATCCTCCTCTTCCTCTTCCTCGTGAATCAGTGTACGGGCCTTGTGATTTCCTGCTTGAGCCTAAGCATTGCGTTCTGGGAAGAGGACACATGATCCTACATCATAAATGATTTTTTTTTTTTTACATATCAGCACTACTGATCTCCTTTAGCCTCTTTCAGCAACTTCTTGTCTGCATGCGCTCAGTCTAGCAGCAGCTTCATTGTATTGCTCAGAGCAAGTTTCCTGGTGAAGACAATGGGCACCTATAGTTTCTATCTAAATCCCATTGGACAAGGTGAAAATGCAACTGGGAGACACCCTATAACAGGAAGTGCCCGAATAATGCCTAGATCACCAGGTATTATTTTAATGAGAGCTGCAGATCTTAGAAGGTTAAAAATGAATTTTGAAATTCCATAAACATGTTAAAGTCTATATGAAATCTTAGTGATTGGGTATACACATACTTTAAGCTTTAGAGGAAAAAAACAATTGAACAAACCGCTGTGATTCAGCTGGGAAGTGAACGGGAATTGGAGCTATTCATGTATTAAACTAGAAAAGAAAAACACTTCATTTGATTAGTATTTGCTCTCAGTAATCAGTAATGAAAGCCATCGAATGTTGCTAATTGTATTTGATTGCCTCTTGGTATAACGCAAACACATTTGAGCCCAAGCAAATTGGTGTAATATTTAGGGTGTTTGTCCCAAACATGAATGAAACATAATTTGTTAGTCATTTCCTGAGCATCAGCCTGCTTGGAGGATGTATACAACAAGATTGAGTTGTTTAGTGGGTGGTACGCCTCAACAGCAAAAATACAAATCTTTAGTGGTAAAGTAATTTTTGGCTTTATGATTATGACGGAATTTCTGACTTTTTTTGGTAATGCCAATTTATTTGGCATTAGCAGGAAGCAACAAGTAATCACAAAATGATGGAGGGAATAGATGTTCTGTCTAAAAAATGCTTGGCCAGGTTTTTTATTTGTAGGTGAAATTCAACGTGGAAAAAGCCAACATTGTTTTTAGAGCTTTTATTCCTCAACAAGTCGTTTTGCTACACGTGTCCTTCTGGGAGCCCTTTTATCTTCTAAATTTTTAGTATTTTTTCGCAGTTGTTTAAAAAAGGAATTTTAGGCCTGAAAATTTGTTAAAAAACCCCCAAACATATATTTTTTTGAAAGCAGACACCCTGTAGAATAAATGTTTTACTTTTTTTTTTATGTTGCACAATATTTGCACAGTGATTTATCAAATGCAAAATATAAGGCCTTGTAACAAATCGTCCTGCAGTAGTGGCAAAATGTATAATGCGTGTTTGAGTGCCATCCAAACACGGTGTGATTTACCGTAATTGATGTAAATAAATCTTTTCGGTGACCAGTGTCAAGTAATAAGTGATAAAGCTTCTTTTGGGTGACAAGCTTCACACGATGCGGTTTAATGGCACCATGTTTACGATGCCATTAAAAATGAATGAAACCCAAACACGTGTGGTGCCTTTTGCCACTATTGCAGTGTGATTTGAAATTGTGGGCAGAATCCTAAATCACTAAATGTCAACGGGGCCTAAAAGATGAGGTTGCGCTGATTTAATATATGCCCAACAGTACTGCTGTTCTCGGGTAGCGGCAGATGCTCAAGCTTATGAGTACGGATCCAGTAGAGGGTCTTTGATTTTATGAGTGGGTTCTTCACCCCATTTTTTATGCATTCTGAACATTTTAAATTAATTGCAATAAAGTATGAATTTTTATACAATTGATGGTCTCGTACAGAGGCGTAGCTTGAAGCTTGTGGGCCGCAATGCAAAAGTTGACCTGGGCCCCCCGCCCACTACCACCCACCACTTCCACCGTGCGTGCAGATACACCCACCGCACGCCAAAATACTCAAAGTGGCTTAAGAGTTTTGAGTTCCCAGAGTTCCTCCTTACATCAGAGGACAGGGATCCCTGCTGGAAAATCAGAGGACAGGGATCTCCGCTGGAGAATTAGAGGGCAGGTCACTTGGCAGAGCTCCTTTCCCATCCCAGCACTGTATACAGCTCCTCCCCCCACACTTCACAGGGCTGAAATCACATTCCTTTACAGACAGTCTGTCAGCCTTCACAGGGTGTATCTGTTTTCTTTTTTGTTGTCGTTCTGACCTGTGAAATTCTCTGGTCGGAATGGCAGTGTAGTCGCAGTAGGCAGATACACCCTGTGCAGATCGTGGCTGACTTGCTGTGTTGTAAAGGAATGTGATTTCAGCCTTGTGGAGGAGGAGCAGTATAGAGTGCTGTAATGGAAAAGGAGCTCAGCAGCCGGACATAGCATCCAGGGTAAGGGGGGGAGGGGGTGGTTAGGGTGCTTTGGGGGGGTGGGGCACAACTTAGATCTGGGGGGGGTAAAGTCATGTGACACAAAATCTGGAACCTGCAGCCCCTCAGGAGGTGTTAAGGGATTTGTTTTAGCAATTTCTGAAGGTTTCTCTGTTAGTGTTGGCAGATGCTGAGGGAAGGTCACCTCCCGGAGGTGTGTGTCTTTTCCCCAGTTGTCAGGGAAGTGGAGTAAGCAGACATCCCCGGGTGGGGGGTACAGAGAATCCCAGCTGGTGACTAGGAGACACGGAGCAGTGTCTTACTTCACCAGTGACATCAGTCCCATCATGGCTACAGGACGGCACTATCCTCCACTGAACTCGCTGAGCTCAGTTACCATTCCATGTTGCCAGCACACAGCACACAGCACAAACACTTCCTCATCCTGGGCTGTTCTCACCCCATGCTCCTCTCCATTCAGGAAATGGTTCACAGCTTCTCCCCAGCCAATGAGAACAGAGGGGTGTGGACTGTGGAAGGCATAGTGGAAGCCCAGTACTGGAGTGTGGCTGTGGGGCTCTAGGGCAGATCGGAACTGGACTTTGTGGTGGATATAATAATATGACAGGGAGGCTGCAGGGGCCTCCTGGGGTTAGGGGTGGGGTTGCGATTGTGAGCCCTGCAACCCCTTATGCTACGCCCATGGTCTCGTGGTGTGCCTATAAAGTCCATATTTAGAGGTCTAGCCGGGATTTTTTTTCCTCATCTTGACCTCCCTTTTTCCTTTTGATCATATAGATTTGGATGTGGCACAAAGTTCTCATTAGATTTATAGATAGGGATGGACGAACATCTCCCGGGACGGTTCGCGAACGCGATCGCGCAAACGCGGGTAAATGTTCGCGAACCGCGGGTTCGCGGCGTGCCCCATTAATTTCAATGGGAGGCGAACATTAAAAACCTCCAGGTCATATTTGCAGCCACAAAATAATTACTAGCTGTGCACACATAGTCCCACAACATGGACAATGACATAACAGAAGTATTAAGCAAATTTGAGATCGACAACGACAAGCATTCTTTTTTTATCTGAAATTTTTTTGTCAATTCAGGAGCGCATGAAGACCATGGAAGAGACGCAAGGCCAGGCTATGAAGGGGGTGCATGAGATGATCCTGCTATTGGAAAAGTTGCCATAAATGTTTTTTTTTTTTATAAGTTGTATAAATCGTTTATACAGTTATAACGTTTATTTCGTTTTTTGTAATATTGCTCGGTTTTATTGTAATAGCTCGGCCTAAATCAGCCAGAACTGACAGCAGCCGGTAAATACATGTCAAATACATATAGGGTCCATTCACACGTCTGTAAAATGGGTCCGCATCCGTTCCACAATTTAGCGGAATTGATTTTCAATTCCAGTCTGAAAAATTTGGCATTCACAGCCTGGATAAAGAAGTAAGTGTCGGCCAGTACAGGCCCCAAAAATTAGCCAACAGGCATTCATCTGACAGCAAAGAACTTTAAATTCTGTGGCTGGAGGTACATTAGGCATTCACAGGATAAATACGTTTCGGGCACTACAGGCCCAAAAAATTAGGCATTCAACGGACATAAAAGGCCTTTTATGCCGCTGTATTTACCCAAGAAGACAAGGACCATGAATAATTGTTATAGATGGTGGTGGATATTTGTGGCCTGTCATGAGGAATTTGAATGAAACATGGTCTACTGGTCACATGTGTTGAATTCCTCAGAGATCCATGCCTCATTCATTTTTATAAATGTGAGGTAGTCAACACTGTCGTGAGCTAGGCGAGTGCGCTTATCGGTCACGATCCCCCCTGCTGCGCTGAACGTCCTTTCGGACAGGACACTGAACGAGGGGCAAGCCAACAGTTCCATTGCAAATTGTGCAAGCTCTGGCCAGAGGTCAAGCCTGCCCACCCAGTAGTCCAGGGGTTCATCACTTCTCAGAGCATCCACATCGGCCGTTAATCCGATGTAGTCGGACACCTGTCGGTCTAGGCGTTCCCTGATGCTGGATCCGGATGAGACCTGTCGATGGGTCGGCTGAAAGAATGATCTCATATCAGAAGTGACCAAGACATCTTCAAAGCGCCCTCTTCTTGCAGGCGCTGTTGGATTGGTATCCACAACTGTTCCTCTGGGAGTGGAAATTCCTCTGCCAGCGCACGCAAAAGCAGAATGCAGCATTTCTCAAAGCAAGGCCTGGAAGTGCTCCATTCTGACAGCCCTCTGTGATGGTGGTAACATTTCTGCAATTTTTTGTTTGTACCGGGGGTCCAAGTATGTTGCCACCCAGTAATGGTCCTTGCCCTTTATGCTTTTTATACGGGGGTCCCTCTTAAAACACTGGAGCACGAAGGCCCCCATTTGCACTAAACTGGAAGCAGTGCGGTGGCCTGGCTCCTGCTCGTCATCATCCAGGATAATGTCGTCCTCGATCTCCTCCCCCCATCCACGCACAACAACAGCAGGGATCCCAGAAAGGTTTAAAGCATGCTCTTCTTGCTCCTCCTCATCCGCCCCGGCACCATCCTCCTCTGACTCCTCTTCAGACTCCTGTTGTTGACTTGTCTCAGATAGAGTATCCCCCCCTGGGAATTCATCCAGCATTGCGACTTCCTCATCTTCCTGCTCCTGCTCCTCGACGGCTTGATCAATGACACGACGCAATGCACGCTCCATAAAGAAGGCATAAGGTATGATGTCACTGATGGCACCATGGCTGTGACTGACCAGTTTGTGGATCTCATCAAATGGCTGCAACAGTCTGCATGCGTCGCGCATGAGCAGCCACTGACGCGGTGAAAAAAAAACAAGATCCCCAGAACCTGTTCTGGCGCAGAGTTCGTACAGGTAGTCGTTAACTGCACGTTTCTGCTGGAGCAGCCTATCAAGCATATACAAGGTTCCATCGCGTCGGGCAGTCACAAATAAGACGTCTGACCGGCAGATTGTGTCGCCGCTGAATGTCAGCAAGGCGAGCCATGGCCGTGTAAGATCTTCTTAAATGGGCCGAGATTTTCCTTGCCTGCCGCAAGACGTCCTGGACCCCAGGGTATTTGACAACGAATCGCTGCACGACCAAGTTCAAGACGTGTGCCATGCATGGCACGTGTGTAATTTTGCCCTGTTTCAACGCGCTCAGCAGATTAGCCACTGATCTGCCTGTGAATGCAAAGCTGAAAGGAGTGCAGGGCCAGTGTGGCTCTTGGCTTCCAGGCACAACAGACGCAGCACAGCATGGCAACGTCTCACCTGGCATGTCGAATAGGTTCTGGGGATCTTGGGCGGCGCAGCGGAAGAGACGGTAGCAGCGGAAGAGGAGGAGTCAGCCGAGGAGGAGAGGGAGGATGGAGTAGGAGGAGGAGGAGAAGAAGAGGCAGGCCTGCATGCAATCCGTGGCGGTAAAACCAAATCTACACGGGTGCCACTGGTTACATGCTTGACGGCCGTCAGAAGGTTCACCCAGTGGGCAGTAAAAGTAATATCCCTTCCCTGCCCGTGTTTGCTAGACCACGTGTCTGTGGTCAAATGTATCTTGGCACCGACACTGTGTGCCAGAGATACATTCACTTGCCGCTGAACATGGCCATATAGCTCTGGGATGCCCTTCTGGGAGAAATATTTCCTTCCTGGGACCTTCCATTGTGGTGTTCCAATGGCCACAAATTTTCGAAAGGCCTCCGAGTCCACCAGTTTATATGGCAGTAGTTGGCGGGCTAGGAGTTCTGACAAGCCAGCGGTCAACCGTTGGGCAAGAGGGTTATCCGGCGTCATCATTCTTTTACGCTTGAACATTTGGCCCACGGAAGCCTGCCTTTTTCCAGATAAACTTGGGGACGGGATGATGGAAGGTGGAGTTGAGGACAACTGTAAAGAGAGAGGAGAAGTAGTAGAAGAGGCTGGACGGTGAGAGCCTGGAGTTTGGCTTTGTGGGTTCTGACGGCGTTGCTCCCACTGGGCTCGGTGATGGGAGTTCATGTGCCTTCTTAAGGCGGTCGTCCCTAGGTGAGTGTTGGGCTTACCGCGACTTATGCGTTGACTGCAAAGGCTGCAGATGGCAACACTATTGTCAGCAGCGGACGCGTTAAAAAAAGCCCACAATGGCTCGCTCCGAGCCCTGATACATTAGCAGTCTTGTTTGTCACTCCTGTGCAATGTAAGTTCCGCCTGCCTCTCCTCCCTATCTGCTGGTCCATCTCTCCCTCTGAACTCCCCTCCTGGTCCTCTCTTGTGGGCACCCACGTGACGTCCATAGACACATCATCATCTACGTCACCTTCCCCACCACTAACATTAGAGATCTCGGAGTAGGCAGCAACAGCGGGGACCAACATCCTTGGGCTGATCTGGGTACTGTCGTCAGACTGCTGAGTGGCGGTTGTTGCTACCTCCTCTTCCTGATCCAATGTCAAGAATGCCTGCGCATCAGAGACGTCTTGTGATGGATCGGAAAATAATTCCTGTGACTCAAGCGGAGGGTATATGGTGGCGGTGGTGTTGGTGGTAGTGTCTTTGGGGGTGCACACAGCAGAGAGTGAAGAGGGTGCAGATAGAGAGGATGAGGAGGGTGCAGAAGAGTAAGGCTGAGTGAGCCACTCAACCAAGTCTGGTGCGTCCTTTGACGTAATCGAACGCACCTTCTGCAACTTCCCACTTTGGCTCCGGCCTGGTGCTCCTGCCCTACCCCTACCACCCCTGCGGAAGGGCCTGCCTCTTCCTCTGCCTGTCATCTTTTTAAATGACCCTGTGACAAAAGGCTGTAGAGAAGGGCAGTATATGTGGAAGAAGGTATATAACACCAAACTGTCGTTTTCGGGGGCCACTGGTCTATCACAGCAGTTATAATACTTTTTTCTAATTGCGTTTGTCACTCTTTGTAGTATCGCTGCAGAACCTCTCAGCAGTCACAATGCTGCACAGTAGAAATACACTATAATATTCTTCCTATATGTGAAAGTTTTTTATGCGTGTATTAGACCCCTATATACTGCACACCAAATAGTACACCTATACCAGTCCTTAAAATTAACTTTTGGGGAGCTTTATTGGTTAGCGATTTTAGTCGCTAGTCTGTGCCTGCGACACACAGCGGCAATTAATACCTAAACCGAGAAAAGAGCTGCAGCAGAACCGCTCAGAAGCTGCACAGTAAAAATGCTGCACAGTTGAAATGCACTATATATTATATAGTATAGTACAGTGTTTCCCAACTCCAGTCCTCAAGGCGCCCCAACAGTTCATGTTTTCAGGATTTCCCTCAGATGAAATGGCTGTGGTAATTACTAAGGCACTGAAACTGATCAAATCACCTGTGCAAAATAATGGAAAACCTGAAAACATGACCTGTTGGGGTGCCTTGAGGACTGGAGTTGAGAAACACTGGTATAGTATATAGTATATATTATATAGTATGTTTGAAAGTTTTTTATGCGTGTATTAGACCCCTATATACTGCACACCAAATAGTACACCTATGCCAGTCCTTAAAATGAACTTTTGGTGAGCTTTATTGGTTAGCGATTTTAGTCGCTAGTCTGTGCCTGCGACACACAGCGGCAATTTCTACCTAAACCGAGAAAAGAGCTGCAGCAGAACCGCTCAGAAGCTGCACAGTAGAAATGCTGCACAGTTGAAATGCACTATATATTATATAGTATAGTATATATTATATATTATATAGTATGTTCGAAAGTTTTTTATGCGTGTATTAGACCCCTATATACTGCACACCAAATAGTACACTCATACCAGTCCTTAAAATGAACTTTTGGGGAGCTTTATTGGTTAGCGATTTTAGTCGCTAGTCTGTGCCTGTGACACACAGCGGCAATTTCTACCTAAACCGAGAAAAGAGCTGCAGCAGAACCGCTCAGAAGCTGCACAGTAGAAATGCACTATACTATTCTTCCTAGAGTATTTTATGCGTGTAGTACACCCCTATTTACTGCACACAAAATAGTACACCTATACCAGTCCGTAAAAGGACTTTTGTGGACTGTACACCTATACCAGTCCTTAGAAGGACTTTTGTTTTAGTAGAGTCTGTCCCTGCTAGTACACACACAGCAACCTTCCTACACTGACTAAAGACAGCTGCAGAACCGCTCAGCACTGCAGTCCCAATGCTGCACAATTGAAATTAACTAAAAGTGTATTACACCCCTATACACTGCACACAAAACAATTGTACACCTATACCAGTCCTTAAAAGGACTTTTGTGGACCTAATAGCTAGGATTACAGTCTGTCCCTGCTCCACACAGCAACCTGTCCCTACGCTGATAAATAACAGAATGTAAAATGGCAGCCAGATCAGGTCTATTTATAAGGTATGTCCATCTGCTGAAATGTCTCATTGGCTGTCCTGTACCACATGATGGATGTGTCATAGGTCAAAGTTCCACAATGTAAAAGATTCAGAATATGGTGGCCGCGAACCGGCCGCGAATAGCGCCATATGTCCGCCGGTTTCGCGAACCGCGAATGCGCAAAATTCGCTGCGAACCGACCGCGGGGCGAACCGCAAGGCCATCTCTATTTATAGATGCCCAACATGTCAAGTTTTCAATTTGTGCAAACATTCAGGGGCAACCACAATTAAAAGCGCTGATCCGTCTTGTGTGGACAAATGATCAAAAAGCTCAATGGGATAAAAGCAGGTGCCAATTTGTTGATAAAGTGATTAAATGAACAATTAGCTTAAAATCTCCTTGCATAGATGGAACAACTGGAAAGCTTGCTCCTCACTGTAACAATACCTTGAAAAACAGTTAGTGGTGGGCTGGGTTAGTGAAGCAATGCCGCGATGGCAAAACCTTCATGGGTTCCTGGATGTCACGAGGAGGAAGGAGACCAGCATGTGCATAGCCGGATGGACAATATGAGGCCTCGATCGAATCCCCGGTGGTGAGTGGCAAGATGGTGGAACAGCCACAGAACAAAGAGGGGCCGAGAGGCAGCCGAAACAACCACCGACATGGACTGGTAGACGGAAACACCCGAGCGTGACGTCATACGCTCAGGGAACACAGGTCCAAAACGAGGCTCGAGACATAGTTGGAGAGCAAGCCGAGGAGAATGGAGGGGGAAGATAGCTGTTGTCTTGACAACGCATTTGGAGGAGGGGGGCCCTTCTTCAAGTCAACTTGAAGGACTTGAAGAAGGGCCATGCCCCGAAACGCATTGTCAAGACAACAGCTATCCTCCCTCTCCATTCTGTACAGGGTAGAATAATAGGCAGTAATACTTGCCAGATTCCACACTCCCCCAGCTGTCTTCTTCATCCTTACTTACAATGTAGGGCTATTGACCCTGCATTGTATATGATTATGTCAATGTACGACCATAAGCATTTAAACCCTGCAGTGTTGAGTGGCCCCAATACAAAGCTATTTTTTTCTGGTGCCTAAAGTAGGGATTTAAAACATAAATGTAATTTCAAAAATATTTTTCCGTATTTTTAAACCTGCAGCTTGCATTAAAATAATATATGGTGATCCTGCCATGAAAACGCTTGTTCATGTACTTCCTGTTATAGCTGACAACAAGCTGTCTCTGTCTCCCAGTATTGGTCCTGCGTTGTCACTCGTCACACAGGCTTATGATGGGGGCCATTTCAACACACATTAACGCAAGCAAGGCCCTCTGTTGTCACTATTAGGGAACCCACACTGAGAAATGCAATGCAGCCAATGCTGGAGGGGCAAGTAGATAGGAAGTGGCTGCAAAGATGATGTAGGAGATCGGCAACACTGAGGATAAAAAATAGGTAAAACAAGTCATTTTGTTTAAAGGGGTGTTCCGGGCAAAAAAATAAAAAATTAAATCCAACAGCTACACATACTGCAGCTGCTGGCTTTTAATAAATGGAGACTTACATGTCCTGGTGTCCCTCGATATCGGCACCACAGCTGATGTTTCCCATCAGCTGTCGGGTGCTGCCGTCGCCATTGCGGGTAAGGGAACCCGGCAGTGTAGCCTTTCGGCTTCATGCCGGGAACCCTACTGCGCATGCGCGAGGCCCGCTCCTCTCTCCTATTAGCCCGACGGCCAAGGGAGGAGGAGGAGGGAGCCCCGCGGTGACATCACGGACGCGTCACGGCCGTGGCCGGACTCCCGGACGTGGGGAAGGATAACTGTCTTTGTGGCACCGGAGGGGGGGAGGAATCCGATGAGCGGAAGATCCACTTTAGGGTGGAGCTCCGCTTTAAGTAAATGGACAGAGTTTATGATACACAGTGCTTTAGCACACACATTTTTTCAATTGGATTCAAACATTTATAACTAGACCCCTATATGTTGTTCAGTTAGGGTGTAGATCTACTATAATGCATTTCATTTGCAAAAGCTTGGTTCTGCAGAAGCTGCTAAAGGCAGAATTCCCAGGTAACTACAAGTTCTAGGCAGCCTTCAAGTTGCATAAGAAATGCAAGGCTATAAGATCTATAGATACAGGTGGAACCCATGGGGAATAAATGAAATATAAATTTTTTTGTCAGTCTCCCTGTTGGTTCATATCTCCGTCAGCAGTTATTCTCCTTCCAGTGATTATCTTTAATATTTAAAGTGTGCAGTATGTTTTCTTTTATCCACATCCTCCCCTAAGTCCTCCTCTCAGCAGGACAACCTCACAATACATGGCAAGATGTACAGATAACTGTCTGTAACCTGCCGTCACTTAAGGTGAAACTCCGGCTTTGTAGATAAAACCAAGGAGCTCAGATCAACATAATTCATTGCAAGGATTTTGGATGGAATTACTGCACGTTCCCACTTACTGTCTTTCTGTTCTGCAGGCAATGAGTATAGAAGTTCATTTACTGAACATTTTCATCATGAATAGCAAGTGGGAGGCTCTGTATACAGGTCCTTCTCAAAAAATTAGCATATTGTGATAAAGTTCATTATTTTCTGTAATGTACTGATAAACATTAGACTTTCATATATTTTAGATTCATTACACACAACTGAAGTAGTTCAAGCCTTTTCTTGTTTTAATATTGATGATTTTGGCATACAGCTCATGACAACCCAAAATTCCTATCTCAAAAAATTAGCATATCATGAAAAGGTTCTCTAAACGAGCTATTAACCTAATCATCTGAATCAACTAATTAACTCTAAACACCTGCAAAAGATTCCTGAGGCTTTTAAAAACTCCCAGCCTGGTTCATTACTCAAAACCGCAATCATGGGTAAGACTGCCGACCTGACTGCTGTCCAGAAGGCCATCATTGACACCCTCAAGCAAGAGGGTAAGACACAGAAAGAAATTTCTGAACGAATAGGCTGTTCCCAGAGTGCTGTATCAAGGCACCTCAGTGGGAAGTCTGTGGGAAGGAAAAAGTGTAGCAGAAAACGCTGCACAACGAGAAGAGGTGACCGGACCCTGAAGAAGATTGTGGAGAAGGACCGATTCCAGACTTCGGAGGACCTGCGGAAGCAGTGGACTGAGTCTGGAGTAGAAACATCCAGAGCCACCGTGAACAGGCGTGTGCAGGAAATGGGCTACAGGTGCCGCATTCCCCAGAAGCGCCTGACCTGGCCTACAGAGAAGCAGCACTGGACTGTTGCTCAGTGGTCCAAAGTACTTTTTTCGGATGAAAGCAAATTTTGCATGTCATTCGGAAATCAAGGTGCCAGAGTCTGGAGGAAGACTGGGGAGAGGGAAATGCCAAAATGCCTGAAGTCCAGTGTCAAGTACCCACAGTCAGTGATGGTCTGGGGTGCCATGTCAGCTGCTGGTGTTGGTCCACTGTGTTTTATCAAGGGCAGGGTCAATGCAGCTAGCTATCAGGAGATTTTGGAGCACTTCATGCTTCCATCTGCTGAAAAGCTTTATGGAGATGAAGATTTCATTTTTCAGCACGACCTGGCACCTGCTCACAGTGCCAAAACCACTGGTAAATGGTTTACTGACCATGGTATTACTGTGCTCAATTGGCCTGCCAACTCTCCTGACCTGAACCCCATAGAGAATCTGTGGGATATTGGGAAGAGAAAGTTGAGAGACGCAAGACCCAACACTCTGGATGAGCTTAAGGCCGCTATCGAAGCATCCTGGGCCTCCATAACACCTCAGCAGTGCCACAGGCTGGTTGCCTCCATGCCACGCCGCATTGAAGCAGTCATTTCTGCAAAAGGATTCCCGACCAAGTATTGAGTGCATAACTGAACATAATTATTTGAAGGTTGACTTTTTTTTATATTAAAAACACTTTTCTTTTATTGGTCGGATGAAATATGCTAATTTTTTGAGATAGGATTTTTGGGTTTTCATGAGCTATATGCCAAAATCATCAATATTAAAACAAGAAAAGGCTTGAACTACTTCAGTTGTGTGTAATGAATCTAAAATATATGAAAGTCTAATGTTTATCAGTACATTACAGAAAATAATGAACTTTATCACAATATGCTAATTTTTTGAGAAGGACCTGTAAACACAATGAGTCCCAGTATTGCATGAAATACTCCAAACAGCACATCCATCCATAAATATTAGTATTCCATGTGAATATTTCATCAGGGATTTAGGTGGAGCTACTATCATATATGCTTTTTCATGTATAGGAATATTAAAGTGATTGTAAAGCCTCGTTTTTTTTCCTATAAAAATAACAGACATGTTAAACTTACCTGCTCTGTGTAGTGGATTTGCACAGAGCAGCCCAGATCTTCCTCTTCCGGGTCCCTCTTCTGTGATCCTGGCCCCTCCCTCCTGTTCAGTGCCCCCCACAACAAGCAGCTTGCTAAGGGGGGCACCCGAGCTGAGTCACAGCTCCTTGTGTCCATTCAGACACTGAGCCCCAACCCGGCCCGCCCCCTCTCTCCCCTGAGGCACCAAGCCGTCTATAGCAGATCCTTTAAGTCCTGTGTGTTGGGAGGAAGAGCCTCCATGGATTGGACTTGTTTTTCCAGCAAAGGAAAAACTGCTTTTAAAAGAATTGATTTGTCTTGTGTTTTTACCTGCGATTCTTTAATTTGCTGACAGGGTCTCCCTTAAAGTGGTTGTAAACCCTTTAACAAAACAAAAAAAACCCCTGCAAGACAAAGACATAATGAGCGAGTATGCATAGCATACTCGCTCATTATGAATTACTTACCTTAGATCGAAGCCTACGCAGCGGTCCTCGTACCCCCCTCCGGCCGGCGACATCTCTCCCGGAGTGTCTTCTGGGTATCGCGGCTCTGGCGCTGTGATTGGCCAAAGCCACGATGACATCACTCCCACGCACGGGAGCCGCCGGCAACGGCACATGGACTGAAGCAATGGTACATAGGTGCCATTACTTCAGTTTGCCCCAGTGCACATGTGCCAATGACATCGGCACATGCAGGGGACAGGGGATACCTCCTAAACCGTACAGGTTTAGGAGATATCCTGGGTAGCTACAGGTAAGCCTTAATATAGGCTTACCTGTAGCATAAAGTGGTTGTAAAGGGTTTACAACCACTTTAAAGTGTAACCAAGCTATGATTATGCCTTAAAGTGTACCTTACTTTAAAAGTGAAGATTTACTATCTTAATGGGAATAATTTAACCAAAATAAGAAAAAGTGAAAGTGGAAATCTAATCTTAAATCTGCCCCAAGCCCCCATTCTTAGTTCTATTATAACTAATCTGTAGAAAAAAGATGTGTATACTTACCTATTAGGGTGTTCGGTCTGGTCACATGATTGGCTCTCAGCGCTGGCTTAAGGGAAGAGGAGAGATCGCCGACAACGATTGCAATGCCTGGGTGGTAACGTCACCCATAGACTTACTATGCAGTATCCGCTGTTGGCTGTCCCTCCTCTCGGTGCCGGGAGCTGATCTTGTGACCAGACTGAGCACCCTTAAGGCCCATACACACGATCTGACTTTTTGACAACAAACCTCCGACGGACCTGTGTGTACGCTCCATCGGACAAACTTTTTCGTTTTTTATTGGACAAATGTTCACTGTGCGAACAGACAAACTTTCCAGCAACAAAAGTCTGATGGTGCAAAATCCGATTGTGTGTACACAAGTCCATCAGACTTAAGTCCAAAGTACAAACACTCATGCTCAGAACCAATGCTAAAGATCAACCAGCAATAGCAGAAGTTGCCCAAAGGGTGGCACTAAAGAGCAGAAAAAACATGTAGTACGTCAATTATGTCACTACGTTCGTGTTTGTTGGCTGAAAAAGTCCTGCTGTGTGTATGCATACCAAGTTCACGGCCAACGCCCAGAAATCCACGGAAAAATTGGTTGGAAGTCTGATCGTGTGTATGAGGCTTTAGAATGGGGGTGGTAGCAAGATCGGACTTCCACTTTAGCTAAAGGCCTAAAGGCTGGTTCAGAAGGGACCGGATGAATTTCAATCCATGTAGGGGCAGGCTGATTGTACAAAACTCAATCTACTGATCGACTTGTGTACAACCAGCCTATCGCCTTTTCCCTTAACGATCAGTGATGCCGGCTGTGAAAGGCCTACTGCTGCCATCAAAACACAAAATAGCACAGTGGGAGGGATTCCTTCATTCACATCAAATGCATGGATGGGGAAAATATATATCTTTTTTTTAACCAGCTAGTTGAACAAAAAAAAAATGAATCATGTTTGGCCAGCTTAAGAAGTGCTGGGAAAAAAGTCTTTGTTTTGAATTTCTCTGTAGGACTAGCAGTTCACGTCCTGACATGTGACTATGCTTAGGCATTCCTGTTCTGTCACTTCATAGCTGGATAGTCGCATTGTGAGATCATCTATGGCAGTGATGGCGAATCTTGGCACCCCAGGTGTTTTGGAACTACATTTCCCATGATGCTCATGCACTCTGCAGTGTAGTTGAGCATCATGGGAAATGTAGTTCCAAAAAAACAAAAAACAGGAGGGCGCACCGACCTAGTGTATTACCAGATAAAATCTTTATTAAAATGTATAAAAACAGCAATGGTCCTACTCACAAGCAGAGCGTTAGAATGAGCTTTTTCTAGTGACCAGCCTGAATCATAGGACGACTGAAGTCAAAACTCGATGACCAGAGAGATGGATGGTACCTCAAATGTGCTGGACGGCTCATTTGAGGTACCATCCATCTCTCTGGTCATCGAGTTTTGACTTCAGTCGTCCTATGATTCAGGCTGGTCACTAGAAAAAGCTCATTCTAACGCTCTGCTTGTGAGTAGGACCATTGCTGTTTTTATACATTTTAATAAAGATTTTATCTGGTAATACACTAGGTCGGTGCGCCCTCCTGTTTTTTGTTTTTTTACAGTTGTATGAACACCCATAGTTCTGAGGAGGGCTGCAAGATTCCTAAAGTGTTGCCAGTTTACTGAGGAATGATCGACACGCCCCGCATACACCAAGACATCAGAGCGCAGGAGTATTGTTTTGTTTTAAATGTAGTTCCAAAACATCTGGGGTACCAAGGTTCGCCATCGCTGATCTATGGCATATTCTATTCCTGCTTCTGATAACTGCTGTCCTCATGAGATCTGGGAAGTTTTCCCCAGCGCTGTAGTTAGAATTGCTGATTTCACTTTATGCAGCACATTGTTCTTCTTAGAACCTGTTGAAGAAGAGGCTGTACCTGAAGACCTGCAGTACAAGGATCCCCTTATTCCAATTTCATTTGTTCTGAAGATCTGTGCTTTCTCCACCAGTCTTGCAACCTTTTGATTGTTACCCCACTAGTCAGCATTTCATGAAATCACCAGTCATCAGTGGCTGGGTCTGATATGCGGAAGCAAAGCTCTGCTCCTCCAACACCTCCACATAAAGACAGAGCATGGCACAAAGCTGGTAAGTTGGTCTTGGGAAATTGATCTGCTGCAGGGAGCCTACAAGCAATATTGGAGTCCTTACCCCTCAACTTGACATGTGGATACAGAATCCATAGTATTGGTTCTCTTTAAAGCCAAACACTGAGCAAACAGCTAAACACATGGCTGACCTAAATTAGCTCCTACCATATAGCACAGCCAGGTCCTAAACCTCATCAGCTGATTAACATGCATCTAAGCAGCATAGGCTGGTTCTGTACTTGCCCCAATCTGTGATTGGACAATGAAGATCTTCTGTAAGTAAGCCTTGGCAAAGGAGAAAAACCTTGTTTGGCTAAAGGCCCGTACACACGATCAGATTTTCTGATGGGAATTGTGTGATGGCAGGCTGTTGTCAGAAAACACGCATGCTCAGAAGCAATGCTAACCACAAAACAACATTAGCAGAAGTTGCTCAAAGAGTGGCGCTAAGGAGCTGAAAAACCACGTAGTTTCGTGTTTGTTGGCCGACAATTCCTTGCCGTTTGTATGCAAGACAAGTTCATGAAATGAAAGATACTAAATAATGGCCCCCCTTCTTAGTATCACTCTGCGCTACTGACAAAACCACAAAGATGAAAGCAATAAATAATTAAGATGTCAAAATTAGCAGCCGCTTAAAATCAAACGTGAATGGAATAAAACAGTGATCAAAAAAAACTTAATTAAAAGTTCAAAAATAAAACTGTAGCAGCGCTACGAACAAATGTTCAGTTGTGCGTCTTCTATATAATTTTCAATCATACAGGTAGTGTAGATAGTGGATGGTGGATCTGGTAATGATGGATTCAAATCTTAATTCCAGTGCTCCTTTCACCAAGTGTCTCACCAGATGTTGAATTAATATGGGCATAAATAAGACATCCTCCTTTAATGTGTCCTGTCTTCTTATCCACAATACTAGATCAATGGTGCCGCTTCCTCGAGTCAGCGCCGTCCTTCTTCCGTCCTCGATGTCTTCCCCGGCGGGGACTTTCAATCCCCCCACTTGGTGACACACTTGGTGAAAGGAGCACTGGAATTAAGATTTGAATCCATCATTACCAGATCCACCATCCACTATCTACACTACCTGTATGATTGAAAATTATATAGAAGACGCACAACTGAACATTTGTTCGTAGCGCTGCTACAGTTTTATTTTTGAACTTTTAATTAAGTTTTTTTTGATCACTGTTTTATTCCAAGACAAGTTCATGGCCAACACCCTTCGGACAAAAGTCCTACGCTTTGTCCGCGGAAAATCCGACCGTGTGTACCAGGCTTGAGAGTGCTGACACTCCCTCCACTAGTCACCCAGCAGAATTCTGCTGATGACAAAAGGCAGATGTCAATACAAATTCAGCTATGCATGCTGACTCTTTAATCTTGCTTATCATCAGAATTGAGATTGCGTAAACTTTAATGCCCCGTACACACGGTCGGACTATTGTCCGGCCAAAAGCACATCAGAATTCCGACGGAATTCCATCGGAGTAAAAGAGAACATGTTCTCTATCTAAACTCCGACGGAATTCCTCAGAATGAAGTCCGATGGGGCACACACACGGTCGGAATTTCCAATGAAAAAATCCAGTCGGACTTTTTTCATTGGAAATTCCGACCGTGTGTACAAGGCATTACATGTTTTGGATATAGAAAGTGACACATTGGTGAAAAATATTTTCTTTGTGAACATTTAACAAATCTGTTTTCTACTCTTTGAGTATTCGCAATGCTCTACTGGCTGAACCAAACAGACAGGTGTTGTGTATCATTTATCGGATAGCAAATGAAGCTCTAAGAATTGAGTTGTATTGACCAGTCTGGTCGCTGTGGGCAGAGGGAGTTAACAATTGCTTATGTAAATCAGTACTAAAAAATAATGTGTCTTGCTCTGTCTACAGATTATCTGAGCATGCCTGAAATAGAGCTCCCATTATGCTCAATAGAATTCAAGGCAAGGGAACAAATTGGCATTTAAAGGCAATTTAAAAGTGTTTTCCACTTTAGATTGTTTTAATTGATTGGCTTGTGCATAATTTCGCTAATTACATTATTTACTGTCACTATGGCATACTTGTCATTAAATGTTATTTTGCTTTTTGAAAGATAAATAGCCTTTAAACATACGTCTGTCAAATTGAGTGAATCAAGGGAAGGATTAGAGTGGGTTTCTGTAGACCAAGATTCAAAAGAAGACGGACAGATCTCTTACTGCTTATTACTTTTGCCCATTCTTGACTGAGTGACTGCAGATACTGAGGCTTACAATATCCCTAAAAACCCTAAACACCAACATTCCCTCCCACCAAAAGACCAGATGACAACCAATAATTTTTTGGAAGTCAAATGGCCACAGCAACCAGTTTGTTAAAGTAGAAGCAAACAAAATGAAATACACAATTAAGGCCGGGTTCACACTGGTGCAACACGACAGCCATCCTACTTTGGTTCCGACTTTGCCCTGTGACTTGAAGCCGACATACGTCCGACTTTCAATGAACAGGGATCCGACTTGGATCCCCACCAACACCAGGCACTGCGTTTGGTATGAATCTTGAGGGGGAACTGCACGCCAAATTTTAAATAAAAAACCGGCATGGGTTCCCCCTCCAAGAGCATACCAGGCCCTTCGGTCTGGTATGGATATTGAGGGGAAACCCCTACGCCAAAAAAACGGCGTGGGGGTTCCCTCAAAATCCATACCAGACCCTTATCCGAGCATGCAGCCCGGCCGGTCAGGAAAGGGGGTGGGGATGAGCTAGCCCTTTAATAAGGGGGCCCCCAGATCCCGGCCCCCCACCCTATGTGAATGAGAATGGGGTACATCGTACCCCTACCCATTCACCTGGGGGAAAAAATGTCAAGAAAAAAACACACTAGGCAGGTTTTTAAAGTAATTTATTAGGCAGCTCCAGGGGTCTTCTTCCAACTTCGGGGGTCTCTTCCGACTCTCCGGCCTCTTCTCCCGCTCTCCGGTGCCTTCTCCACGCTCTCCGGTTATTCTCCCGCTCTCCGGTGCTTTCTGCCTTCTGCCGGGCACCTCCTCTATCTTCTGCCAGCTCTTTTGCTAGCGGTGGCCCGGTCTTCCCCGTCGTCTTCTTCCCTTTTCTCTTGTCCCGATGTTGACACGCCGCTCTCTCCTGCTGTAATGCCGTGTGTGCGGCGCGCAACAACTTATATAGGCTTTTATGTGTTTTAGTCCAGTCAAAGGGAAAACACCCAAAAGTATAGGCACCACATCCCAGATAGATATATTCAAAATTTCAGGGGGGAAGGAAAATGGGATTTTTACACGGTGCTAACAATGGGGTAGTAATGAGGAGGAGATCCTTATTTAAAAGTTTTTACCATTTTATTAAGCAAATTTAAACATATATATAATGAAAAACAAGAAAAGACACATTTGATAAAACCAAGGTGGTAGTATTACACATGTAAAGTGGTCACAGAAGCATGGTTATTTTCAAAAGATAGAGAGCAGAGAACTATTGCATCAACCCGACATGTTTCGCTATATGTAGCTTCTTCAGGGGCGGTGCGTTTATGCTCAATAGTGGAAAAAATAACTGTATAAATGAAAAGAGCAGAGATAAATAAACCAAACTTGAACAATATTTGGAACAAATTTAAACCAATTACAAAGATAGAAAGAAAAAACATATTTATTGCTTTAGAGAGGAGGTCAGAGTTCCGCATTAGAACCCAAGGACTATGCTTACCCCATCTTGTGTAACAGGCAGATGAAACCACCGATAGAGTTCCAGGATCAGACACTGGCCGCCCAAGGGGGGCTAAAAAGGACTGTCCCCAATGGTCACAGAGGGCAGTATGAAGGAGTACTGGGTAATATATAAAAAAAGGAGAAAAAGGAGGGGAAGGGAGAAAAAGGGGAGCAAAGTAAAAATTGATAATTATGTAATTGACCAATGAGCAAATAGAGGTTCAAAATAGATATAAGACATATATAAAAAAATATATGTACATATCACTTACTTAAAACCAGAAGGAAATTGATTTGGAGGAAGAGAAGTCTGGTTTTATTGTGATAGCTGGACAGGTCAAATGAGACCGGAGGTCTACAGCTATGTGATGTCACCCAGTGACCACGCCCCCTTATGACGTCACAGCCCCGGGGCATTATGGGACTGTGACGTCATAAGGGGATGGGGACCATCGCCACAGACATCAAAGACATACTCTCTGCCGCCATCTCAGAATTGAGGCTTGATATCCACGCATTGTCCGACCGAGTCCTGTCAGTAGAAAAAGTCACTAGCCGCCATCATGTCACCCTCCGCAAAGCCGCGACACGCATTGACTCCCACACACGGCAGATGAGGGACATGCAGCGCCATCTGGAAGACCTCGACAATAGGGTCGGTGTCACAACCTCAGGATCAGGAACGTCCCGGAATCGGTAGAGGGAGACCAGTTATCCCCTACCGTGGTAGGCCTCTTCAACGACCTGCTCCATAGGCCACCGAAAACCGCAGTGGAATTGGAACGGATACACAGCGCGTTACGGCCTAAAGGTAGAGACACTGACCCACCTTGAGATATCATTTGTTGTGTGGTAGATTTCAAACTGAAGGAGGAAATCATGAAGCAGGCGAGGAGCAGGCCGCAAATCCTGTACGAGGGACATACGGTACAGATTTACCAGGACCTGTCGGGCATTGCGCTCCAACACCGCCGGGACCTGAAACCCCTGCTGGATGTTTTACACTCAAAAAGCATCCAATACAAGTGGAAGTTCCCTTTTTGCCTATCTGCCTCCACACAGGGTCGCACGGCGCTCCTGAAAGTACCCGATGACCTTACAAACTTTTGCGGGACCCTGGGTATCCCCTTAGTTGATGTACCGAATTGGTACGCGGATTTCCGCCACTCCATCGTAAGGAGAGATCTACCTCCGGAAGAACCCATGGAAGCACAAGACAACCGGTACCGCAGAAGAAGATCCCCCTCTCCGATTGGGCGCTACCCGTCGCCCCGCTCCTTTCACAGAGCTACCAGTCCCACTAGTGCCCCAAGAGGCAGGAGAGCCCGCCGGGAATACTGATTCCCCTTCAACGGATATCTAATATGCAGTTCAGGTTGGCCGTATTAGGCCATACAAGATCTCTTTATTTGTTTTATGGTTCATGGTTATTCTGTTTTTCTTTTTTGTGTGACTGTTTCAACCGGTAATGGGCTGAATATCGCCCCAGAGTTGCCGCAGTTATGTACCGCTGACTCAACTAGTCCAGCTGGTTCTGTCTTCACCTCTAGACACTGTTTGATGTTTGTGACTTTGCATCAGCCCTCTCAGTAACCATTGTCAGCCTAACTATCTCTCTGGACGGACGAATACTACAATCCCCATAATTCCGTGCAACCAGTGGCTAACGGCTGACGGCTCACGCCCCGTCCCACTTATGCCTCACGCAGCCCTGCGCGCTCCTCCTATTTGACCTTTCCACTCTGCAACTTACACCCGAACTGGATATCCACGGATGCACACACATCCAAGAGGTGCGACCCACCACTAACAGGCTTTCTCATGAAGTTCAAGCCACTTATACCCTCCGTCAGGACTTTTTACGCTCTCGTACTTGCATGTACTGCTTATCTAACAATATCTGCCTTCCTCGACAGTTCCTTGCACACCTCTGGCAGATACCTTCCCTCTCCGTGGACGACTGAACTTTCTCCCGGATGTCTATTGAACCGCGAGTATGCTATTTCATTGTTCTATCCCCCAAAGTTCTACCCGAAAACTCTGATATGGCTGGTAGTGTATTCTATGTTGTGTTTTGTTTACTAGACTGCATGCCATGCGATTTAGCTTACACTGTTTAAGTTCTCACTGTATGTTTAAGGTTCACAAAGTTTAAGTTCCTATATCATGAGTGCTAATTCTCCCGTTACCAGCACATGGCAGAGACTCTGTCACTCTCTCAGCTATGCCTCAGACTGCTTTTTGACACCCTCATGGGGGTTATTGACATGTTTATGCGGCATAGCTGTGTATCGATCCCAAGCACTTAATCCATTTCAAGTATTGTGTCCCCGCTCAATGTAATTCTCTTTCACTACACCCATTGTTATTTCTATGCTCTGGAATCCCGGCTCGCCCACCGATACCTCACCTCAGATTTCACACTCCTTATCCTCCACTTGCTCTCTCTCTGGGTGTCTGTGGCGGCAGCCCCTTCTATTGCTGTAGTCCCCCTTCTCCGCCTAGGGCTTGCTAACCCCCACACAGCGGCAGGACATTGTGTTGACACTCCGCAAGGAGACCTCACACTGTCCACGCACTGTATCCATACCGATTCCTGACTCCTCGGAGGCTAGTAATCTAGTTTATTACAGCCTCATCGGTTTTACTCCAGTTACCTAAATACTACTGCTAAACCAGACTCTCAGGCTTTAGCTCTGCTGTCCATCCCCCCCCCCTACACGCTCTCGACTACCACTATGGACACCACTAACCCTCAAGCAACGACTCTGGGTCAAAACCCACGTCCCCTTACACTCAAACTCTATTCCATTAACATAAGAGGCCTTAATACCCCAGAAAGAAGGTCACAATTGTTAATCTCCTTACAACAAGCCAAAGTACATGTAGCCCTCTTACAGGAGACCCACTTTAGGACAGACAACATTCCCAAGTTGAGTAACACCCAATTCCCTACAGTATTTCATGCCTCCAATGATGAAGTCAAGTCCAAAGGAGTTTCTATCCTAATTTCAAAACAATGCCCTATTTAGGTGAATGAAGTCCAGAGAGACACGAAGGGTAGATTCCTTTATTAAAGGTACCCTTCACCAGAGGCCCATAACCATAGCTAACATCTACGCCCCGAACACACAACAAGTTCCATTCTTCCGAAACACGCTTGACCAACTGATTGGCTATCCAATCCGGCACCTTGATCATGGGAGGGGACTTCAATGTAGCTCTGACCCCCATCCTAGACACTTCCAGTGGCACGTCCTGTCTGACTTCCAGTGGCACGTCCTGCCCTTCGAGCCATCAAATTACAACTTAACAACCTCTTGTTACATGACACCTGGCACACCCTTAACCCCAATGTGAAAGATTTCACTTACTTCTCCGCACCTCACAATAAATACACTAGATTAGATTACTTCTTCTTTTTCCAAAATGACCTCACATACCTATCCAAAGCTACGATTGAGCCCATGGTGCTCTCCGATCATAATCCCATTTCCATGACCCTCACTCTCCCTAAGACTAGTACAAAAACCAATATCTGGAGACTCGACAACTCCCTTCTGACTGACATGGAAACGTTCAACATATCACCTCCAGCCTCTCCACTTACTTTGTGGAGAACACCAAGGATGACACCTCGCCCTCAATACTTTGGGCCGCACATAAATGTGTGATCCGAGGTGAATTCCTCTCATTGGCAGCCAAACGGAACCAACTCCGGAAGGCTTGCATCAATGAATTTACCCCACGCATACGCCTACTGGAACAAAGACACAAATCGTCGCTAGCTACGAATTCCCTGCTGGAGTTGACTCAGACTAGAGAGGAACTCCTGGGAGAACTCACTCAGATGATTAAACGCAAATACACAATGACTCAGAAGCTCTTTTATGAGTTTAGCAACAAATCCAGAAAACTTTTAGCCAGGCAAAGAGGGCAGCCCACAATATCCACTAAATAAGAACCCCCTCAGGAGATACCCTTGTCACACCGGAAGACATCTCTGACCGATTTGTTCGCTACTTCTCAGACCTATATAGCCTTCCTGTCCCCCCTCCAACTGATACAACCTCGGATAGACTCACGCCCATAACGGACTTTCTTAAACAATTCAGCCCAACCCCCCTTGCACTGGAAGATACCGCGGATCTAGACCCCCCACTTTCAATAGAAGAGACACTGACTGCCCTAAAACAGATGAAACCGGCCAAAAGCCCTGGCCCAGACGGACTAACGGTTAGCTACTACAAATCCTTCCCTGATACCCTACTGCCCCACCTAGTTAAAGCTTTCAACAACATGTCACCACACTCGGCGGCTAACAGAGAGTTCCTTGAAGCACACGTAACACTCATCCCTAAACCGGGCAAAGACCCCAAGTTGGTTCCTAATTATCGCCCAATCTCGCTCCTTAACGTGGACTTGAAGCTTTATGCCAAAGTCTTAGCCAACCGCATCCTCCCCTTGTTGCATTGACTGGACCAGGTTGGTTTTGTCCCTGGTAGGGAAGCCAGAGACAACACCATTAAGGCCCTTAATATTCACCAATGGCTGTCTAAAACGTCAGCCCAGGGATTCTTTCTCTCATTGGATACTGAGAAGGCGCTCAACAGAGTGGCCTGGGACTATATGGAAACAACGCTGCGGGTGATGAGTTTCCCTCCCCGCTTCCTTCAAATGATAATGGCGTTTTATTCATCCCCGACTGCTAGACTTCATATTAACGGGCGCCTGTCGAAATGCCTTTTTCTTCTCGAATGGTACCCGCCAGGGTTGCCCCCTTTCCCCTCTAATCTTCATCCTTACCATGGAACCCATGCTACGCAAACTGAAATCCAACCCGACTATCAAGGGCATTGATATCCAAAATAAGCATTACAAAATAGCCTCTTATGCAGACGATATTCTATTATTCCTTAAGGATCCAATCACTACAATCCCCAATCTGCTCGCAGATTTCACACTGTTCAAAAATTTGTCCAACCTACAAATTAACTTCACAAAATCGAAAGCCCTGAACATCACGCTGCCTCCAGCTCTAATCTCCCACTGTAAAACAAATTTTCCCTTTAGTTGGGAATCTTGCGAACTCACATATCTAGGTATCAAAATCCCCACAAAATTGCCGGACCTTTACACTAGAAACTTTTTACCCACCCTCCAAGCGATTCAAGGAGACCTTCAAAAATGGCACTTTGGCACCTTTTGCACCTTTAACAAGAATTGTGGACTGGCATGTCCATAGACACAACAAAGACTGGATCAGACTTGAAGAGGCCTTCCCGAACATCCCGTTATCGCACCTACCGTGGATTACACGCAAATCTATCCCTAAAGACTGCTCCACACACCCCTTCATTGGAGCTACGCTTTTGCACTTCACACTAGCCTGCAAAACCCTAGCTTTCACACCCTCTCCCGGACCTATGACCCCACTAGACCGCAACCCCGATTTCCCCCCAGACCTCACCTTACGCAACATCACTTCAATCCCATGTAAATCACACTCCAGAGCTTGTAACTTCTTCCAAGACGACACCCTACTATCCTACCAGGCGCTATCCTCCAAACTCCCAGATTATCACATTCCATTTTATAAATACCTGCAAATCCGACATTTTCTTAACTCAGTTGACTCACACGCTAGCTGGTATCGGGACCTCACATCCTTTGAAATTATCTGTAGTACAGAAGAACCACAACGCCACCTGATATTAACTTTATATGCGCTCCTTTTCTCCACACACAAAATAACAGACAACAAACTGGTCCAACGATGGGAAACGGAACTGTCCATACAACTCTCTACGACTAAATGGGAACACATATTTACACACATTCTTGAGGGCTCCATCAACGTCTCCACCCAGGAAAACAGATACAATTTTTTTCCAAATGGTATAGAACACCTGACAAAATACACAAATTCCATCCCAATCTCCCCCTGACCTGTTGGAGATGCAATGCAACACCTAGTTCCCTACTCCACATCTGGTGGGAGTGCCCCCTTATTCAACCATTTTGGACCGACATCCACCAGCCTATTACACAAATCACTACATACACTCCTGACTACACACCCGCACAATTCTTATTACATCACACCTCCTTGTCTATCTCCGCATACAAAAAATCTCTCACTTTACACCTTCTCAATGCAGCAAACCTCTGTGTGCCAGTACACTGGAGAAGCACCACCCCTCCCACAGTCTCAGAATGGATTAAACGGGTTGACAAGATAGCAGAAATGGAAAAACGTATATCTCAAGCACACGACAACCCAACTAAATTCACTGACACCTGGGCCTGCTGGATACATTTTAGAGAAACTTCTACGCGCGCCTCTCCAATACACGGCTCCTCTACATCCGCTGGTAATACACCCCCTGCCCAACTGCAACTCTATGTCCCCAGCCATTCCTCCCCTACACCCCAACCCTCATCCCCAATAGTCCACACTGACACATGACAGACTTTTAAGGGGCTGATGAACTCATCTCCTTACTTTGTTACACACCTGATAGAGTATTCACGCACTCCTGTATGGTCACTGGAATATAACTCCCACTTCATGTGGGAACCTATCCCCCATTCCAGGGATCTCCAATACACCATGCTGAACCGTTCAGATTGTGCTTTCCTTAAAAAACTATCTTTGACCCCCGCCCATTCACAGCTAGAGCCCCTTGGGGGTGAATGGGTCGGAGGTGTGCCCTTGTCAGTTTAGACTAAACTATCCCTTAGATCCCAACCCTGATACACCCACTATTCCTCATACTTAGAAATATCTTTATAAACTTTGTCTACGGCTCTGGGCACTATGCCCACACCCACCTACGCTTACTTGGAGGTAGACAAAGACTATACTATTTCAATGTATACAGTCAAGATCTTTTAATTATTTTCATTCCGCCTTTCATACTCTGTTTATGCCTTGTTGTGTATTATCTGCAATGAACCCTTGTTTATGAAACACTGTTCAGCATTTGTCATTGCTTCAGATTCTTTGTAAACCTGTAAAACTTAATAAAAACTTTTGGAAAAAAAAAAATTATCAACAAAACCTAATTGTAGGAAGGGACACTTAAACCTGAGATGACACAAACCCATAATTTTCCAAAATGTTTTACCTGCACCACCTTCAAAGACCCAGAAACCCCTGTCTGCTGCTATATAGAAATAAGGAGGCCAAAAGAAGAGGTTTAGAAGAGGGACAATGGTATAAAATGTCAAAGCCACCCCTCCAGTCGGGAAATACTTACTTTAAAGTAGAGCTATAGGCAAAACATATTTTCTTTTTAATTTTGGATAGAGCAAGTGAGGGTTATAACTTTTGTCCCATTGCAGAGATTTCCCTTCACTTCCTGTCCCATAGACAAACAGGAAGTGAGAGGAAATCCCTAAAAATTAGGGGAATTCGTTGGGGACTCCCAGCTCACCAGAACTAGTGTCCTCATTGGAATATTTTCCCTCTATTACTTTTCTGGGGACAACTCAGGGATTTTCTTTTACGCTCACTTTTAATGATAATGGTAAACAGGACAAATAGAGAGGGTGAACCTCCCTAATGAGGACACAGACAACAATAAAAACTGACAGATGTTCTAATCCACTTTGTCCAAAACTGAAAAAAAGTTTATTGCATTTTACATGGAAAAAAGGGGGGATAATCAGCAATCGGTAAAGTTTCCAGCATTTTGAAATATTTCTGCATGCAATTCAACATGTCAGACACTCAAAAGCTCTTCTTATCATTTTGTTGATCCAATCATATGGACATTTACCCTTTAAATTATTTAATTCCCTTTTGTTATTGCTAGGGGAGCCCCCTCCCTACCAGAGGTGCTATAGACACATAGACCTTAGCTTCACCGGATCTAAGTCAGACCTAGTCAATACCCTCTAACCTAGCATTGATACAATAATTGATAATAATACAAGTCATTTGCGGAATGAAAGAGGCGGCAAACGAGTGACTCTCTATCCTCACTTTAAGAGATGGGAAGTTGCTACAGCACTGACCATAGTTTGACCTTGGCACAAGGAGTGGAAGCAAGGGATAAGGTAAGTGTATTATTAACTTTTTTGCCTGCTTTTTTTTTTTGTTTGTTTAAAGCATTTATTCTTGATGTGCAAGGGGATCCTGATTAATTAAGTGGACCTTGCATTTTTACAGTAATTAGTGACCGTGTCTAATCCTGCGCCCCAGTAAAGTAAAATTGTGAGCCAGCTGCCACCCAAAAAACCCAGAACAGTATATAAAATATATAGGGGGCACTAATAACTGGACACGAGCCGAGCGGCAGAGTTCTTATTAATATTGGTTTTAGGCAGGATACATCAGTGCCGATGGATGGGCACTTTTAAATAGGAAATATTTGAGGACAGATTCGATATCTGTGCCCCAATTTGAGTATCTTTTGAAGGATCGTTTACCTATATCTGAGGAGCCAGTGTGGTGTGAGGAGAGCATGAAGATTTAATAAGATAGAGCCCGTATTGACATTTTTTTGGGTTAAAGAGGTCCACATCATCTGGTGAGTGGTCTATTTACATGGGCACATTGGTGTGAAGTAACACAGCATGGTGGAAGAGTATCTGGCACTTTTTGAAGATTTGCACTTTTATGGACATTAATCAGTATGGACACTTTGTTTATTAGTTATATTTAATCATCACTTATGACATATTTTTTACCTATTTTTGATTTGTAGAATATGTATTGTATTATTGTTTAGTATAGAAGGCTCAAGCCACAGAAGGGTAATACGTCACATATTAGCGCCCCCTATATATTTTACATACATTTTTACTGTAATATCCTCTTTAAGGCCACATTCACACTGAAGTGGCGGCCACGTTAGCGGTAAAGTTTTAGCGGCGCTTTACCGCCGTTTTAGCAGCACTTTTTCCTGTCCTGCAAGCGCACCGCCCCAGTGGGAAAGCACTCGGGCTTTCACACTGGGGCTGCAGAAGAGGCAGTTTACAGGCACTTTTCAGGCGTAAAAAACGCCTGTAAAACACCTCAGTGTGAGTGGACTAAAAGAGTATGGAATGGCCACTCAAAAAAATTAAGTTGTTGTATACTTTAATTAACCAATAATATGGGGAATTAATAAAAAATAAATAAAATAACAGCTTCACGTTGCAAAGTACATTTTTCTGATTAAGCAACTCTAGTTTGTAAATACGGCTAGTTATAAATCATTATTTTTCCACATTATTTGCAAGCTTTTATTGAAACTAGGTGTATATATCTGTACCGTTTTTCCTATGATGGACAAGCACCTCTTTTATGTGCTGTCTTTCCTTTATGGTTTCTTTCAAAGGAATTCAATTGTTTTATGTGAAAGTGACGAGCTTGTAAATTCTTCAGAAAGGATTCTTTAATTTTCAGCCTTGAGCAAAATATGTTTGAAGTCACAAATCGTAATTTCTTAGGTTTTTTTTTGTTCCTCCTCCTTACCGGAACAAGTCTTCTTCTCTTCTGTTTTATATTCACGGCTGAAGACATCATGTGATGGCTTAGGTGAGTTTTAACCTGCGTTTAAAATAACTTCTGATCCGCGCACCACTGCGGACGCCAAAATGAATGAAAGCAAGCCTTATTTTGAATAATTGAGTGATAGATGTCATGCTGATTTTTTATCACTTCTTAAGAGATGGAATTTGTGATAAAGCCTTGAATATTATTAACATCTCCTTAGCGTGACAGAGCTGCACTTTTCTGGCTCAGCTGCTTGACTATTTAGATGTGGGCTTGTTTAGTCATTTAGTGGGGAGGTGTTGGTGTGAGATGAAACCAGAGGAGACGCTGAGACAACTTGAAGATCCGTGGCTTACTTCTGAGTCTAGATGAAAAATTACACACTGAGTTGACAGAAAATGAAGAAGTAGCATGCAGACAAGGTGGATTTATTTAAGGCATTGATTAAATATACTTTTAAAAAATATAAGTGGAAGGTTGGAGGAAAAATTTCCCAGAAACCTGATACAAACTCACAAACCAGACTCGGAACACTTGGATTGGGGACAAATCTTCAAGATCTGGGATTCAGTTGGTGGTGGTCCTCAAAGGTCCAAGGGGTGAGACTGAAAAAGCAGGCTGGAGACTCTCATCCTACAAATCTACAAGATGTTACTAAATATACAGTACGTGAATGCACCAAGTATGCTTAGGAAGCCAATAGAAGTCTTACATTTCTATGTCTTTATCCGTACCCCCAAATGTTAATAATGTATCTTTCTCTGTAGCCTCAAATGTTAATCATATAATTGGATAATTTTTACTTGGAAAAATGCTCCCTCCCAATGACTCATTGCAGTGCTGTGTTTTGACATAGGTGAGCAACAGCCACACTCCTCATGTAATCACATAGTAAGAGAGGGGGTGTGTCTGGCAGGTCTGTTAGTGCTGATTACTGAGTGCACTAGGTCTGGTTCTGGGGCCCATTGGACTGCACAGACCTATTTAGACACCTTGTACATTTGACTCTGGTGTATTGTGTTGTACTCATTGTTTCTGCAGAAGCAGAGGAACCGCGAAACATGTTGAGAAGAACTACTGTAGCTAAATATATTCAAGATTGTTTCATCTGATCCATGGGGCTTATTAGTACAATTTCTTTGGCAAGATTAGTCCAGTTTTGAGAGAGTAATTGGTGTGACTTTTAGGCATGATATTTGTATACATTTTATACTCTTTGTATTAAAATATATTATTTTTAAACCCTTATATATTGTTGTAAATAATGTCTTGGTTGTTGGTACACTGTTTATCTGATTGCATTTCTATTTTTATGACTTCGGACTTTAAAGTACTATACCCTTGTACAACCCACTGTACAGATCCATTCTAAGCCACATAGCTTTTCTGCTTGTGTGGGCTGTGGCCCCAGTTATTCTTTTGATCAAGTCATACTCTGAGCAGCCACTTTAGGCTGCCATGTGGAGGCTTTGCTATAGGAGCGAATAGGGCTGCAGCATGCATTCACAGTAAAAAGCAGCCATTTTTGACAACAATTTCATGTTCAGCACTTGCCAATGCTCCAATGTCCAGCCGGGACAAAATCAAATTTTTAGCAGGGTGAGAAGGTTAGAATTCCTGACAGTGTTTTAATTACTCTGACAACTACATCCCAATTTCTTGTATGGGCATCACAAGGGAAAGGAAGTAGGTGAGACCCTTCTTAATGAGGTAGGGGGGTTCACCGACAGAAATAATTGGACAGCAATTTAACTCTTGCCCATTTCACTCATAGCTAAAAAATGTATATGGCTGGAGATAAGCCTTAACATGCATATCAATGTATTTAACCAGTGGTTCTGGATGTACGGTTAGCCAGTGGGGCAAAAAGAATAGATTTGCATGGCTACTCATTATCCCGAATAGAGGAAAAAATCCCCTTATTTTTTTAGATATGTATGTGATGGAATAAGACATGTGAATACCTTCTGTTATAAGAAGGCTCTACTGAGCTTCTCAGTGTTTGGTGGAGACTTTTTTGGTCTTTTAGTCCCTCAATACCATAACCATCTTGGTTTTACTTGCTTATTGGGCCTCAAGCAGCCATGGTTTCCATACACTGCACTAATGATGACCAACAAGCATACATCAGGTTTATGCAGCTTGGAATAAATGAATAAAACATAAATAAATGTTGTACATTAGTGATTCCTGATGTAGTTACCCAACGGGGCAAAAAGGAATTATTTGCATGGCGCAGATGTGAATACATTTTAAGAAGGCTTTACTGTAATATGAATGCTATGAGCAATTCATCCATTGAAAGGTAATTTATATTTTATGTAATTATGATCCTTTAATAGTAGAGTTTAACAATGAACAACCACTGTGACAGATTAAATATATTTATTACCACTAAATCCGACACATTATGTACAATCTGTTTCGGCAGAATGGTCTAATATACGAAAGGCCAGTTTCTCAAACAATAGCAAACCCGGAAGGTGTCAGAAAGTTTTTAAATAATAAAAAGAATTTGTGCTTCCAGGAGGACTTTCAGCCATAGAATGGTTTGAGATTTGACAAATGTTTTCTGAACCTAAGTATAAAGGAGATTTGATGACATTATAGAAGGTGTCGAAGCCACAATGGATTGATTGGCACTATTTTCCCTAACAAAGAAGGGGAAATATACTGAATTACTTTCTCAGCTTCCAAGCATTAACACACAACAGAAAAGGGTAATTTACCGAGCTCCGTTCCACATTTCTGACGTGTTGTTTTTTTTTTTGTAATGGACTTTGAAATTGCTAAATACTGGGGATCTCAGCTTTACAAAGACTTGCGTTCTCTGAATCTGCAGAAACCAATTAAAATAGGCTTCCTGGAATGTAGTCTGTTCTAATGTAACATGCTGAGGAAGTGACTGGAACAGGTATGTTCTACCATCAAAGGGCACAAGTGATAACAAGGTTGAAAGAACAATTTATAGCAACCAACCGCAGCCAACTAAATCTCAGCATTCTTGCAGAGTTAGTCTGACCTGAGTTGGTGTGAGTAACACTTGTGTTTTAAATTAGATGTTGCCTTGTTAAAGCAGAACTAATGTAAAACTCATAGTCCATCTTGCTAACATTGTTTAATGCTAATCCCATATCTATGGTACAACATGAAACATGGTGCCATTTTGCAACCCCCCCTCTCAAACTGTTCCTCCTGCTTCCTGAATTGCAAGGTGCCTCTCCCCGCAGACTTCTGTTGATTTCTGCATTTGTAAAATATGTGTGTGGCTCTGCCGACAAAGCCCCATCACCCATTCACAAATCTTTTCACATTAGGGTGCCCACGTGTCCCGGATTGCCCGGGATCATCCCTGATTGGAGATTTTTGTCCCGTGTCCCGGGCAGCTCATTCCGGGACAATACAGTTATCCCGGAATGAAAAAAAATTAAAAAAAACAGTGACCAGTCCGCTCCGCCTGTCCGCCGCCCCCACCACCTTATAAATTTTATTACACTGATCGATGATAACATAAACACAGGCTGCGGCTGCCACTGCCAGTCTGGTTGCTAGGGTAGGGGCCGCTCCGCATCTAGCAACCAGTGACGTAAGCTGAGCTGGGGCCTGTCAGTGTGGGCAGTGAGTGCAGTGTGTACCCGCCCGGCGCACACTACGCTGAGTCTGAGAGCAGCCAGCGCGCGCGCCTCCCTCCCCTCCGCATCCACCAGCCAGTCCAGAGCCAGCACAGAGTGAGTGACCGTGACGCTCATGCCAGGGACGTTGACCACTCAGAGAGAGCCACTCACACACTCACCTGTGCACAGCCAGCCCAGCCTGAGCGAGCCTCGTCGTCCAGACTAGTCCTCCTCCTCCAGTGACGAGTCGACCGACCAGAGATAGCACAGAGAGTGAGTGATACGGCTGACCTGACGCCAGTGAACAGACAGAGCCACTCTCCTGTGCAGCCAGCCAGCCAGCCTGAGCCTCGTCTGAGTCCTCCTCCAGCCAGGCTCTTGCTCCTCCCGCCCACGTCGAGGTCCACAAGTTTGCAGTCAGTGCCAGCAGCCAGTCTGACTTCCAGGACCAGGACAGGTTAGTGTACTCACTGTACTGTCTGTGTTATACTCACACTTTGTCCCCCTCCGTTCTGCTGCTGCTGCCCCCCCCCCTCCATTCTGCTGCTGTCCCCCCCCTGCTGCTGTCCCCCTCCGTTTTTCCTCCGTGTCCCCCTCTGTTCAGCTTTCCTGTCCCCCTCCGTTCTGCTGTCCCCCTCCGTTCTGCTGTCCCCCTCCGTTCTTCCTCCGTGTCCCCCTCGATTCTGCTGTCCCCCTCTGTTCTTCCTCCGTGTCCCGCCCTGTCCATCCCACGGTCCCCCTGTCCATCCCGCGGTCCCCCTGTCCATCCCGCGGTCCCCCTGTCCATCCCGCTGTCCCCCTGTCCATCCCGCTGTCCCCCTGTCAAACCCGCTGTCCCCCTGTCCATCCCGCTGTCCCCCTGTCCATCCCGCGATCCCTCTGTCCATCCCGCGGTCCCCCTGTCCATCCCGCGGTCCCCCTGTCCATCCCGCGGTCCCCCTGTCCACTCTGCGGCCCCTCTGACTACTCTGCGGCCCCTCTGACTACTCTGCGGCCCCTCTGACTACTCTGCGGCCCCTCTGACCACTCTGCAGGCTCTACAGGGCTGTGGCAGGGAGTGAGCAAGCAGTAGTGGAATAGGGCAGCCATGAGGTGGGTGGTGTGCTCTGCTTTTCCTAACATTCACCTGGCATGGATTAATGGCCATCACTCCTCAGGACTCTCTGCAGTGGGGCACTCTGGAGGTACTATCTGTGTGCCTCCAGAGTGCTCCCTTACTTCCTCCCCTTACTTTCTCCAGAGTGCCCCATTACTTTCTCCAGAGTGCCCCTTAGTACAGTAATACTAAGGGGGCACTCTGGAGGGGGATGTAAGGGGACACTCTGGAGGAGGATGTAAGGAGGCACTAAGGGGGCACCCTGGAGGATGTAAGGGGGCTCTGACTAAGTTAGTACCGCCAGACTGCCCCCTTACATCCCCCTTACAACCTCTAGGGTGCCCCCTTAGTGCCTCCAGAGTGCCCCTTTACTTTCTCCAGAGTGCCCCCTTACATCCTTCGGAGTGCCCCACCACCAAAGTGGTATAGCAGTGGCTGACAGACTATCAGGAGGTGGTATTGCACTCCTCTTCCTCCTCTCTCCACTAACTACCCCCCGCCATACACTCCACATTCCTCTCCTGTACATATTACCCCCCCGCCATACACTCCGCACTCCTCTCCTGTACATATTACCCTCGCCATACACTCCGCACTCCTCTCCTGTACATATTACCCACCTCCATACACCCCGCACTCCTCTCCTGTATATACTACTCACCACCATACACTCCGCACTCCTCTCCTGTATATACTACTCACCACCATACACTCTGCATTCCCTATTTAACATTACCACATTCTGTACTATACAAGTCATCTCAGACTCTTTAACAACACTCCCTTTAAGCCAATATTTGGCGCAATTTAAGACATGTCCACCGTTCACCACGACACGCTTTGCGCGCCATATTGTTGTTCCTGTTGATGCCTAGGGCCCACTTTTGATCTTGCACACGGGTCCGCTGATTTCATACGCCCCTGCCCCAAAAATAGGGAAAAAATGACAAAAATCATATTTTGGGGGGGGGGGGGTGTCCCTGAATGGCAGTTTGGAGATGTGGTCACCCTATTTCACATGGATCTGTGAATTACTGACTGTGGGGTTGATTTACTAAAGGCAATTAGACTGTGCACTTTGCAAGAGAAGTTGCTCCAGATCTTAGTAAATAAGCCGAAGTTCTGCTGACTTCCATCATCCAATCATGTGTAGCAGGTACTTCTCCAGACTGATCTAATCTATGAGGGGAGAGCTGTCTGCAGAAGCAGCGTGGGCTTTTTCACCCCCCCCCCCCTCTCTTCACACAGACACTCAGAAGTTGCTTGTTTGTAAACTCCCTATTGGAAGTTGTCTGTAAACTCCCTATTGGAAGAACCTGAGACAATCATCAGGCAGCAGCAAAGGACTGTGGAGGAGGAGATAAAAAGCCAGAGGAACTAGGCCGAAGCCTCTTTGTTTCCTGAACCCCATCAAGAGATCATCTCCTGCACTCTGTGTATGTGTGTGGAATCGTGGCCTACCAAGGGGAACACAGCCTGCAACTCCAGCCCAGAGGGACAGATTGTACATGCATCTCCAGCCCAGAGGAACAGATTGTACATGCAACTCCAGCCCAGAGGGACAGATTATTCATGCAGCTCCAGCCCAGAGGAACAGATTGTACATGCATCTCCAGCCCAGAGGAACAGATTGTACATGCAACTCCAGCCCAGAGGGACAGATTATTCATGCAGCTCCAGCCCAGAGGGACATATTATTCATGCAGCTCCAGCCCAGAGGAACAGATTGTACATGCAACTCCAGCCCAGAGGGACAGATTATTCATGCAGCTCCAGCCCAGAGGGACAGATTATTCATGCAACTCCAGCCCAGAGGGACAGATTATTCATGCAACTCCAGCCCAGAGGGACAGATTATTCATGCAGCTCCAGCCCAGAGGGACAGATTGTTCATGCAGCTCCAGCCCAGAGGAACAGATTGTTCATGCAGCTCCAGCCCAGAGGAACAGATTGTACATGCAGCTCCAGCCCAGAGGAACAGATTGTACATGCAGCTCCAGCCCAGAGGAGCAGATTGTACATGCAGCTCCAGCCCAGAGGAACAGATTGTTCATGCAGCTCCAGCCCAGAGGGACAGATTGTACATGCAGCTCCAGCCCAGAGGAACAGATTGTACATGCAGCTCCAGCCCAGAGGAACAGATTGTACATGCAGCTCCAGCCCAGAGGAACAGATTGTTCACGCAGCTCCAGCCCAGAGGAACAGATTGTTCATGCAGCTCCAGCCCAGAGGAGCAGATTGTTCACGCAGCTCCAGCCCAGAGGAGCAGATTGTTCATGCAGCTCCAGCCCAGAGGAGCAGATTGTTCATGCAGCTCCAGCCCAGAGGAGCAGATTGTTCATGCAGCTCCAGCCCATAGGAACAGATTGTTCATGCAGCTCCAGCCCAGAGGGACAGATTATTCATGCAGCTCCAGCCCAGAGGGACAGATTGTTCATGCAGCTCCAGCCCAGAGGGACAGATTGTTCATGCAGCTCCAGCCCAGAGGAGCAGATTGTTCATGCAGCTCCAGCCCAGAGGAGCAGATTGTTCATGCAGCTCCAGCCCAGAGGAACAGATTGTACATGCAGCTCCAGCCCAGAGGAGCAGATTGTTCATGCAGCTCCAGCCCATAGGAGCAGATTGTTCATGCAGCTCCAGCCCAGAGGAGCAGATTGTTCATGCAGCTCCAGCCCAGAGGAGCAGATTGTTCATGCAGCTCCAGCCCAGAGGAGCAGATTGTTCATGCAGCTCCAGCCCAGAGGAACAGATTGTTCATGCAGCTCCAGCCCAGAGGAACAGATTGTTCATGCAGCTCCAGCCCAGAGGAACAGATTGTTCATGCAGCTCCAGCCCAGAGGAACAGATTGTACATGCAGCTCCAGCCCAGAGGAGCAGATTGTTCATGCAGCTCCAGCCCAGAGGAACAGATTGTTCATGCAGCTCCAGCCCAGAGGAACAGATTGTTCATGCAGCTCCAGCCCAGAGGAGCAGATTGTTCATGCAGCTCCAGCACAGAGGAACAGATTGTACATGCAGCTCCAGCCCAGAGGGACAGATTGTTCATGCAGCTCCAGCCCAGAGGGACAGATTGTTCATGCAGCTCCAGCCCAGAGGGACAGATTGTTCATGCAGCTCCAGCCCAGAGGAACAGATTGTTCATGCAGCTCCAGCCCAGAGGAACAGATTGTTCATGCAGCTCCAGCCCAGAGGAGCAGATTGTTCATGCAGCTCCAGCCCAGAGGAGCAGATTGTTCACGCAGCTCCAGCCCAGAGGAACAGATTGTTCATGCAGCTCCAGCCCAGAGGAACAGATTGTACATGCAGCTCCAGCCCAGAGGAGCAGATTGTTCATGCAGCTCCAGCCCAGAGGGACAGATTGCTCATGCAGCTCCAGCCCAGAGGGACAGATTGTTCATGCAGCTCCAGCCCAGAGGGACAGATTGCTCATGCAGCTCCAGCCCAGAGGAACAGATTGTTCATGCAGCTCCAGCCCAGAGGGACAGATTGCTCATGCAGCTCCAGCCCAGAGGGACAGATTGTTCATGCAGCTCCAGCCCAGAGGAACAGATTGTTCATGCAGCTCCAGCCCAGAGGAACAGATTGTTCATGCAGCTCCAGCCCAGAGGAGCAGATTGTTCATGCAGCTCCAGCCCAGAGGAGCAGATTGTTCACGCAGCTCCAGCCCAGAGGAACAGATTGTTCATGCAGCTCCAGCCCAGAGGAACAGATTGTACATGCAGCTCCAGCCCAGAGGAACAGATTGTTCATGCAGCTCCAGCCCAGAGGAACAGATTGTTCATGCAGCTCCAGCCCAGAGGAGCAGATTGTACATGCAGCTCCAGCCCAGAGGGACAGATTGCTCATGCAGCTCCAGCCCAGAGGAACAGATTGTTCATGCAGCTCCAGCCCAGAGGAACAGATTGTTCATGCAGCTCCAGCCCAGAGGGACAGATTGCTCATGCAGCTCCAGCCCAGAGGAACAGATTGTTCATGCAGCTCCAGCCCAGAGGAACAGATTGTTCATGCAGCTCCAGCCCAGAGGAACAGATTGTTCATGCAGCTCCAGCCCAGAGGGACAGATTGCTCATGCAGCTCCAGCCCAGAGGAACAGATTGTTCATGCAGCTCCAGCCCAGAGGAGCAGATTGTTCATGCAGCTCCAGCCCAGAGGGACAGATTGTTCATGCAGCTCCAGCCCAGAGGGACAGATTGTTCATGCAGCTCCAGCCCAGAGGGACAGATTGTTCATGCAGCTCCAGCCCAGAGGAACAGATTGTACATGCAGCTCCAGCCCAGAGGAACAGACTGTCTAAGAGGAAGAAGGACACCCTGCAACAGCTCAAGGGCTGAATCCCACTGCGACACACCTGCATCTAAGATCGATCGATCGCTCAGAGGAGGACCGCTGACTGTGTACAGGATTTGGTGAGAGGGCTTTGCCCAGGAACCTTTATTGCTTTCATAGAATACCACATCCAAGTACTGTCCACAGAGCTCCTACATTGCCGGTGAAGATCATAAAACGCAAAGCTTTGCCTCCAGGACATCACCGCGGTTGCTCTTAAAGGGGACACACCACGGGTATTGAGTTTAATTCACTGGGTGTGTACTAGAGGTATCGTAGGCCGGCCTGAGGTTCCCCTTTAGCCACAGCATCCCACACACACCAAAAGTTATTGGGGAGTCTATTTAATCTGCACATATTGTTACCTATTGGTTGCATAGGGTTTCTGACTGTTTTCTTTAAACTGTTTCAGCCAAGTCCTGGGTACTTATACAGGTCTTGGCTGACTAATGTTAACCTGAACTTTACTGTTATTCAAGTAAACTACAAGAAGAACCGTGTTGTGTATTCCTTTTGAATTATTCCACTAATCACATTGCTAAGTGTGCCAGAGGGGCTGGGACAGTTTATTGTGGTTGAAAAGCTGAGTAATTGACTGAACAAATAAAAGCAGCTCCCTCGGGGGTTTGCTACACATGTGCAAGCAAACACGCTGCTTTTTTATTTTCCTTGCATGTGATTGGGAACTCTTTGTAAAGTGAAGCATTACCTAATTTACAAAGCTCTGGAGCAACTGCACTTGCAGAGGGCAACTGTTTTTGCCTTTAGTAAATCAACCCCTAGGAGTCCCATCCACCACCTTAGTTCTCAGTGGAGCACAAGTGACGTCACTGCACTTATAGTCCATTATTTGATTCCTCTAGCTCCATAACCAAAGGTCCATATGGACCTGCGGCTGAAGAAAGAGTATACAGTGGAATCTTGGATTATGAGCATAATCTGTTTCAGGAGAATGCTTGTAAACCAAAGCATATCAAAGTGAGTTTCCCCATAGCAGTCAATGGAAACAAAGATAATTCGGTCCACATTGACTTCTATTGTATGCAGTACAGGATGTGGCCAGAGGTGGGGATGCTCGGAGACCGATCTGAGCTGCTCGTCAGAAAGGCTCAGAATCACTCGGGAACTGAGTGTTTCAGAATATTTCCGAGTGCATCCGAACGGCTCCGAGTGCCCACCCCCCACACCTCTGGCCAAATGCGGTATTGCACACCGCAGAGGTTTGAATCCTGCTGCTAGTTTTGCGAGACAACACTCGCAAACCGAGTCAGGATTTTAAAAAAAATAATAGCTCGTATTGCGAAACGCTCAATAACTGCGTTACTCGCAATCCGAGGTATTACTGTACAGGAGAATGTGCATTGCACTCGCAAACCACTGATCACAGTTGTAATGCTAGGGTATTAGGGTATGGCCCCACTCAAGTCGTGTCTGTTCATTTCTCTTGATACAGGTCCATGTCTTTGCATATGAGCCCTTAAAGCCCTGGTGCACAACCTGCAGCCTAATGCCTAGTACACACGACCGGTTTTCCCGTCGGAAAAAAAACAATGGTTTTCCCGACGGGATTCCTCTCAAGCCTGCCTTGCATACACACGGTCACACAAAAGTCTAGTGAACTTTTGTCTGCCAAGAACGCAGTGACGTAAAAGACTACGACGAGCCGACAAAATTAAGTTCTATGCTTCCGAGCATGCGTCTAATTGTTTCCGAGCACAAACGAACGGTTTTCCCACCAGGATTTTTTCCTGACGGGAAAAAAGACATCCTGCTCTCTTTTTTTTCCCGGCAGTTTTCCCGTCTGAAAAACTGCGATGGAGCATACACAACGGCCAGGATTCCCGGCCAAAAGCTCTCGTCGCAGTTTTCCCGTCGGAAAAAACGGTCGTGTTTACTAGGCATGAGGGTATATGATGTGTGGCCTTTGGACTTCAGCAGTTTGTAGTGGGAACACTGATTAGGTTAATAGTACTGATATCTACAAACCTCATGTAACATGTTTCAAGTGTAATATTGTCTTCTGCAACATATCCCTAGCCAAAAATGTAGCATGTCCTTGACCCCCATTTCCTCTATATTAGGTCTGTTTCTGACAGTCCTCTTAGCATTACATATATTGGACATTATGAGTGGCCCTTTGGTGATGCCAAAGGGCCGCATTTGAGGACCTCTTTAGCTCATAAGTTGGCAGCCACTGTCTTATAGCATACAAATTGTACAGCGGTTAAAGCTAACAGGTAATGTTGCAAAAAACACCTGGAATTAGGAGATTGTAAGAAAGGCCTTCTCGTCCAACATTAGTGCCTGACCTCACAAATGCGCTTCGGGAAGAATGATCAAACATTCCCATAGACACACTCCTAAACCTTGTGGACAGCCTTTCCAGAAGAGTTGAAGCTGTTATAGCTGCAAAGGGTGGGCCAACTCAATATTGAACCCTTCGGACTAAGACTGGGATGCCATTAAAGTTAATGTGTGTGTAAAGGCAGGCGTCCTAATACTTTTGGTAATATAGTGTACCAGTAAAACCTTGGATTGCGAGCATAATTCGTTCCGGAAACGTGCTTGTAATTCAAATCACTTGTATATCAAAGCGAATTTCCCCATAAGAAATAATGGAAACTCAGATGATTCATTCCGCAAACAATTAACTCATAGGTTCTTCAGTTTGCAGTCCATATAAAAAGATTATAGCAATGTGACCAGGTTGTGTAACCATAAAATGTCCATCCACAGATGGAAGCCTCCACAAGGGGATTAGAAGCAAAATCCACCAGGAGCTACAGAGTATAAAAGAGAAGAGAGGCGCCTCTAAGTGTAGCAATATGTTGCTAAATGTTGTACCTTCATTAAATGTAACCATATCGCTACACTTAAGCCCCGTTCACACGGTCGGACTTCCATCGGACTTTTCTGTGTTTTTTTGTCCGAACGGAGATGGTCGGGAACACCCATAGCATATACACGCTCGGACTTTTCTGCAAACTTTCCCAAAACTTTTTGCAACATCACGTGGTTTTTCTGCTCTTTTCTGCTCTTTACCGCCACTCTTTGGTCAACTTCTGCTATTGTTGGTTGATTTTAACATTAGTTGTTTTGTCCATCGGACAAAAGTCCGATGGTTTTCTGTACACATGGTCGGACTTTGCTCCATTGGACTTTTGTTGGCCAAAAGTTTGTTCGTTTGCAGACCCAACATTTGTCTGATGAAAACAAAATAAAAAACAAAAAAGTTTGTCCGATGGAGCGTACACACGGTCGGATTGTTGGTCCAACTTGCTCAAAATGAAGTTTGTTGGCCAAAATTCTGACCGTGTGTACGGGGCTTTAGTGGCGCCTCTCTTCTCTTTTATACTCAGCTGTGACATGACGCTACTTGTATATCAAGACATCGCTTGTATATCAAGTCAAAATTGATTTAAAACGTTTGCTTGGCTTGCAAAACGCTCTCAAACCAAGTTACTCTCAAACCAAGGTTTTACTGTATATGTATATATCTAAACAGCTGATAAAAAGACATCTTCCCATAGACAGAATATTCTGCTTGTTAATTACTTGAAGAGTTCTAGCTGAGGCTGCTTGAAAAAACAAAGCCCTCAATAGCACACACAATATTCACTAGCAAATTACATCTTAAAGCGGAGGTTCAGGCAAAATAACAACCATATACAAGCACACTCCTTAAAGAACGAACATGTACATTAGCCACTTTTTTTTTTTTTTATGTAGTACATACCGTACTAATGTCATTTCCAATTTCGTCTTCCGGGTACTCACTCCCGCGGGAGTAGGCGTTTCTATTCACCCGCAATGCAATCTGGGAGTTCGCCCAGATGTGACATGTCCTGCAGAAAAAGTTCCCCGGCGGATAAGGTTCCCCCCCCTGTACTGCGCATGCGCGGCACGAACCTCAACGGAGTTTCCGAAAGTAGCCGAACATGAAGAGCTGCGAGTCAGCTCTACACAGCGCCTGCGCAGTCAGCTCTACATGACTCCTAGTCATTGCGCAGGCGCCGTGTAGAGCTAACTCGCAGCTCTACATGTTCGGCTACTTTCGGAAACTCCGTTGAGGTTCGTGCCGCGCATGCGCAGTACAGGGGGGGGGAACCTTATCCGCCGGGGAACTTTTTCTGCATTACACCGTCCACCACCAGGAAGTCAGTGCTTGTGGGCTTCAAAATGCCCACAAGCAAAATGGAAAATTCAGACGGCTGATTTTAAAAGTGCATCTTTTGCCAGAAAAAAGACAGGGGAGGTTTAAAGTCACCAAACATGTGAGTACTAATTGGTGATCTATAAATACTTTGCATGCAAGCGGAAAAAAAAAAAAATAAATGCCGCGGAACCTCCGCTTTAACAAGCAAGGTGGAATTTGAGTGGGAGCACAAATGAAGACACGGATCGTTTTTCTTTCTGGATGAATCTTAGCCTCATCGTTTATTAAAGTTGAACTCCAGGCAAACAACCAAATACATACTTAGGTGGCATATGTGGGAGCTGCTTTACCAGCTAGAGGTTTTTCATTTTGTCCTGAGTCTTACATATCCCTGCCAGACACTACAGTCAGGTCAGTGACCTTACTATTTCTCTGCTGCAGTTTAGCATTACGACCTTTGACACCTCCCTGTCCCCAGACTGTAATTGTACAATGAAGAAGCAGCAGAATACTGATTGTGTCATCACTCTTCTCTCCCCTGATATATGACCCTAATAAAATCCAACATTCTCCCTGACTGGCTACTGCTGTACAGGGTAAAAAGCCTACAATCAAGTAAAAATCAGACATATAAAATAGAACTCTCTCGGATGAAAACAGTGGGGTTGATTTACTAAAACTGGAGCGCGCACAATCTGGTACAGCTGAGCATAGTAGCCAATCGGCTTCTAACTTCAGATTCTTCAATTATGCTTTGACAAAAAAAAAAAAACTGAACGCTGATTGGCCTCTATGCAGAGCTGCACCAGAGTTTGCACTCTCCAGTTTTAGTAAATCAAGCCGTGCTCCTTTTTTCATTTTAAATACATTCATTCATTCACTACTGTGACACACCTGGGTGGGCTCGGTTCGCATTCTCTGCGCCCCGAGCCCACCCTATTTTGAATTATTTAGGTGCTTCAAACCCCCACTCCGCATGGATGTGGGGGGGGGGGCGCAGCGCCCGTGCACCCTTAATGGATAGCCTGCCCCTGGTGCTTTGTATTCCAATTAGTACACACTACAGAGGGATATGCTTTTTTTCTTTTTTTTTTCATGTCTGAGGTTCACAACCACTTTAAAGTAAATGTGACCTCATATATGAAATTTCATATATTCTTTAACTCAGGGCTTGACAAACCCCGGGCGCCAGGTCGCCATTGCGACTAGAATTAGCGACCTGGCGCCTGGGGCAGCACAGCTGGGGTATCCTGTGTCTCCGTGCCCCCCCCTTGCGCCGCGGGATCGCGTCGGGCCGCGCCGGCCGGTAATTGAGGCCGCAGCTTTGCGGCCTTCTGCAGGCCTATGCTTCCTTCTGTGGTCTAGCGCCATCTTGTGGTGGCCATTGGTATGACAACCAGCAATGCTAATGGAGTTTCCCTGTCTGTTTTCCCTGCCATCTCCTTCCCTCTAATTAGAGCCCCCAAACATTATATATATTTTTATTCTAACACCCTAGAGAATAAAATGGCGGTCGTTGCAATACTTTCTGTCACACCATATTTGCGCAGCGGTCTTACAAGCGCACTTTTTTGGGAAAAAATACACTTTTTTTAATAAAAAAAATAAGACAACAGTAAAGTTAGCCCAGTTTTTTTTTTTATATTGTGAAAGATAATGTTACGCAATGTAAATTGATACCCAACATGTCACGCTTCAAAATTGCTCGTGGAATGGCGACTAACTTTTACCCTTTAAAATCTCCATAGGCGACGTTTAAAAAATTCTACAGGTTGCATGCTTTGAGTTACAGAGGAGGTCTAGGGCTAGAATTATTGCTCTCGCTCTACCGATCGCGGCGATACCTCACGTGTGGTTCGAACACCGCTTTCATATGCGAGCGCTACTCACGTACTCACTTCTGCGCGCAAGCTCGGTGGGACGGGGCGCGTTCCTGGCTCCTAACTTTTTTAGCTGGCTCCTAGATTCCAAGTAAATTTGTCAAGCCCTGCTTTAACTTTTTAAAGCTGAATTCCAGGTATCTTTATTTTATGCTTACATTGGTCCAACTTGGCACAATGTAAGTATGCATATCTCATACCTGAGGGGTCACCTGAGGGGTCACTCGGAAAGCTGACAATCATTGTAGTAATCAGCACTACTACAGTGATCGCCATGATCTTTTGGGTCCTGTGCAGTGAGCGTCTGATCACGGGGGGGGGGGGGGGGTTGGTCGCTTGGCAATACTGGCATTTATAGAGTGCCCCTTATTTTTTACAATAGATACAAGGCATTCTCTGATTTGACGAGGTAGAGTTTGTCAAGGCCATCATCCCAACTCTCCACTTTGTTCAACCATCAGGTATGAGTTATACATATTTACATTAGTTAAAGCTGGATTAATGTAAGGCAGGTCACCTTTCCCAGGCTCTCCCGTCTGATCGGGGAGCCCAGTAAGGATGCAACCAGCAGCATCAGCTTCCGAGCACACAGTGGGGTGAACTGATGTTGTTCCTCCCACTGTGTGATGCAGGGACATGCGGTGAGGTCAGTGGCTGGTGAGGCACTGGCTAGTATCAGAGCCAGATACACACAGGTTACTAACACCACGAACGTTAGAGAGAGAGCAATAATTCTAGCACTAAACCTCCTTTGTAACTCTAAACATGTAACCTGTAAAAAAAATGTAAGCGTTGTCTATGGAGATTTTCAAGTACTGAAATTTGGCGCCATTCCACAAGTGTGCGCAATTTTCTTCAGAGGTATTCCACTGCTGAATATCCTTCCTTTCTCCTCCTCTGGTCTACAACAAAATGTAGCCCAGAGGAGGAGAAAGGAAGGATATCCAGCAGTGGAATACCTCTGAAGGGGTGTGAGACTGAAGAGTGTGTGCCCAGTGAGGAGGAGGTTTACCCCAGGAAACAACGATTGGAAGTGGTGAGGAGTTTCTGCAGTGATTCCTGTCTATATACAAGTGCTGGAGTTCACCATCCGGAGCAGTGGAGATCTATTGAGGCTGTGTCTGACCCCTTGGGGTCCATCAGTAAGGTGAGAGGCTGGTGTCAACTGGGGAGGATTGTGTATGCATATTGATTCCCTTCTGTGAAGAGTTGGACTCCCACACCTGTTCTCTTCCTCCTTTCCTGCTTTGTGGCTGCTGACATTTTTTGGAAGATTAGCACTTTATATATATATTTTTTTTTTTTTTACTTTTTAATACATTTATTATTCCTTTGGGACACATTAATATTTTTGATATTTGGATCATTCTGTATTTTTGCACACCATGCACGTTTATTAATAGCTATTATTGTATATTTAGCTCCTTTATTGGATTTGCTTATCTATATATTTTAGCACCTTTATAGCACATTTATTATTGTTCACGGACATTTAGCGCTGTTTCAATATCTTTTACTGTATTTGACTTTTAGACACATGCCCCCTTCTATGACACTGCAGTAAGAGGACAGCCTCCACTGCAGCATATTTATTGGACAGCTGGGGCCAATGGTACTTTACCCTTGGTCCAAGACTCCAAGCTGTCCATTGAGCTCAGTGCCCCTGAAGTAAAGTAAGAGGCACTGTGAGCTCATCCTCTCAGTCCACTGCAGAGTGTGCCAGCTTGTATTTAAACTGGCCGCTCTGTATGTAGCTTCTGACAGGCTGCACAAGGAGCCCCGTATCTCCAGAATCATAGGTCCCAGTAACCCTAAATTTTGACCAGTGGTGGGAGAGGACTTCGGATACCTATCCTCCAAATTTGGGGACTCTGTGGCGAGCTACGACCCTCGAAGTTTGATCATTTTTTTATTTTTTATTTTATTTTTTATGCTCATGGCTCTGCCTCACCTGCCTCCCCTAACTACACGTCCCTGGTGTGATGTCAGAAACTGGAAGCGATGAGGATTTTGTCACTTCTGGCTTTGGTTTGTTTGTTTACAAGCAATTACAAGCCATTACCAGTCTTGGTTTGATCTGCTGCTTTGGAGGTCAGAGGAGACAGTGTAAATATTTTTTTTCTTTTAAAGCGCCCCCCCCCTCCCCCCCGCTTGCGTGCAAAGGCAAACGCACGCATCCCTCATGCACACATGTAAGCAACGATAACACACATGTGAGCTATCACCACATACATCAGATTGAGAGAAAAAATTCTAGAGCCAGACCCCTGGTGTAACTCTAAACTGGTGATCTGTAAAGGCTTTTCAAAGCATCCCCTATGGATAATTTAAAGCACCTTAGTTTGTCACTGTTCCACAGGCGTACTCAATTTTAAAGCATGACATGTTTGGTATCTATTTGCCTGGTTTAACATCATTTTTTATATTTTACCAAAAAATTGGGTATTATATTGTGTTTCTGTTCACTAAAACTCATTAAAGTGGAGTTCCACCCAAAAGTGGAACTTCCGCTTTAACCACTCCTCGCCCCCTTACATGCCACATTTGGCATGTCATTTTTTTGGGGGGAGGGAGTGGGGGCTTCGTTAGGAGTGGGACTTCCTGTCCCACTTTTTTCCTTCCGCCCAGGGACCGCCTAGGTGACTCCTCCTCTCGCCTTAGGCGGCCCCTCCCTGTAGGTGTTCGCCTGGGACATGTGACAGGTCCCAGGAGATCGCCTGTCCACTCCTAGAGCGCAGCGCAGTGCGACTCGCGCATGCTCAGTGCTCGCCCGGCCGTGAAGCCGAAAGCTGTCACGGCGGGGTGCCCACAGTGTGAATGGAGGCGCGGGCAGAGAGGAAGGGGAGAGGAGCGACGCTCCCGGGTGGCCGCATCGCTGGACCGTGGGGCAGGTAAGTGTCTGTTAATTAAAAGTCAGCAGCTACACTTTTTGTAGCTGCTGACTTTTAATAAACATAAAAAGGCTGCACAACTACCTTGTGATATAAAATTGTGACATCCACCATTTTATTCTCTGTTCCCTGCTTAAAAAAAATAAATAATATATTTATATTTGGAGGTTCTAAGTAGTTTTCTAACAAAAAAAATTGCAGATTTATACAGAATTGTCAGAATTGGCTTGGGCAGCTAGTGGTTAATGATTTAGTTAATTAGCTCATTATTTTATTAAATTGTGTGTGTGTGTGTGATCACATTTTGTGAGTTTAGCTTTAATAAAGGTAAAAATTCTTCTCTAGACTAAGACCACTTTCACTCTGAGCAGTTACCTGTGATGAATTTTGGTGTAATTTTCCATCTTTTTACAATAAAGGCGACCGTCAAAGGTTTTTTGGAGTGCGGCTGTCCATATTTTTTATTTTTTCCTCTTCATATGCTACGTGCATTGCTGGCACCCACAGTAGTCCTGTCATTACGGATTTCACGCTAAAAAAAGCGCCTGAAAACGTATTTCCATTAAAATCAATGAATCCTTTCACACTGGGGCAGTGCGCTGAAAAACGCCCCTCTTCATTGAAATGAATTGAAAGCGCTTCAAAAGTGCTCAGTGTTTTACTGGCAGTTTTTCAAGCGCCTCAGTGTGAAAGTGGCCTAAAGCTGGCCAAAGATGACTTGAATTTCATCAAGTTGGGTTTGCGAGGTCCACCAGGCTCAACAAAATTGGAGTTAAAAATTGACTGAGCTTTGTGGATAATTTTTTGGCAGAACAGTGACTGGATCAAATTAGATGCAGTCACTATTTGGCATTCTATTGAGGCAGCCTCAGGTGCTTTGCCTACCTTAATACAATAGCCGGCAGTGGAGATGCGTCCATCCAAGCTATTTAGCAATCAACAGTTTTTTGGGCTAAACAAGAGAAAATGAGCTATGCATGGCTAGCATGAGAAGAACCTTCTTCTAGCAGAAGCCATATTCTCTCCCTACACTAGAAAACACATTTTTAACCTCTTTAGCGTCCAAAAAGACGCCTAAAGCGTTCACCATTCTGTCATTCTGTCCCAGCCAGTTCTTCAATTTCGTCTTGAGCTTTCAGTGTTTCACGCAACAAGTCCAGCAGGAATTGTGTCAGTGGAAGCATTTTCCAGTCGCTGCTTCCAAGGGTGGCAGTCTGGCCATTAATCTTTAATGAATGCCGTCCTCTGTGTGATATTGAGCAAATCTACTTATATTTTTAATGGGAAAAATTGCATTATTGAAGATGAAAAATAGCCCTGCTCTAAAGAAAAATAGGCCAAGAAAACAAGACAGTCACTTTGGACTTAATGACCTTTCCTGTTCATGAAATGGCTTATAGACTTTAATTGGAAAAGCTGTCTTTTCATTAGCAATATGTAGTATTGCCGCATATATTGATTGGAACATTGTCATCTCCCCTTGCTGGTGTGCGCAGATTTAAAATGAACATTTAATTGTGCCGTTTATATTAATAGCTTTTATTTGGCAGCCTTTCAGGGTTTATGCATGAATTCATTTCTTTGGTTTTTCAGGAGAATAATTGCTGTAAACTATAAAGATTATACAGCGATGAAAGCATCATGATGTTTTCAGGAATGTGATTGGAAGAGGCGTCTGCGCACAAGTCACTGACTGCAGAAAGGTTAGAACTCCGCTCCGAGCAAGAAGCTTTTTATGAAGTTGAAATATGTATTTATCTGAGGTTTCCTCCTGCTAAAAATGTGTCATTTATTTGAAGGCAGTCTTGTGGTTTAGGCACTCCATAGACACCCCTGCCAGGTTCTTAACCTCCAGGGAGGTAAGCAGTACAGCTTGGTCAGGCTCACGCCCTTGGAAAAAAATAGCATAATATATAATAATAAATATAATATATCAAAATAATATTATATATAATATATTATTATTTAATATAATAAACTTTTTTTTTTTTTTTTAAATGCAAAAAGTCAAGGGTCGTGCATCTTATTTTCTTCTGTAGAATGTATATTGCTGCTTCTAGTGCTAAAAATGGGGGATTTTGTGGGGGCTTATATCAAACAGGCGCCACATCCTATTTAGAAGAATCATATAGGAAGAAAAGATTGATACATATACATGCCAAACAGACTTTTAAGGCACCATTCTAAAATTTGTAAAAACTGATTATTTTATTTAAAGTTACATAAGCTATTTTAATGTGAATATAAATAAAATAATACATTTTTTACATATTTTTCAGTTGGTGCTTTGAAAGTCCATTTGGCATGTATATGTTGATTTTTCTTCCTATATGATTCTGCAGTTTATAGTAGTTGACCAAAGTATTTGACATTTTTAAATGGACAGTGCAGTCTACAACGCCTTAGATCCCCTGTGCGATTTGTCACGCATTGGCCATCACGTGACAATGCGCAACAAGTGGAATCTCATTATTTTCGGTGAAACCCATTTATGCCTATGGAATACGCTTCTGAGCAACTTGGAAAGAGGTGCCGGTGCTTCTTTTGTTGTGCTTTTTTGGCCCCAATGTAAGCGCCTGAAAAACGCATTAATATTATTTATTTATTCATTACAATGCCATCAATTTATGCAGCACTTTACATATATATTGTACAGTCACATAAGTCCCCTCCCTCAAGGAGCTTACAATTTAAGGTCCCTAACTCACATTCATATATACTACACATACTAGGGCCAATTTAGACAGGAGCCAATTACCCTACTAGCATGTCTTTGGGGTGTGGGAGGAAATCGGAGTACTCGGAAGAAACTCACACAGGCACAGGGAGAACATGCAAACGCAGTGCAGGGAGTGTCATGCAGTGCTGGGACAAGGTCATCTAGATTCCAGGGCGAACATGCACACACCCCCCCCCCCCACCCCAAGATGTATGAGCATTCTGTGTCAGCAAAAATCCTCCCAACAAAAACACTGAGCACTAATCTGCATGCTTACCCCAAGCATAAATTCCCCCTCCTCCTGGTACAAACCTGCCCCCCCATACCCCAAATCCCCCAGCTCAAATGCCCCCCCTCAAAAAAAAATCACCCCTCCTAGTACAGATCTCATCCCCAGCACAAATTCCCCCTCAATCCTCCCTCCTTTCACAAGTCTTCTTCCCCCTATCCCCCCTCCCAGCAAAAATCCCCCCCCAATCTCCTTGAGGCTCCCCCCCCAAATTCCCCCTCCTAGAACAATACTTATCCCCTGCTTCCCCCAAATTCCCCATCCTAACACGAATTCCCTTCCCCCAATCTCCTTGTGGCATCCCCCCCCCACTCACATGATACCACAGTGCCCAGGGCAGCGCCACCCCTTCTGCCCACCCCTTGTCCAAGCGCTGGTGCCGTGGTTGGGAAAAAAGCACAAAAACACGTAAAAAGTAACATGAAAAAACATCAAAATGCATAAAAAAAACCCTGCAGAAAATGCAGAGGCACAAGTGTGAACCCACCCTAATACAATCAAAGAAAAAATGGTTGACATGTTTTTAATGGCCATGCTTATGCAAAAGGCTCCTTCTGAAAAAAAGCTTTCCTTGGAGAAATATTGTGGCTCAATGCAATTATTCCTCCCTTTGAAATTAAGGAGCTTAACAAATTGCAGGGATTGCTCGTGATGTGATGGATTTTGAGCATGACCTAATGGTCGATTGCGTGGCTAATATCGCACATGTGCTTGTTTTAATTACCTCTCATGTTCAAATGGAGATAATTAATTGGTACAGTTTGGAGCCCTTTCGCACCAAGACCGCCCCACGGTCACGGTAAAGCGCCACTCGTTTTAGTGGTGCCTTACCGGCGCTGCAGAGCCACTTTGCGGGCGGGAGCGGGGTGCTTTTAACCCCAAAGAAGGGGTTAACAAGGGGTTAAAAGTACCCGCGTTGCGGCACTGCCGAATCGCTTTTCAGGCGATTCGGCAGCGCTGCCCATTAATTTCAATGGGCAGGGGCAGTGACGGAGAGGTGTATACCACGCTCCCAAACCGCCCCAAAGATGCTGCTTGCAGGACTTTTTTTCCTGTACCGCAAGCGCACCGCCCCAGTGTGAAAGCACTCGGCCTTCACACTGGGGTGGCTTGAGAGGAGCTTTTCAGTCGCTTTTCAGGCGCTTTACAAGCCTTTTTTTAGTGCTAAAACGCCTGAAAAGCGCCTCAGTGTGAAAGGGGTCTAAAGGTCTCATGCACAAAGGGCATCTGTTTCAGCTCCTCTAAACATCAGAACTCCTGGCAAGAAAAAGCTTTTAAAAATAACAAGGTAAAAGCCATATGTTATAGGTACGTTAAGACGCGTCAAGCGTTTGAGCATTAAAGCGGATATCCACCCAAAAATGGAACTTCCGCTTTTTGGAATCCTCCCCCCCTCCGCTGTCACATTTGGCACCTTTCAAGGGGGAGGGGGGAGCAGATACCTGTCTAATACAGGTATTTTGCTCCCACTTCTGGGCATAGATAGCCGAGCCACCCACGGCTATCTACACCACTTCCGACGCCTCCTCTGTCCCCCCTGCTGTCTTCTGGGAGACACAGAGGTCCCAGAAGACAGCAGGGACTAGTGGGATCGCACAGCGCGAGTCGCACATGTGCAGTAGGGAACCAGGAAGTGAAGCCGCAAGGCTTCACTTCCTGATATCCTTACCAAAGATGGCGGCGGCAGCACCCGAGAGCCGAGGGACAGATCGGCTTCAGGTGCTGACATCGCAGGCGCCCTGGACAGGTAAGTGTCCATGTATTAAAAGTCAGCAGCTGCAGTAATTGTAGCTGCTGACTATTAAAAAAAATCAAATTTGGCGGAACTCCGCTTTAATGCATTCCATTGGTCAAAATATTCATTTGTTCTGGTTATTGGAAAAACCACTCAAAGGTTTAATGTGCCTAAATGCGTTTAGATGTGTTTAGGCACGTCAAGCACTTTTCTGCTCTTCAGTTTCTCTCCTGAACATGCCTTTGGTGTTTTTTTCAGATTGTACACACTCCTCTTCTAATACACCTAAAAACACCTGAGTGTGGATGGACACATATACTATATTGTCAAAACTATTGGGATGCCTGCCTTTAATGGCATCCCAGTCTTAGTCCGTAGGGTTCAATATTGAGTTGGCTCACCCTTTGCAGCTACAACAGCTCCAACTCTTCTGGGAAGGCTGTCCACAAGGTTTAGGAGTGTAATCATGGGAATGTTTAACCATTCTTCAAGAAGTGCATTTGTGAGGTCAGGTACTGATGTTGGATGAGAAGGCCTGGCTCGCAGTCTCCGCTCTAATTCATCCCAAAGGTGTTCTATCGGGTTGAGGTCAGGACTCTGTGCAGGACAGTCAAGTTCCTCCACCCCAACCTTGCTCATCCATGTCTTTATGGACCGTGCTTTGTGCACTGGCCCACATCATTTGGTGGAGGGGGGATTATGGTATGGGGTTGTTTTTCAGGGGTTGGGATTGGCCCCTTAGTTCCAGTGAAGGGAACTCCTAAGGCCTCAGCATACCAAGACATTTTAGACAATTTCATGCTCCCAACTTTGTGGGAACAGTTTGGGGATGGTCCCTTCCTGTTCCAAAAGGACTGCGCCCCGGTGCACAACGCAAGGTCCATAAACACAGGGATGATTGAGTTTGGGGTGGAGGAACATGACTGACCCGCACAGAGTCCTGACCTCAACCCAATAGAACACCTTTGGGATGAATTAGTGTGGAGCCAGGCCTTCTCGTCCAACATCAGTGCCTGACCTCACAAATGCTTCTAGAAGAATGGTCAAACATTCCCAAAGACACACTCCTAAACCTTTATTGACAGCCTTCCCAGAAGAGTTGAAACTGTTATAGCTGCAAAGGGTGGGCCAACTCAATATTGAACCCTACGGACTCAGACTGGGATGCCATTAAAGTTCATGTGTGTGTAAAGGCAGGTGTCCCAATACTTTTGACAATATAGTGTAAGTTTACATAGAGGGGCTTTTACAGGTTGAAACACCAAACGGCTGTAAAAGCGGCATTTTTTTAAGCACAGTGTGCATGAGGCCTAATGCCGTGTACACACGATCGATTTTTTCGACAGTGAAAACACCGTCGAAAAAATCGACGTTAAAAACGAGGAACAGCTTGTTCCCCCCACACACGGCCGTTTTAAATGTCATTTTTTTTTTGGTCGAAAAAAACGACCGTGTGTGGGCTCCGCGGCAGTGTTTCCCTATGGGAAACACTGCCGCGGAAAACATGTCGAAAAAAACGACGAGAAAAATTAGAACATGTTATAATTTTTCTCGTCGTTTTTAATGCCGTTTTTCTTGTCGAAAAAAACGACAGAAAGCCCACAGACTATCGTTTTTCTCGTCGAATGGGAAAAATGTCGTTTTTTTCGACGGGAAAAACGGCCGTGTGTACGCGGCATAACTAGAGGACTTCTGCTTCTCACTTTTCTTTTACAAAGATTTTTTTTATTAGTTTCAATAGAAAAAAAAATATTGAACACTATCAAAAACAGAGGCATTGGTGTAGATGGTATTAAAGTGGTTGTAAACCCACTTTTTAAACAAAGACCTACAGGTAAGCCTAGATTAAGGCTTACCTGTAGGTGCATGAAATATCTCCTTAACCTACACGGTTAAGGAGATATTTGTATGTAAATGCGGCGACGCTGACGTCACCCCATTCACAAATTCGGCTAGGTCGCAACATTTTTTACGACGTAGCCGAATTTGACAGCTCACGCGCGCATGCGCGGAGTCACGTCTTCGCCGCTCCGGCCAATCACAGCGCCGGAGCGGCGCTGTGATTGGCTGCAGCGGCGATACCCGGAAGTAACATTCCGGCTATCGCCGCAGCGATGGATGCGGCTAGAGGAGGGACACGGACGACTTCGGGGGCCCCGATCGAAGGTAAGTGGTTTATAATGAGCTAGTATGCTAGTCATACTAGCTCATTATAGCTTTGTCTTGCAGGTTAGAAAAAAAAAACGACAAAAGGGTTTACAACCACTTTAAGTAATAGCTAGTCTGGGTTTTATATGAACTGAAGGACCTCATTTAACAGAAAGAAATGTCAAATTGTCATCAGAAGAAATTTTATTAGTTTACAGACCATTTTAGTCTTGAGGAAGATCTCTCTTAGGGCCAGTTCACACCATAGAAACGCAATCCGGATGCGTTCCTGTGCGTTTTTTGCATGTGCGTTTTTGATGCGTTCCTGTGCGTTTTTGGTAAGTTTTTAATGCAGTCTAGTGCTTTTTTTCACCCCTCTTATTTGTTAACCTTAGATAAGGACAAGTGTGTTCCAGTGCGTTTTTAGTGCATTTAGGTGCGTTCCAGTGCATTTTTGATGCGTTTTACAGCGTTCCAGTACAGTCCAGTGCAGGTAAAATGCAGCATGTTCTACTTTTTTTTCTGGAACTGGAACGCACTGGAACTGCAAGCACTGGTGTGAACTATGCCATTGAAAACCATAGAACCTACTTTCCATGCGTTTTTGATGCAGAAAAAAAAAACGCACTTGTCTGCATGTGGTGTGAACTGGCCCTTAAAGCAGAATTGAAGTAAAAACCAGCCTATATAAAGATAAAAGAAAAAACTGTCTATGTTGCAATACTCTCTTTAATCCAGAGCTGTCCCTTGCAGTACTTCTTTTCCATCACAAGATGTCCTCAGTCATCCAGGTCCAATTACAACCTTCATCATTAAAGTGATTGTATTTTTTTTAAATAACAAACCTGTCATACTTACCTCCCCTGTCCAATGGTTTTGCACAGAGCAGCCCCGATCCTCGCCTTCTGCGATCCCCTGCTGGCGCTCATGGCTCCTCCCCCCTGCCAAGTGCCCCCATAGCAAGCTGTTTGCTATGGGGGTACTTGTGCATGCTCGATCCCAAGTCGCACTCCGTGTCTCCACCCCGTCCCCTGCTCTCTGCTCATTGGTTGTGATTGACCTCCATGCCCAGTGTGGAGAGAGAGGAGAGAGTCGTTGCTCTCAGGCAGAGCATTGGGTGGAGATCAGGCTCAGGTAAGTATTTAGGGGTGGATCCTGTGTACAGAAGGTTTTTACCTTAAAGTGGTTGTAAAGGCACAAGTTTTTTTTTTACCTTCATGCATGAAGGTAAAAAACCTGTGTGCAGCAACCACCCAGCACCTCCTAATACTTACCTGGGCCGCCTTTCGATCCAGCAATGTCCACGAGAGCATTGCCTCTCTAGGGACTCTCACTCCTGATTGGAATTTGGCAGCAGCTGGAGCCAATCAATCACAGCCAGAGAGCCAATTAGGAGACGGAGGGGGCGAGGCCGAGCCACAGCTACATGTGTGAGGAGTGCGCATGCCTTAGTGCTCTGGGTGCACCCAGCAGGAGGGAGGAGCCAGGAGCGCCGGTGGGGGACCCGAGAAAAGGAGGATTCAGGCTTTTCTGCGCAAAACCAACTGCACAGAGGAGGTAAGTATAACATGTTTGTTATTTAAAAAAAAAAAAAAAAAAAGGCTTTAATATCGCTTTAACCGATTAAAAACCGCCCCACGTACATGTACTCTGCGGCAGGGCGGCCCTTAAGCGCATAATGACGTACCCGTACATGATTTTTTGTTCTTTGGATCTGGGGTGCGACCCGCTAGTGCCCTATCGCAAAAAATAGCCTGGCCAGGAGGGGGGGGGGGAGGGGCGGGGGGTGAACCTTCCAGAGCTAAAGTGGTTAAAGTAGAGGATGCGACTTCTGTACTCTTCTTGAAATTTGTGGAAAAATAATTAAGAGCACTTTAGAATGAAGGGGTTTTGTTAGATATTGAGAGTCAGTAGGCTCTTTATTGTTCTGTCCCACTTACAGTATATGTATGTTTTCAGTGTTGTATTGAACTGCATCAGTTTATTATTGTTCTGTAGTGTGCTGATGTCTACTGGCAGTTTAGAGCCACTGCAACTTGTTTAGTTATGTGATTTAGTATCGTCCTCTGATCTCCCCTCCTGATTAGTTCTAGTTAGTTCAGTCCTAGCTAGACCCTCCCTGTTTATTCAATGTTCCCTTACTCAGTGTTAGGTTCTTTACAGAGACAGGGCTCAGGAAGATCAATGTCTTAAGCCTCATACACACGACCGGTTTTCTCGGCAAGAAAACTGCTGGGAGAGCTTTTTGCCGAGAAAACCGTTCGTGTGTATGGTTTCTTGGCAGGAAAACTCCCAGGAATCTCGACGAGAAAAATAGAGAACCTGCTCTCTATTTTTCTCGTTGGGACTCTCGACAGAGTGTTTCCTGCGAGAAACCTGTTCGTGAGTATGCTTACCTGTCCCAGATAAGCCCACGCATGCTCGATGAGACTTCGACGCATGCGCGGTAGCCAGGGCTTTTTTTCAGCAGGAACACGGGGGAACGCAGTTCCGGCACCTCCTGGACTGACTGTATGTAATGGCAAGGGGTGCTGGGGTGTGCTGCAGGGTATTGATGCTCACTTCTGGGGATCTATTCTAGCTGGAGGGGATCTATTTTTGCAGGGGGGTCTATTGTTGCTGAAGGAGATCTACTGTTGGGGGAGGGGTCTATTGTTGATGGCTGCCAGAGAGTCTATTAATGCTGGCTGTGCAGAGATCTGTTGATGCTGCCGGGAGTCTATTGTTGCTGGGGGGGGATTTTATTGTGGGTGGTACATTGTTAGGGGGATCTATTGTTGCTGGCTGAAGGGGAAACCAAATTCCATAAAAATTACTTAGCACAACAAAATGATACTTGGTTTTGTATTGTCTAAAAAGGGCAATACTTGGAGGTGGGTAGGGGATGGAACCAAGGGACGTTGCTCGGAGGTGGGTAGGGGTGGAGAAAACAAGTGACTCGGAAAAGCGGAGTTCCTGCACCTATTGTCTGAGAAAAAAAGCCCTGGCAGTAGCATACAAGGGTAGTGTAGGGTGTAGCAAGATGGCGGCGACGGCATCGATTGTGACGAGCGCATGCTCGTCGTAGTCGATGACGTCACCGCGTTCTTGCCATTCAAAAGAACGGCGGTTCTTTTGAATGGCCATCTGTACACCGGGCTTGGCAAGACAAGCTTGCCAGGAATCCCATCGAGAAAACCAACGTTTTTTTTTTCAACGGGATTCCCGCCCGTGTGTACGAGGCTTCAGGCTCCATTCACACCTGAGTGTTCTGGATCCCGGGCCTAATTATTACTCAATGGCACCCCAAACCCGGTGCGATTTTGCCACAATTGTCTAGCAAAAAATTCACGGTAAAATAGCTGCAAAAATGTGGACCTTAAATGCTCCTGGCTTTTTGCCAAGATTTGGTACATCAGCTTCTTTTTGAGCATTTTTGGAGCAGGAGGAGGCCCATTCAAATGAATAGTGCTGCTCCAAAAACGCTCAAGTAAAAAAAAAAAAAAAAAGCTAAAACTAAAACGAGCGGCTGCAGCTATTGCTGCAGATTGCTCAAGTGTAAATGGAGCCTAAAATCTCCTACACACGATCGGATTATCCGACGGGAATTGTGTGATGACAAGCAGTTGTCGGAAAATCTGACCATTTGTGTGCTCCATCAGGCAATAGTCAAATTTTCCGCCAACAAATGTTGAATAGCATGCTTTAAAATTGTTCGCCAACAAATGTGTGTTGTCGGATTATCCGATCGTGTGTGCACAGGACAAAACTCCAAAGTACAAACACGCATGCTCGGAAGCAATGCTCACCATAACACAACATTAGCAGAAGTTGCCCAAAGGGTGGCGCTAAAGAGCTGAAAAAACACATTGTTTCGTGTTTGTTGGCCGACAAGTCTTTGCCGTTTGTATGTAATACAAGTTCCTGGCCAACGCCCTTCGGACAAAAGTCCTACGCTGTGTCCAATAAAAATCTGATCGTGTGTACGAGGCTTTACACTTGGAAAAACATCCTCTAAACTACAATTATCTGTAAAGTAAAAGTGTGCTGGGCTCAACTTTTGTGTCTTATTGAAGAGTTAAGCTGCCTGTGGATGGTGCCAAGTCAGCAGATTACCATAATTACTGGACAGACTGGGTCTAAGGAGATAGGTCAATGCATATAGCGGCATTTGAAACATTTATAGTTTAGGGAATATAAAATCATCTCCACTTTTCTCCTGTTTGGCGATCTGTCCAATTGAAAAGTAGCTTTGCACATAAAGCTGCCCCAATGCTGCCTCTAATATTGCATTTTATCATTAGCTTTGACTAATATTATCACAGGAAAGGTGAGGGGGAAGATTTGTGGAAAAGGTCATCGTTATTCAAGTACGCATAGGGTAGCATGATGGCTTAATACCGCACTCAGGTGATCCTTTAAAGTGGTTGTAAACCCAATTTTTTTTTTTTTAAAGAATAACCTTCAAGAGAAAGGCATAATGAGCTAGTATGACTAGCATACTATCTCATTATGCAGTACTTACCTTAGATAGAAGCCCCCGAAGCCGTCCTCGTCTCCCCCTCCGGCCGCAGACATCGCTCTGGAAGGTTACTTCCAGGTATCGCCGCTCCGGCGCTCTGATTGGCCGGAGCGGCGATGACGTCACCGCGCATGCGTGCGGGAGCCGTCAAAGCCAGCATTATCTATTGATAAAACCGGCGTTGACAGTGCGGCAACGGTGCATTCTTTTGTGGAAAATATCTCCTAAACCGTGTAGGTTTAGGAGATATTGCAAACACCTTAAGCACGCCTTAATCTAGACCAGGGGTCTCCAAACTTTCTAAACAAAGGGCCAGTTTAATATCCTCCAGACTTTAGGAGGGCCAAACTGTGGTCATCGGGAGAAAAAAGTATCCTGGCATCAGTGGGAGTAAACAATGCATCTTTGGTATTAGGGGGTGAAAAAGCGCCCTATTGCTGGTGTCAGGATTAGTACCTCATCATTGGTCAATGGGAGGAATAGTCCCCTATCAATGGGGTTAGTGGGATTAATAGTGTCCCATGTCTGGCATCAATGGGAGAAATAATGCCCCATCATTGGTATCAGAGGGAGAAATAGTTCCCCAAGGGCCGGATAAAGACAAGCAAAGGGCCGCATTCGGCCCTAGGGCCGCAGTTTGGAGACCCCTGATCTAGACTTACCTGTAGGTGCAAGTTGCATAAATGGGTTTACAACCACTTTAAGAATAATAAGCCCTACAATATCAACTATTCTTAGAATAGATTTCCTGTTTAAATCTTTTGTGATGTAAATGTTGTAAAAACGTTCTTTATGCTGTCTCTGAGACGTATAATACCGTCTCACATTATATCATATGTTCTACTTGGGAGAAGAATGTATAATTAATTTATGCAAATGAAATGGCTGTATTCACCTAGCCCGACAATGTACAGTACATTTCCTAAGTGATGCAGAGGGAGATATTGTTCTAACTTAATGACATAGACATAATCCGAGCAGTGATATGCAATCATAGAATACCTTGACTGCTGCCAAAATAAATTAAGAAATAAATGTAAGACTTTTTTTTTTTTTTTTTTTTTTTTACGACAGGTACGCTGTAGACAATTGATGTGTCAGTCTCCAAGGAAATAATATTATAAATAACTGGATATAGATATTAGACATTGGTCAAGGGTGTGGATGTGATTCAACTGCTAAAATAACTTTTTTATATAATATAAATTCTCAGTTCATCCAAGCGTGCAGGTTTATGTCCGTAGAGGAAAGTAGGTAGGAAAATGCAGGAGCTAGCCTAGTTATTGGGACAATTATTATCCAAAATGTTCAATTACTAGCTCCCCATGGATAGCTGGCCATTTCATAGTGATCAGGTGGCATTGGTAACACCAATCAATTTTTTATTTATTTTTTGGTGCTGTTGTGACAGTGCGAGTCCCTGCCACTATGTGAATTTAGGTTTTGAAGATAGAAATGACACAGGACTCTCAAAAAGTCAGATTGAGACGCTCCAGCAGGTGTTTTGTGAGCAGAGTCTTAAACTGATATTAAGGTGGATTAAAAAAATAAAAATAAAATAAACATGTGTGATACCTGCTCTGTGTGGTGGTTTTACACAGAGCAGCCCTGATCCTCTTCTTTTTGGGTCCCCCCGCCGGCGCTCCTGGACCCTCCCTCCTACTGAGTGCCCCAGAGCAAGCAACAGTCCATTCAAACACAGAGCTGTGGCTTGGCCCCGCCCCCTCGCTATACTCATTGGCTCACTGGCTGTGATTGACAGCAGCGTGAGCCAATGTCACCCGCTGCTGTCTCAGTCAATAAGTTGGGAGAGTTCTTGAAGAGTCGGGGCTCTCGTGCACAACGCTGGAACGTGCTGGGGCTCAGGTATGTATAAGAGGGCTGGAGGGGAACTGCTGCGCACAGAAGTTTTTTTTATCTTAATGCATAGAATGCATTAAAGTGGTTGTAAGGGTAGAAGGTTTTTTATCTTAATGCATTCTATGCATTAAGATAAAAAGCCTTTCTTTGTGCAGCAGCCCCCTTCAGCCCCCCTAATACTTACCTAAGCCCCAGCAATGTGCATGAGTGCCTCAGCTGTCCAGGACTCTCCCTCCTGATTGGCTGAGACACAGCAGCGCCGCCATTGGCTCTCGCTGCTGTCAATCAAAGTAAGTTAGCCAATGAGGAGAGAGAGGGGGCGGGCCGAACCGCAGCTCCGTATCTGAATGGACACACAGAGCTGCGGCTCGGCACAGGTGCCCCATAGCAAGCTGTTTGCTGTGGGGCCACTCAACAGGAGGGAGGGGTGAGGAGGTCCGGCGGAGCACCTGAGAAGAGGAGGATCTAGGCTGCTCTGTGCAAAACCATTACACAGAGCAGGTGAGTATAGCATGTTTGTTATTTTTGAAGTAAAAAAAACAAAACTTTAGTATCCCTTTAAGGTAAAAAACCTTCCGTTTTTAAAACCACTTTAAGTTTCCTCTAGATTTGGCAGTTCAGGATTGAAGCCTGGATTTTGAAGGTTCCAAAATAATATTGGGTGAGACGGAGCCCCTAGTTCTGTGTCCAGGCTTTGCTCGTTGCCTACAGCCTGTGTGAGTGCCCAGGTGGTCAGGATCCTTAGAATCCAGATCTGACCATAGCTCAAGGCAGCTGCAGTTGCTTCCATTCAGAGACACATGCTGTGTGTGAAGATAGCGATGTGCTCAAACCTGGAGGGGGTGACCCGCTCAAGAGACGTGACCCTATGTTGAGAGGGACTTCTTGCCCATAGGACTGGGAGAGTCAGAAAAGCTGTCTTCCCAAGAAGTGGGTGAGCCCGGGGTGCTGGGAGAACCTTATCCAGTGAGGCCTGGGGTGGGGCCTGAGCAGTAGAATACTGCAATCCCAGACTGAGATTGTCTGAGAAGCCCATGGTCGCAGGTCCAGGAGACATATATCCCTCCAGTTGCCATAAACTGGCCCCTGCAATAAGAAGGCCTGACATGCGGGGCTTTCTCATTGTAAGTCAGAAGGAGAGAGCCGCTGTATGCAGGATGGCGGCTGGTGCTAGAGAATGATGTCACTACAGGGAGCAATGGGGGGAATGGAGCCTTCACTAACACAGGGGAACCATTCTTCTTACTGACACAGGGGAACCATTCTTCCCACTGACACAGGGGAACCATTCTTCTCACTGACACAGGGGAACCATTCTTCTCACTGACACAGGGGAACCATTCTTCCCACTGACACAGGAGAACCATTCTTCCCACTGACACAGGGGAACCATTCTTCCCACTGACACAGGAGAACCATTCTTCCCACTGACACAGGAGAACCATTCTTCCCACTGACACAGGGGAACCATTCTTCCCACTGACACAGGGGAACCATTCTTCCCACTGACACAGGGGAACCATTCTTCCCACTGACACAGGGGAACCATTCTTCCCACTGACACAGGGGAACCATTCTTCCCACTGACACAGGGGAACCATTCTTCCCACTGACACAGGGGAACCATTCTTCCCACTGACACAGGGGAACCATTCTTCCCACTGACACAGGGGAACCATTCTTCCCACTGACACAGGGGAACCATTCTTCCCACTGACACAGGGGAACCATTCTTCTCACTGACACAGGGGAACCATTCTTCCCACTGACACAGGGGAACCATTCTTCCCACTGACACAGGGGAACCATTCTTCCCACTGACACAGGGGAACCATTCTTCCCACTGACACAGGGGAACCATTCTTCCCACTGACACAGGGGAACCATTCTTCCCACTGACACAGGGGAACCATTCTTCCCACTAACACAGGGGAACCATTCTTCCCACTAACACAGGGGAACCATTCTTCTCACTGACACAGGGGAACCATTCTTCCCACTGAGACAGGGGAACCATTCTTCTCACTAACACAGGGGAACCATTCTTCCCACTGAGACAGGGGAACCATTCTTCCCACTGAGACAGGGGAACCATTCTTCTCACTAACACAGGGGAACCATTCTTCCCACTGACACAGGGGAACCATTCTTCTCACTGACACAGGGGAACCATTCTTCCCACTGACACAGGGGAACCATTTTTCTCACTGACACAGGGGAACCATTCTTTCCACTGAGACAGGGGAACCATTCTTCCCACTAACACAGGGGAACCATTTTTTCGCTGACACAGGGTAACCATTCTTCCCACTGACACACGGGAACCATTCTTCTCACTGACACAGCGGGCCATTCTTCCCACTGACACAGGGGAACCATTCTTCTCACTGACACAGGGGAACCATTTTTCTCACTGACACAGGGGAACCATTTTTCTCACTGACACAGGGGAACCATTCTTCCCACTAACACAGGGGAACCATTCTTCTCACTAACACAGGGGAACCATTCTTCTCACTGACACAGGCGAACCATTCTTCCCACTGACACAGGGGAACCATTCTTCCCACTGACACAAGGGAACCATTCTTCCCACTAACACAGGGGAACCATTCTTCCCACTAACACAGGGGAACCATTCTTCCCACTAACACAGGGGAACCATTCTTCCCACTAACACAGGGGAACCATTCTTCCCACTGACACAAGGGAACCATTCTTCCCACTAACACAGGGGAACCATTCTTCCCACTAACACAGGGGAACCATTCTTCCCACTAACACAGGGGAACCATTCTTCCCACTAACACAGGGGAACCATTCTTCCCACTAACACAGGGGAACCATTCTTCCCACTAACACAGGGGAACCATTTTTCCCACTAACACAGGGGAACCATTCTTCCCACTGACACAGGGGAACCATTCTTCTCACTGACACAGGGGAACCATTCTTCTCACTGACACAGGGGAACCATTCTTCTCACTGACACAGGGGAACCATTCTTCCCACTAACACAGGGGAACCATTCTTCCCACTGACACAGGGGAACCATTCTTCTCACTGACACAGGGGAACCATTCTTCTCACTGACACAGGGGAACCATTCTTCTCACTGACACAGGGGAACCATTCTTCTCACTGACACAGGGGAACCATTCTTCTCACTGACACAGGGGAACCATTCTTCTCACTGACACAGGGGAACCATTCTTCTCACTGACACAGGGGAACCATTCTTCTCACTGACACAGGGGAACCATTCTTCCCACTGACACAGGGGAACCATTCTTCCCACTGACACAGGGGAGCCATTCTTCCCACTGACACAGGGGAACCATTCTTCCCACTGAGACTGGGGAACCATTCTTCCCACTAACACTGGGGAACCATTTTTTCGCTGACACAGGGTAACCATTCTTCCCACTGACACACGGGAACCATTCTTCCCACTGACACAGGGGAACCATTCTTCCCACTGACACAGGGGAACCATTCTTCTCACTAACACAGGGGAACCATTCTTCTCACTGACACAGGGGAACCATTCTTCCCACTAACACAGGGGAACCATTTTTTCGCTGACACAGGGTAACCATTCTTCCCACTGACACACGGGAACCATTCTTCTCACTGACACAGCGGGCCATTCTTCCCACTGACACAGGGTAACCATTCTTCCCACTGACACAGGGTAACCATTCTTCCCACTGAGACAGGGGAACCATTCTTCTCACTAACACAGGGGAACCATTCTTCCCACTGACACAGGGGAACCATTCTTCCCACTGACACAGGGTAACCATTCTTCCCACTGACACAGGGTAACCATTCTTCCCACTGACACAGGGTAACCATTCTTCCCACTGACACAGGGGAACCATTCTTCCCACTGACACAGGGGAACCATTCTTCTCACTGACACAGGGGAACCATTCTTCCCACTAACACAGGAGAACCATTTTTCTCACTGACACAGGGGAACCATTCTTCCCACAGAGACAGGGGAACCATTCTTCCCACTAACACTGGGGAACCATTTTTTCGCTGACACAGGGTAACCATTCTTCCCACTGACACACGGGAACCATTCTTCTCACTGACACAGCGGGCCATTCTTCCCACTGACACAGGGTAACCATTCTTCCCACTGACACAGGGTAACCATTCTTCCCACTGACACAGGGTAACCATTCTTCCCACTGACACAGGGTAACCATTCTTCCCACTGACACAGGGTAACCATTCTTCCCACTGACACAGGGTAACCATTCTTCCCACTGACACAGGGTAACCATTCTTCCCACTGACACAGGGTAACCATTCTTCCCACTGACACAGGGTAACCATTCTTCCCACTGACACAGGGTAACCATTCTTCCCACTGACACAGGGTAACCATTCTTCCCACTGACACAGGGGAACCATTCTTCCCACTGACACAGGGGAACCATTCTTCCCACTGACACAGGGGAACCATTCTTCTCACTAACACAGGGGAACCATTCTTCTCACTAACACAGGGGATCCATTCTTCTCACTGACACAGGGGAACCATTCTTCTCACTGACACAGGGGAACCATTCTTCTCACTGACACAGGGGAACCATTCTTCTCACTGACACAGGGGAACCATTCTTCTCACTGACACAGGGGAACCATTCTTCTCACTGACACAGGGGAACCATTCTTCCCTCTGAGATAGGGGAACCATTCTTCCCTCTGAGACAGGGGAACCATTCTTCCCACTGAGACAGGGGAACCATTCTTCCCACTGAGACAGGGGAACCATTCTTCCCACTGACACAGGGGCACCATTCTTCACACTGACACAGGGGCACCATTCTTCCCACTGACACAGGGGCACCATTCTTCCCACTGACACAGGGGCACCATTCTTCCCACTGACACAGGGGAACCATTCTTCCCACTGACACAGGGGAACCATTCTTCCCACTGACACAGGGGAACCATTCTTCCCACTGACACAGGGGAACCATTCTTCCCACTGACACAGGGGAACCATTCTTCCCACTGACACAGGGGAACCATTCTTCCCACTGACACAGGGGAACCATTCTTCCCACTGACACAGGGAAACTATTCTTCCCACTGACACAGGGGAGCCATTCTTCCCACTGACACAGGGGAACCATTCTTCCCACTGACACAGGGGAACCATTCTTCCCACTGACACAGGGGAACCACTTTATCACTAAAAGGGCCATTTATTATAACCACAGACAAACATTACCAGGGCATTTTTTTACTGTTCCTGATGCAGAGGCATTTTTTACTCCCATTGACCACCAAAAAAAGGGGCATATTTACTTCCACTGAAGCAAGGACATTTTTATCTCCCACTGATGACTGACACTGGAGCATGGTTTACTTCCATTACCCCCTATTCCAACTGATCACTAACATAGGGGCAGTTTTTATTCCCACTGACCACCAATGTAGGGACATTTTTTGTTCCCACTGACCACCAATTTAGGGGCAATTTTTGTTCCCACTGACTACCAATGTTGGGGCAATTTTTGTTCCCACTGACCACCAATTTAGGGGCAATTTTCGTTCCCACTAACCACCAATGTAAGGACAATTTTTATTCCCACTGACCACCAATGTAGGGGCAATTTTTATTCCCACTGACCAACAATGTCGGGGCAATTTTTACTCCCACTAAAGCAGGGGCATTTTTTTACTACCACTCACTCAGGGGCATTTTTTACTCCTACTGACTACCAATGTAGGGACAAATTTTGTTCCCACTGACCCCCAATTTAGGGGCAATTTTTGTTCCCACTGACCACCAATGTAGGGGCAATTTTTATTCCCACTGACCACCAATGTAGGGACAATTTTTACTCCCACTAAAGCAGGGGCATTTTTTTTACTACCACTCACTCAGGGGCAATTTGTACTCCTACTGACTACCAATGTAGGGCTTCTTTTTTTTACGCCCACTAAACACAATCCAACGCAATGTGATGAACAGTGAACTTGCCCTTAGTTTGAAAAGTTTGGGCCCCCCCAAATTATAGCCACCAACTTCTACACAAAATCCATGCATATACTTTGTAGTAAACACGAAATATATACAAAGGATATACAGTGACTGAAAATTTTAGTTGCTTTTATACTCTTTATTAAATACTCCACCCCCAAGAGTATATAATCTACATACAGTAACTTTTCTGAGATTCGCATCCATTCACAGATATTGCAGGGCCAACTATCACATTAAGGCCCCATGTACATGGGACGCTGCTAAACGTATGTTCAGAGGCAGTTGGACGCTTTTTTCAACTGCCCCTGAACTCATTTAATGTTATCCTATGTGACCATGTACACTGTCTCATTTATTGCCGTTATTAGGCAGTTGCGTTTAACAGTGTTTCTTTGAAAGGAAAAAAAATGGGTTCAGACGCCGAAGATTTCCACGTTTCATACCTCAAACTCGACTAAACGCGGCTAAACGTGGTGGTAACCCACTGTTTGTTTTTTAAACGCTTCTAAACGCAAACGCGACAAAACGCCGCTAAACGCGGCATGTAAATGCGGCAAAACTGACATTTTAAGCGTGGGTTACTATCTGTCAAGTTAAATCGTTCAGGAGCAGTTGTAAAAACGTCCCGTGTACATAAAGCCTAAAGAGTCAACTAACTTTCTTTGGGTCACCTTACCAGCTTGTTCAGGGTCTGCCACCCTTATCTGCCCTCCGCTGACTTCTGCTCACCAAACGATTAGATTTTAAAATACTAACAACATACAGAGTTATTCAAAACTCTGCCATAAGCTTTATAACCAAACTTGTCTTGAAATGTCACCCAAACCAACCTTTCCTCCTCTCAATACTACCCTCTAGGTCCCTCATCACCTGCAGGATTTGTCCAGCACCTCTCCCATTCTCTGGAACTCCCTACCCCAACCTTTTCAGCTATCTCCTACTCTGCTTGTCTTTAGAAGATCCTCATCTCTTCAGGGAAACCTACCTCACCTCGCTTTAAAAGCTGAAGTTTACTCATCCCCCACACAGTTATTGCTTTTTTTTTTGTCTCCCTTGCCCTTTCCTTTTGGATTGTAAGCTTGCCTAACAATCTTGTCTTGAATTGTAGTATAACTGTTATACCAGATATACTGTCTCCTTTAATCAGAAACAAGCAAAACTTTTGCAGGAAATGTTGAGATTTGCATATAACTTCAACTGTCGTCTAATATCAAAATCTGAAATTCTATTACTACGGTGGTCTCCAGACCATGTTTTGGGGATTTTTAATAGAGGAATGGATACTTGAGTTACTCTGTTCACTTATGCCGCGTACACACGTTTGGAATTTCCGACAACAAATGCTTGATGGGAGCTTTTGGTCAGAAATTCCGACTGTGTGTAGGCCCCATCGGACACTTTCTGTAGGAATTTCCGACAACAAAAATTTGAGAGCTGGTTCTCAAATTTTCCGACAACAAACTCATTGTTGTAAATTCCGAGCGCGTGTAGACAATTTCGACGCACAAAATTCCACGCATGCTCTGAATCAAGTACGAGACGGAAGCGCTCGGTCTGGTAAAACTAGCATTCGGAATGGAGATAGCACATTCGTCACGCTGTAACGGACTGAAAAGCACGAAGCTGAAAAACGCGAATCGTCTCTCACCAAATTTCTACTAACATGAGATTAGCAGAAGGAGCCCAAAGGGTGGTGCGTTTGGTATGGAACTTCCGTTTTATTGTGCCGTCGTACGTGCTGTACGTGACCGCGTTCTTGACGTTCGCAATTTCCGACAACATTTGTGTGACCGTGTGTATGCAAGACAAGTTTGAGCCAACATCTCTCGGAAATGTATCCACGGTTTTGTTGTCGGAATGTCCGATCGTGTGTACGCGGCATAAGAGTTTTGTAGCCAGAGTGTTGGGTTGTCTCTCTGAAAGTAACTTCTGCTGAAGGCAATTTTTCTTGATATACTTAGTCTAAATTGTTCACGTTTGTGACACGTTTTTGTAATGGAAAACAGAGTGGACTTTTATTGAAAATTTGTCTGCTAGGTTTACTGGCTAATTAACAGTTTAGTGATTGATTTCACTTGCTGCCTAGAATTGCTCTTTAATGTAATTACGATAAATTGCTCATTATAATGCTGTTCCCTGTATGCAAAAGAAGCCATCAGAGAACAAAGCAGATTATATGGGTTCCGGTCCCTTGCTTAAAGCTTACGTTTTTTAAATTCTTTAAGGGACATTACGTCGAGTGAATGTAATGTATGTGGATTTAGTTGAAAACCTCTTCCTCTACCCTTGCCACCATAATCTCCCGATGCCGCAGAGGTTAATAAAGCAGAGGGACCTATAACATGCACTTAAGAGTGTCGACTATGCCAGCCTATTCCGCCTCCCTCCTTCATTCATAGAATCAGTACTAAAGCTTCTATGAATGAAAAATTATCTATGAATGGAGGAGGCGGGCCTTTCATTCATCTGCAGAACTTCAATTCATAGGTTGTTTTTCATTAATGGAAGCCAGAGTACAGCTTCTATGAACAGAGGAGGCAGGGGGAAATGACAGGCATAGTTGGCACTCTTGATGAGTCCATATGGCAAGTCCTTTTGCTCGATTAGCCCCTATGGCTTTAAATACTATTTCTCATACAAGACCTCATTTGTGATGATTAATATCCTTCATTTGGGAATCATGGAGTCATTATTTGCATTGGGCTGTTTCACAATGGATAAAGCCCAATCAGGCAGATAGACAGTCCCTGGAAACCTCAAATGTCATAACTGCTAGCATCCTGTTGGGAAACGTGGGGACATTCTGTGTGCTGGGCTTTTTCAAAATGGATTACGCCCACTCTTGCTGGGAGACCCTTCCTGAAAACCTCACATCACCAAATGTAGGGGCATTCTTTGCGTTGAACTGTTGGACAATTTATGAAGTCCAGGCTGGCAGAGAAAGACTACTCATGTGCCTTCAGTTGACCTATTGTATATATATATAACACCAAAAGCTATTTTCAGAAATTATTCCCATCATTCTGTAGCTGCAAAATCACTCGTAGAATCTGTTTAGATGAAAGACAATTAAGCTCCCAGGTTGCCTTCGCAATATGTCCTTCATGTGTCCTTCATGTGATGTAGTGCCATAGAGTAAGGAAGAAAGTTTTTAAAATATTAGGGAGAACTTAAAGTGGTTGTAAAGTCAGAGCAGGATAACTGGCAGCCCCTCTGTTATACCAAGGTATACTATACATACCGTATATACCCGAGTATAAGCCGGCCCGAAAATAAGCCGAGGCACCTAATTTTACATCAAAAACTGGGAAAACTTATTGACTCGAGTATAAGCCTAGGGTGTGCCTCACTTTTCCTCACTGTGTCCATGCCTCACTGTGTCCATGACTAGACTGACGTTTAACATGGGAGTCTATGGAAGGGGTGCCCGGCTTTGAAAAATCGGTGCTCCTCGGCTGTTGGTCCCCCGGACAAGAAACTTTGCAAACCTGTAGAGGAAGAGTGAGGCTACATGTGTGCTAAGTTTGGGGTCCAGAGGACCTACGACCGGCCGGTACCGGGTCCTCAAATCACCAGAGAAATTACCGTTTAACATGGGAGTCTATGGAAGGGGTGCCCGGGTTTGAAAAATCAGTGCCCCCCGGCCGTAGGTCTTCTGGACAAGAAACTTTGCACACTTGTAGAGGAAGAGTGGGGCTACATGTGTGCCAAGTCGGTACCGGCTCCCCAAAGTTCGGGAGATCAGGCGCAAAAAGGTGACTCGAGTATAAGCCGAGGGGGGCATTTTCAGCACAAAAAATTGTGCTTAAAAACTCGGCTTATACTTGAGTATATACGGTATGTAAATGTTTGTTTAAAATGATGCAGATAAATACCTTATTTCAGATCACCTCTGTGTGGTCACGTGACCTCCTGTTGCTCTCCTCCCTGATCGAAGGGCTACAGCGGGAAGGGCTGAGATCCCCCTCTGACGTCAGCCAGGAGGTCACATGACCGCTGCACTGTCCGCTCAGACGCTTCTGCTGTAGCCCTTAGATTGTTGAGGAGAGCGACAGGAGGTCACGTGACTGAAAGAAGGTATTTAGCGGCATAATTTTCAACAAACATTTACACTGTGTAGTATACCTTGTGTGAGGGGGTTAGCTCGGCAGCGGGTGTGTGTGACCCCCGGGATGGGCTCCCCACACAAAAACAGGCCCAGCAAACGGAGGTTGTGGTTTTCAAAATCAAAAAGGTGCGGTTTATTTTCTATTTACAGTGACAAAACACAGCAAAGCAAAAGAAACATAAACAAAATAAATCCTGGTCAACTTGACCTCTGACTAAACATACAGGTTTCCTAACTAACAACTGGGATCAGCCTAGTGCTGTCCTAGTCCCTAAGTCCCTGGTTTTAAATGTCCAAGCAAATAGCCACACAGGCTTTGTCTCACCGCACAGGGGTTCACTCTCCCTAGACAGTCCACACAGGTCTGGTTCCAGGCATGAGCAAACACCTAATGAATCTGGGAGTTCTTATAGAGGCCTAAATGAGCTGACAAGCTTCAGCTGGTCTCATCAACTCCCTGTCTGCACGACGCCCCACACTCTCCCTAGAGGTATGAGTCATCCATGAGCCCACTAGCCTCAGCTGGGCTTATACAACTCTCCACCTAGTTGTATAAGTCGGCGTAAAGCCTGAATCTGGGCGAAATATATCTACCCCCCTGGATGCAACCAGGTGACTTTACCTTCCTGCTGTCACATACCCCCCCCCTCTTGTTTTAACCTCGGGGTTGGAACACCAGCAATCAGGCATTCATGTACTCGAGACAAAGCATCCACATTCCCCATTTGAACGCCAGGGCGATGCTTTACTGTGAAGTTGAATTCCTGGAGGGCCAGGAACCACCTATTCACTCTTCTATTTGTTTCCTTGTTTTGAGCCATCCACTTTAACGGAGCGTGATCCGTAACCATGTCAAAGTGCCTACCTAGCAGGTAGTACCGAAGGGAATCTAGAGCCCACTTCACCGCTAAACACTCCTTTTCAACGGTGGCGTAATTTACCTCATGGGACTTCAACTTCCTGCTGAGGTAAATGACTGGGTGCTCTTCCCCGTTCCAGACCTGGGACAATACTGCTCCTAACCCCACATCTGACGCATCACTTTGTACGACAAAGTCTTTAGAGAAGTCGGGTGAGTACAACACTGGCTGGCTACATAAGGCTTGTTTCAAGAATTGGAATGCTGCCTCAGCCTCGGGGGTCCATTTAATCATGACCGACCCTTTCCCCTTCGTCAGGTTGGTTAGGGGCACAGCCTTAGAAGCAAAGTGGGGAATGAATCGCCGATAATACCCAGCGATTCCCAGAAAGGCTCGTACCTGCTTCTTGCTGTTGGGACGTGGCCAACTCTGGATGGCCTCGATTTTGTTGAGTTGGGGTTTTATTACTCCCCTCCCAATGGTGTACCCAAGATATTTGGCCACCTCCTGCCCAATGGTACACTTCTTGGGGTTAGCCGTAAACCCCGCTTCCAGAACAGAGTCCAGGACTGCTTGCACTTTTGGCAGATGTGAGGCCCAATCTGTGCTATGGACAATTACGTCATCCAGGTAAGCCGCAGCATACTTCCGATGGGGCCTCAGCATCTGGTCCATTTTCCGCTGGAATGTGGCCGGCGCATTCTGTAACCCGAACGGCATTCTTTTATATTGGAACGCCCCGTCTGGGGTTACAAATGCGGTTTTCTCTTTGGCCGACTTGGCCAGGGGGATTTGCCAATACCCTTTTGTGAGGTCAAGAGTCGTCATGTATCGGGCTGTTCCCAGCCGGTCGATCAACTCATCAATACGTGGCATGGGGTAGGTGTCAAATTTTGTAACTTTGTTCAACTGACGAAAATCGTTACAAAATCGCCAGCTCCCATCCGGTTTAGGCACCAACACAATGGGACTAGACCAATCACTTTGGGACTCCTCTATCACCCCTAAGTTCAGCATTTTCTGTACTTCCTCCCGTATTGCCTCCCGTCGGGCCTCTGGGATCCGATAGGGTTTTAACTTCACCCTTTCACCGGGTGGGGTAATGATGTCATGCTCTACCCCAGATGTTTGTCCCGGCAGCTCAGAGAATACCTCCTTGTTGCGAAGCACAAACTCCTTAACCTCCTGTTGTTGGGGTTGTGACAAGGTGGCTGCTATTCCAACCTCAGGAATCACGCAACCAGTTTGAGCTGGTGACCAAGTGTCTGCGACTAGGGACTCTCTATCCCTCCAGGCTTTCAACAGATTAACGTGATAGATCTGTTCGGGCTTTCGCCTTCCTGGTTGTCTGACCTTGTAATTCACTTCGCTCACTTTTTCCATTATCTCATAGGGGCCTTGCCATTTGGCAAGGAATTTACTTTCAACCGTAGGGACAAGTACCAGTATCCTATCCCCCGGGGAAAAGGTACGGGTCTTGGCTCCACGGTTGTACACTCTCTGCTGTGCTAACTGCGCTTGGGCCAAATGTTCCTTCAGGATGGGCATTACCTGTGCAATTCGGTCTTTCATCAGGGCGACATGCTCAATCACACTCCTGTGGGGAGAACTCTCACTTTCCCAAGTTTCCTTGGCAATATCCAACAGCCCTCTTGGGTGTCTCCCATACAATAACTCAAAGGGGGAGAATCCCGTAGAGGATTGGGGCACCTCCCTAATAGCAAACATCAGATAAGGAAGTAGACAGTCCCAATCCTTTCCATCTCTATCCACCACTTTCTTCAACATTTGTTTTAGGGTTTTGTTGAATCTTTCAACCAGCCCATCGGTTTGGGGGTGATACACAGATGTACGTAATTGCGTCACTTTGAACAATTTACACAGCTCCTTCATAACCCGGGACATAAAGGGTGTACCTTGGTCCGTAAGCAGTTCTTTACAAATACCCACCCGGCTAAACACAAGAGATAGCTCTTTGGCTATGGTTTTGGCCGAGGTATTTCGGAGAGGGATCGCTTCTGGATAACGGGTGGCATAGTCCATTATAACTAATATGTACTGGTGCCCCCTAGCGGACTTGATTATAGGACCTACCAAATCCATGGCGATCCTCTCAAACGGGACCTCAATGATGGGTAGAGGGACCAGCGGGCTACGGAAATGTGGTATCGGGGCCAACCTCTGACACACAGGGCAGGAGGAACAATAATTTTCTATGTCCTTCATCACCCCCGGCCAATAGAATCTCTGTAATACCCTCTCTCGGGTTTTCTCTGTCCCCAGATGACCTCCAAGAATGTGCCCATGGGCCAACTCCAACACCAACTTCCTGTAAGGTTTGGGCACCACAAGCTGCTCAACGGTTTCTTCTGCCCTTTTTGCCACCCGATACAGTAGGTCCTTCTCTACGCTGAAGTATGGGTAAGTGCAGGTATTATCTGGGTTCACTAACTCGCCATCTATTTTCACTACGTTTTCCCGTGCCTTTATTAGGGCGGGGTCTCTCAACTGTTCTGTGGCAAAGTTTTCCCTGTGAACCTCAAGATCAGAAAACTCCACAGACGGTAGGTTTTCGTCTGAGGAGGTGGGCTCCTCTCCAGTTTCTTGAGTCTCCCCTGCCAATACTGATAAGGGAAATTCCGGAGAGTCCTCACCACTCTCAGGGGAGTTCTGGCTATCACATTCCTGGTACATAGGGGCACCAGTGGGGGGCTCAGGATCATCCCACAGTTCCCAGAACTTCGGAAAATCCCTTCCCACAATGGCGTCATGCGGTAACTGAGATACTAAGCCCACTGGATGAGAGAGGGTACCTTTGGGGGTCTCGAAACACACTGTAGTCACTGGATACTCTCGGGTGTCCCCATGCACACAAATAACAGCTACCTTGCTATTCCCAGAGACCTCTGTTTTAACTAACTCAGCCTTTATCAGGGTCACAAGGCTACCTGAATCCAGCAACACCACAACATTTCTACCGTTAACACACATTTTGCATAAATGTTTCTCAGTTCCTCGAATGGCAGTGCATGCGACTGTCGCACACAGCGACTGACGTCTGCCCGTCAGAAAGTCACACTGCATGGGTTCCTCCACAACCGGGCAATTGGCTGCAATATGTCCCGCTTGCCGGCAGCGGTAGCAAACGATCCTTCTTGCCGCCTCTTGAGCCGCTGATTTCCCAGGCTGTTCTCGCCAAACTTGGGGTAGAGCTCCCACCCTCTCACTCTCTCCACCCTCACCCCTTGGAATCCTCTTATCCGCCCCTGGGGATGGTCTGGTCTTAGGGTGGAAAGTCCGAGAGTCTCTGGAAGAGGCCGTCAGGTTCTCTGTAGCCGAGTATTTCTCCACACGATCCACAAGACCATCGGCCGTCTCTGGGTCTCCATGGCTTACCCACTTTTGGATGGCAGTAGGAAGAGCTCTCAAAAATCGATCCATTACAACACGTTCCACAATCTTTGGTGCGGACAAAGTCTCTGGCTGTAGCCACTTTCTGCTCAGGTGAATGAGATCATACATTTGAGACCTGGGGGGTTTTCCAAGCTGGAAAGTCCAGTTATGCACACGCTGAGCCCGGACAGCCTGGGTGACACCCAGCCTTGCCAATATTTCAGCTTTTAGCATCACATAGTCTTTTGCTTGGTTAGGCTCTAGGTCATAGTAAGCTTTCTGCGATTCACCAGTTAACAGAGGAGCCACCAGTCCAGCCCACTGCTCCTCAGGCCACTTTTCTCTTTCAGCGGTCCTTTCAAATGTGGTCAAAAATACCTCTGGATCATCCTCTCCAGTCATTTTTGTCAATAAACGACTCACCCCAAAGGACGCGGTATTAGTGGGACGGCTTTCCTCACTGGTCTGCGGACGTTGCTGCATTACTGCTTCCATCTGTTGTTGTAGTCTCTGCTCTTGCTTCTGCAACAGGTCTATGAAGCGGGCCTCAGATTGCTGCTGGGCTTGTTGCTGAGCCTCCAGACTCTGTTGCAAAGTTGCGTTTGTCTGCTGCTGGGCTGCAAGGCTCTGTTGATGAGCTTGCTGCTGGGCTGCGAAGTTCTGTTGTTGAGCTGCAAGGCTCTGTTGATGAGCTTGCTGCTGGGCTGCGAAGCTCTGTTGATGAGCTGCAAGGCTCTTTTGTAAACCTGCATTTGTCTGCTGTTGATTGGCATTTGCTAGAGCCAGCTGCTTCAGTATCTCCTCCATGCTGGCTTAAAAAAAAACTGCCACTGGTTCTCCACCAACTGTGAGGGGGTTAGCTCGGCAGCGGGTGTGTGTGACCCCCGGGATGGGCTCCCCACACAAAAACAGGCCCAGCAAACGGAGGTTGTGGTTTTCAAAATCAAAAAGGTGCGGTTTATTTTCTATTTACAGTGACAAAACACAGCAAAGCAAAAGAAACATAAACAAAATAAATCCTGGTCAACTTGACCTCTGACTAAACATACAGGTTTCCTAACTAACAACTGGGATCAGCCTAGTGCTGTCCTAGTCCCTAAGTCCCTGGTTTTAAATGTCCAAGCAAATAGCCACACAGGCTTTGTCTCACCGCACAGGGGTTCACTCTCCCTAGACAGTCCACACAGGTCTGGTTCCAGGCATGAGCAAACACCTAATGAATCTGGGAGTTCTTATAGAGGCCTAAATGAGCTGACAAGCTTCAGCTGGTCTCATCAACTCCCTGTCTGCACGACGCCCCACACTCTCCCTAGAGGTATGAGTCATCCATGAGCCCACTAGCCTCAGCTGGGCTTATACAACTCTCCACCTAGTTGTATAAGTCGGCGTAAAGCCTGAATCTGGGCGAAATATATCTACCCCCCTGGATGCAACCAGGTGACTTTACCTTCCTGCTGTCACACTTGGTATAACAGAGGGGCTGGCAGTAATCCTACTCTGACTTTACTGGCAGCTACTAATAGCGGCATGAGGGGAGGGGTGGGGCGGGGAGGAGATCGCTCACACACAGGAGCTGACAGGCAGGAAGGGGTGGGGCGGGGAGGAGATTGCTCACAAACAGGCAGGAAAGGGTGGGGCAGGGAGGAGATCGTTTACACACAGGATCTGACAGGCAGGAAGGGGAGGAGAGGCGGGAGAGAGGAGAGACTGCGGGATTACGGAGGCATGTAAACTGACTACGGTATAATGGATCAGCAGCCAGTTTACCGTGGTCAGTTTACATAGGGTGACACAGAAACAGTTTTTTTACAGCATAGAAAGGTACAGATTATACAGCATAAGCACTATGCTGTTTAACATGCTTTAAAGGAACTGGATCTCTTTATTTGATTTTTTTCTAGGGTTACAACCTCTTTAGAGCCTTAAAGAACAGCGCATAAATGCAGATGGAACACAGAAATTGCAAAAAATATGGTAATATGGTTTCAAAGGGAAGGTGCTGCAAGGTATCAGTGCTAACCATAGGTGTGCGCAGCCTATTGCATTAGGGTGTGCACTCCAAAGCTCAAACACATGGTACCGATCACTTACTGTGCTCATTCACATAGGGAAGGGGCTGGTAAATTATATATTTACCAGCCCCTTCCTCCACTCCTTTTAAAAGTTCCTTGTGTGTGCCAGCAGCAGCAGCCTTTGGGAGAGAAGAGGAAAGAAGAAGAAAGTGCTGGGGGGGGGGGCAGGAATGAGCCAGGGCAGTAGGTGCAATCTGCACTACACAAGGTGATTAGGGTGTGCCCAGGCACACCTGGCACACCCTGTGCGCACGCCTATGGTGCTAACCACCCTTTCATAAGATTCAATGGTCTCCATTCATGTTAATCCTGTACACTCACCTTATTCCAACAGTAATTCTTGCTGAACCGTACCGTCTGTTATTCTAAGTCATTTATTGGTTAATGAGGATGAGTACCGAAAGGCCTAAAAACAGTGGTTAACTCCCACTGGTCCTGTAATCAGCTTCACTCTTCGTTTTTTAGTATCTAATTTGCACCTATTGCGTTAGAATGATCTGGCCTAGCAGCAGGAGATCTATTCCTGTAATAAACACTTTTGTGTCTGTAGCAATTATCTCAGGTATATGTAACATCCCACTGTACTGTTATCTAAATCAACTCAGCACTGTAAAAATAGAAAGTGTACTTGTGCAATCTGGGCTACTAAATGCGCCCTTTATCTCTGTGATCTGTGTCAGCAATTAAGTGTTTGTCATGTACAGTAGCAAAGAATAGAAAGCAATGTACGGTACAGGAATTAAAGTGGGATATGGCAGCTGCCAATGATTACTTTTTTTACAAGTGTGGGCATCCTCTGCAGCCCTGAAAACAGATCCCTCGCAAAAAAAAAAAAAAACAACACATAAACTATTTTTTCCTCTTTTTTTATCTAAAGAAATATGTAAAATATTTATTTCTAATACTGCCTGCTGCACATGAAAAATGCATACTTGCACATTATAGCAAGTGCGTCCTTTGGTTACATTGATCTCTGAGAGAGGTAGTACACCTCTAAGTAGTAATTCCAGGTCAGTGATTTACAAGGTAAGCTCAGGGTATGGATGGATGCCCTGGAACCTACACATGTAAACTCAAATCTTAGCTTAAAGGGTAACTCCACTTTTGTGGGAAAAAAATAATATAGCATTTACAATTGTGAGATACATCATATTGTAATTGAACGTTATTAAAAATTACCTTTCCTTTTCAATCCCCAGCAGGGCTGAACAAAAATTCAGGGGGAGCCGCTGTACTAACTATCCAATGTTAGTACAGCGTTTCCCCCCCAATTAAAAATCACAGTGATGCAGATTATTGTAAAATGGGAAACACATGTTTTATAAAAGCATGGCAATTGATTTACGATGTACAGTGCTTTCAAAAATGAAATATCATTCAGTTAGGGTTTACATCCACCTTAATATAATGAAATCTCAGAGTTGCCAATGCCGGTGGGTGGTCTAGACATTCCTTGTTTTGCCTTTGTAAGACTGCATTCAAGAGGTACTTTGCATACAGAATTATATTCTACTTTCATCTTATGCTTTGTACACATGATCGGATTTTACTTCGGGATAAACTCAGACGGATTTTTCCGATGGAATTCCGTTCGAGCTGTCTTGCATACACACTGTCACACCAAATTCCGACCGTCAAGAAGGTGGTGACGTACAACACTACGACGAGCCGAGAAAAATGAAGTTCAATGCTTCCGAGCATGAGTCGACTTGATTCTGAGCATGCATGTTTTTTTCTCCGTTGGAGTTCCATACAGATGAACGGAATTTCCGATTTTTTGTCGGAAAAAAGGGAACATGTTCTCTTTCTAACCCGTCGGAATTTCCGACGGAAAAAGTCAGATGGGTCGGCACACGGTCGGAATATCTGATGAAAAAATTTCATCTGACTTTTTTAATCGGAAATTCCGAAATTCCGACCGTGTGTACAAGGCATTAGAGAAAACCTGGGTGAATAACTTTTCTGAAACAGGTGGCACAGTGTTATGTATTCTAGTGCCAGTGGGCTTTGGCCTGTCTCTGCCCCTGCCTTGCGATTGACCCATTACTGTGATATGTGACGGTATTATTCGATGGCGAGGAATGGGAGTTGACTTTTGGGGTATTTTACAACAGTGTTCCTCAACTTCAGTCCTCAAGTACCCCCAACGGGCCATGTTTTCAGGTTTTCCTTTACTTTGTGCAGCTGCTTTAAATCAATATCAATGACATAGTATTGATACAAACTATTTGATCTAAGGGCAGTTCCCAAAACATGGCCTGTTGGAGGACTGAGGTTGAGAACCACTTTTCTAGAACAGGGGTCTCCAAACTATGGCCTGCAGGCTACTTCAAGCTGTATTATTCAATGGTGAGGAAAGGGAGTGGACTTTTTGGGTATTCTGGAACAGGGGACTGCAAACTACTGCCTATGGGCCACATGCAGCCGTATTATTCAATGGTGAGGGAAGGGAGTGAACTTTTGGAGTATTCCAGAGCAGGGATCTCAGAACTACAACCTGCAGGCCACATCCAGCCTGCCACAAGATTTTACCTGGCCCAGTAACTCTGATGTGATGGGGGTCTTCTGATTGGAAAGGGAGATGGGAGGGGGCTCTTATGTGATGGGAGACTCTGATGTGTGGGGGGTGACCCTGAGTGAAAGGAGAGACTATGATGTTAAAGGGGCACCCTGATGTGATGGGGGCTTCTGATCTGAAAGGAGGACTCTGATAGAAAGGGGGACTTTGATGTGAAAGGAGGAACTCGATGTGGTGGTGGTGGTGGTGCAAAAGGGGGAACTTTTGATGTGGAGACCCCTGTTCTAGAATATACATGTAATGAGTGTCAATGTAATAGGACATTATGCCCAGAGGTAAACTTTAACCTCATTGCCTTTTTAGAGCCGGTCCAAACGTGGTGCAGAAATGGCTCGTTCCAATGATTTGTTAATGGCGTGTCAAACGCAGTGCATTTGCGGCCAACAAATTGCATGGTACTGCAATTGGTTCAGTGCATTGCAAAAAAGTTGAGCTTACACTACTTTTTCCAAGTTCCAGTACATTTTGCAGCCCATTTAAATGAATGGGTTGGCAAAACCAGACCGCACTATAAAGTGTAGGAACGCACAAGAACATGTGGGAATGTGCAGGTCCCAGTGGGAACCAACTGAGATATTGTACACAGCTGGCCAGTGAGACATCCCATCAGTGTGATGGGCCTATTAGAAATGTGTGGGCACCAAGAGGTAGTGGCAAGCTACATCCCTATCCAGGAGATCAGAAGCTCCAACTTCCATAAGATCTTTCTAGCTGTATGCTTGTTTCAGGTCACACATAACACGATTACTATTTTCACACATTTTACTTTACAAAGCGGAGGAAGCGTTGTAAATTATTATGTTAACGTGTCATGTTTTCCCATTAAGGGAGATCTGTCCCAGAAAAAGAGTGCTTTGACATGCAACAGCATGTGTCCAATTGTAATGATGAATTCAGTTTCAACATCACTATTGTGAATAATGATTTCCAGTTACCAAGGCTTCAGAGAAAGATTTGAATTTGACCAACTTTGATGTGACTTTTCTATGCCCATTAACGATACTGTATATATAAAAAAAAGAAATATATCTTATGCTTATGCCAGTGTCGAAGGGCTTTTCTTTGCTTCAGAAGCTTGTTTCTTCCCATACATTCCCATGTATTCTATGGGAATGCAAAAGTAGCAGAAGCAGATCAACTGCACCTATTGAATTCTGAAAGAACTCAGAAGCATTTCAAACTGATGTCAAAAATATGCTGCTTTGAAGGCCATTGACACAGAACCTTCACCACTTCAGCCCCGGAAGGAGTTACCCACTTCCTGATGATGGCCATTTTTTACGATACGGCACTACGTCGCTTTAACTGACAATTGCGCGGTCATGTGATGCTGTACCCAAACAAAATGTATGTCCTTTTTTCCCCACAAATAGTGTTTTCTTTTGGTGGTATTTGATCACCTCTGCGTTTTTTATTATTTGCACTATAAACAAAAAAAGAGCAATAATTTTGAAAAAAAAAAAATTGTTTCTAATGCCGCGTACACACGACCGTTTTTAATGTCATTGAAAAAAAACAACGTTTTTCTCGACGTGATTCTTCTCAAGCCTGCCTTGCCTACACACGATCATGGAAAAAAATGCTAGAGCAAAGCGCGGTGACGTACAAAATGTACGACGGCACTATAAAGGGGAAGTTCCATTCCGATGGCGCCACCCTTTGGGCTGCTTTTGCTGATCCTCGTGTTTTCAGCCTCGTGCTCTTCAGTCCGTTACAGCATGACGAATGTGCTATCTCCATTACGAATGCTAGTTTTACCAGAATGAGCGCTCCCGTCTCATCACTTGCTTCTGAGCATGTGCGTTTTTTTCACGTCATTAAAGCCTACACACGGCCGTTTTTCATGACGAGAAAAACTATGACGTGAAAAACGACGAGAAAAATTAGAGCATGTTCCAAATTTTTCATGCCCATTTTTCACGTCGTGAAAAATGCTCTGAAGCCCACACACGATCGTTTTTTAATGACCATTTAAAAAAATTGCATTTTTCTGGTCATGAAAAACGGTCGTGTGTACGCGACATTACTTTCTGCTATAAAAAAAAGGAAAATTTTTTAAAAAACAAATGTATTCATCAGTTTAGGCCGATATGTATTCCGCTACACATTTTTGGTAAAAAAAAAAAAAAAAATCCCAATATATGGTTTGCGCAAAAGTTATCACATCTACAAAATAGGGCAGGGATATGCAATTAGCGGACCTCCAACTGTTGCCAAACTACAAGTCCCATGAGGCAAAGCGAGACTCTAACAGCATCAAGCATGACACCCAGAGGCAGAGGCATGATGGGACTTGTAGTTTGGCAACAGCTGGAGGTCCGCTAATTGCATATCCCTGAAATAGGGGATCGATTTTTTGGCCATTTTTATATTTTTTTTTTTTACTAGTAATGGCGGTGATCAGTGATTTTTAGCGGGACTGCGACATTGCAGCGGACAGATCGGACACCTAACTGACTTTTTTGGGAACCAGTGACATTATTACAGTAATCAGTGCTAAAAATATGCACTGTTATTGTACTAATAAAACTGGCCCGCTGATTGGCTCCCCCGCTGGCCTCCGGCGGCGTGTGCACACTCACAAAAGCGAGTTCCCGAGCCGACGTACAGCTACAGCGATTTACGGGATCGTACCACCTTGTCGCAGTATAATGACGGCGGTTGGTCGGCAAGCGGTTAAGATAAATTTGATAGTAAAAAGGTAAAAAAATTCTGCAGGTTAAAGCACAAGCACCTAGAGGAACAACATATCTATACCTTCCACGGAGTACAACATACAATGGGTATATGGGATTTTTTAGGCACAGTTACCAGATCACAAAACACATATGGTAAAAAGAATAAAAACAACATTAATAAAAACTCTGGCTGATCTAACAAAAATATCACGTATCTCCCATTTATACGTCCTCTATGTTAGACACAAGCATGGTAGACTCCATGAAAGTTGTCCATGACAAAGATCCTGCCCTTTGTCATACTGTGCTTATGTACTATCTATACTTGATTTGAAAAATAAAAATCTATTGAACAAAAGTTGTCCATGAATGTTTCCTAATATCCAAACCTGTTTGGAAAAGACACCTTTTAGGCCAAAGTATGTAGGCAAATGACCCACCCCCTACAAAATATGTATGTTGACCACAAAGAATTAATACACGATCAAAAAAAAGGTTTGGCTAAACCCACTAAAGGTTGAGCTGCACAATTCTGGCTAAAATGAGAATCACTATTTTTTTGCTGAGAATAAAGATCACGATTCTCTCACGATTCTCGCGGTGTAACATCTTCTTTCACATTATACAAACAAAAATTGGGCTAACTTTGCTGTTTATTTTCTTTTTAATTCATTAAAGTGTATTTTTTTTTAAAATTGCGTTTGAAAAACCGCTGCGCAAATACGGTGTGACATAAAATATTGGAACAACCACCATTTTATTCTCTAGGGTCTCTGTTAAAAACAATATATCATGTTTGGGTGCTCTAAGTAATTTTCTAGCAGAAAATAATGATTTTTTACTTGTAAGCAACAAATATCAGAAAGGATTTTGGTCTTTAACCACTTGCTTACTGGGCACTTAAACCCCCCTCCTGCCCAGACCAATTTTCAGCTTTCAACGCTCTCACTCTTTGAATGACAATTGCGCGGTCATACAACGCTGTACCTAAATGAAATTTTTATAATTTTTTTCCCACAAATAGAGCTTTCTTTTGGTGGTATTTGATCACCTCTGCGGTTTTTATTTTTTGTTAAAAAAAATGTAAAAGACCGAATTAAAAAATAATAATACAAAACCCGTTTCTCAGTGACTCAGTGATCACAGTGCGCGCAGTGCAAAGGGGAGGACGTCTGGTGACGGCCTCCCGGAAATTCAGGTCCGCGCTGTAGCCGTCATTCGGCTATAGTGCAGACGCCTAGTGGTTAAATGGTCAAACTTCCTTCATCTACACGCCAAAGTTCTTTCCTTTGATAAAAGAACGAAAAGATAAATTGTTTCCACTTATTCGCGTGTTGTATTAAAACATGGCAGGCTGCCTGGATTTTGTTTTTTCAGCTGTGAGAACTCTCTGCACTTGTTAGAAAGATCATGACATGCTGTTTTGAAGATCGGTAAGGGAAAAAGATTGCGATTTTGATTCTTCGCGATTAATCGTGCAGCTCTAACTAAAGGTTACACCACCAGAGATCAGATTATGACATATTATACACTCAGTCTCACCCTGTACAGAGATTTTCCTGCTCTGGGACATCAATCTAAGCAACCTTCAGACTGAGAGTGATTATCACTGGGGGGGTGGGTTAGCTATGCAGTTAACCCTTTACACACACACAGTAGGTGCCACCATGTGTTTTAATGCAAATGCAATTTCAATTCTGACCTTTAAAAAAAATTCTGACCTTTAACCTTTTCATTGCCAGAGCCATTTTTTACTTTTTTTTTTTTTTTTGCGCACGTTTAAAACATAATTTTAGGCCTGCTTAAAACCCCCCAAAACTATATATTTTCTGAAAGCAGACACTTTTGCCTCTGTGTAACCATTTGTTTTGAGGGGTAACCCAATCATAGCTGGAATTGTGGATCATGGATAGAGTTTGCAGTGGTAGTTCAAGAAAAGAAACAGACTCAGAATGTATATTGCTTTAAACTGCTCTGCCAAACTATTTATGACATGGCAGTTTACAACAGGGCTGCATTAGAAGTCTTTTGAAGCGTCTGCTAATGGCACCTGTATGCTCTATGCTCCATATGATGCATACATGCTGGTGTGCCTTGTGAATGGTGGTGCAATGCGTTGTTGCACCATTTAACTTTTTACATTTGATGGAAATGTCACAAAATTACATTTCACTCAATTCTATGTACCCCAACATGTTGCAACATGCTGCAGTGCAATGATATGCATTAAGGGTTCAGCCTTATTGTGTGAAGAGGGCACATAGAGAACACCGGGGAGATTTACTAAAACAGGTGCACACGTAATTTGGTGCAACTGTTCATAGTAACCAATCAGCTTCTAGGTTTTATTGTGAAAGCTTTATTGAATGAGTTGACATTAGAAGCTGATTGGTTACTATGCACAGCTGCACGAGATTCTTTGTGCTCCAGTTTTAGTTACTCTCCCCAATAGTGTTCTCAATGGACATGGTGTACTGTACTGTGTTAACTAATTGATCGAGAGCAGTATTTTGTGTGTTTATAGGACAGTATATACATAAGAATGCAAAAAGCATCTCAGCAAGCGAAATAAGAGTTTCCAGTTCAGCTTTTTTTTTTTTTTTTGCAGGTAAGTTTGTCGAAATCACTTTTCTCAGCTCTAATCATAAAATTTAAACTGTAATCAAAAATGACCTGTCACACGAAAAAATCCTAAACTAAGCCTCCATAAGTACAATCTACTCCACCAGAAAAACAGAAAATGTAGTTCACGGTGGAGCCTCTGTATGGCCATTGGGCGCAAAAGAATTGCTTGACTCAAAACAAAACTGGAAACCATGTTGTATGGCTATAATGGATTTGACCCATTGGAAAAAAAAAAAAGTTTTTTTGTTTGTGCTCACATACTGTAACTCTTCACTCAAAATTTAGATCCATTTTTTTGTGAAGTCCAGGAAAACCATCTTGGACCTTAAAGAAGGGGACATACCCCGAAAGGTTGTCCTGAAAAATTGTTATGTTAGTGCAAATAAAAAAAGTATCACGGGCAGTACTCAATTTTCTCTGTCCAGGAAAACAAAAAGTGTAGTTAATGTGTGAGTACATACTGATACGAAGTATATCATCTCTATAATGGAACAAGTTGAATATTTCCATTACTAACTGAATAAGTCATCACACAGCCATCTCATTCATTGATCCCTATAAAAGGTAATGCAGTTATACACTCTAATTAATTATGAAGGGGAATGGCTGTGCCCAATGCAGATGGTGTTTAATAATATATATAGCTGGAGCTAGTACAAAATACTAGAGCCAAAAATGATATTCCTGAGTAAGGCCCCATTAAATATTAGGAATATTGGACCTACACACTAATGAAACGCTCCCTGTAAGATCAGGGCATGACTTAAAGTGGAAGTAAAGCCTCCTATCGTTTTCAGCCAAGGAAGCTGCCATCTTGGCCTCTGTTTAATCTGCAACTGCCATGATGCTGCACATGTGATCAGCAGTGATGTCGCGAACATAAAATTTTCCGTTCGCGAACGGCGAACGCGAACTGCCGCAAATGTTCGCGAACGGGCGAACCCGGCGAACCGCCATAGACTTCAATAGGCAGGCGAATTTTAAAACCCACAGGGACTCTTTCTGGCCACAATAGTGATGGAAAAGTTGTTTCAAGGGGACTAACACCTGGACTGTGGCATGCCGGAGGGGGATCCATGGCAAAACTCCCATGGAAAATTACGTAGTTGACGCAGAGTCGGGTTTTAATCCATAAAGGGCATAAATCACCTAACATTCCTAATGTGTTTGGAATAACGTGCTTTAAAACATCAGGTATGATGTTGTATCGATCAGGTAGTGCAAGGGTTACGCCCGCTTCACAGTGACAGACCAAACTCGGACAGACCAAACTCCCCGTTTAACGCACCGCAAACAACTGCAAACAGTCCATTTGCACAACCGCAAGGCTTTAATGATCACCTTAGATGATCACATAGAAAATGTATGTTTTTTCTATGCAAAATTATCAAGCCGATCGCTTTTGGTCTGTTCACAATGAAGCAACGACCTTACCATCTGGGGTGTGCCAACAACGCCATTGCCAACACACTCATAGAGGTGGTCGCTTCATTGTGATACGCAAGCCCCTTCACCACAACAAGGTAACGATCACGAAGGCGAATTGACACAGGTATGTGTTTTTTTGTTTGTTTTTTTTGCAGCCACAGTGCAGCACCAGAGGCCAGAAAAATTAGGCATGTACACATGCCTGTAAAATTAGGTATTGTTGCAGCCGCTGCTGTAGCAGCGGCCAGAAAAAATTATGTTTTTCAGGCAGAAAGTGCCCTAAAACATTGCGGCTTGTGGACCATTTTTAGCCCAAGGCAGCTCATCTCATCAGGCCTTTTTTAGTCAAATGTATCGCCCACTGTCAGTCCCTTCGGGATCCATGCCTCATTCATCTTAATAAAGGTGAGGTAATCTAGACTTTTTTGACCTAGGCGACTTCTCTTCTCAGTGACAATACCTCCTGCTGCACTGAAGGTCCTTTCTGAAAGGACACTTGAAGCGGGGCAGGCCAGAAGTTCTATCGCAAATTGGGATAGCTCAGGCCACAGGTCAAGCCTGCACACCCAGTAGTCAAGGGGTTCATCGCTCCTCAGAGTGTCGATATCTGCAGTTAAGGCGAGGTAGTCTGCTACCTGTTGGTCGAGTCGTTCTCTGAGGGTGGACCCCGAAGGGCTGTGGCGATGCGTAGGACTTAAAAAGCTCCGCATGTCCTCCATCAACAATACGTCTGTAAAGCGTCCTGTCCTTGCCGGCATGGTCGTGGTAGGAGGAGGATTACTTTCACCTCTTCCCCTGTTAGATTCCCGTTGTGCTGTGACATCACCCTTATACGCTGTGTAAAGCATACTTTTTAATTTATTTTGGAACTGCTGCATCCTTTCCAACTTCCTGTAATTCGGTAACATTTCTGGCACTTTCTGCTTATACCGGGGGTCTAGTAGTGTGGCCACCCAATACAGGTCGTTCTCCTTCAGCCTTTTTATACGAGGGTCCCTCAACAGGCACGACAGCATGAAAGACCCCATTTGCACAAGGTTGGATGCCGAGCTACTCATGTCCTGTTCCTCGTCCTCACTGATCTCACTGAAGGTCTGTTCTTCCCCCCAGCCACGTACAACACCACGGGTACCAGATAGGTGACAACGAGCACCCTGGGATGCCTGCTGTGGTTGGTCTTCCTCCTCCTCCTCAAAGCCACATTCCTCCTCTGACTCCTCTTCCTCAGACTCCTCTTCCAGCGTTGCCGCAGGTCCAGCAAGCGATGCTGATAAGGCTGTTTCTGGTGGTGGTGATGGTGACCACAACTCTTCCTCTTCCTCTTCACGCTCATCTACGGCCTGATCCAGCACTCTTCGCAGGGCACGCTCCAGGAAGAAAACAAATGGGATGATGTCGCTGATGGTGCCTTCAGTGCGACTGACTAGGTTTGTCACCTCCTCAAAAGGACGCATGAGCCTACAGGCATTGCGCATGAGCGTCCAGTAACGTGGCAAAAAAATTCCCAGCTGCGCAGAGGCTGTCCTAGCACCCCGGTCATACAAATACTCGTTGACGGCTTTTTCTTGTTGGAGCAGGCGGTCGAACATTAGGAGTGTTGAATTCCAACGTGTCGGGCTGTCGCAAATCAAGCGCCTCACTGGCATGTTGTTTCGCCGCTGGATATCTGAAAAGTGCGCCATGGCTGTGTAGGAACGCCTGAAATGGCCACACACCTTCCTGGCCTGCTTGAGGACATCCTGTAAGTCTGGGTAATTATGCACAAAGCGTTGTACAAACAGATTTAACACATGTGCCATGCACGGCACATGTGTCAACTTGCCCAAATTCAATGCCGCCAACAAATTGCTTCCGTTGTCACACACCACTTTGCCGATCTCCAGTTGGTGCGGAGTCAGCCACTGATCCACCTGTGCGTTCAGGGCGGACAGGAGTGCTGGTCCGGTGTGACTCTCTGCTTTCAGGCAAGTCAACCCCAAGACAGCGTGACACTGTCGTATCCGGGATGTGGAATAGCCCCTGGGGAGCTGGGGGGGTGCTGTTGATGTGGAGCAAGACGCAGCAGCAGAAGAGGACTCAGCCGAGGAGGTTATCGAAGAGGATGGAGTAGGAGGAGTAGAGGAGGTGACAGCAGGCCTGCCTGCAAGTCGTGGTGGTGTCACCACCAACTCCTCTGCAGAGCCACGCATTACATGCTTGGCAGCCGTCAGCAGGTTTACCCAATGAGCAGTGTAGGTGATATACCTGCCCTGACCGTGCTTTGCAGACCAGGTATCAGTGGTCAGATGGACCCTTGCCCCAACACTGTGTGCCAGACATGCCATGACTTCCTTTTGCACAATAGAGTACAGGTTGGGGATTGCCTTTTGTGAAAAGAAATTTCGGCCGGGTACCTTCCACTGCGGTGTCCCAATAGCTAAAAAATTTTTGAAGGCCTCAGACTCCACCAGCTTGTATGGTAAAAGCTGACGGGCTAAGAGTTCCGACAAGCCAGCTGTCAGACGCCGGGCAAGGGGGTGACTCTGTGACATTGGCTTCTTACGCTCAAACATGTCCTTGACAGACACCTGACTGTGGGCAGATGAGCAGGAACTGCTCAAGGCGAGAGACGTAGTGTCAGATGGTTGAGAGGGGGCAAGGAGGACAGCAGTGGTTGACGTGGCTGAAGATGCTGGACCAGGAGGAGGATGGTGGCTTTGAGCTTGTGTGCTGCTTGTACTCGTCATCATGTGTTGATCCCATAGGCGTTTGTGATGTGAGATCATGTGCCTTCACAAAGCAGTTGTACCTAGGTGGGTGTTGGATTTCCCACGACTCAGTTTCTTTTGGCACAGGTTGCAAATGGCATCGCTGTTATCAGAGGCAGACACACAAAAAAAATGCCACACTGCTGAGCTTTGCAATGGCGGCATTCTGGTGGTGACAACAGCATGCGTTGATTGGCGTGCTGTCTGGCTGACCCCGGGTGCCGATACATGCTGTCTGACTGTGCCACTAGCTCCTTGCGACGACCTACCCCTCCTTCCAACTCGTCTCCTCCTCCTCTCTGTCTCCCCATCTGAACTTTCCCCCTGTTCTTCTTCTCTTCGAGCGGGCACCCACGTGACATCCACATCGTCATCATCAACCGCTTCACTTGTATCTGACAACTCAGCAAAGGAAGCAGCAGCGGGTACAACATCATCATCATCACACCGTACATCCATGTGTGTAATGCTGCATGACTGAGACATATCCCTTTTATCTACATCCTCTGGCAATAATGTTTGCGCATCACTCATTTCTTCCAACTCATGTGTAAATAACTCCTCTGACAGATCAAGTGAAGCAACTGTGGTGCTAGTGTTGGTGGTGGCGGCAGGCGGGCGAGTGGTAACTTGAGAGGTGCCCAAAGCTGAGCTGGAGAAGGATGGTGCGTCAAGGTTCCGAGCGGAAGCTGTAGAAGATTGGCTGTCCTGTGTTAGCCAGTCAACTATGTCCTCAGAACTTTTCGAGTTCAGGGTACGTGGCCCCTGAACACTGGGCATTATTCTAGGGCCAAAGGGAATCACAGCACCACGACCACGACAGCCCCTGCGGGGTGGCCTGCCTCTGCCTGTCATTTTTTTTAGATTAGTTTAGTTGTACTATGCGTGCAAGCTACTGTGACACCAGATATGAGTGGCACTGTGCACTGGCAGAAGTTGGCACAGTAGACACTGTAGGTCTGACACACACGCTGGCAGGCAACTGACTGCTCATCTACTGCAGTCAAAACTGTTGTGTTTTTTTTTATGTAAGCTACTGTGCCGGGGAAAAAAAACAAGCAGACTGGTGTTTTACCAGCCCTAAAAAGGGCTTTTTGGGGTGCTGTCAGGACGCTGTGCTTACAGCAGAGATCAGATGAGTCTTTCAGGAGTGGAGTGAACACTGAATACACTGGCCTAGCCTAGCTTTCCCTATAAAATCAGCAGCAGCTAAACTGTCCCTCCTCTGGCTAACACTGCAGCTTAAGTACAGACTGAATCTAAAATAGATGCTGTCCAGGAAAAAACAAAAAAGCAGACTCGTGTTTTACCAGCCCTAAAAAGGGCTTTTTGGGGTGCTGTCAGGACGCTGTGCTTACAGCAGAGATCAGATGAGTCTTTCAGGAGTGGAGTGAACACTGAATACACTGGCCTAGCCTAGCTTTCCCTATAAAATCAGCAGCAGCTAAACTGTCCCTCCTCTGGCTAACACTGCAGCTTAAGTACAGACTGAATCTAAAATAGATGCTGTCCAGGAAAAAACAAAAAAGCAGACTGGTGTTTTACCAGCCCTAAAAAGGGCTTTTTGGGGTGCTGTCAGGACGCTGTGCTTACAGCACAGATCAGATGAGTCTTTCAGGAGTGGAGTGAACACTGAATACACTGGCCTAGCCTAGCTTTCCCTATAAAATCAGCAGCAGCTAAACTGTCCCTCCTCTGGCTAACACTGCAGCTTAAGTACAGACTGAATCTAAAATAGATGCTGTCCAGGAAAAAAAAAAAGAAGCAGACTGGTATTTTACCAGCCCTAAAAAGGGCTTTTTGGGGTGCTGTCAGGACGCTGTGCTTACAGCAGAGATCAGATGAGTCTTTCAGGAGTGGAGTGAACACTGAATACACTTGCCTAGCCTAGCTTTCCCTATAAAATAAGCAGCAGCTAAACTGTCCCTCCTCTCGCTAAGACTGCAGCTTGAGAATGAATCTAAAATGGATGCTGTCCAGGAGGTGGGAGGGTCTGGGAGGGAGGGTATGCTGCTGATTGGCTGGAATGTGTCTGCTGACTGTGAGGTACAGGGTCAAAGTTTGCTCAATGATAATGAATAGGGGGCGGACCGAACATCGCATATGTTCGCCGGCCGCGGCGAACGCGAACAAGCTATGTTCGCCGGGAACTGTTCGCCGGCGAATAGTTCTGTACATCTCTAGTGATCAGTTATGAAACCAGCCATTGGATGGTTTGACAGTTTGGTTGAGAGCACAAGCAAATGTGACAGCTAGCATTCCGGCATGCCTGGAATGTTAACTGTTTTTTGAAACTATCAAATCGATGGGTTTACTTCCGCTTTAAGGATGGAAAAATGTATACGACGAGCTGTCTGCCGATTTTCGGATCGTTACTACGGTGCTTTCGACAGTCGATTTCGCTTTTTCGTGAGATAAAAGCTGGATGTGCAGACTATAACATTTTTGTCAGATGTGAACTCAGTCAGTCCAATTTTCGTTTCATTAGTACAGTTTTCACATGAAAAAAATCGCAAGAGCAAGACTACGCATGCTCAGAAACTAAAGAAAACATACAAAACTATTCAACACATTACGTCACTTCTGACCTTGTATTCTGTCATATGAAAATTTTCGTATTGTGAGTAACCCCTTCACTGAGACTAGCATGCCACAAAAAATGGACGTTCGGTCGTCCGAAAATCTAAGCGTGTGTACGAGGCTTAAGGCTGGGTTCCCACTATGTGCGGCTGCGGGGCACAGCAGGAGGTCCGGTGCGTCCCCATTTACTGTTTCAGGTCCAAATTAGGTCAGAATTTTGGGCTAAATTCCGACCTGAAACAGAGCCAAAGACACAGGACTCTTCTGCTTTGCACTCCGCGGCCGCCCCTGAGATGTCTGAGAGCAGGCCACAGTCTTCTGCCATGCAAATTCGATGCAGAGAAACCCACATCCAATTCACAATAGTGTGAACCCAGCCTTACAGTTTATCTTATGGGTTTGCATGGTGACCACTGGCAATTGGCAGTGATCACCTGGCAAAGCAATGCTAAATATAAGTGGGTCTAGGCATTGCTGACCCTTTTCTGCAGTTGCTGGCTGTCAGGCTGGTTGTCCGGCTTTTGCCTGGATTCACACATGTGTTGCAGCATTGGGGGTGCCATTCATTTTGAATGGCACCCCAATGCACTAGGGCAACACATCTGCAATGAAGATTACTATAACGCACTACTGTGCTTTGCAGAGAACTACCATTCATGTGTTTACTCCAAAAGTAGCGTTAAGCCCTGTACACACGATTGGTTTTACCGATGAAAACCGTCCGATGGATTGTTTTCATCAGACAAACCGATCGTGTATGGGACCCATCGGTCTTTTTTCCATCGGTTTTAAAAAATAGAACATGTTTTAAATTTTTCCGATGGATAAAAAACCGATCGAAAACTCTGATCGTCTATGGGCAAGTCCATCGGATAAAAAACCCACGCATGCTCAGAATCAAGTCGACGCATGGTCAGAAGCATTGAACTTCATTTTTCTCGGCTCATCGGAGTGTTTTACGTCACCGCGTTTGGAACGGTCGGTTTTTTGACTAATGGTGTGTAGGCAAGACTGATGGAAGTCAGCTTCATCGGATTTCCGATGGACAAAACCATCGGATTAGAATCCATAGGATATCCGATCGTGTGTACGAGGCTTCAGAGAAAAACAAGTAGGATACAGTACTGATCTACAGGCTGAAACCTAGCATTCTATATTAAAGGGGTTGTACCCCCTCAAGGTTTTCCATCTTAATGCATTGTATGCATTAAGATGAAAAACCATCTGTAGTGCGGCACCCCCCCCCCCCCAGAGCCCCCCTTTTACTTACTTGTACCCTATCTTTCTTGCGTCGAGAACGAGCTCACCAGCTCCAGCCGCTGTCTCGGGTCCTCATTGGACAGATTGATAGCAGCAGGATCCATTCGCTGCTGTCAATCAAATCCAGTGACACAGGAGCTGGGGGGGCGGGGCCGAGTTCTGCTGTCTGTGTCAATGGACGCAGCAGCAGGACTCAGAAGCGCTCCCGCTCGGATGCCCCCTTGGAATGCGGGTCTCCGAGGAGGCACTCGATGCTGGGAGGAGCCAGGAGTGCCGCTGGGGGAGCCCAGAAGAGGAGGAACGGGGCCACTCTGCAAAACCCTTGCACAGAGGAGGTAAGTATGACATGTTTGTTATTTGAAAAAAAAAAACTAACCTTTACAACCCCTTTAAAGCTCTTACCTTTAGAGGAATAAGAGGATTTCTAAATATTTTATGAAGCAAATTCCATATTTAGGAACAGTATGTTTCAGAATGTAAGATGTAACAGGAGGTCACAGACATCCTCAAAGACAAAACGAAACCCATTCTTAAAAGAAAACATATTTAGTACTTCTCTAGAATACATGCATAGTTCCCCATGTTTTATCCCTTTAAATATGCTGCAAGTACAGTAAAAGAACTGTGGACATGTCAGAATTATATCAAATAATTCCTCTTTGACTTGACAACACAGGTCTGACTTAGTGTCAGCCCTGCCTACTTCATTTCTGATGGATTACAAGGTCTCTCCTCATTCCCCCCTCCCTTCCACCTTCAGTCATCTCTATAACCCCTTCTTATGCGCAGACAGAGCATACAGAAACTTATCAGCTCACAAGATTTCTGGCAAAATCAACAGATATACTGAAGAGATATAACAAGACGTGTTCAATAGTATATTTAGAAGCCCCAAAAGGGAACAAATACGTGAAAATAATTATTGGGGCTTACATAGACTTTAAATTTCTATGATACTTAGTGCCATCTAATGGACAAATGCAATTTTTTCTATCAATGAAAACCATTCGACCAGCACAGTAAATAGCTTAATAACATTTGTTATTTGCCCCATTTACACAGAGCGAATGTATATGCACTTTCACTGTGCAAATTGCTATGCAACTTTTTTTTATAAATACACCTTTAACCGCTTCCGGACCAGCTGCCGCAGTTATACTGCGGCAGGCTGGCTCCCCTGCGCGAGCCGTCGTAGCTGTACGTCGGCTCTTTAAGACGCCTCCGGCGGCGCGCACGCGCGTGCCCGGAGCGTGTCCCTGGAGCTGATGCGAGTGCCCAGCGGTCGCCATGACCGCCAGGCACCTGCGATTGCTCGTTACAGAACGAGAACGGGGATGTGTGTGTAAACACACACATGCCGGTTCTCTCAGGGGCGAGGAGACTGATCGTGTGTTCATACAATGTATGAACACCGATCAATCTCTTCCTCTAGTCAGTCCCCTCCCCCCTTCAGTTATAACACACATTAGGGAACACAGTTAACCCCTTGATCGCCTCCTAGTGTTAACCCCTTCCCTGCCAGTGACATTTTTACAGTAATCAGTGCATTTTTATAGCACTGATCGCTGTATAAATGCCAATGGTCCCAAAAATGTGTCAAAAGTGTCCGATCTGTCCGCTATAATATCGCAGTCCCAATAAAAATTGCAGATCGCCGCCATTATTAGTAAACAAAAATAATAATAATAAAACTGCCATAAAACTGCCCCCTATTTTGTAGACGCTATAACTTTTGCGCAAACCAATGAATATACGCTTATTGCGATTTTTTTTTTTACCAAAAATATGTAGAAGAATACATATCGGCCTAAACTGAGGGAAAAAAAAATGGGATATTTATTATAGCAAAAATTTAAAAATATTGTGTTTTTTTATTTTTAATTGTCGCTCTTCTATTGTTTATAGCGCAAAATATAAAAAAAACGCAGAGGTGATCACATACCACCTAAAGAAAGCTCCATTTGTGGGGAAAAAAAGGACGTAATTTTTGTAGTTTTGTAGTGTAGTACAGCGTTGCACGACTGCGCAATTGTCAGTTAAATCGTCGTAGTGCCGTATCGCAAAAAATGACCTGGTCATTGAGCAGCCAAATCTTCAGGGGCTGAAGTAGTTAAGTGTTTTTACTAGGAGTTACACCATCGCAGTGTGGTAGTCCATTGGTGCGATGTGGTGCCATTTATTGGGAATCCATCCCAAGCGCGCTGAAAGGAGAAGAGAACATAGTGACACATGAGCTCATCAGACTGCTGCTCCTCTTCACTGCCTAATTACAGGCTCGGGGAAGGTATATATGAATAAAAATCCTTTGTCCAGTAAAGAAGCTCTCCAATATGTAATCTGTATTTAGCTGTTTGCCTGGAGTTTGGCTTTAATTGGATCAGTATTTCTGACCCACGACCCCATCATGTTGCAGAAATCTGTATAACTATTTCCTTTCCTATCTTGTGCCAGTACACAGTTTAGTAGGTGTGGCAGACCTTTAATAGTCCTTGTCTTCATCCCAAGTACACCATGTCTTACCTGCAGCTGTCAGAATATCTGAACCACATCTGATTGGAAGCAATCACTGTTCGGCTGACAAGTTTCCATATGGTTCCTTTGATTTTTCAAAGCATAGAGCAATGTAGTTGAACAACATGAAGCATATTTCCACCAAGAGAAAAGGGTGTTCTAAAGTATTTCCAAGAAAAATTAAAGTAATAAACCCATGTACTATTAAATAAAATGTAGAAGCATAATTTATATACCGGTAATTGTAAAAGGATTAGTAAAAGGAAGTGGCACATTACGGCCTTCGTAAGAGTAGAGATCTACGTAAGAGGACCTAGCTACGTTATACAATGGTCAAAGCCCATATAGTCTGGAGGTACAGTAGATAAATGGAACTCAACGAAGGAGTGTACACTAAGGACTATGTGATACCCCATAGTGAAGTCAAATCACATTTTAATTCAACTCTATGGGGGTTATTTACTAAAGGCAAATCCACTTTGCACTGCAAGTGCACTTGGAAGCGCAGTTGCTGTAGATCCGGGGGGGACCTGCGAGGAAAATAAAAAACATAATTTTTGCTTGCACATGATTGGATGATAAAATCAGCAGAGCTTCCCCTCATTTCAGAGCTTCCCCTCAGATCTACAGTGACTGCACTTCAAAGTGCACTTGCAGTGCATTTGTAGTGCAGAGTGAATTTGCCTTTAGTAAATCAACCCCAAGTGTGGTAGCAGGTTACAACATGTTGTGTTGCAATAAAATGTATGCTTGCATTATTTTATTGCTATGCACAGGATACACATGGAACTGTCGGTCGGGCATTACCACAAGACATAATTGTGAGGCCAACCCCCAGAGTTTTTGCATAAAGGCACACTTATAAATTTACAAATATTTGTTATTTATTAACTCAATACAGTTTTATCTATAAGATTTTGTAAAACATATGTTTATGTGTGCCAGGGGCGGATCCAGAGTCTAGTCTCGGGAGGGGCACAGCCAGAAAATACGTGGTTTTTACAGGCAATTTGTCGGGGCAATGGCTGTTGTTGGTGCTTCAATTTTAACGGCACCATGGTTGATATGGTGTCAGGATGATTGAAGCGCATTGTTTCTATGATTATATTGTAATATAAAATTAGATAGTTCAACTTATCATAATGCAGGATCAGTGGGAGCCCTGAGTGTGTCACCTGCCACCAGATGCAGCTTTTCACTTGCCACGTCACCTGCAACCAGATGCAGCTTGTTACTTGCCACCAGATGCAGCTTATCACTTGCCATGCCACCTGCCTTCACATGCAGCGTGTTACTTGCCACATCACCTGCCACCAGATGCAGCTTATCACTTGCCATGTAACCTGCCACCAGATGCAGCTTATCACTTGCCATGTAACCTGCCACCAGATGCAGCTTATCACTTGCCATGTCACCTGCCACCAGATGCAGCTTGTTACTTGTCATGGCTAGGGATGAGCTTTATGTTCGAGTCAAACTCATGTTCGACTCGAACATTGGCTGTTCGCCCGTTCGGCGAACAGCGAACAATTTGGGGTGTTCGCAGCAAATTCGAAAAGCCGCGGAACACACTTTAAAAGTCTATGGGAGAAATCTAAAGTGCTCATTTTAAAGGTTAATATGCAAGTTATTGTCATAAAAAGGGTTTGGGGACCCGGGTCTTGCCCCAGGGGACATGTATCAATGCAAAAAAAAAGTTTTAAAAACTGAAGTTTTTTCGGGAGCAGTGATTTTAATAATGTTTAAAGTGAAACAATAAAAGTGAAATAATTCTTTAAATTTCATACCTAGGGGGTGTGTATAGTATGCCTTTAAAGTAGCGCATGTTTCCCATGCTTATAACAGTATCTGCACAATATGAAATTTCTGAAGGAAAAAAAGTCATTTAAAAGCACTCGCGGCTATAATGAATTGTCGGTCCCGGCAATACAAAGAAAGGTCATTGAAAAAAAAAATATGCGTGGGGGTCCCCCCAAATTCAATCACCAGGCCCTTCAGGTCTGGTATGGATATTAAGGGGAACCCTGCGTCAAATTTAAAAAAAAAAATACGTGGGGTTCCCCCCAAATATCCATACCAGGCCCTTCAGGTCTGGTTTGGATTTTAAAGGGGAACTCCATGCCAAATTAAAAAAAAAAAAATGGCGTGGAGTTCCCCCCAAAAATCCATACCAGACCCTTTATCCGAGCATGCAACCTGACAGGCCACAGGAAAAGGGGGGGACAAGAGAGCGCCCCCTCCCTCCTGAACTGTACCAGTCCACATGCCCTCAACATGGGGAGGATGCTTTGGGGGTCTGTGACCCCTCAAAGCACCATGTCCCTGTGTTGATGGGGACAAGGGCCTCATCCCCACAGCCCTTGCCCGGTGGTTGTGGGCGGGGGGGCTTATCAGAATCTGGAAGCCCCCTTTAACAAAGGGGACCCTCAGATCCCGCCCCCCCCTATGTGAATTTCACAAAAGAAAGTGTCAAAAATGTAAAAAATCACACAGACACCGTTGTGAAAAGTCCTTTATTATAAATAAAAAATAAAAAAAGCCATTCCGGCGTTGTAATGCAGTCTGTCCAGCGACGATCCATGAATCATTCTCCAGCGATGCGGCAAGTCTCCAGCGATGAATGACGCACATCTTCCCTGCACCAGAGCTTCCCGGCTAATGACGCGCAAGCAGTGTTGACAGTTCTTTTATAACCGAGGTCGGAAAGCCCCATGATGCGTTAGAAGGGGGGGGGGGTTACACACTCTTTTACAAAGCAAAATGTTAAAAATTTGAAATATTTCAAAAATTGTCTGGCCATCTGAAGTCAAAAATGGAGCACAGGACCTGGCAGTGAAATGGTTAATACTAATTTAAAAAAATCATACTGCGATAATGGACTATAAAGAAACGAAAAGGCTTTATTTTGGTTGAAACTATATTGTAAAAAAATTGCTTTTTGTAATCAGCAAACCCTCACTATATTACTAATCAGTTGTGGGTATCCCACGTCAATCATGAGTTAGACCGTGCACATGCAAGAAAAAACTTGCTCATGTAGCTGAGCCTTTACATTTATTTATAAAAGCACAGCACATCATGTATATCATATCTATTTGTTTCTCAGTAGGATTCCAACAAGGAGTCTCCTGAGTGACTTATTTAATTAATACCCTTTAAAAATAATATGTTTGGGCAAAGTTTCAAAATTTCTTGTTAATACTAATTAATCATGACTTCCTCTGTCAGGAATGATAGGGTTTAAATTAGCATGACCTGGGGCTTATCTCAAGACAGGCAAGTGTAAAAGTAAGACATCAGCAGGAAATAGTCAGTTAAGGCAATGGAACCCCGGTCTTATTAAAGCCTTCTTATTTATGCAGTGTGATTGTGTTGCAGGAAACATTTGCAAATGTGAAATTATTATTTAAAGTGCATGTAAACTCAGAGCCTGCCACAGTTTATACACTTTCCTTCAATCATTATCATAGGAGATACATCACAACTTTGGTCAAAAATACCTTTTTTCCAAAGATTTTTTTGCGATCAAGGGACATGGACCTAGTATTGACAATCTGCTTTACAAGACGCCTGTGACACAAATGACTCTTGCTCATGAGTTCCGGATGCTAAAACTGGCTTGCCTGCAGTCCAGACCTTTCACCAACTGAAAATATTTAGCGCATCAAATATGACAAAGAAGACGCAGGAATGTTGAGTAGTTAGAGTCCTATATCAGGCAAGAATGGGACAACATTCCACTCCCAAAACTCCAGCAACTGGTCTCCTCAGTTCCTAGACGTTTCCAGAGTGTTGTTAAGGAAGAGGACTGTCCCAACTTTTTGTTGCTGACATCATTTTTTTTTCTTAAAATGGTACATTTTGCCAGTTTACCATTTATTATGTTTTCTATTGTAAATAAAATATGGGTTTATGACATTTGCAAATCATTGAATTCTGTTTTTAATGTAGACAGCATCCCAACTTTTTTTGAATAGGAGTTGTAAAAAAGTGATATCAGGGATCAGGGAGCTCCATTGCTACTGAGCAGTTGCTGTCAACCAATCATGTCTGGCGCTCCTTTTGTTTTTAGGATTACATTTTATTTCTGGAGACTGTAATGTGTTTTTTTATAATTTTTTTTTTTTGGGTTTACAGACACTAATATTGGGTGTGGCTTAAATGGGGTGTGGTTAGAGTCCGAGATGAAAGAGGGATAGAGGGAGAAAGAGAGGGAGAGAGAAATTAAGAAAGAGAACGAGATAGGGAGGGAAGGAAAGAGAAGGAAGGAAAGAAAGAGGGATAGAGGGACAGCAGGCCCAGATCCTTCACCACAATAGAAATATGTGTATTCCATAAAGTTTAACAATCAGCAGATAAAGATACTTCAAACACCTGGTGTTGGCTAATCGCCCAGTGTGCATGAGTCCCTACCTAAAAGGTTATTGCAGACACAAAATAATTTTACAAGAGTGGACTTCAGTGCCTTTGCAGGTTGCTACTGCAGTCCTTATTCAGTACACTGCACACTTGGATCGCAAGTACAACCGTGGGAACATTGAAGTGATAGTAAGGCCTGGTTCACACTGGGGCGACAAACGCTCCGTCATTGGGAGCTCATGTCGCATGACGTGTGAAAATCAATGTTTCCCTATGGGAGCCGTCTTAACTGGTCCGACACATGTCGGTCCGACTTTGAGAATGCTCCCTGTACTACTTTGGTCCGACTTTGATCCGACTTCAGCCCATTGACTATCATTGAAGTCGGATCAAAGTCGGACCGCAGTCTTGCATGATCCGACTCTGGCATGCGACTTGTGCTCTGCTGCTCTTGAGGGGGAACTCCAGGCCAAATTTTAAATAAAAAACCGGCATGGGTTCCCCCTCCAGGAGCATACCAGGCCCTTGGGTCTGGTCTGGATTTGAAGGGGCGCCCCTACGCCGAAAAAACGGTGTGGGGGTCCCCCCAAAATCCAAACCAGACCCTTATCCGAGCACACAACCTGGCAGGCCGCAGGGGAAGAGGGGGGGATGAGAGAGCGGCCCCCCTCCCTCCTGAACCGTACCAGGCCACATGCCCTCAACATGGGGGGTTTGGTGCTCTGGGGCAGGGGGGCGACCTGCGGCCCTCCCACCCCAGAGCATCCTGCCCCCATGTTGATGAGGACAGGGCCTCTTCCCGACAACCCTGGCCGTTGGTTGTCGGGGTCTGTGGGCGGGGGGCTTATCGGAATCCGGGAGCCCCCTTCAATAAGGGGGCCCCCGGATCCCGGCCCCCCCACCCTATGTGAATGAGTATGGGGTACATCGTACCCCTACCCATTCACCTGGTGGAAAAAAATTGCAATAAAAAAACACCACAGGTTTTTAAAGTAATTTAATACACAGCTCCGGGGGTCTTCTTCCGACTCCAGCGCTCTTCTTCCGACTTCCGGGGGTCTTTTCCGACTTCGGGGGTCTCCGGTGTCGTCTCCGCGCTCTCCGGTTCTTTCTTCCGCCGGGCCTCCGCTAACTTCTTTTTAGCTCTTTTGCTAACGGAGGCCCGGTCTTCCCGTTGTCTCGTCCGGCTCTCCGTTGTCCTTCTGCCGGCCCCTCCACTAACTTCTTGGTAGCTCTTTCGCTAGTGGAGGGGCCGGTCTTCCCGTCGTCGCCGTCGGCTTCTTCTTCCCTCTTCTCCTCCTCGATGTTGACGCGTCGCTTCCTCCCGCTGTAATACTGGCTCTCCGCTCCGCTCCGCATTAATATAGGCTTCTCATGACGTCACAGTCACATGTTCCGGGGCACATGGCCCCGGAGCATGTGACTGTGACGTCATGGGAACATGTGACTGTGACGTCATAAAAAGCCTATATTAATGCGGAGCGGAGCGGAGAGCCAGTATTACAGCGGGAGGAAGCGACGCGTCAACATCGAGAAGGAGAAGAGGGAAGAAGACGCCGAAGCCGACGACGGGAAGACCGACCCCTCCACTAGCGAAAGAGCTACCAAGAAGTTAGTGGAGGGGCCGGCAGAAGGACAACAGAGAGCCGTACGAGACAACGGGAAGACCGGGCCTCCGTTAGCAAAAGAGCTAAAAAGTAGGCTTGTGCAATTCGTTTCGTAACGAATTGAAATTCGTCCGAATTTAGCAACTTTCGGACATTCGGAAGCATTCGAATTTCCGAACAAAGCAATTACGAATAAGACCGAATCCGAAATAAATTATACCGCAAATAGCGAATGCCCGAATGTCTTCGGCATAATTCGTTATGAAAAAGTTACGAATGTACGAATCCATACGAAGCACAATAACACTCACTCTGCTCTGCTCTCTGCTTCTCCCACACCGTGCTGAACTCCCTCTCAAAATGGTGTACAGGGGCGGAGGTTATAGCCGCATGTAAAAAACGAAAGTAAAATACGAGATTTCGAATCCATTCGAAGCACAATAACACTCTGCTCTGCTCTCTGCTTCTCCCTCACCGTGCTGAACCCTCTCAAAATGGTGTACAGGGGCGGTGCCTATAGCCGCATGTAAAAAACGAAAGTAAAATACGAGATTTTGAATCGTTACAAATAACCGCTATGTATTTAGAAAAGTACAAATCCATTCGAAGCACATTAGGCATAATAGGCAGCGTCGTTGTGAGAGAGACACGGAAAATTACGAATCAACAAACCCAAAAAAAGTTACGAAAGTAGGAGTTGTGTCCAGAATCAACGAAAAACAACGTACTCTACCGAAAGTACGAATTATAAAGCAACAAAAAATTCAACGAAAAATGTCGCTTGCAAAAATACGAATGAGTCCGAACACGAAAAATCCCGTCTAGCAAAATTACGAATGATTACGAATCAACAGGACCGGAAAGAAACGAACCGAAACGGAACGAATTTTTCCGTTGTGCACAAGTCTACTAAAAAGAAGTTAGCGGAGGCCCGGCGGAAGAAAGAGCCGGAGAGCGCGGAGACCACACCGGAGACCCCCGAAGTCGGAAAAGACCCCCGGAAGTCGGAAGAAGAGCGCCGGAGTCGGAAGAAGACCCCCGGGGCTGTGTAATAAATTACTTTAAAAACCTGTGTAGTGTTTTTTTATTGCAATTTTTTTCCACCAGGTGAATGGGTAGGGGTACGATGTACCCCATACTCATTCACATAGGGTGGGGGGGCCGGGATCCGGGGACCCCCTTATTGAAGGGGGCTCCCGGATTCCGATAAGCCCCCCGCCCGCAGACCCCGACAACCAACGGCCAGGGTTGTCGGGAAGAGGCCCTGTCCTCATCAACATGGGGACAGGGTGCTCTGGGGTGGGGGGGCCGCAGGTCGCCCCCCTGCCCCAGAGCACCAAATCCCCCATGTTGAGGGCATGCGGCCTGGTATGGTTCAGGAGGGAGGGGGGGCCGCTCTCTCGTCCCCCCCTCTTCCCCTGCGGCCGGCCAGGTTGTGTGCTCGGATAAGGGTCTGGTTTGGATTTTGGGGGGACCCCCATGCCGTTTTTTTCGGCGTAGGGGCGCCCATTCAAATCCAGACCAGACCCAAGGGCCTGGTATGCCTCTGGAGGGGAACCCACGCCGTTTTTTTTTTATTTAAAATTTGGCCTGGAGTTCCCCCTCAAGATTCATACCAAACACAGTGCCTGATATTGGCGGGGATCCAAGTCGGATCCCCGTTCATTGAAAGTCGGACATATGTCGGCTTCATGTCGCAGGGCAAAGTCGGATCCAAAGTAGGACAGATGTCGTGTCGCACTAGTGTGAACCCAGCCTCAAGCTTCATGTCATACTAACCTGCTCTGTGCAATAGTTTTGCACAGAATGTCCCCAATCCTCCTCTTCTTGGGTCCCCCATCTGCACTCCTGGCTCCTCCCCCGATGAGTGCCCCATAGTAAGCTGTTTGCTATGGGGGCACTCATGCTTGCTTGCTTCTGAGCCCCGCACTGTGTGTCCATAAGATGCACAGAGCGGGGCTCCACCCCCGCTTTCTCATCACTGACTGTGATTGACATTGGCTCCCACTGCTGTATCTGAGCCAATGAGGAGGGAGAGAGCCAAGAGAGCCTCGGCCACCATGCACATTGCTGGATCCAGATCAGGCTCAGGTATGTATTTACCCGTGACAGATGTGCCTGAAATCTCTCTTGATCTACCTGACCATGGCTTGGTATCAAGAGATCCCAAATTTTATATATATATATATATATATATATATATAATGTATGGTCTGTAGCAACACCTCCCCAATAACAACAAGTCTAATCCAACAAGACTGATTTCATAACTTCTCACCATCTTTGGTACCTTTGTAAGCTAACAAGCTTAAAAAGATAAAAGGATGTCAATGTCAAAAATAACAGAGTCTCTTAAAACTGCCATAACGTGTTTTCTCCTATAGAGGCATCAATCAAATTTTCTTTATCACATTGTGTTTTCTCTAGGTCAATGGTTACAGCTATTTTTTTTTCCCTGAACATTCTACAATAAACCTATTAAGAGTTGCAGTTCATCTTGTCCAATTGTCTCTCAGACAAAGCAGCAATATTTAGGTCACATTTAAAATGCAGTGTGAGATAGCCCCTCTGTTCTTCACTTCAGTTCTGGATTAGAACAAGTAATTTGTGGTTTGGCTCCGGGCCCGTTTCCAGTGTCCACATCACCAGCGAGTGAAAGCGACTGCGACCATTACTAAAGGCTCCCGAAAACCCTAATGGAGAAAGGCAATATGAAATTGTCAGCTGCTCTCCTGCTGACTTGCATATCTTTGCTGAAACTTACACTTTAATTGACCTGAGTCAGAATCCAAACTAGGTGACAGTCAGTCTACCCATCACGGTAATCATTAAGAAGTAACATTTAAAAAGTTTGAGCTGCGAGAAAGTTCACAAAACTTTTTGATAAAAATTAACTTTCCCTTCAGATTCAATAAAATTAAGTGCGTCTAAGAACTGGAATGTCATTTTCTGGACTTGCAGAGTTACCTAGGAACCGATATATAAATTTAATTATACTTACTGTACCTGAAGTAGTATATCATATATCATATATATGAAATACAGTATATATAGATCAGGGCTTGACAAATTTGCTTGGAATCTGGGAGCCAGCTAAAAAAGTTAGGAGCCAGGAAGGCGCCCTGTCCCGCCGAGCTTGCGCGCAGAAGCGAACGCATACGTGAGTAGCGCCCGCATATGAAAGCGGTGTTCAAACCACACATGTTAAGTATCATTGTGATCGGTAGATCGAGAGCAATAATTCTAGCCCTAGACCTCCTATGTAACTCAAAACATGCAACCTGTAGAATTTTTTAAACGTCGCCTATGGAGATTTTAAAGGGTAAAAGTTAGTCGCCATTCCACGAGCGGACGCAATTTTGAAGCGTGACATGTTGGGTATCAATTTACTCAGCGTAACATTATCTTTCACAATATAAAAAAAAAATTGGGCTAACTTTACTGTTGTCCTATTTTTTTATTAAAAAAAAGTGTATTTTTTCCCAAAAAAGTGCGCTTGTAAGACCGCTGCGCAAATACGGTGTGACAGAAAGTATTGCAACAACCGCCATTTTATTCTCTAGGGTGTTAGAATAAAAAATATATATAATGTTTGGGGGTTATAATTAGAGGGAAGGAGATGGCAGGGAAAACAGGCAGGGAAACTCCATTAGCATTGCTGCTTGTCCTGTCATACCAACGACCACCACAAGATGGCGCTAGATCACAGAAGGAAGCATAGGCCTGCAGAAGGCCGCAAAGCCGCGGCCTCAATTACCGGCCGGCGCAGCCTGACGCGATCCCGCGGCGCAGAGGGGGGGGGGGGCACGGAGACACAGGATACCGCAGCTGTGCTGCCCCAGGCGCCAGGTCGCTAATTCTAGTCGCAATGGCGACCTGGCGCCCGGGGTTTGTCGAGCCCTGATATAAATTATTATTATACACGATTTATATAGCGCCAACAGTTTACAATGTATAGGGGGGGACAACACAATTACAGTACAGTTCAATACAAAAAGGTACAGGAGGGTCCTGCTCGTAGAGCTTACATTCTAAAGGGAGGGGGTGGTGGTACAAAAGGTAATAGCTGCAGAGAATGATTTGATGGGGGTGGCTCGGGTACAGTTATTAGGTGGGTGTGAGATAGGCTTCCCTGAATAAATGAGTTTTCAGGGATCTCCTAAAGGTGGAAAGGGTAGGGGCTGATCGGACATGCTGGGGCAGGGAGTTCCAGAGGATGGGAGAGGCTCTGGAGAAGTCCTGAAGGCAAGCATGGGAGGAGTTAACAAGGGAGCTAGAGAGCATTAGGTCCTGGGAGGAACAGAGAGGACGATTTGGGCGATATCTGCAGATGAGGTTGGTGATGTACTTGGGGCAACAAATTAAATAAAAAATACTAATGACTACCTACAAAGCCATCCACAACTCTGCCCCTAGCTACATTACTGACCTAGTCTCAAAATACCAACCTAAAAGTTCTCTTCGTTCTTCGCAAGACCTCCTGCTCTCTAGCTCTCTCATCACCTCCTCCCACGCTCGCCTCCAGGACTTTTCCAGAGCCTCTCCAAGCCTATGGAATGCCTTACCCCAATTTGCCCGCTTATCTCCTACTCTATTAGCTTTTAGACAATCCCTGAAAACCCTTCTCTTCAGAGAAGCCTGTCCCACCCACACCTAACAACTGTTTTTTTTTCATCTTGTCCATCTGATCATCCCCCACAACTTACTACCCTTTGTTCCACTTGACCCTCCCTTCTAGATTGTAAGCTCTAACGAGCAGGGCCCTCTGATTCCTCCTGTATTGTATTGTAATTGTACTGTCTTCCCCGATGTTGTAAAGCGCTGCGCAAACTGTTGGCGCTATATAAATCTTGTATAATAATAATAGTATAATAATATATACACACAATATTGTGCAAAAGTTTGTAGGTAGGTGTGAAAAAAAATGCTATAAATTAAGAATGCTTTCATAAATAGAAGTTTATTTTTTATCAATTAACAAAATGGAAAGTAAATGAACAGAAGAGAAATCCAAATCAATATTTGGTGTGACCACTCATTGGCTTCAAACCAGCATCAATTCTTCTAGGTACACTTACACACAGTTTTTGAAGGAACTCGGCAGGTAGGTTGTTTCAAACATTTTGGAGAACTAACCACAGATCTTCTGTGGATGTAGGCTGCCCTAAATCCTTCTGTCTCTTCATGATGTTGAGATCAGGGCTATGTTGGGGCCAAACCATCACTTTTCGGACTCCTTGTTCTTCTTTACGCAGAAGATAATTCTTAACCACTTGCCGACCGCTGCCTGTACTTTTACGTCGGCAGAATGGCACGGCTGCGCAAAGTAACGTATATTTACGTAACTTTGAATTTCTGTGACCGTGTCCGCGATCGTGTTACGGAGCTGTGTAAATAGGGCATCTCCTTGTTCTGCCTAGTGATAGGACACTGATCGTCTGCTCCCTGTAATCGGGAGCAGCGATCAGTGTTGTATCACAGTAAGCCCAGTGTCCCCACACAGTTAGAACACCTCCCTAGGACACACTTAACCCCTTCATCGCCCCCTAGTGGTTAACCCCTTCCCTGCCAGTCACATTTATACAGTAACCAGTGCATTTTTATAGCACTGATCACTGTATAAATGTGAATGGTCCCAAAATAGCGTCAAAAGTGTCCGATGTGTCCGCCATAATGTCGCAGTCACGATAAAAATTGCAGAACGCCGCCATTACTAGTAAAAAAAAAAAATATTAATAAAAATGCCATAAAACTATCCCCTATTTTGTAGATGGTATAACTTTTGCGCAAACCAATAAATAAACGCTTATTGCGATTATTACCAAAAATATGTAGAAGAATACATATCGGCCTAAACTGAGGAAAATATTTGGTTTTTTATATATTTCTGGGGGATATTTATTATAGCAGAGGTGATGAAATACCACCAAAAGAAAGCTCTATTTGTGGGAAAAAAGGACATCAATTTTGTTTGGGAGCCACGTCGCATGACCGCGCAATTGTCAGTTAAAGCGACGCAGTACCAAATCGCAAGAAGTTGCCCGGTCATTTGGCAGCCAAATCCTCTGGGGCTGAAGTGGTTAATTACATTGGCTGTATATTTGGGGTCATTGTCCTGCTGCAGAATTAATTGGGGGTCAGTCACCCTGATGGTATGGCATGATGGATAAGCATTTGCCTGTATTTTTCAGCATTGAGGACACCACTGATCCTGACCAAATCTCCAACTGCATTTACAGAAATTCAGCCCCAAACGTGCAAGGAACCCCCACCATGCTTAAAGCGGAGGTTCTGCGGTCCATAGTTGTTTTTTTTTTTCAGTCCATTAAATTGCGTTACAGATGACTATTTAGTACTCACTCGTCCTGCGCTTTATTACATCCCCCGTCCGTTTTGGTAAAAAAAAAACGTTTATAAAAAAGGTTGCTGTTTTCCATTTTACTTGTGGGCATTCTGAAGCCCACAAGCACAGACTTCCGGGTAGCGGTGAATGCGCGTCTCCCGGCATTCACCGCTCTATCTGACGTGATAAGTGTTGACAGCGAGCAGCGCCGTCAACACTTCCTGGTTGCCATCACAACGGGCGGAGGCGTCGGAAGTTCCCGCCCCGTTGTGATGGCAACCAAAAATACACAGGTCAGTACGGGGAGGGAGAGCAGATGATCTCGCGAGATTTCGCACGCAGCAGCGATCCGCACTGACTCCTGGGAATGCTGACACTTAGCTCCCAGGAGTTGGGGAAAGGAATGTGCACGCCCACTCCCGCGGGAGTAAGACAGGAAGTACCATAAATAAAACAGAAAATATAAGGTAATTACAACACTTATAAAATAATTTTTTGTCATTTGCGCATCTATGCAATGCACAGAAGTGTATAGCATTAAGTCAGTAATTTGGGTGAACCTCCGCTTTAACTGTTACCTGCAGACACTTATTATTGTACCGCTTTTCAGCCCTGCGTGAACAAACTGCCCCCTGCTACAGCCAAATATTTAAAATTTTGACTCATCAGTCTAGAGCACTTGCTGACATTTTTCTGGATCAAAATTCCTATGTTTTTGTGCATAGTTGAGTCGCTTAGCATTGTTTCCATGTCGGTGGTATGGCTTTTTGGTCGTAGTTCTTCCTTATAGACCCCTTCTGGCCAGACTTTTCAGGACAGTAGATGGGTGTACCTGGGTCCCACTGGTTTCCGCCAGTTCTTTGCTGATGGCACTGCTGGACTTCTTCCATTGTTGAAGGGAAGTAAGCATGATGTGTGAGTGTGATTTGTTGCTTCCTCTCCTCCCTCTGCATGTGCAAGAGTCACTTTTGATCATTTATCTCAACATTAAGCAATCCTGAGCGATGGTCCTGGAGTGTGTCTGTGAGAATTTTTGCCAATTCAGGCAAAAAGAGCATCTGGGAGGTAAGTTATTGGTTACCTGAAGATCTGGCTTGCAGTCTGGTGTTCCAACCTTTCGCAAAGGTTGAGGTCAGGGCTATGAGTAGACCACTTGAGTTACTCCATATCAAACTGGTCAACCTGTGCCTTTATGGAGCTGTCCTTGTGCACAGGGGCACAGTTATTCTGGAACAAAGAAGATCTTTACCAAACCATTGCCACAAGGTTGTATATGCACAAATGTCTTGTCATTAGTGGTACCTTTCACTGGAAGTGGCCAGCTCTTACATTTATAGAAACTAGTACTACAACTTCTATGAAACATGAGCTATGAATGGAGGGGGTGGACCTTTCAATTGTTCCCTGTGGTCCATTCATAGATTGTTTCATTCATAAAAGCTGTAGTACCAGCTTCTGTGAATGAACAAGCTGGGCGGAAAGGGTAGCCGTGCTCTCTTGATGAGTGCCTGTGACAGCTCCCTTAGTTCTATTAATCCCTGCGGCACCAGAAGCTTAAGGTTGCGGAGGTGCAAATAGGGCATTGAAGGAGGAAGATCTCTGCTAAACAAGAACACAGCAGCACAAGGGACACATCTCACTGAAGGGGAGTTATGTCCGTTGAGCTTTTTTTAAATGTTTAAAGGCTTTAAACTCAAAAGAGTTTTTACATGTCTCGGAGACTCTGGTGTATGCACACCAAAATGGATAGTGCGGATGCAGAGTTTCCTATCACAGCACTGGAAATGACTAATGCCCCGTACACACGGTTGGACTATAGTCCGGCCAAAGGCACATCGGAATTCCGGTGGAATTCCATCGGAGTAAAAGAGAACACGTTCTCTATCTAAACTCCAACGGAATTCCTATGAATTAAGTCCGATGGGGCAAACACATGGTCGGAATTTCAGATGAAAAAACTCTGTCAAGCTTTTTTCATCGGAAATTCCGACCGTGTGTACAAGGCATAAGAGAGTATAGCATAGGCAGATCCTCACTCATAACAGCCATTTGGAAAGTGTTCATTAATTGTGCTTATTTGCCTTTGCTCTGTATCTACAAAACAGAATCAGGTGAAGATCTGCAGAAAAGTTTACTCATCATAATGCATGTAATGACTGGAAGATAATTTCTCTTTAACTTGGTACATGACAACAGTTTATGGTAAAACGTGATGTGCTCGACAAAGGCTGAGCCATTAAAGGCTTTCAGCAGTGAAAACAGTCAGAAGAAGCCAATAACGGGTTTGCCCTTGTAGACACTGATTAATTTACTGTGACAGCAATTAGTAAAATAAGCAAGAAAATGTCATATTTACAGATCTTGCCTGAACTTAAAGCAGCACCAAACTCTGATTTTCAATGGCATTGTAGCATAAGTAAAATGATTATGGCTAAGCATTATGGTCATTAGAGCTCTAGAATAGCCCTTATTATGTCATCTGAATCATGTTACTGGTATATTAACCTTGCAGAGGGAGTCTTAAAGTCTACAGGCATTTACACTGAAGACATTAAAACTGCTATGAATGAGAAAAATGAAGCTAGTGTCTTTTTTTTTTTGTGGTCGCTAGTTTTTATTGCAAGAACAGAGAAAATGTCTACAGCGAGGAACTGAATAGATGTAATTTTTTATATCTGCTATATTAACTTTTATTACAATTCTTGCATTTTTTTTTTTTTATATAAGGAAAAGTACGCGTTTGATCATTAAAAATGACAACTGGAAAAAGTGCAGTCGCTATTAGATTTATCATCAGTCAAAGTTTGCTTGTTGGAACATTAAAGTAATGCCATTTGCACGCTCTCGTGTCTTTTTGGAGAATCTTTAAATGTCGTGGATAACATATTAGAATGCTGACATACAAAATCAATGGACCCATTATAATGTGTTTTTGTTGTTACTGGTAAATGCCAAATAATATTGGTGATTGTCATGTTGTGTTTAAAGTTATAGAGTACTTTCACTAATGAGCCATTGTAGATTAGGACTGTAATGTTGAGCTAACAGTCATATTTCATGTGACTTTTTACTTTGGACATGCTGTCATATATTACTATTGTGCCTGACGTATAATTTTGCAAATGCTCCCACTAGGTAGCTAGTGTGTCATAGGGAATGTCCAAGGTTCCTACTTAAAGCCAAGTTCCAGCTTGACAAACACTCTCTGCCCCCCGGGCTCCTCACCCTGCCAACCCCTCCTTGAGTTCTCCCATAATTTTTTTAATTGCTGTATACATACAATTTTAATAAGTGTTTTTGGTCTAATCATGTGATCCTAGGGGTTCACTTCCTCCAGTTCTGTCCTCAGTGGTGGGCGGGCCTGAAATGTGGTACTGTTCTCTGTGGTACTCTCCTGTATTCCTAGAGCTAGGGGGGGCACCTCAAGGGGCAGATCCATCATGCCCTGGGCTCTCAAGATGTCTGATGAACAACCCTAAAGAAGTCCACTACTGGACTGCAGATCAGCGAGTCTTCAGGGGAAACTGATGGAGAGGAGGTTGTTATTGCAGTGGGAGCTTGTATTAAAGAAAACAAGGGGCCATTTTTATAAAAAGATCAGGAGCACACCAACAACAAAGTTACTTTAATCAGCTTCCAAAATAATAATACAATGCTTTCACTAGGTAAGAAAAAATATGCTTATCAGTGGCCCAAAAGTTCAGTCTTCTAGGAGTATAACTGTTAGAAATTCTGTATATAGCCCTACAGAACAGTGCACAGTCTACATTGACTTTGCTGCTTAACTGCAAACAGGAAACAGGAACTTTATTTAGAATGAAGACATAGATTATTACTATAGATGCAGCTGCAAACTTGTAAACACTGCCATCTACTGGTTGAAGAATATATCTCGACTGAATACTGATATTGATGTAATTATTGCATAAAATACAATACTGTATTCCAACAATAGCACAGGAAGCATTGTGTTGTGGCCAGTGGTGGGGTTAAGCACTGGGTCGTATCCAGGGACACAAGGATCAGAAGAGATGAGAGAAACAGGACTTGCTGTTACCATTTTCCAGTGCAGCATTCTGCAGCCAAGATGTTTGGAGTTCTTCCCCCCTTCACCAAGAGATGTGACCAATGCAGACCCAGTAAGTGATGAGGATAATAACTCCAATGCTCTACACCAGGGGTCTCCAAACTTTTTAAACAAAGGGCCAGTTTTTTGTCCCTCAGACTTTAAGGGGGCCGGACTGTGACAAGTGGGAGTAGAAAATGCCCAGCGTAAGTAGGAACAGACAATGTCTCAGGCTTGGTGATCAGTGGGGATAAAAAAATTGCGCCTGTGGTCAGTAGGAATAGATGTCCATTGCTGGTATGAGTGGGAGTGTTAATGCCTAGTTGTTTATATCAGGAGAAAGAATTATTCCCCATCTTTGGTGTCAGTGGGCTGATTAGTGTCCCAATGTTGTTGTCAGTGGAAGGAATGGTTCTTGTATCAGGGGGAGAAACAGTGCCCTAAGGGCTGGATAAAGGCAAGCAAAGGGCCACATTCAACCTACAGGTCACAGTTTGGAGACCACTGCTCTATACTAAAGGATGCTGAACTGGAACAGATATAACAAAATGCTTTCCATTGGTAAATTTAACAGACCAACATTGAGTAAATAAAAGAAGCTTTTTGCTAGGCTTTACATACACTTTAATGCAGAGTTTGCTAGACATGCATTAATGTGTATATCATCTTGAAGGGGCTTACTTTAGATTATCAATCATTAAACCTAATAGAAGCACATGCATTTAGCTTTATTGCCATGCATTCCTTCTGGCGATTTTTAAAAAGTGGCTTTGAAAACTTCAGTCAAGAATCACCAAATTTCCATTTTTCTTAAAAAAATAATTTTTTGTGTGTGAAAAATTGAAGTTTTTACTATTTAACATTAGGTTTATTATAAAAAAGGGGAAAAAAATAAGGGTTTTTTTGGGACTTTAAATGAGGTTCAGGGGCCGTTCAGATCCCCTCCTCCATCCCGGGTTTAGTATTCAAAAAGGAAAGTAGAGGGCGGGACTTTGTATGAGGCACACGGACACAAAGAGATAACTTTGATGGAGGACAGCTTTTAATTGGTTCAAATCGCAATACAATTTCATATTTAAATTTTATGCATTTTGCTATATATCAATACTTTTTTATATTTCATCCGAACCAAATATTGCACAATAGTAAATAAATATTCCATGAAGGATATTTCATATATTTACAGATACACAGTACATATCTTCCAGACATTGCAGTCGCTACCTATGCAACTTGGTAATCCACTAAAACATTTTCTTTAAAAAAAGGAGACATAAGCAGGGGGGGATTTGGTATATATTGGAAGGAACGTCCATAAAGGTTGATGAGTATATACACTTATTGGTAGATATTAGCTCTATGCATTTCGGGCCTTGCGGGCCGCTCATCAGGAGCAAAAACCGAAGTGATCATCTAGGGATGAAAAAGACAGATACATTTTAATGATCTAAAAGAATGCTACAGAGCTGGTGGGCGAACATAGAATAGGAGAAAAATCCCCCACCCATACATTTAACCCACAGAACTTACGGATGCGTCTGCATGGGGGTGGTGTGTCCACAAGAGTCACGGACCAGCCAGAGGGCGTCACAACCGGGAGCTGGGGAGGCATGGCAGGGCGACAACGACCCATACTAACAACGCCCCGTGAGGGTGGAAAAATAAAATTCAAAGTGGTTGTGAGCTATGTAGGGTAACCCCAAATGTGGGGACCTCTGTGAAAAAAGAAAAAAAAATTTTTTTTTTTAAAACTGTCACACTAAAAAAATGTTGTAACACTAAAAGCTGTGTGTATCTGTATGTGAAAAAGTGGTGTGTGTCAGGGTGTGGGGGAGGGTAGTGTGAGGTGAGAGGACATTAATTAGGCAGGGAAAGAAAAGAAAAAAGGGAGAAAAAGAAAACAGGGAAAAGGCTGAGAAAAAAAGAAAAAGAAAAAAAGGGAGCAATAAAAGGGATTAAAGAAAGGAAAGCCAAATAGTGAGTGAATATTGGGAAGAGAAGAAGATACCTGTTGCAAAGTGGAAAAGACATACAGATAAAAAAGCCAGATAGTGTGTCAATATTGAGGAGAAAAGAAAATACCTGTTGCAAAGTGAAGAGAGCAAGTTATGCAGTGTGAGTGCTGTTCCACACTGAGAAGTGATGTGTGTGATCCTGAGTGTAGGGCCCAACAAAGGGAGAGGCCTATATGGGAAGTGCCGCCATAGCCACGCCCCCAACGTCACACTGACACATGCAAGTGGGGGAGAGAGGAGGGAAGGCGCCATCAACCAGGCCAGGCTATGGCGGCACTTCCCATATAGGCCTCTCCCTTTGTTGGGCCCTACACTCAGGATCACACACATCACTTCTCAGTGTGGAACAGTACTCACACTGCATAACTTGCTCTCTTCACTTTGCAACAGGTATTTTCTTTTCTCCTCAATATTGACACACTATCTGGCTTTTTTATCTGTATGTCTTTTCCACTTTGTAACAGGTATCTTCTTCTCTTCCCAATATTCACTCACTATTTGGCTTTCCTTTCTTTAATCCCTTTTATTGCTCCCTTTTTTTCTTTTTCTTTTTTTCTCAGCCTTTTCCCTGTTTTCTTTTTCTCCCTTTTTTCTTTTCTTTCCCTGCCTAATTAATGTCCTCTCACCTCACACTACCCTCCCCCACACCCTGACACACACCACTTTTTCACATACAGATACACACAGCTTTTAGTGTTACAACATTTTTTTAGTGTGACAGTTTTAAAATAAAAAATAATAATTTTTTTTTTCTTTTTTCACAGAGGTCCCCACATTTGGGGTTACCCTACATAGCTCACAACCACTTTGAATTTTATTTTTCCACCCTCACGGGGCGTTGTTAGTATGGGTCGTTGTCGCCCTGCCATGCCTCCCCAGCTCCCGGTTGTGACGCCCTCTGGCTGGTCCGTGACTCTCGTGGACACACCACCCCCATGCAGACGCATCCGTAAGTTCTGTGGGTTAAATGTATGGGTGGGGGATTTTTCTCCTATTCTATGTTCGCCCACCAGCTCTGTAGCATTCTTTTAGATCATTAAAATGTATCTGTCTTTTTCATCCCTAGATGATCACTTCGGTTTTTGCTCCTGATGAGCGGCCCGCAAGGCCCGAAATGCATAGAGCTAATATCTACCGATAAGTGTATATACTCATCAACCTTTATGGACGTTCCTTCCAATATATACCAAATCCCCCCCTGCTTATGTCTCCTTTTTTTAAAGAAAATGTTTTAGCGGATTACCAAGTTGCATAGGTAGCGACTGCAATGTCTGGAAGATATGTACTGTGTATCTGTAAATATATGAAATATCCTTGATGGAATATTTATTTACTATTGTGCAATATTTGGTTCGGATGAAATATAAAAAAGTATTGATATATAGCAAAATGCATAAAATTTAAATATGAAATTGTATTGCGATTTGAACCAATTAAAAGCTGTCCTCCATCAAAGTTATCTCTTTGTGTCCGTGTGCCTCATACAAAGTCCCGCCCTCTACTTTCCTTTTTGAATTAGGTTTATTATAGTTTATGTGATTATTGAATGATCTTGTTTTTGCACTAAACTTGGTAGTATCCAAAGAAGCTTAAAGCTCCCCTGAAAGATGCACCAGGCACATTGAAATCTTTCATAAATTTCATAAGCACTAAGCCGAAACATTGCAATCTTGGGAGCTTTTGTTTCTCTGCTTAGTTCTTATTCAAGGCTTTTTCAAGCATGAAAAAAGTTTCTGCTTTGAGAATAACAAACATTTCTAGAAAGAATGGGACCTGAACAACGAGCCATAGAAGAGGTTTTCTATATTTAATAAATATTTTAATGTGGTTTATATGGTTACTTGATATTCATACACTCTCAAGAAGCACAGAGGGAAACAATACATTATAATATTGCATCAAGGTTGTGTCATCCCATATCCAGTTGGGGGAGATCTGTGGAAACTTCATGAATTGTATATTTTCTGTACATGTTTATGTGGCCCTACTCCTGTCAGTCCGCAATTTTTTTTTTTCCCCCATATTTTTAGACCACCAACATACAGTGTCTCACAAAAGTGAGTACACCCTTTACATTTTTGTACATATTTTATTATATCTTTTCATGTGACAACACTGAAGAAATGACACTTTGCTACAATGTAAAGTAGTGAGTGTACAGCTTGTATAACAGTGTAAATTTGCTGTCCCCTCAAAATAACTCAACACACATTAATGTCTAAACTGCTGGAAAAGTGAGTACACCCCTAAGTGAAAATATCCAAATTGGGCCCAAAGTGTCAATATTTTGTGTGGCCACCATCATTTTCCTGCACTGCCCTAACCATCTTGGGCATGGAGTTTACCAGAGCTTCACAGGTTGCCACTGGAGTCCTCTTCCAATCCTCCATGACGACATCACAGAGCTGGTGAATGTTGGAGACCTTGCACTCCTCCACCTTCCGTTTGAGGATGCCCCACAGATGCCCAATAGGGTTTAGATCTGGAGACATGCTTCGCCAGTCCATCACCTTTACCCTCAGCTTCTTTAGCAAGGCAGTGGTCGTCTTGGAGGTGTGTTTGGGGTCGTTATCATGTGGGAATACTGCCATGCGGCCCAGTCTCCGAAGGGAGGGGATCATGCTCTGTTTCAATATGTCACAGTACATGTTGGCATTCATGGTTCCCTCAATGAACTGTAGCTCCCCAGTGCCAGCAGCACTCATGCAGCCCCAGACCATGACACCCCCACTACCATGCTTGACTGTAGGCAAGACACGCTTGTCTTTGTACTCCTCACCTGGTTGCTGCCTCACATGCTTGACCCCATCTGAACCAAATATGTTTATCTTGGTCTCATCAGAGCACAGGACATGGTTCCAGTAATCCATGTCCTTAGTCTGCTTGTCTTCAGCAAACTGTTTGCGAGCTTTCTTGTGCATCATCTTTAGAAGAGGCTTCCTTTTGGGACGACAGCCATACAGACCAATTTGATGCAGTGTGCGGCATATGGTTTGAGCACTGACAGGCTGACCCCCCCACCCCTTCAACCTCTACAGCAATGCTGGCAGCACTCATATTTCTATTTCCCAAAGACAACCTCTGGATATGTTGTTAAGCATGTGCATTCAACTTCTTTGGTCGACCATGGCAAGGCCTGTTCTGAGTGGAACCTGTCCTGTTAAACCGCTATATAGTCTTGGCCACCGTGCTGCAGCTCAGTTTTAGGGTCTTGGCAATCTTCTTATAGCTTATGCCATCTTTATGTAGAGCAACAATTCTTTTTTTCAGATCCTCAGAGAGTTCTTTGCCATGAGGTGCCATGAGGTGCCATGTTGTACTTCCAGTGACCAGTATGAGAGAGTGAGAGCCATAACACCAAATTTAACACACCTGCTCCCCATTCACACCTGAGACCTTGTAACACTAACGAGTCACATGACAACGGGGAGGGAAATTGGCTAATCGGGCCCAATTTGGACATTTTCACTTAGGGGTGTACTCACTTTTGTTGCCAGCGGTTTAGACATTAATGGCTATGTGTTGAGTTATTTTGAGGGAAAGCAAATTTACACTGTTATACAAGCTGTGCACTCACTACTTTACATTGCAGCAAAGTGTAATTTCTTCAGTGTTGTCACATGAAAAGATATAATAAAATATTTACATAAATGTGAGGGGTGTACTCACTTTTGTGAGATACTGTACATAGTACAACTTCTTCTCCAGAGAATCTTACAATCTAAGATCCCTACCATAGTTATATATGCTGGGTTGATAGGAAGGCAGAAAAGGTGCTTATCATGGAAACTGTTCCTTAGTCCTGTGCACCAAACCCACATTATAACTGCAGGTTGCAGCGTGAGATCAGTAGGTTTTTGTGCAGTGTCAGCTGCAAGTGTATTCAGAAGGCTGTGCTTGGTGCAATACTGGAGGGGTTGGAGTGGACTGATGCCTCTTAGGCCTAGGGAGAAGAGATTTTGTGTAGGGATGAAGTGAACAGTCATCAAGCCTCCACCCCTCCTCCTGTGGTTGAATTGCTTGCTGCTTGGCTAGGCACACTGCAGTGTTTGAAGTTGGTCACTCTCTCACTCAGTGGTGGTCTCTCAGTCAAGAATTAGGTCTCAGTAGAAGACAACCACATAATCCACCTTCTGTTTGCAATTGCGTTTTTGGTATTTTCCATGTGGCCAATTGACTGAGCACCTGACGTCAAAGATTTTAGAGATAATACAAGCATCAAACCGGCATTTTAGAGCCCAAAGCGTGTTTGGTTTATTAAAAATGTCCAAACCAAATTACATTTTACATACAACCCATTTTGGGAACTTTAAAATAACCTCTGCATCTAGGCTTGGTAAACTGGTATAAATTGAGGATAAACTCTGGAGATTAAACACATTGGAAGTTTTCTTTCTAGACATTGTAAAAAGGCATGCTCCTCAGCAGCTACCTCATTCCACTTGTAAGCTGCTTCCCCCGAGTCAACACACTCGAATCATGTTACATATGTAGCAAGGTGTTACTTTTGCACGTAGCTTATGGACTACAATTTGTGCTTAATAAGAACTTAGCTCCTTTTGTTGTCCGTTTGTATCATACTGCTGCAATTTGTTTGGTTCAGCTATGATAGGAACAATGCATGATGGACCTTGTGGTGCAGAGAGACAGAGACACTATTGCTGTGGGTCAGAAGTAGACTACAAGGCCCACAACGCCACTGTGCTGCCAGGGTGCGTGGCGCCACACACAGCCTGCTGGGAGAATTTATTTAAGACAAGGCGGGGCTTGTGTTTGGTCTCTTGGCCTCTTTTGTCTTTTTGTGTTCAGTCTCTTGGGACGCCATCTTGCAACAGGCAAGAGGCCTGTAGCGAGGGTGCTTAGGCCGGAGAAGCCTGGGCCTAAAGTGACGGAGACCGGATCGCCTGTCGGAGGGATTCCTGCCACAGCCCAGCTGATCGGACCAGCGAGAGGGACTGCTTTACACTCCTCTGCATCCAGAGTCACCTATCCACCAATGCCTTGTGAGCGGCTAAGCGGAGGACCAGAGACCACGACCCATCCAGAGGCTGAGAGCCAAGAGGGCCCAAACGGAGCACTCCGGCGAGGTGAGGCCTCATGTGGTGAGAGGGCACCTGCCCACCAACATAACTAACTGTGTCACAGGAAGGTGACTTCCATAGTTTTACTTATACTTGCTGGAAACTGCAGTGCCTTAAGTGGAGACACGCTACATTCAGGAGTGATTTAGCGCTCTGGGAAGTATCAGCATTCCACTTGCCCTTACACCACACATGTTAAGTGTTCAATCCTTCTTCACCCTTTTTGTTGGATTACAAATACTAAAGTGCACCAACAAAAGCTAGCGAAGATTACTGGAAACTTTTAAGAACAATCATTAGTTCAGCTCACTGACTAGGTTGATACAGCGGGACGCGCACCAGTAAAGCTGCCCACCAGGGGGAGCCAGATAGTTTGTTGAACTTGCACGTGTAGATCAACTGATTGCATTTATTTTATTGTCATTGTGCTGTTCTAGTGAGCTGGGTTGGACTTGGTGGAGAAGTATCCCACTGCGGATTACATTACAGTGGGAGATTCCTCCACCGTGCACTTCCTCAGGTCAGACCCTAAGTTGAGTGAATTTGGGTCTCTTGGTTTACAGGTGAAACCTTGGAACTGTTGTGTATATGTATGTCAGTTGACTCTCACAGGGACCTGTTTGAGTCGAATATTATATGTGTAATCTCTATTTCTTTACGTAAACATATTACCTTTTGGTTGAACTACTTCTTGTGTGGGACTCTGTCTTTTGCAGCTGTGTGGAAGGCAAACCACAACAAGGTAACAACATTTAATTACATTTATTGTTGTGTGATATCATTGTGGCCCTCTATAGCCTTTAGGGGCCCACAATCACATTATTGTTATTATTATCCAGTTGTGCCAAGGGGGAATCGAGCCAAATTACAGGGGTTGATAGGCAGATTACAGGCCCAAAACTTAAACCAGCAGCTCCTACTGGGGTAGTGCTATACATAGTTGCATGAAGTGGTAGGTATGTTGTTGTGAGGGTGGATATTATACTGCATAGCTGAACAAATGGCTTTAGGAGGATTGAAGTGGATATATGTCCTTGCCTGTGCAACCCCTCTACGCAGTTGGTCTGAAAGACTTGACTGCACACAAGTAATATGGTACATTTGGTGTAATACCACTGAATGCATGCAGTGTTAGCTAAATGTTGGAGGGATATTCTGCGGTTGCATAATCTACAGTTGTCTATTTAGTCATGCCCTCTTTCAATTTTGTATCCACGCCTCAATTCACAAAAGTTTTCAGCAAGCACAACATCCTTGCCCACTGAACAACCAGGCTCCTAGTTCACCATGAATCATGCAATCTATTTATGGATTTTGGGGAATATTTACATGCTTGTAGGCATTTCCCAACATCTTCTGACAGAGTTTGGCTGAATGGTCTTACTAACTATCCAGGATGAATTTTCAAGGCCAATCACATTTTTATTTTATTTTTTACATAAGCTGGCTTTCAAGTACGGTACTCTTTTTCCCTCTTTCATAGGCCAGGATGTGGATTTCCATCCATTGGGAACAGGCATATTTGTACAATGGTCTTTCACTGGAAAGAGTATTCATTGGGGTGGTTGTGTAAGCATGGCCAGGAGTTATGCAAAGTCTGTAGACAGCTTTAGCCACAGTTTGTTGTTTTGAGAAAAATTGTACTGCAATAAAGCCCAATAATTACCTATAGAATTCCACAGTTTTCTTTAAGACATGTTTAAAGAATGCTAATATAAGTGAGAACAACATGTGTATGCTTCTTAAACAGAGAATGACATTCTTTATTAAGGTAGACAAACAAAACCTAATTAATTATCACTTCAGAAAATGATTATATCACACATATAAAAACACTAGGATAAGCAACACATCTCTTCTTAATAGCTGCACCTTTCTTAGTTAAACTCAATACAATGCAAAGTTGTCATAAAGATTCACTATTTCTATGCTCTGTGCAACTACTGAAGTGCAGACGAGATTAGTGGTCCCAAAAAGAACCTTGCTTGCCATTACTTAGCAGCTCTAAAGCTGCATTCTTTCATTTTCTCGGTTCTAATATTCCCAATGCTACATGATAACTAGTAAAAGCCTTATTTTACTTACTGTACATTCTATAGAATTCAACTAAAGACCCAAGCACTGTTCTGTACCTAAAAGCATCATAGTTTCGTAGTTACATAACTACATAGTTGGTGAGGTTGAAAAAAGACACAAGTCCATCAAGTCCAACCTATGTGTGTGATTATATGTCAGTATTACATTGTATATCCCTGTATGTTGTGGTCGTTCAGGTGCATATCTAATAGTTTTTTTTAATTATCGATGCTCCCCGTTGAAACCACCGCCTGTGGAAAGGAATTCCACATTTTAACTACTCTTAGGGCCAGTTCACACCAGATGCAGTTCCATACAGTTCCGTGCGCATTTTTCTGCACTAAAAATGCATGCACAGTGTTTTCCATGTATTCCAATGGCTCTAGTTCACACCATGCATTCAGTTTCTGGTCAGTTTCCGGTGCAGAAACTGACCGGAAACTGACTTCATGGTGTGAACTAGAGCCATTGGAATACATGGAAAACACTGTGCATGCATTTTGTGCAGAAAAAAAAACGCACGGAACTGAACGGAAATGCATCTGGTGTGAACTAACCCTCTACGCAGTTTAAGGTAAAACCACTTTTCTTCCAGTTTTAATGAGTGGCCGCGTGTCTTATTAAATTCCCTTTCGCAGAAAAGTTTAACCCTATTGTGGGGTCACCAGTATGGTATTTGTACACTGAAATCATATCCCCTCTCAAGCGTCTCTTCTCCAGAGAAAATAAGTTCAGTGCTCGCAACCTTTCCTCATAACTAATGTCCTCCAGACCCTTTATTTGTTTTGTTGCCCTTCTCTGGACTCTCTCCAGTTCCAGTACATCCTTCCCGAGGACTGGTGCCCAGAACTGGACAGCATACTCCAGGTGCGGCCGGACCAGAGTCTTGTAGAGTGGGAGAATTATCGTTTTATCTGTGGAGTTAATCCCCTTTTTAATACATGCCAATATTCTGTTTGCTTTGCTTGAAGCAGCTTGGCATTGCATGCCATTGCTGAGCCTGTCATCTACTAGGACCCCCAGGTCCTTTTCCATCCTAGATTCCCCCAGAGGTTCTCCCCTAGTAAGTAGATTGTATTCATATTTTTGCCACCCAAATGCATTATTTTAAATTTTTCTACATTAAACCTCATTTGCCGTGTAGTTGCCCACCCCATTAATTTGTTCAGATCTTACAAAGTTTCCACATCCTGTGGAGAAGTTATTGCCCTGCTTAGCAAAGTATCGTTCGCAAATACAGAGATTGCACTGTTCATCCCATCCTTGAGGTCGTTTATGAAATAATTTGTTAAATGCTGCAATAGAGGCAAGAACAGTGAGGGAGAGATGGTTCAGTGAGTATAACTGGGCTAGGGCAGCTTTTTTTACTTTTTTAATATTTGCTAGATGTAACAGGTTTCGTGTCCATTCTGCATTCTATTCTTTATATGTAATTACTTTTCTTCATATATTTGCATATTTCTGCCTTTGCCATCTTCGAGAATTTTTTAATGTGTGACTGCTCAGTCTTTTTTTTAATTTTTTATGGGTGACTGAGTTAACAGATAAATGGCTGGTGGAATCACCTCAACCTGTTTTTAACTGTCAGACATGTGTAATATACCAAGGGACGAATCAGATAAACCTCAACCAAGCAGTATATTCATAGGATTTTCTGGTTTTAATTTGGATCTTATAGATTAAAAATTGTTTAAAAAAAAATACTTAATTTAGATATACTTTAAGCATCAACAAAGATATCAATACTTAATTTAGATATCCATCCATCCAGGAATGGCTAAGGCCCCTGTCAAGTTTCTTTTTTCTTTTTTTCGTATTCTGTATCCTAGGAAGTCAGAGAAAGTCTCTTCAAATTGTAGGAATTCCACTCTCAGGATGTGTATTATCCACCAGATATAATGTGCCGCCCTAAAGTTTTATTCACATTTAATGGGCCCACTTCTTCATTTGAAAGTCTATAGCTGCTGCTTGTGGCTTACTCCACATTTCTTCTTATTCTCTCCACCGATACAAACGCTCCCAGGTAAAACATATGTTAAAGTGGAACTTCAGTCATTTTTTCATCTTACCATCTATTAAATCCTCTGCTCTTGTTGTTTTAACTTTGGATAGTAAAACATTTATTTTTTTGCTAGTAATTCCTTATACAGCCCACTTCCTGTTTCTTGTCTGGTAAAAGGCAGAGGCTTATGACGACATGCACAGCTCTCTCTCTCTCACTCTCGTGAGAGTTTCCCTGGAAGAAATGGGGGGTGAGTCATTAGAGGGCCAATGAGAGCTGCAGAGCTGGAGGTGTGCCTCTGTGTAAATCCAGGAAGTGAACAGGCAGCAGCTTCAGTTGCCCACAGTTAAAATGGTTGAAGCCAGACTCAGTGGAGGGAGATTTCTGCAGCATATTCGGCAAGTACAGAATCACAGTATACCGTATATAAAATAATATGCAAAGCGGTTGGAGGGAAGCTTCAGAATGGCAAAGATGTTTTTATTATAAATTATGTGAGCAGACTGCAGTTCCCCTTTAAATGCAGCAAAAGCCTTGATTCCTCGGTTCTGGAAAACCACCTATGTTCCATCTGTTAAGGAATGGCTTTATGAGATGACCATATACATTCCATGGAGGAGACACTGGCAAAGTCAAATGACCACCTGACACAATTTCACAAAACTTGAAATGCTCGGTTTATTTTTATTTATTCTGATGAAGATACATTGCTAATGGGTACCTGAGGAGATACATGTTGACAGTGTTTTAGACATAACCTACTGATCTTCAGTTCTATCGGTGATGATCCTTATGTACTTATTGTATTGTTATTGGACTAGCCTCTAGGGCCTAATGTTGTCATACCTATTTGACCTATAGTCGTACCTACCCCACCCCTTTTTTATTATTTTTTTCATTTTTTATTGCTTATTAATTCTTTGAATGGATTCTAAGTGAACTGCTATAGAGACTTTCATAATAGCTCACTTTTACTAAGAATGTAACTGCTTTATACCTTGTTAATTGTGACTTTATGATATGATGTTATGCGGTTGCAGACGCCTATATTATTTGATGTTACAAACCACACCCTGTTCCAATTACTACATGATCATACTTCTTCGGACTAATTCATCCACCTCCTATCCTCCTTTGTATTCTACTACATGTTGTGATCTTTGTCACCTTCTTACCTACAACATTCTATAAAAATTCTATTGTTTAACCCCTTCCATACCGGGCCATTGTAAAATGACGCCGGCAGGAACCCTCTCTCCCTCCGGGTGGACGTCATATGATGTCCTGGGTTTGTGGGGGGATATCTGAATGATGCCTGCAGCTAGAGGCATCATTCAGATATTCTTTTTTTCAGCCGGCGATCCTGCTCACCATAAGAACGATCATAGCGGCGGTTCCTCCGCTTGATCGTTCTTATAGGCGGCGGGAGGGGACATCCCCCCCCTCCCGCCGCCATCCGGTGCTTCTCCGGGCTCTCCTGTGCGATCAGGGACCCAAAGAATATCGTCCGGCGCCGGTGGTGGGTCACGTGATGAGCATAGAGATGACTGGTGACCAGATGGTCACCAGTCATCTCTGTGATCGTCGGAGGCCCGGGCGGGATGTGATGACATCACGCCCGGGTCCTCAAATGTAAACAAAGTCGCCATTGCGGCTGTAAGTATGAGATCAGTGAATTATTTTTCACGATCTCATGCTTTCCAGCCTGGAGGAGAGATGTGGGGTCTTATTGACCCCGCATCTCTCCATAAAGAGGACCTGTCACACACATTCCTATTACAAGGGATGTTTACATTCCTTGTAATAGGAATAAAAGTGATCAAAAAAAAAAAAAAAAAAAAAGCGAACACACACGTAAGTCCCGCCCGCATATGTAAACACCATTCAAACCACATATGTGAGGTATCGCCGCGTTTGTTAGAGCGCGTGCAACAATTCTAGCACTAGACCTACTCTGTAACTCTAACCTGGTAACCTGTAAAAGTTTCAAAGCGTCGCCTATGGAGATTTTTAAGTACCAAAGTTTGGCACCATTCCATGAGTGTGCGCAATTTTAAAGCATGACATGTTAGGTATCTTTTTACTCTGAGTAACATAAGCTTTCATATTTAAAAAAAAAATTGGGCTAACTTTACTGTTTTGTTATTTTTTAATTCATGAAACCATTTTTTTCCCCCAAAAAAGGCGTTTGAAAAATTATTGCGCAAATACCGTGCAAGATAAAAAGTTGCAATGGCCGTCATTTTATTCCCTAGGGTGTCTGCTAAAAAAAACATATACAATGTTTGGGGGTTCTGAGTAATTTTCTAGCAAAAGAATGATGATTTGTACATGTAGGAGAGAAGTGCCAGAATAGGCCCGGTATGGAAGTGGTATAAAAAGCCCTGTATGGAAGTGGTTAAAAATAAAGTCTGTAGCGCTACCCCCAGTTAAGAGAGCCGCTGGTATTGATTTGGGCCCTGCAGTGCACCGCTGTCAACCCCTGGCAATCGGCTCTAACCTCCCGTGGCACAGCTAGTAAGGGGAGATAGGACCGCGTGACCGCAACTCTAGGTGACGCAGTCCTATGGCAAACACACACAGTGATATACTTTAAAACTTCTATTAAAGTAAGTGAAACTGACACCAATGTACTTGACCCAGATATTTTACTGAGGCTAATGGGCAAGTAATAAACAACAGTATAACAAGTTGCAGATCCCTGCAATAAACAGTAATAAAGATAAACAGAGTAATCAGAATAATAAAGTATTGCTATGCAACTCTAGCGCTACCCTTTTACAGCTACTTCCCCTCATGGGTAAACTAACACCCAGCACTGTCTACCTATGCAGTCAGGCCTGACTGATCTAAATGGAAGTTCAGTGAAACAATATTCACTAGCAATCTTTTCGGTGGTGCACTTGAAGAACAACTTTGTAATCCCAACGAATAGTAAAGATAAAGGATCTGTCTTTAAACAGCTCTCACCACCCGGACAAGTCCAAGTCCGTTTCCTCCATCGACTCGTCTAGAAACAGGAATCCACCGACATCCAAGTCTTCAATCCTTCTGGTGTACTGCAGCAAGGAGGATTAGGTGTCTCTAAGGCTCTGCTAGGCTGGCAGAGGGCTCTTTGGAAAGGAGCACACGGCCCAGGCTTCAGGCCTTGTGCACACAGCAGTTCAGCACAGAGATCCTCTTGCTAGGAGAGGGGTGTCCAAAGAGACCGACCAAAACTCCGCCTCCCCTTTATAAAGTCTTCCCCAGCAGTCTCTGTTCTGGAGCAATGCACCCTGGGTGCTGCAAGATGTGCTGGGAGATGTAGTCTCTCTGTATTAAAGGGGAATACCCCGCTACACACTCCCCCCACTTTAAATCTTTGGTCCCCAAAGACAGCATCAACAATATGTATATAAAAGATAGTTCACGGTTGTAAAGGAACCTGGCAGGGGAATCTCCCACCTAGCATGGTGAGGAAGATTGTCCTGCTCACAGGCCATATTATTGGAAGTGGCCTGCCTAACTGTGCCAGAGAGTAAGTTGGGGTTGCCCTCCACCAAATGTACAGTGGAGGGACCAGATGTGGGCATGGTCCTTCTTGAGGTTAGGACCGTGTCTTCGGAACTTTCTCTCATCTGATCATGAGTTAGTTTCCGGGGAGGATGAATGACTCTCTTCCTTCTCTTCTCCCTGGGAGTCACAGTCTCAGCTACTCTTGGTTCTTCCTCTGGTACTGAAGCAGGAACCTCTTCCGGTAGTGAGGGTAAGGGATCACATCTGGGGACAGCAGGGGCTAAAAGCCGTTTCACCAGATCGGTATTGGTCCCAATGATGAGAGAGCTTCTTGAGGGCCCTGGCAGCCAGGGACAGACAATGGCCAGTGTCTCAAAGTTCTGGGGCTCCCCAGCCCTCAATGGATCACACGACAACTTGATCCGCACACATCCATCACAAGAGTACTCTTCTGCTAGGATACCCTGAATCTTGGTGTCTCCCATCTCTTCCAGGGGCAGGTATGACAGGTACTTCTTGTAAAAGTCTCTGGTCATTAGGGTAACCTGAGCACCTGTATCAAGGATGGCTCTGGTGTAGATCCCTTCGATCAGAACAGGCACTACAGGCAGAGGACCTACCAATTGGGTAGCAGTCCTTTTGGAAACACCTGTAACAGCAGGCTGGCATACTTGTGCTCTCTTCAGCTTCCGGCGCTGGGAATGCCGTTTCTGGCGCTGTTTGGAAGGCTGATAAGCGTTGTTCACTGAGACGGCATAAACTGCAGGTGTCCTCCACCGTTCCCTCGCAGGTTCAGCGAAAGTTACTTTTGAAGGCCCGGATCTTCTCTCCATTCTTGGGTCACATCTCTGAGGCCTCCGCCAGCCTTCTGTCTCCATTCGTGGACTTGGACATACTCGCTGGTAGTGGCCTACACCTCCACAGTTGAAACAGACAATCTCTCTTCTCTCCTGTGGGGAGGTTGATGTTGAACTGCTCCGGCGTGGTTCACTCTTAATTTCCTCTGGTTCCTCCATTCCTGAGTTTTTAGACAGGAGTGAGGTCAAAAGATCCAGCACCTGGGTCATTTGGTTCTTCAGGATCTCCACTTCTGAGTCCCATTCAGTAGCCATGGCTGATCTGACTCCCACCGCAGGGAGGGTAGTTGGTTCGGTATGTTGACTCCTCCTTTTCTCTTCCAACACAGCCTCCTCCTCCCTGACTATCCGAATCAAGTTGGGGTATTCCAGGCTCTTCCCATCCTGTCGGGTGCGTAGCGCCAATGCAATAGGATCCAGGGGCTGAGCTCCCCTCAATACCTGTTGAGCACGGGCCTCGTCTACTTTCCCTGGGTCGATCCCCTTCTTCAAAATGATCCTATGCAGGATCTTGTCTAGACGTCCCATATATTCTGATAGTTTCTCGCCTGTCTTCTGGTAGCAGTGCTCCAGCTGATAGGTAAGCTCAGTGATTTTTTCTGTCCCACCGAACACATTCTGCAGGATGTCTAAGTAATCCTGTGCAGTACAGTCTTTCCTGCTTATCTTCAGGTTACGTATGGCATCCAGAGCAGGCCCCTTTAAACTTTCAACAATCCTCTGCTTCTTTTGTCGCTCCGGGACCTCCCATTCTTCTAGGGCCTGAGTGGCGCCGTCTAGCCACTCTTCAAATCCCTCTTCTTCCGAAGGTACAGGTTTCTTTCCAGAAAATATCCTGAGTTTCCTGTATCCTGACATCGGGTAGTCTGTGGGATCCTTCTTACACTGGGCTACAATCTCCCCCAGGACCGCGCATAATTCTGCGCTGAGGGTGGCAGGCAGTGGAGATATCTGTGGAGATGATGGTTTTGGTGTCTGGAACCATTCTTCCTTCACTGGCTGCGTATGTATCAAGTGATAGATCTGATTATCTATGGCTTGTATACTTGGACTTTTAAATTGCTCTGGGATTTCGTCTTTCCATTCTACCAGTGCGTACGTAAACGAGGCATTTGACCTTGTATCCATGACCCATGCTTTCTGGCTCGGTGATAGTGACATTATTAGCTGCTTTATCGCTTCTTCTTGCCAGATCCCCCCCGGGAGTTCAATAACTACCGCCGCGGTTGGATCGGTACCAGCCGCTGCGCACCACTGTGACATTGCTAGCGGGTCCATGCTGGTACTTCTGACCGGCTTGATTGCAGCGTGCAACGTACAAGGATCCCGGCTCGAGCCCCCACGTGTAGCGCTACCCCCAGTTAAGAGAGCCGCTGGTATTGATTTGGGCCCTGTAGTGCACCGCTGTCAACCCCTGGCAATCGGCTCTAACCTCCCGTGGCACAGCTAGTAAGGGGAGATAGGACCGCGTGACCGCAACTCTAGGTGACGCAGTCCTATGGCAAACACACACAGTGATATACTTTAAAACTTCTATTAAAGTAAGTGAAACTGACACCAATGTACTTGACCCAGATATTTTACTGAGGCTAATGGGCAAGTAATAAACAACAGTATAACAAGTTGCAGATCCCTGCAATAAACAGTAATAAAGATAAACAGAGTAATCAGAATAATAAAGTATTGCTATGCAACTCTAGCGCTGCCCTTTTACAGCTACTTCCCCTCATGGGTAAACTAACACCCAGCAATGTCTACCTATGCAGTCAGGCCTGACTGATCTAAATGGAAGTTCAGTGAAACAATATTCACTAGCAATCTTTTTGGTGGTGCACTTGAAGAACAACTTTGTAATCCCAACGAATAGTAAAGATAAAGGATCTGTCTTTAAACAGCTCTCACCACCCGGACAAGTCCAAGTCCGTTTCCTCCATCGACTCGTCTAGAAACAGGAATCCACCGACATCCAAGTCTTCAATCCTTCTGGTGTACTGCAGCAAGGAGGATTAGGTGTCTCTAAGGCTCTGCTAGGCTGGCAGAGGGCTCTTTGGAAAGGAGCACACGGCCCAGGCTTCAGGCCTTGTGCACACAGCAGTTCAGCACAGAGATCCTCTTGCTAGGAGAGGGGTGTCCAAAGAGACCGACCAAAACTCTGCCTCCCCTTTATAAAGTCTGCCCCAGCAGTCTCTGTTCTGGAGCAATGCACCCTGGGTGCTGCAAGATGTACTGGGAGATGTAGTCTCTCTGTATTAAAGGGGAATACCCCGCTACAAGTCTATAGCTAGACTTTAATTTACATCCTGAATTATGAGTTCTGCTCCATCTTGAACTTTGCTAATTAATGAATTCCTAACATGATCAATAGAAGCTGATAAACTAGACATCTGAAAGGTGAAGGCAGGGGTAAAACCACTTCCATTAGTTACCAGCAAAACACAACAATGCCAGACCTTCCAACATTTCCTACTCTATAAAATACAAAGGGGTTCAGTTACTAAAACTGGAGAGTGCAAAATCTAGTTCAGCTCTGCATGGTCCAGTTTACTTCAGTATTGAAAAAATTCCTTCCTGATTTCCCAAAGCAGGGGTTGGCGTCTGGTAGATTGCAGTCTACCTGTCAATGAGATAGATTTTAACCAGATCAGAGTGGCAATGCAAATACAGAGCCAAGGGAAGTCCTGATTTCCTCCTCGGCTCTGACGTGTTAAATGACATAGCTGAGGGAGGACCTGGGAGGACTTCTCTCATAATGCAGGGAATCCCAGGACGTCATATGACGGCCGCCCGGAGGGACAAAGGGTTCCTGCGGCCGTCATATGACTATACAGTGGCAGGGAAGTGGTTAAAAAAAGAATTCTGCACCCTGGTGATCTAGCATCTCTTTCATGTTCTTCAGGTAGATCTCCACCACTTCAGGATTGCCTAGCAATCAAATTCTACCTAAATAAACAATATACAGTGTTATTACTTATAAACATTAATAACTGGTAATATTCTATGCACTCAGAAACACATCTAGTGTTTTTTTCATCTACAGAGTTGGGTAAAACTAGCTCCTGGCAAAGTATATTCCACATTTTCACAGCTCTTACTGTAAAGATTCCTTTCCATATGAAATTTTAAAAACTCTTTTAATTCAGCTTCAGAGTACCCTTTTGTCATTTGCATTGTATTTGCATTGCAATGTGTTTTAAATCACCTGACCGTTAAAGAAGTTATTGTTCAGGAGTTGAGTAATTTGACCTCATGTGGTTGGTTATGTTGATGAGTCTGCAATGCCACAGCTAAAGACCACATTACCTGGCAGCATAATAGTTTAATCTATACAGCACATCCATTATTTTCACACATAAAAAAGATCGGCATACCATGTTTTATCAATATAACAGTTTCAAATCACTCTCAGATAGGCCAAGTCCCGGTGGTGACCATTCTGTATTACTTTATCATAGTATCCAAGATTTTTTTGTTTGAAATTTCAGCCATCACCTTGACTTTTTTCCACGTTTTTCTCTTTAAATACCGAGTTCAGTTTAGTTTCACTGAACAAATTGCTTTCTTGTATCATTTTTCATGTTTTGAGCATCATATCTTCATTAGTGATGTGAAGTGGTCTCATTATATAATGATTGGAAATGTCAGTATGTAATAATAGGCTCTGAAATTTGATAAAAAATTGCTGGGTGATGAGCTTGGAAATCACTTTAGTGCTATTTGAACAAATGCCAACCAGGAGGAAACTTTACATTACATTCTGCTAAAATGACTTTAGGTCTATCAAGTGCATCTAGTGACACTGTACGACTGGCTTTACTAGTGAATTGGCATCAGCTTTGTATTGGCATTCAGAAGGATAAGTAAGTGGCATGATAATAGTATAAGCAAAGTTATCCACTTGTATGAACTTTTTGGAGCATTAGAAGATATAGGTGAAAGGTCCTGCAAGATTCAGGTTTGCAGTCTCAGCTTTTGGTTCATTTGCTAGAAATATTCATTAAGAAAAATGGGATGGCGAGCAAGAAATGTAACAACATTTTATAAAGGCAGAAAAATTGACAGCTGCCAATTGCAGCTACCAGAGTCCTTGAAAAGGGCATTTACAGAATTAATACAACCAATCAAAGATTAATAGGAGTGTGCCGAAAGGGTATTGAATTGTTTTATTATGTTCAATGGTCCTGATCAAAAGTTCACATACCCTGGTGATTTTGGCCTGATAACATTCACACAAGTTGACACAAAGGGGCTTGAATGTCTATTAAAGGTTACCATCCTCACCTGTGATTAGGGATGAGCTTCGTGTTCGAGTCGAACATACGTTCGACTCGAACATCGGCTGTTCGATCGTTCGACGAAGATCGAACGATTTGGGCCGTTCGCGCCAAATTCGAGTGACGCGAACGGCCCACAATGCACTACGCCATCGCAGTGTCATCCAGGCGCTGTGATTGGCCAAGCATGCACTGTGACCCCGCATGCTTGGCCAATCACAGCACCGGCAGCGAGGAGAGCAATGATTGGCCACAGGCAGGATGCCTGTGGCCAATTATTGCTGAGGGTGTTTAGTACACGCCCCACACTATAAAAGGCCGCCAGCACGGCGGCCTAGTGTAGTGTGTTCCGGAGCAGGGAAAGAGAAGCATAGGCAGGGACAGTGACATTTATTTTTTTCTTGCTTAACCTGGATTCCTTTAGTTTAGGGAAAGAGAAGGATAGGTAGGGAGAGTGTCAGTGTGTTTTACTGTGCGAATCCTTGTTTCTTGGGACAGGGAAGGACAGTGAGGGAATTCTCCTTGTGCTATAGTGTGCTTTAAAAAAACATTTTTTCTAGGGACAGAAAACTATAGGTAGGGAGAGTGTCAGTGTGTTTTACTGTGCGAATCCTTGTTTCTAGGGACAGGGAAGGACAGTGAGGGAATTCTCCTTGTGCTATAGTGTGCTTTAAAAAAACATTTTTTCTAGGGACAGAAAACTATAGGTAGGGAGAGTGTCAGTGTGTTTTACTGTGCGAATCCTTGTTTCTAGGGACAGGGAAGGACAGTGAGGGAATTCTCCTTGTGCTATAGTGTGCTTTAAAAAAACATTTTTTCTAGGGACAGAAAACTATAGGTAGGAAGAGTGTCAGTTTCTTTCACTGTGATAATCCTTGTTTCTAGGGACAAAGAAGGAAAGTGAGGGAAATTCTCCTTGTGCTATAGTGTGCTTTAAAAAAACATTTTTTCTAGGGACAGAAAACTATAGGTAGGGAGAGTGTCAGTGTGTTTTACTGTGCGAATCCTTGTTTCTAGGGACAGGGAAGGACAGTGAGGGAATTCTCCTTGTGCTATAGTGTGCTTTAAAAAAACATTTTTTCTAGGGACAGAAAACTATAGGTAGGGAGAGTGTCAGTGTGTTTTACTGTGCGAATCCTTGTTTCTAGGGACAGGGAAGGACAGTGAGGGAATTCTCCTTGTGCTATAGTGTGCTTTATAAAAACATTTTTTCTAGGGACAGAAAACTATAGGTAGGAAGAGTGTCAGTTTCTTTCACTGTGATAATCCTTGTTTCTAGGGACAAAGAAGGAAAGTGAGGGAAATTCTCCTTGTGCTATAGTGTGCTTTAAAAAAACATTTTTTCTAGGGACAGAAAACTATAGGTAGGGAGAGTGTCAGTGTCTTTTACTGTGCAAATCCTTGTTTCTAGGGACAGGGAAGGACAGTGAGGGAATTCTCCTTGTGCTATAGTGTGCTTTAAAAAAACATTTTTTCTAGGGACAGAAAACTATAGGTAGGGAGAGTGTCAGTGTGTTTTACTGTGCGAATCCTTGTTTCTAGGGACAGGGAAGGACAGTGAGGGAATTCTCCTTGTGCTATAGTGTGCTTTAAAAAAACATTTTTTCTAGGGACAGAAAACTATAGGTAGGAAGAGTGTCAGTTTCTTTCACTGTGATAATCCTTGTTTCTAGGGACAAAGAAGGAAAGTGAGGGAAATTCTCCTTGTGCTATAGTGTGCTTTAAAAAAACATTTTTTCTAGGGACAGAAAACTATAGGTAGGGAGAGTGTCAGTGTCTTTTACTGTGCAAATCCTTGTTTCTAGGGACAGGGAAGGACAGTGAGGGAATTCTCCTTGTGCTATAGTGTGCTTTAAAAAAACATTTTTTCTAGGGACAGAAAACTATAGGAAGGAAGAGTGTCAGTTTCTTTCACTGTGATAATCCTTGTTTCTAGGGACAAAGAAGGAAAGTGAGGGAAATTCTCCTTGTGCTATAGTGTGCTTTAAAAAAACATTTTTTCTAGGGACAGAAAACTATAGGTAGGGAGAGTGTCAGTGTCTTTTACTGTGCAAATCCTTGTTTCTAGGGACAGGGAAGGACAGTGAGGGAATTCTCCTTGTGATATAGTGTGCTTTAAAAAAACATTTTTTCTAGGGACAGAAAACTATAGGAAGGAAGAGTGTCAGTTTCTTTCACTGTGATAATCCTTGTTTCTAGGGACAAAGAAGGAAAGTGAGGGAAATTCTCCTTGTGCTATAGTGTGCTTTAAAAAAACATTTTTTCTAGGGACAGAAAACTATAGGTAGGGAGAGTGTCAGTGTCTTTTACTGTGCAAATCCTTGTTTCTAGGGACAGGGAAGGACAGTGAGGGAATTCTCCTTGTGCTATAGTGTGCTTTAAAAAAAAAAAATTTCTAGGGACAGAAAACTATAGGTAGGAAGAGTGTCAGTTTCTTTCACTGTGATAATCCTTGTTTCTAGGGACAAAGAAGGAAAGTGAGGGAAATTCTCCTTGTGCTATAGTGTGCTTTAAAAAAACATTTTTTCTAGGGACAGAAAACTATAGGTAGGGAGAGTGTCAGTGTCTTTTACTGTGCAAATCCTTGTTTCTAGGGACAGGGAAGGACAGTGAGGGAATTCTCCTTGTGCTATAGTGTGCTTTAAAAAAACATTTTTTCTAGGGACAGAAAACTATAGGAAGGAAGAGTGTCAGTTTCTTTCACTGTGATAATCCTTGTTTCTAGGGACAAAGAAGGAAAGTGAGGGAAATTCTCCTTGTGCTATAGTGTGCTTTAAAAAAACATTTTTTCTAGGGACAGAAAACTATAGGTAGGGAGAGTGTCAGTGTCTTTTACTGTGCAAATCCTTGTTTCTAGGGACAGGGAAGGACAGTGAGGGAATTCTCCTTGTGATATAGTGTGCTTTAAAAAAACATTTTTTCTAGGGACAGAAAACTATAGGAAGGAAGAGTGTCAGTTTCTTTCACTGTGATAATCCTTGTTTCTAGGGACAAAGAAGGAAAGTGAGGGAAATTCTCCTTGTGCTATAGTGTGCTTTAAAAAAACATTTTTTCTAGGGACAGAAAACTATAGGTAGGGAGAGTGTCAGTGTCTTTTACTGTGCAAATCCTTGTTTCTAGGGACAGGGAAGGACAGTGAGGGAATTCTCCTTGTGCTATAGTGTGCTTTAAAAAAAAAAAAATTCTAGGGACAGAAAACTATAGGTAGGAAGAGTGTCAGTTTCTTTCACTGTGATAATCCTTGTTTCTAGGGACAAAGAAGGAAAGTGAGGGAAATTCTCCTTGTGCTATAGTGTGCTTTAAAAAAACATTTTTTCTAGGGACAGAAAACTATAGGTAGGGAGAGTGTCAGTGTCTTTTACTGTGCAAATCCTTGTTTCTAGGGACAGGGAAGGACAGTGAGGGAATTCTCCTTGTGCTATAGTGTGCTTTAAAAAAACATTTTTTCTAGGGACAGAAAACTATAGGAAGGAAGAGTGTCAGTTTCTTTCACTGTGATAATCCTTGTTTCTAGGGACAAAGAAGGAAAGTGAGGGAAATTCTCCTTGTGCTATAGTGTGCTTTAAAAAAACATTTTTTCTAGGGACAGAAAACTATAGGTAGGGAGAGTGTCAGTTTCTTTCACTGTGATAATCCTTGTTTCTAGGGACAGGGAAGGACAGTGAGGAAAATTCTCCTTGTGCTATAGTGTGCTTTAAAAAAACATTTTTTCTAGGGACAGAAAACTATAGGTAGGAAGAGTGTCAGTTTCTTTCACTGTGATAATCCTTGTTTCTAGGGACAGGGAAGGACAGTGAGGGAAATTCTCCTTGTGCTATAGTGTGCTAAAGCATTCCTCATCAACCATCTTTGAAATCCTTGTTTTTTTGGACAGTCAGGGAAATTGTCGTTGTGCTATTCTGTGCAAAAGCAATCATCCTCAACCATATTTAGAAATCCTTAAGTAAAGGGACAGAGAAGGACACCTGAAGGTAGCCCTTATTGCTTTTTTCCCATCTCCCTGCAGGCCATCTATTAGAATGTCTGGAAGGCAAACAAGGAGAGGCAGACAGTCAGGAGGCAATAAAAGAGGGCAAGCAGGCTCTGTGTCTGGGGGCAACAGTGCTGGTCGTGGACGCGGTGCATTGTCATCAGCACATGGCCATGGGACACGCTTGTCCTTCTTTTCGGCAGCTGGACATGTTGAGCCACATCATGCCGAAGACTTGGTAGAGTGGATGACCAAGCCCTCCTCCTCCTCCTCATCCTCTCTCACCCAGGCTCAGGGTACTGGAAAAGCAGCTGCCAAAGCGTCCTCTTCCCTGGTATCAATGTCAGACTCATCATCAGTCACTCCTTCCCTAGACCCACCATGTCCTCCTCCTGAGGAGTCCCCCGAACTGTTTGAGCACAGTGTTGGGTACATGCTCCAGGAGGATGCCCAGCGTTTCGAAGGGTCTGATGATGAAACCCAGCTACAGGAAGGCAGTAGCGTGAGAGCAGACAGAGGGGATGCTCAAGAAGGACACCAATCTGGCAGTCATGTTCCAGCAGCTGCAGCATACTGCCAGATTGGCTCCAGTGATGAGGAGGGAGGGGATGATGAGGTCACTGACTCCACGTGGGTGCCTAATAGGAGAGAGGAGGAGGAGGAGGATGAGGAGGAGGCACATCTCCAACGAGGCAGGATGCCCTTTGGTGGCCAGCGTAAGGGCAGTACACCGACGGAATCACACCGCAGAGCTCCGCCTGTGCAGGGCGCTGCCTCTGCCCGTCATTCAAAAAGTTCTTTGGTGTGGGCCTTTTTTGAGGCTAGTGCATCAGATTGCACAGCTGCTGTTTGCAACATATGTCTCAAGCGTATATCGCGTGGCCAAAACATCAGCCGCTTGGGTACCACATGCCTGACCAGACATATGTTGACCTGCCATGCAGCTCGTTGGCAAGCCTACCTCAAAGACCCACACCAAAGAACAAAGCGGACCTCTCCTTGCACCGCATCAGCTGGGATCTCCAACCCCACTATAACTTCAGTCCTCTCTGAAACATGCACTGAGAGGAATGAAGGTGTAGAATTAGGTGTGTCACAGCCAAGTACTTGCGGCCACTCTGCTAGCAGTACACCGACGTCCGATTCTAGCAGGCAAATTTCCCTGCCCCAGCTGCTGGACCGTCGAAAGAAGTTCACTCCCAGCCATCCACATGCCCAGCGGTTGAATGCTAGCTTGGCTAAATTGCTAGCGCTTCAACTGCTGCCTTTTCAGTTGGTAGACTCGGCCCCCTTCCGTGAGTTTGTGCAATGTGCGGTTCCTCAGTGGCAGGTTCCCAAACGCCACTTTTTCTCACGGAAGGCTATTCCGGCTCTCTACCGGCATGTGGAAGGCAATGTCTTGGCCTCGCTGGACAGGGCGGTCAGCGGTAAGGTGCATATTACCGCTGACTCATGGTCCAGCAGGCATGGACAGGGACGTTACCTTTCTTTCACGGCCCATTGGGTCACTCTTTTGGCAGCTGGGAAGGATGCAGGACAAGGTGCAGTAGTGTTGGAGGTTGTTCCACCGCCACGCCTCCAAAATGCTACTACTGGTTGTGACACACCTCTCTCCTCCACCCCCTCCTCTTCTTCTTCCTCCATGGCCTCTTCCTGTGGTTTGTCCTCGGAACCAGCGGTGCTCCGTAGGCGTTCAAGGGGCTACGCAAGTACGCAGGCAAAAAGATGCCATGCCGTGCTTGCGCTGGTGTGTTTGGGGGACAGAAGCCACACTGGGGCAGAGGTCCTGTCTGCTCTGCAGGGCCAGGCCGAGAGGTGGTTGACGCCACGCCAGCTTAAGCCAGGAATGGTGGTTTGCGACAATGGCACCAACCTCCTCTCCGCCCTCCGACAGGGACAACTGACCCATGTGCCCTGTGTGGCTCACGTCCTTAACCTGGTCGTGCAGCGGTTCTTGGGCAGGTACCCGGGCTTACAGGATGTCCTGAGGCAGGCCAGGAAAGTCTGTGTGCATTTCCGCAGATCTTATAATGCCAGTGCTCGCCTGGCTGAGCTGCAAAAGGAGTTGAACCTGCCCAAGAACCGCCTTATATGTGACATGCCCACCAGGTGGAACTCAACGTTGGCCATGCTGCAGCGGCTGCACACGCAGCAGAGGGCCATCAATGAGTACCTGTGTGACTACGGCACCAGGACAGGGTCAGGGGAGCTTGGTTTTTTTTCTCCACGCCAGTGGGGCATGATCAGGGATGCATGCACTGTCCTGGCACCATTTGAGGAGGCCACGAGGATGGTGAGCAGTGACAGTGCATGCATCAGTGACACTGTACCTCTTGTCCATCTGTTGGAGCACACGCTGCGTGGAATAATGGACAGGGCACTTGAGGCAGAACAGAGGCAGGAAGAGGAGGACTTCCTTGCCTCTCAAGGCCCCCTTTACCCAGACAGTGTTCCTTCTGTCCCACCCATCGCACAGGAAGAGGAGGAGGAGGAGGAGGAGGATTGTGTCAGCATGGAGGTGGAGGCTGGCACTCAGCATCATCAGCAGCAGTCTTTTAGGGATGATTTACAGTCCCAAGAAACCAGTGGACTTGTACGTGGCTGGGAGGAGGTGGCTGCGGATCATGTCGTCCTTAGTGACCCAGAGGACTCCGGAGTGAATGCCTCAGCAAACCTACGCTGCATGGCCTCCCTGATCCTGCAAAGTCTGCGGAAGGATCCTCGTATTCTTCGGATCAAGGAGAGGGACCATTACTGGCTGGCCACTCTCCTTGATCCACGGTACAAGGGTAAGGTTGCGGACCTTATGTTACCGTCGCAGAGGGAGCAGAGGATGAGACAACTCCGAGAGGCCTTGCAGAAAGTGCAACGCGTTCCCAGAGACTGGGAGGTTACAAACTCCTGGTCCTGGACAACGAGTTGCTGAGGCTTCGGCCAGTCAAAGAAGGAGCGGTGGGGAAGGTGGCCGTCTGACCGATGCGTTCAGACAATTCTTTAGTCCGCAGCCCCAAAGTATGATCGGTTCCAGCAACCATCGCCAGCGTCTGATAAACATGGTGCAGGAATATCTAGGGGCAAGGTCAGACTTGGACACCTTCCCCACCGAAAATCCTCTGGCTTACTGGGTCTTGAGGATGGATCACTGGCCAGAGCTTGCACAGTATGCAATTGAGCTACTGGCCTGTCCTGCATCCAGCGTTCTTTCGGAACGCACATTCAGTGCTGCTGGAGGATTTGTCACGGATCACAGGGTGCGCCTGTCCACCGACTCGGTTGATCGACTGACTTTCATCAAGATGAACCAGTCTTGGATCACCACCAGCTACCACACACCTGATGCTGATATAACAGACTAATTGATTTTAACATGTCACATCCCTTCAAGACTGATGCTGATGCTGAGTGCCTGTGCTGTTATGTTGACTGGCTATCCTCCTCCTCCGAGTCCTCAATGATACGATTGATGATGATAGCTTGGAAGATCATTTTTGTTTATGGGTGCCGCCACCAGTGGCTAAGGCCCAATTTTTCAGCCCCTGTTTTACAGGGGCGTGTAATTACAATTTTTTTAGCAATAATTTGCCATAGGGCTCATTGCTGTGCTCCAAGTACAGTATCTGTGAGGGGTTGTAGTGTTGTGCCACCAGTGCCTAAGGCCCAATTTTTCAGCCCCTGTTCAACAGGGGCATGCAATTACAATTCTTGATCTAATAATTCACAGCAGGGCCCATTGCTGCACCCACCAAGAGTAACTCTGAGGGCTTACAGTGTTGTGGCAACGCCACCACCACCACCACGAAAGGCCCAATTTTTCAGCCCCTGTTCAAAAGGGGCATGTAATTACAATTCTTGATCTAATAATTCACAGCAGGGCCCATTGCTGCACCCACCAAGAGTAACTCTGAGGGCTTACAGTGTTGTGGCAACGCCACCACCACCACCACCACGAAAGGCCCAATTTTTCAGCCCCTGTTCAAAAGGGGCATGTAATTACAATTCTTGATCTAATAATTCACAGCAGGGCCCATTGCTGCACCCACCAAGAGTAACTGTCAGGGCTTACAGTGTTGTGGCACCAGCACCACCATCAAAGGCCCAATTTTTACTACCACTGTTCAACAATTATATGTAATTAAAATTCCTGATATAATAGTTGACAGCAGGGCGTTCCAGCACCAACCAAGAGTAACTGTGAGTGCTTACAGTGTTGTGCCAACACCAACAACTAAGGGGCCTATTTCTGCAGAGTATATACGGCAGGTCCCTACTTTCAAACATCCAACTTACAAACGACTCCTACTTGCAAACGCAAGAAGACAACAGGAAGTGAGAGGAAATCTACCACTAGGAAGGAAAATTCTCTCCTGTAAGAATAAATATGGGAGAAAGGTGTCTCCTCTGTACTGATGCTTTATCAGCAATCCTTGTTTCAAGAAAAACACCACATTTCAAAAACAGTTGTCATTGGGACGGAAAGTGAGGTGAAATGTTCTGAACAGGGGCACAGACAGCAAAACAAATGTTACAGGGGTGATAACCCTTACCTATGTTTTCCAAAAAGTTTAAAAATAGATTTTTGGGCTGGAGCTACACTTCAACAATGTACCTGTTCAAAATTACAAACAGATTCTACATAAGAACAAACCTACAGTCCCTGTCTTGTATGCACCGCCTGTATACGGCTGTTCAGAGTATATAGGGCCTTTTTTATTTTATGTGCGGGGTTCCCCTTAATATCCATACAAGACCCAAAGGGGCTGGTAATGGGCTGGGGTAGGGGGGGGGGGGGGGTCATGGGGTAGCTATGCCATTTTTCTTAAAGATTTACATCCATATTACCGGGACCAGACATTACATTAAAGCCGCAAGCAGTTCTAAATGGCTTTTTTTTCCTTTAGAAGTGTCATTTTGTGCAGGGACAGTTCTAAACACGGGAAACACGTGGCACTTCACAGGCATACTTTAGACACCCCCCAGGTACGATATTTAAAGGAATATTTGACTTTTTTTTTCACTTTATGCATCATTAAAATGACTGCTCCCGAAAAACGACCGTTTTTAAAACTTCTTTTTGCATTGATACATGTCCCCTGGTGCACAACCCGGGTTCCCAAACCCTTTTTAGGACAATAACATGCATAATAGTTGTTATAATTAGCACTTTAGAATTCGAACGTTCGCATCCATTGTATTTAATAGGGTTCTAATGTTCGTACGAACTTTCGGTCCGTTCACGGGTTCTGGTGCGAACCGAACCCGGGGGTGTTCGGCTCATCACTACCTGTGATCTGTTTGCTTGTAATTAGTGTGTGTGTAAATTAAAGACCCTTGTGTCTTTCATCCAGTTCTGCACTGACATTTCTGGATTCTGAGTCATGGGGAAAGCAAAAGAATTGTCAAAGGATCTGCGGGAAAAGGTAGTTGAACTGTATAAAACAGGAAAGGGATATAAAAAGATATCCAAGGAATTGAAAATGTCAATCAGCAGTGTTCAAACTCTAATCAAGAAGTGGAAAATGAGGGGTTCTGTTGAAACCAAACCACGGTCAGGTAGACCAACTAAAATTTCAGCCACAACTGCCAGGAAAAATGTTTTTTAAGATACAAATAACTTCAGGTGAAATACAGGACTCGCTGAAAACATGTGGTGTGGCTTTTTCAAGATGCACAATAAGGAGGCACTTAAAGAAATATGATGCTTGTGGTCTAGTCGCCAGAAGAAAGCCATTACTACGCAAATGCCACAAAGTATCCCGCTTACAATACGCCAAACAGCACAGAGACAAGCCTCAAACCATCTGGCACAAAGTCATTCGGAGTGATGAGACCAAAATTTTGCTTTTTGGCCACAACCATAAGACGCTTCATTTGGAGAGGCCCATGATGAAAGGTACGGAGGTGTATCGCTGATAATTTTGGGATGTGTGAGCTACAAAGGCACAGGAAATTTGGTCAAAATTGTTGACAAGATGAATGCAGTATGTTATCAAAATATACTTAAGGAACATTTGCATTCATCAGCCAGGAAGCTGCGCACATGACATACTTGCACATTCCAACCTGACAATGATCCAAAACACATGGCCAAGTCGACCTGTCATTGGCTACACCAGAATAAAGTGAAGGTTCTGGAGTGGCCATCTCAGTCTCCTGACCTCAATATCATTGAGCCACTGTGGGGAGATCTCAAATGTGCAGTTCATGCAAGACTGCCCAAGAATTTACAGGAACCGGAGGATTTTTGCCAAGAGGAATGGGCAGCTTTACCATCTGAGAAGATAAAGAGCCTCATCCACAAATACTACAAAAAAATTCAAGCTGTCATTGGTGTTAAAGTCGGCAATACACAGTATTAGGAACTGGGGTATGTAAACTTTTAAACTGGGTCATTTGGGTAGTTTCTGTTTCCATTATGATTTAAAAAGAGTAAATACAGTTGATTGATAATAAATGGCTTCAGCCAAACACTAACCAAACACTAACCATGAGTGAAAGGAAAGTTTTTGTGTTATCATTCATATTCTCTGAAAAATGGGCAAGAAATCATAAATTCTGCCAGGGTATGTAAACGTATGAGCACATCTGTATCTATACTTCCAGATGGCAAGGTTTCACAACCTAACAAACATCAGATTATTGAACCGAATGGAATTTCAATTTGATAGACACCAAATATGATATAAATCTAACGCATGTGACACTTAAGATATTTAATGTGATCCTAGCTAAACCTAGCACTATAGGCATGCTTGGTGTCTAACTAATTGTTATTTTCTTATACATGAGTGTATATTTTTTAAGAACATAACTCCATTACAGTAAGAATTGCAGATTGTGGATATTGGTGACAAATTGTGATGTAGTAAAGTTCCATCTAAGTTCAAAGACTTACAAATGTGTATTATGTATAAGCTGTTTTATGACCAATTTAAGAGACTTGATAATACAGGTTTATGACATTCTGCTTTGCATCTAGCTGGACTGTTTTAGTGGGACTTCATGACATACCTGCTATTTTCTTTGCATCCGTGTGCAGAAGGCTAGACTGTTTGCATTTCTTCATGTGTACCTCTTTGGCCTAGCACAGACATGAGCTTTATATCTGGCCTTCTATTACCTACTTACGCATTTTGGACAAAAATTAGGGTGACACTGTGTTCAATATGACTACCCCCCCCATTCTCTTCACACAATTTGGTGTAATCAGATCTCATTATCGTCACACAAAACATCTCACACTCCTGTTGCATCAAGCTTTTGTTTTCCTGGCTCAGACCCTCTCAAATAAAATTCACTGCAGAAAAGAGGACCTAGACAGGAGCTGAGATTACATAGTCGGTAAGGTTGAATAAAGACACTAGTCCATCCTGTGTAGGTGTGCGTGTTTCTAATGATTTCCTGCATCCCTGTATACTGTGCTCCCTAAGATACACAACCAAGAATTTTTTTTAAACTATTAATACTTCCTACCGACACCACCTATTGTGGAAGTCTATTCCACATCCTTACCGCCCTCACAGTGAAAAAACCCTACACAGTGGTTGTAAAGGCACAAGGTTTTTCATCTTAATGCATTCTATGCATTAAGATAAAAAAACTGTGCGCAGCAGCCCCCCTAATACTTACCTGAGGTCCATCTAGATCCAGTGATGTTGCACGAGAGACTAGGTTGTCTGGGACTCCCCGCTATTGGCTCCCGCTACTGTCAATCAAAATCAGTGAGCCAATGAGGAGAGAAAGGGGGCCGTGGATCCGTGTCTGAATGGACACAGGGATCTGTGGCTTGGCTCGGGTGACCCCATAGCAAGCTGAGTGTTGTGGGGGCACTCAACAAGAGGGAGGGGCCAGGAGCACTGTAGAGGGACATAAGAAGAGGAGGACCTGGGCTGTTCTGTGCAAAACCACAAGACTTTAGTATCACTTTAGGGTTAAACTGCTTGTCCTACAGTTTCATCGAGTGGCCCTGTGTTTTCTTACATTCTCTGAGACTGAATAGTTTATTCCCTATGCCACAGTCGCCATTGAGGTATTTGTATATTGCTATCATATCTCCTCTAAAGCGTCACTTCTCCAGAGAGAATACGTTTAGTGCTTGTAGTCGTTCCTCGTAACTGAGGTCATCTAGTCCCTTTATTAACTTTGTTCTCTCCAGTTCCTGCACATCCTCTCTGAGGACTGGTGACCAGGATTGAACGGAATACTCCAGATGTGGCCGAACCAGAGTTTTATAAAGTGTCAGGATTATCTTTTAATTCCCTTTTTGTATGCATGCTAATATTTTAATAACTTTGCTTGCTGCAGCTTGGCATTGCATGCCTTTGCTGAGTCTGTGATCTACTAGAACCCCAAATCTTTCTCCATCCTGAATTCCCCCAGAGGTTTTCTCCCTAGTGAGTAACTTGCATTAGCATTTTTAGCCCCCAAGTGCATTACATTACATTTTTTAACATTAATGTCATGATCAGCGTTATTGCCTGGGTCACCCTGCTTGGGTCATCTGCTTTTAGCACCAAAGGGTGTAATTCTGGTGGTCACCAGCGGGTGTCTCCCAGTAGATGGACTTTTCATTGATCAAGCTGCACCTGATGTGAGCTGCTGGGAGTATATAAGCCCGCCCTTCACTGAGGCTCAGGGCTTCATTATCCTCTCTGCAGGCCTTGTCCCTGCCTGACCTGATCCATTTGCCTGAATCTGTTCCTGATCTGCTTTCTGACCTGTCCTGGACTCTGTACCCTGTACCCTGTCCCTGATTCTTGTCCCCTGATTCCTGCTTCCAGCTCCCCCTTGCTTATTGCTCCCTCCATCTGGCCTCTTGTTCCCCTTGTCTCTCGTCTCTGACTTGTTTATGTATATGTGTTCCCTTTCCTTGTATATATATTAGTTATATATATTAGTTAGATAGTTAGATTAGGTGTTGGGATTGCTGTGTATATTTAGTATTTCTTGTTTGTTCATGGTTTGCTGTTGTTTGGTTTTGCACGTGTGTCTTATCTTTAATAAATATATATTTTTCACTTACTTGTGCCTGATTCCTTAAGTGCAGCCCACTGATCTGTTTACCCTGTGCTGGATGCCTGTGTTAGGCATCCCTGACAGATACTGAAGCCATACAAACAGATCGGCTGCACTTAGGAATTGGGTCTGGGCACTTGCTATTGCTAAAAAAATGCATCTGGAAGATATTCTGTATCTTTCGCTCCTGGCAACAGATGACAGAGATTTTTGTCATCAGACATTAAGTGAATACACTAGAGAGCAGTTATTGGAATGCATCCGTCTAGCTCATGTTTTTTTGATCAGGGTAGTTTTCTGTTTGAGGATGTGCAGCCATTGATTCAGATCTGTACAAAGTTGGCCCTGTCTGATGCCTCTAGTGGAGGTGATGACTATACACCTCCTTTTAGTGCAACCATTATTACAGGCCTGGTCAAGTTTGTTGTACTCAGCCCCTGTCAGCTCCCAACCACCCATTTCTGTGTCTAGATACCAGCCTGCTGGGATGTCTTCCTCTCCTTTACCCCCAACTACCACAGTTGCTGACCAATACACCCTGCTAACAATGAAGTACCAGTACCCTGTTTCCTCCTGCTGCACTTACCCTGCCTTTAACCCTTCTGCTTTTTCTCAGCTGCCTCCATCAGTTCCACCAAAATCCCCTCCAAAATCTGTGCCCTCTGTTTCACCATCCTTCTGCTCTTCACCTCTACCAGCTGCATCCATTACCTACAGCCCTGTATCCATATACAAATCTTCAGTGGCTAAACCAAAGAAGAAACAGAAGTTTTTTCCAACCCATTCAATCCTGCCACTAGACCAATCTGCCTCCACTCCAGCCAACTTGCTTCCGCCTGTTCCCGTACCAGCGGAGCTGCTCCAGCCTGATTCCTTGCCAACCAACCTGCTCCGGTCCGTCTTCATGCCAGCTGATCCTGAACCTGATGACCCACCTAATCCTGCCAACTCTCTGCCTGCTGTCCAGCCTGAAGTTCTGGTGCCAGTGTTCCAGCCTGAAGTTCCTGTGTTCCAGTCTGGTGTTCCTGTACCCATGTTCCAGTCTGTTTCCATGCCTACATTCCAGCCTGGAGTTCTGGTGCCAGTGTCCCGGCCTGATGTTCCTGTGCCCATGTTTCAGTCTGAAGTGCCAGTACCTGCTGTCCAGTCCGATGCACCTGCTGTTGTGCCAGTGTCTGCTACTCAGCCTGTTTTGCCAATGCCTGTGCCTGCTGCCCAGTCTGAAGTTCCAGTACCTGCTGCCCGGTTTGAAGTTCCAGTACCTGCTATCCGGTCTGATGCACCTGCTGTTCTGCCTGATGTGCCAGCGCCTGTGCCTGCTGCCCAGTCTGAAGTTCCAATACCTGTTGCCCGGTTTGAAGTTCCAGTTCCTGCTGTCCAGTCCAATGCACCCACTGTTCGGCCTTTTGTGCCAGCACCTGCTGTTCTGCCTGTTGTGCCAGCGCCTGTGCCTGCTTACGTTCAAATGACTGCTGTCCAGTATGATGCGTCTGCTGTCCAGTCTGAAGATCTGGTGCCTGTGTCCCCGCTTAAAGTCCCGGTGTCCCAGTCTGAAGTCCCGGTGTCCCAGTCTGAAGTCCCGGTCTCTCAGTCTGAAGTCCCGGTGTCTCAGTCTGAAGTCCCGGTGTCTCAGTCTGAAGTCCCGGTGTCTCAGTCTGAAGTCCCGGTGTCTCAGTCGGAAGTCCCGGTGTCTCAGTCTGAAGTCCCGGTGTCTCAGTCTGAAGTCCCGGTGTCCCAGTCTGAAGTTCTGGTGTCCCAGCCTGTTAAGCCGGTGCCCATCAATCAGCTAGTTAAGCCTGTGCCCATTATCCGGCTTGCTGGACCAGTGCCCAGCGTCCAGCTTGCTGATCCGGGGCCCGTTACCCAGCTCACTGGGCCGGGGCCCGTTACTCAGCTTGCTGAGCTGGTGCCTGTTACCAAGCCTGCCGTTACGGTGCTCGCTGCTCGGCCTAATGTCCCAGTGTCTGCTGTTCGGCCAGATGACCCAGAGCCTGCCACCCAGCTCGATGTCCCAGTGCCTGCCTTCCAGTCTGATGTTTTGGTGCCTGCCTTCCAGTCTGATGTCCCAGTGCCTGCCTTCCTGTCTGAAGTCTCGGTGCCTGCCTTCCAGTCTGATGTCCCGGTGCCTGCCTTTCAGTCTGATGTCCCAGTGCCCGCCTTCCAGTCTGATGCCCCTGCGCCCACTGTCTTGCTTGATGATTCGATGTCTGATCTGCTTAGTGATCCTGTACCTGGTATCCAGCCTGACAATCCAGTTCCTGATGGTCCCATTCCTGATACCCTGCCTGGTGGTTCCTTTACCGCTGCCCAGCCTGATGACCCGGAGCCTGCTGCCAATCCTGATGACCCGGAACCTGCTGCCCAGCCTGGTGACCCGAAGCCTGCTGCCCAGCCTGGAGACCCAGAGCCTGCTGCCCAGCCTGATGACCCTGAGCCTGCTGCCCAGCCTGATGACCTGGATCCTGCTGCCCAGCCTGATGACTCGGAGCTCGCTGCCCAGCCTGATGACCGGAAGCTCGCTGCCCAGCCTTAGGATCCAGTGCCCTTTGCCCAGCCTGCTGACATGGTACCTGCTAAACCAGTTTCTGCTGCTCAGCTTGCCGCTGATTCTGCCCTGTTTGATTTCCAGGCTGACTGTGATGCTCTTGTGTTGTCTGCCTCCGATAAGTTCATGCACTGTTTTCATCTCCAGATCCAAACTTCCAGACCCTGGTGGTGGGGTGCATGTTCCATTTCCGGACTCGGGTGGCACGCCTCCCAATAGATTAAGAGACTCTGGCCGAAAAGCGCAAAGAAGTCCGCAGTCACAGGGGAGACTTTTTGGGACTTTTCCGCACCTACATGCACTACCAGGTCAAGGGCAGAATGGAGTGTCCGTAGACCACTCCTTGGGGGGGGGGGCTGTCATGATCAGTGTTACCTGGGTCATCTGCTGGTGGCACTATTGCTTTCAGCACCAAAGGGTGTAATTCTGGTGGCCACCAGCGGGTGTCTCCCAGTAGATGGACTTTTCATTGATCAAGCTGCACCTGATGTGAGCTGCTGGGAGTATATAAGCCTGCCCTTCACTGAGGCTCAGGGCTTCAGTATCCTCTCTGCAATCCTTGTCCCTGCCTTACCTGATCAGTTTGCCTAAATCTGTTCCTGACCTGCTTCCTGCCCTGTCCTGGACTCTGTTCCCTGTACCCTGTCCCTGAGTCTTGTCCCCTGATTCCTGCTTCCAGCTCCCCCTTGCTTATTGCTCCCTCCATCTGGCCTCTTGTTCCCCTTGTCTCTCATTTCTGACTTGTTTATGTATATGTGTTCCCTTTCCTTGTATATATATTAGTTAGATAGTTAGATTAGGTGTTGGGGTTGCTGTGTATATTTTGTATTTCTTGTTTGTTCATGGTTTTCTGTTTGGTTTTGCACGTGTGTCTTATCTTTAGTAAATATATATTTTTCACTTACTTGTGCCTGATTCCTTAAGTGCAACCCACTGATCTGTTTACCCTGTGCTGGATGCCTGTGTTAGGCATCCCTGACTATTAAACCTAATTTGCCATGTAGTTGCCCAGCCCATTCTTTTAATGAGGTCCTCTTGTAAAGTTTCTATATCTTGCTCTGAAGTTATTTCCCTACTTAGCTGTGTGTCATCAGCAAACACTGAGATTGAGCTATTCCAATAGAGGCAAGTGGCATAGAGCAGCAAAAGATAACATATTTTTTCACTTTTCCAAAACTTCTAAAATTAAATTGATCCTGGCTATCTTTCTATTTTAAATACATGTTTGGTTATTTTTGAGACCAGCAGTAATCCAAATGATTCTTATAATATTTAAAGCGGAACTCCACCCTAAAGTGGAACTTCCGCTCATCAGAACCCCCCCCCCCCTCCGGTGTCACATTTGGCACCTTTCAGGGGGGAGGTCTAAGACAGGTATTTGCACCTACTTCCGGGAGTCCTCTCTGCGGGTATTCTGCGGGAAGTGCGTCATTTCCCGCAGAACGCCCATTGTGTTCTGGGAAACACACGGCTCCCAGAACACAAGGGTGACCAGGGAGGACGGTGCTGCGCGACTCGCGCATGCGCCGTAGGGAACCGGGCAGTGAAGCCGGAACGCTTCACTTCCTGATTCCCTCACAGAGGATGGCGGTGGGGGCAGCAGATAGATGAGCGATTGCTCGTCTTCTGCTGCAGACGTCGCTGGACTCCAGGACAGGTAAGTGTCCACATATTGAAAGTCAGCAGCTGCAGTATGTGTAGCTGCTGGCTTTTAATATTTTTTTAACGGCAGAGCTCCGCTTTAAGTTGTCTTCATTATACTCAACATGCAATCAATATTTCCGTTTTCTCTCTTCTGTTTTTATGATTATGAGGCTGTTAGCCGCCTACATACCATTTCCACAGCCACATAGATTATTTTGCATTAGTTTTACTTCGTTTTGGTAGCTGCTGGCTCCATTAAACACATTAGTTGCATGCATATTATCAAAACTGGTTAATTATTATAATGTAGCTTATGCTTTTAGATCAGAGATAAGCATTAATAAGAGACATTCTACCTGGGAGCACAGGGCACAAGTGGTTGATATAAGAAGCAGTTATTATAGCTAATAGTGGAAAATTATAACTTTCTCAAGTATTATTGGATTTATTGGGTGATACTATGAATGCAGATTTTTTAAGGCTATTTTTGCTATTTTAGAGGATAATAAAATGGAAAACCACACAAGCAGACATATTTTAAAGGAGTTTTTAACTTAGAAGTGAATGTACATTGTTGTGTGTGTATATATATATATATATATATATATATATATATATATATATTAGAGCTGCACGATTCTGGCTAAAATGAGAATCACACTTTTTTTGCTTAGAATAAAGATCCTGATTCTCTCACAATTCTCGCGGTGTAACATCTTCTTTCACATTATACCAAAAAAATTGGGCTAACTGTACTGTTTAGTCTTTTTTAATTCATTAAAGTGTTTTTTTATTTTTTTAAATTGCGTTTGAACAATCGCTGCGCAAATACGGTGTGACATAAAATATTGCAACAACCACCATTTTATTCTCTAGGGTCTCTGCTAAAAAAATATATATATATATATCATGTTTGGGTGTTCCGAGTAATTTTCTAGCAGAAAATAATGATTTTTACTTGTAAGCAACAAATGTCAGAAAAGGTTTCGTCTTTAAATGGTTAAACTTCCTTCATCTACACGCCGGAGTTCTTTCCTTTGATAAAAGAACGAAAAGATACTTTGTTTCTACTTATTCGTGTGTTGTAATAAAACTTGGCAGACTGCCTGGATATTGTTTTTCCAGCTGTGAGAACTCTCTGCACTTGTTAGAAAGATCGTGACATGCTGTTTTGAAGATCGGGAAGGGAAAAAGATCGCAATTTAGATTCTTAATGATTAATCGTGCAGCTCTAATATATATATATATATATATATATATATATATATATATATATATATATAATATAATATAATATATATATTTATATATATATATATATATATATATATATATGTAGCGATACCCCCAGTTAAGAGAGCCGCTGATATTGATTTGGGCCCTGCAGTGCACCGCTGTCAACCCCCGGCAATCGGCTCTAACCTCCCGTGGCACAGCTGGTGATAGAGAGATAGGACCGCGTGATCGCAACTGTTGGTGACGCAGTCCTATAACAAACATACACAGAATATACTTTAAAACTCCTATTAAAGTAAGCGGAACTGACACCAAATGTACTTTACCCAGATATTTTACTGAGGCTAATGGGCAAGTAATAAACAACAGTATAACAAGTTGCAGATCCCTGCAATAAACAGTAATAAAGATAAACAGAGTAATCAGAATAATAAAGTATTGCTATGCAACTCTAGCGCTGCCCTTTTACAGCTACTTCCCCTCATGGGTAGACTAACACCCAGCAATGTCTACCTATGCAGTCAGGCCTGACTGATCTAAATGGAAGTTCAGTGAAACAATATTCGCTAGCAATCTCTCGGTGGTGCACTTGAAGAACAACTTTGTAATCCCAACGAATAGTAAAGATAAAGTATCTGTCTTTAAACAGCTCTCACCACCTGGACAAGTCCAAGTCCCTTTCCTCCATCGATTCGTCTAGGAACAGGAATCCACCGACATCCAAGTCTTCAATCCTTCTGGTGTACTGCAGCAAGGAGGATTAGATGTCTCTAAGGCTCTGCTAGGCTGGCAGAGGGCTCTTTGGAAAGGAGCACACGGCCCGGGCTTCAGGCCTTGTGCACACAGCAGTTCAGCACAGACATCCTCTTGCTAGGAGAGGGGGGGTCCAAAGAGGCCGACCAAAACTCCGCCTCCCCTTTATAAAGTCTGCCCCAGCAGTCTCTGTTCTGCAGCAATGCACCCTGGGTGCTGCAAGATGTACTGGGAGATGTAGTCTCTCTCTCCTCTGCTTTCACTTCCATAATCTCTCTTTACTTCCTCCCGAATCACCTCTCACCTCGAACTTCTTGTCTCTCTGCATTAAAGGGGAACACCCCGCTACACACTCCCCCCACTTGAACTCTTTGGTCCCCAAAGATAAACTTCAACAAATACTGTTTACCATTTTGGACAATGTCGAGCATGATGTTGGCATAGGGAATTCCCACCAAAACTTTGGGATGGAACTCTCTTGCCCACAGGTCACACTACCATGAATGGCCTGCCTAACTGTGCCAGAGAGTGAGCTGGGGTTGCCCTCCACCAAATGGACGGTGGAAGGATCAGGTTGTTCAACACTTCTCCTAGCCGTTACAACAGAGTCCTCTGAGCTCGTCCCCATTTGGGGGTAAGTTAATTTCTTGGGAGGCCTGATGACTCTGCGAGCCCTCTGCTCTCTTGGTGCTTCTGACTCTGGCACCACAGGCTCTTCTTCAGGAGTAAGTTCAGGTAACATTGCTGGTTCTGGAACCTCTGATTCAGAAGTCGACTGACGTATGGAATCTCTAGAGTCCTCCTCTGCGCAAGTGTCAGGAACATCTTCCCAGTAATCAGCTGAGGGACTGAAGGGTATGAATTCAGTAGCCTCCGGATTCAGCGTTGCATCTGGGGTATCCCCTCCATTTGGGAGATCTATGGCGGACGTTCCCAGAGTCGAGGGAGGCCACAGCCAGTCCAGTTCTCCACCTTCTTCTGTACTCAATTGGGAGGCCTCCCCATCTTTAGCTCGAGAGGTCTGGGACCGAGTGTTCGGCCTAGGAATATCCAGGATAGAGGCCGGTTCAGGGGAGTCTCTCACGGGAGGTATTCTGACTGCCTCAGCAAGTGGGAGCAGGTGGTTCCGATGCCACGTCTTCAGTGGACCCACCTTTCCTTCTGGCTTTAGTTTGTAGACAGGCAAACCGGGCAGCTTCCTACAGATAACATAGGGCTCAGATCTCCACCTGTCGGCAAGCTTGTGTTTTCCAGGGACCCCCAGATTGCGTAGCAGTACTCGGTCCCCGGGCTGCAGATCTTGCACTCGAACCTTCAGATCAAAATTTCTCTTGTTGCGGGCCCCCCTTTGATCCGAAGCCGCCTGGGCTTGTTCATAGGCCACCTGCAAGCTACGTCTAAGTCTGTCCACGTATCCCTTGTGGGATGTAGCTGAGGTATTGTCTATAGAAGTGCCAAAGGCCAGGTCCACAGGTAGCCTTGCTTCTCTCCCAAACATAAGTCGATAAGGGGAGTAGCCAGTGGCGTCACTTGTGGTACAGTTATAGGCATGTACTAGGGCTGATATGTGCTGACTCCAGTGTTGCTTCTTCTCTGTTTCTAAGGTTCCCAACATGTTGAGCAGGGTCCGGTTAAATCTCTCCGGCTGAGCATCTCCTTGTGGGTGGTAAGGCGTGGTTCTGGTCTTCTTTATTCCTAATGAATCCAAAAGTCTTCGGATCAACCGACTCTCAAAGTCCCTTCCTTGATCTGAGTGGAGTCTCTGTGGTAGTCCGTAATGGACAAAATACTTCTCCATAAGTATCTTGGCCACGGTGGATGCCTTCTGGTCTTTGGTTGGGAAAGCTTGAGCATAGCGGGTGAAATGGTCGGTTATTACCAGAACATTCCCCAATCCACTCAGGTCGGGTTCGAGGCAGAGAAAGTCAATGCATACCAGATCCATTGGGCCTTGACTCTGTAAGTGGCCCATTGGGGCAGCTTGATGGGGTAGGGTCTTTCTCTGAATGCATCGTACACAGGAATGGCAATACTCCTCTACTTCTGCCCTCATGCAGGGCCAATAGAACCGATTTCTGACAAGCTGGAAGGTCCTTTCTGCCCCTAGGTGACCATGATGGTCATGCAGGGCAATTAGTACAGTCTCTCGGTGCTTCTCTGGAAGAAATAACTGCCACTTTTCTGAGTCATCAGAGGGGCCCCTTCGGTAGACCACTCCCTGATGTACCTGTAGCCTGTCCAATTCCTTCCTCAACAGGCGAGCCTCCTTTGAGGGGTGATGTAGGAATTTGTTGGGATCCTGATTCTCCAGGGCTTCGAGGACCAATCTTCCAATTGGTCACACCTCAACTCCTTCTTGGACAGTCTCGGTAGGTTGTCTTCCTCCAGTTGAGTTACCCCACAATAGTGTTTGGGGACTCCTACCATGGTAACCCCTATTTCTTCTGCTCTGGAGCCTCCTCTGGCTTAGAATTCAGCCCCTTGACAAAGGGCCCGCACCCCGTCCGGTGCCACTTGGGTCCAATCTTCCCAGTCATTTGTCGTGGCATGAGATCTCCGGGACAGGGCATCTGCATCCGGCTCCTGGTCTGTACTTCAGACTGAAGTTGAATCCAGACAATGTGGCCAACCACCTGTGTCCGGTGGCATCTAGTTTCGCGGTGGTGAAGAGGTAGGTCAGGGGGTTGTTGTCTGTCTTCACAGTAAACTCTGCCCCATACAAGTAGTCTTTTAGCTTGTCTATTACCCCCCATTTGAGGGCCAGGAATTCCAGCTTATGAGTGGGGTAATTCTTTTCTGAGGGGGTCAGGCTCCTGCTCACATAGGCCACTGGTCGCAGTTGTCCTTCATGTTCTTGGTACAGTACACCACCTAGACCCTCATGGCTGGCATCCACATGTAATTCATAAGGTCTGGTAGGGTCGGTGTAGGCCAGGACTGGGGCAGTGGTTAAGCTCCTCTTCAGAGCATGAAAGGCCTCTTCACACCTTGGGTTCCACTGATCTTGAACTGACTCACCAGGCCTCCTGGGCCCTGAGTCATCCTCTTCCCCTTCTGCCTTTAGCAATTCATTCAACGGGTGGGCAATCCAAGCAAACCCCTCCACAAACCTCCTATAATAGGAGCAGAACCCCAGGAAGGATCTGAGCTCTGTTACTGTGGTGGGTCGTGGCCAGGAAGTGACTGCTTCCAACTTCTCAGGATCTGTGGCCACCCCTTCTTCAGACACTATGTGCCCCAGATAGTTCACAGAAGACTGGTAGAACCGACACTTCTCGGGGGAAAGCTTAAGTCCCTCTTCGCTGAGTCTTCTCAATACTTTCTCCAACCTGGCTTCATGTTCTTCCAAGGTTCTTCCAAAGACAATGACATCGTCCAAGTACACAAGGACTTCTATAAGATTCATGTCTCCAACAGTCTTCTCCATAAGGCGTTGAAAGGTAGCAGGAGCTCCAGACAGACCCTGAGGCATCCTATTGAATTCGAAGAATCCCACCGGGGTTATGAAGGCTGTCTTCTCCCTGTCTTCTGGGTGCATAGGGATTTGATAGTACCCACTCTTGAGGTCCATCACACTGAACCATTTGGCTCCAGACAAACTTTGTAGGGCATCTTCTATCCTTGGCGTGGTGTATTGGTCAGGGATGGTTCTCCTGTTGAGAGTCCTGTAATCGATACAAAGCCTCAACGACCCATTCTTCTTTCTGACCACCACGATTGGGGAGGCATAGGGACTTCTAGACTCCCGGATCACACCAGTCTTCTTTAGTTCTACAAGTTGTTCCCTCAGATCCTCCAGATCTGCCAGGGGGACCCGCCTGACCCTCTCTCGGAAGGGCTTATCTTCTTGGAGGCGGATCCGATGGGTGGCACTTCTTGCACACCCCACATCGAATTCATCTTCGGAAAAGATCTTCTCCCACCTGGTCAGCTGGGCCTTGGCTCTTTCTTTCCAAGCCCTGGGTAGGTTCGGGTTTTCCACGGACAGTTTCTCCCAAATATCTCCTCCGTCACCCGTACCCTTGACTTCGGACCAAGTGACCGGGGCAGCAGGGCTCACCTGACCAAGCAACACTCTGGCAGGGATCTCCATGGGTCCTCCCGTAGTGTTCCTAACACTCACCGGAACTCTGCCATGGGCCTTCTTCAGGGCCTTGAACGGAATCACTTCTGGTATCACTTCCAGGCCTGAGGACTCTTCCCTTGGGTCTGATTCCAGCATGACAAAGGGGCCAGGTTGTTCCCACAAAAGCTTCACAGTGGCCCTAAGACAGGTTACTTCTCCGGGCTGTAGCACTACTCCTTCTCTGCCAAGTCTCCACACCTTCCCTATCCCCTCTCCCGGGGTCTTCTGCTCTAAGACCAGTCGTTGGTAGGCCGTCTTTAGCATGGGATGGATTTTGGTGGCTGAATGGTTTCTCTCTTTCACTAGAGGGGTCAGGAGTCTCCTGACTAGATCCGTGTTTGTCCCAATGATCAGGGAAATCTTGCTGGCTCCAGGCGGCCGGGGACACACAACTGCCAGGGTGTCAAACACTTCAGCCTTCCCAGCCACGGATGGGTCGAAAGTCATCTTTATGGGCAGGTACCCATCATAAGGGAAACTCTGGGTTCCAAGTCCCCATATCTCCAGCTCTTCTATCTTCTGGATAGGCAGATGACTCAAGTGCCTATCATAGAAGTCCCGGTATAGTAAAGTCACCTGTGCTCCGGTGTCCAAAAGAGCTTTAGTATAGACTCCTTCCACTTGAATGGGCACAGTAGGAGATGGGCCCACCAGTTCCTTTGGGTATGGCCGGACTGGGGTCACCTCTTTTTTTTGGCTTTCGACCCTTGCCCTGCTCCTTTTGGACTTTAATTTTTCCTGAGCCTGGCATGCATTGACTTTCTCCCTCTCAATGGGGGCACAAACCCGCTGAGGGATGTTATTGTTCCTTTTAGGTGGATGTTCCTTCTTTGGGGTGCTGTACTTCCACTGAGGGGTCTTGCCCCCTCCCTCTGGGGTACATCTTGGTGGGGGTGTACTATACCTCCTCCTAGGAGTTTTGTCTCCTCCATTCTTGGCCTTTTTTTTTAGTTTGGAGCGCACTGAAGATGATGGGCACCCGGTTGACTCCTTCACCGGGGCCCTTTGGAGTTTCCCGCCGGCTTGCAATTATCTGTTCTCTTCTTCTTTGGGCTGGAGCATACGTTAGCAAAGTGGCCACTCCCTCCGCAGTTATAGCAAATCACCTCTTCTCGGTCCTGTAGGGAGGCCGGTGCTGAGGTGTTCGGGAACAACTCCTTTCTTGGGCTTGGTTTCTCTCGTCTTCTCTGATCTTTCTCCATCAAAGAGGTCAGCATCTCCAACACTTGGGCCATTTGCGATTTCAGAGTGTCAACCTCCGCATCTCTTTCTGGGCTCTTGACCGAATGGACCAACACTGGTACAGGTGTGACATTCGCCTTGGCCACCTGCTGATCTTCCTCCAGCGCCTCTTCGTCCCTAATAATTTTTATTAGATCAGAGTAGGTTAGTGACATTCCTCCTCCTGAGGTTTTCAGGTGCAGCCAGACCGGGTCTGAGTGCCGCGCTCCCCTCATGATCTGCTTCATGCGTGCTTCATCTGCATCTTTGGGCAGCATTCCCTTCTTCAGTACAATCTTGCATAACTGCCTGTTCAGCCTTCTAACATATTCTGACAGTTTCTCATTCGGCTGCTGGAGAGTGTGTTCAATTTGATAAATCATCTCTGACACCTTCTCCAGCTGACCAAACTCTTCCTGCAGCATGGCCAGGCAATCTTGAGCTGTACAGTTTTCATTTCCAAACCGGAAGCTCTTCACCGCTTCTGCCGCGGCACCTTTCAGACTTTCTAAGACTCGCTGTCTCTTCTGTGCCTCAGGCACCTCCCATGCTTCTACTGCCTGCAATGCCTGTTCCACCCAAGTGTCAAAATCTTCCTCCCCCGCAGGGACGGGGAGCTTCCCTGAGAAGGTGCTAAGCTTCCGGTAACCGGCCTCCACATGCACCGTACTGCTTTTCTGGCACTTAATTACAAGGTCTCCTAGAGCATTCAACAATTCAGGCCCTATAGCGGCCAGCGGTGATCCCGGGCTTAATAGTTCCTTAAGCTTTTCTGCTTTAGGGGATAGTGGTGGAGATAATTGTGGGAGTGATGGCTTTGGTGTCTGAAACCATTCTTCCTTCACTGGCAGCGTATGTATCAAGTGATAGATCTGATTATCTATGGCTTGTATACTCTGACTTTTAAAATGCTCTGGGATTTCGTTTTTCCATTCTACCAGTGCGTATGTAAACGAGATCACTGGATCTGGCCTAAAATCCATCACCCATGCTTTGTGGCTCGGAGACAGTAACAATACGAGCTGTTTTATCTCCTCTTCCTTCCATCTTTCCCCCGGGAGTACAATGACTACCGCCGCGGTTGGATCGGCGCCAATCGCTGCGCACCACTGTGACATTGCCAGCGGGTCCATGCTGGTACTTCTGACCGGCTTGATTGCAGCGTGCAACGTACAAGGATCCCGGACTCGAGCCCCCACGTGTAGCGATACCCCCAGTTAAGAGAGCCGCTGATATTGATTTGGGCCCTGCAGTGCACCGCTGTCAACCCCGGCAATCGGCTCTAACCTCCCGTGGCACAGCTGGTGATAGAGAGATAGGACCGCGTGATCGCAACTGTTGGTGACGCAGTCCTATAACAAACATACACAGAATATACTTTAAAACTCCTATTAAAGTAAGCGGAACTGACACCAAATGTACTTTACCCAGATATTTTACTGAGGCTAATGGGCAAGTAATAAACAACAGTATAACAAGTTGCAGATCCCTGCAATAAACAGTAATAAAGATAAACAGAGTAATCAGAATAATAAAGTATTGCTATGCAACTCTAGCGCTGCCCTTTTACAGCTACTTCCCCTCATGGGTAGACTAACACCCAGCAATGTCTACCTATGCAGTCAGGCCTGACTGATCTAAATGGAAGTTCAGTGAAACAATATTCGCTAGCAATCTCTCGGTGGTGCACTTGAAGAACAACTTTGTAATCCCAACGAATAGTAAAGATAAAGTATCTGTCTTTAAACAGCTCTCACCACCTGGACAAGTCCAAGTCCCTTTCCTCCATCGATTCGTCTAGGAACAGGAATCCACCGACATCCAAGTCTTCAATCCTTCTGGTGTACTGCAGCAAGGAGGATTAGATGTCTCTAAGGCTCTGCTAGGCTGGCAGAGGGCTCTTTGGAAAGGAGCACACGGCCCGGGCTTCAGGCCTTGTGCACACAGCAGTTCAGCACAGACATCCTCTTGCTAGGAGAGGGGGGGTCCAAAGAGGCCGACCAAAACTCCGCCTCCCCTTTATAAAGTCTGCCCCAGCAGTCTCTGTTCTGCAGCAATGCACCCTGGGTGCTGCAAGATGTACTGGGAGATGTAGTCTCTCTCTCCTCTGCTTTCACTTCCATAATCTCTCTTTACTTCCTCCCGACTCACCTCTCACCTCGAACTTCTTGTCTCTCTGCATTAAAGGGGAACACCCCGCTACACACATATATATATATATATATATATATATATATATATATATATATATATACAGTGGGGCAAAAAAGTATTTAGTCAGCCACCAATTGTACAAGTTCTCCCACTTAAAAAGATGAGAGAGGCCTGTAATTGTCATCATAGGTATACCTCAACTATGAGAGACAAAATGTGGAAACAAATCCAGACAATCACATTGTCTGATTTGGAAAGATTTTTTTTTTTTAAATTATGGTGGAAAATAAGTATTTGGTCACCTACAAACAAGCAAGATTTCTGGCTCTCACAGACCTGTATCTTCTTCTTTAAGAGGCTCCTCTGTCCTCCACTCACTACCTGTATTAATGGCACCTGTTTGAACTTGTTATCAGTATAAAAGACACCTGTCCACAACCTCAAACAGTCACACTCCAAACTCCACTATGGTGAAGACCAAAGAGCTGTCGAAGGATACCAGAAACAAAATTGTAGACCTGCACCAGGCTGGGAAGACTGAATCTGCATAGGCAACCAGCTTAGTGTGAAGAAATCAACCGTGGGAGAAATAATTAGAAAATGGAAGACATACAAGACCACTGATAATCTCCCTCGATCTGGGGCTCCACGCAAGATCTCACCCCGTGGGGTCAAAATGATCACAAGAACGGTGAGCAAAAATCCCAGAACCACATGGGGGGACCTAGTGAATGACCTGCAGAGAGCTGGGACCAACGTAACAAAGGCTACCATCAGTAACACACTACGCCGCCAGGGACTCAGATCCTGCAGTGCCAGACGTGTCCCCCTGCTTAAGCCAGTACATGTCCGGGCCCGTCTGAGGTTTGCTTGAGAGCATTTGGATGATCCAGAAGAGGATTGGGAGAATGTCATATGGTCAGATGAAACCAAAGTACAACTGTTTGGTAGAAACACAGCTCGTCGTGTTTGGAGGAGAGAGAATGCTGAGTTGCAACCAAAAAACACCATACCTACTGTGAAGAATGGGGGTGGCAACATCATGCTTTGGGGCTGTTTCTCTGCAAAGGGAACAGGACGACTGATCCGTGTACATGAAAGAATGAATGGGGCCATGTATCGTTAGATTTTTAGTGCAAACCTCCTCCCATCAGCAAGGGCATTGAAGATGAAACGTGGCTGGGTCTTTCAGCATGACAATGATCCCAAACACACCGCCCGGGCAACGAATGAGTGGCTTCGTAAGAAGCATTTCAAGGTCCTCGAGTGGCCTAGCCAGTCTCCAGATCTCAACCCCATAGAAAACCTTTGGAGGGAGTTGAAAGTCCGTGTTGCCCAGCGACAGCCCCAAAACATCACTGCTCTAGAGGAGATCTGCATGGAGGAATGGGCCAACATACCAGCAACAGTGTGTGACAACCTTGTGAAGACTTACAGAAAACTTTTGACCTCTGTCATTGCCAACAAAGAATATATAACAAAGTATTGAGATGAACTTTTGATATTGACCAAATACTTATTTTCCACCATAATTTGCAAAAAAAATTATTTCCAAATCAGACAATGTGATTGTCTGGATTTGTTTCCACATTTTGTCTCTCATAGTTGAGGTATACCTATGATGACAATTACAGGCCTCTCTCATCTTTTTAAGTGGGAGAACTTGCACAATTGGTGGCTGACTAAATACTTTTTTTCCCCACTGTATATATATATATATATATATATATATATAAATATATATATCTATATATATGTACACACACACACTATATAACCAAAAGTATTGAGATGCCTGCCTTTACACTCACATGAACTTCAATGGCATCCCAGTTTTAGTCCGTAGGGTTCAATATTGAGTTGGCCCACCCTTTGCAGCTTTAACAGCTTCAATTCTTCTGGGAATGCTGTCTACAAGGTTTAGTGTGTCTATGGGAATGTTTGACCATTCTTGTCATCTGTATTACCTACAACTGACCCCTGAAATTGCATTACTTACTCATGACTAGGGGTTAAGCGATTATCGAATATTCACTTTTTTTGAAGAATCAGTACCGGTCACAAACTTACTGATATTACCGATATTGCTTCAAGTGGTTGTACGGGGCTGATGCGTGCAGCTGCAGGCATCACCCCGGTACTGTTCTTTAGAGCGGACGGTCAGCTTTCTTGTAATAACAACCGAAGCGGCTAAGCAGCCGCTCAGCTGTCATTACAAGCAGCCGGAAGGGACGACCCCCCCCCCCTTTCCGCCGCTCTGCCCGGGTCTCCCGTCCCATCAGAGGCCCGAGCGTCCAGCCCCCACGCCCGCCGGCTGGCTGTAGACCCGAACAAAGCTGGAAATGGCTTTGTTCAGGTCTTGGATCTAGTAGCCCGGAAGCGATGTCACAACGTCACTTCCGGATTATTGGCATCCTAAAGGTGGCAGTTTTAAAAAATAGAACGTATTCAAAAACTCAGATCTTGGCGTTTTGAATACTTTTTAAGTGCAGAGGAGGGGTTTGGGGTCTTGTAAACCCCAGATCCCTCCATAAAGAGTACCTGCCACTGCCTATTATTTTTACAAGGGATGTTTTCATTCCTTGTGACAGCAATAAAAGCAAAATAAAAAAATAAAAAAATAAAAATAAAAGGGCAGTGTAAAAATAAAAAAATTAAATCTACAAAATATCGGCACCTGATATCAGCTATCGGCCTGAAAGGCACCCGAAAAATTGGTATCGGTATCGGCCCTGAAAAAACGATATCAGTCGACCCCTACTCCCCTGCACTCTGCTTCTGCATTACTTACTACTGACCCCTGCACTGTGTTTCATAAACAATTGACCTGTGAACTCTGCATTACCTAAAACTGACCCCTGAAATTGCATTACTTACTCCTGACCCCTGCACTCTGTTTTATAAACGATTGACCTGTAAACTGTGCGTTACATACTACTGACCTCTGAACTCTGAATTACTTACCACTGACCCCTGAACTATTCATACCTTCGTTACTTTTATTATTACTTATAATTACTTATATTACTTTGTTAATGTGGCCTTGTCAGGTTATCTCCTTAAAAAAAAAAACATGCTGGTGATTTTTCATCTCTTTCATGTTGTTCAGGTAGATCTCCACCTCTCCAGGAGGTCCTACCCCTGCCCTAAAGGAATCAGATTCTACCTGGATCAACAATTGACAGTGTTGCTACTTATTTATAGCTGATTAATTTCTGTGCATTCAGCCTTTTTTCTTAAATCTACAGATTTAAAATTAGCTCTGTGTGTATTTGTATAATTGTAAATTGTATAGTTACAATTTGTATCATTTGTATTTTAATTATTTCTAGCCTACTCCTATTAAGCTGAATGATCTTGAAGTTTGCAAACTTACTTTATGAAGATCCACACACGTTTACTTCAATTAATTCACTACTCCCTGTGAGTAGGCACTGCTGTGTCACACATTTCACAGAGCCTGCCTCTGCTGAGAGGAGGAGTTTCAGGAAGTCAGTACAGGAATCACTGCTTGCAGGCAGCAAGGTACCTTGGAACGTGTAGTCCTTAAAATTTAAAGTAAACAGCAGAGGAGTATCTGCGAAGCAAGCAGGGAATCCAGGAAGTTGTGGGAAGCGACAGACAGAACTCACAGCCTGAAAGGAGATTTTTAAAGCAGTGTTCTGACCTCCCCCTTCAAAAATTAAAAGTCACACATACTGTAGCTGCTGACTTTTAATATTTGGACACTTACCTGTCTTGGAATCTAGCGTAGTCGGCACCCCAGCTATATATTGTGATTTTGTACATGTATATATTTTTATTGTGTAGCACTAAATTATGAAATATTTTTTGTTTTACCCATACATACTGTATAATAAATATTGCATATGGATCATTCATATCTACAACTTGCAGCCAGCCGGTGGTGTGCTGACTTACTGTTCTGTTATAATTTGCCTGAATAGTAGGAGATCAAACATGACTGTTGCCTGATATTGGTCAGCTAGTGTGATAATTGGCTTCTGCTTTGCTGGTGTATTAGTGACCTGAAAGGTACAAACTTAAGGCAATTAAAGTGGCTGTATACTGCTGGCCTTTTTTTTTCTCCCTGCAAGGTAAAGTCATAATGTGCTAGTATGCACCGCATACTAGCACATTATGGGAAACTTACCCTAAAACCAAGCTGTTCCAGCGCCCCCATGACAGCGCTGCAGCTGCTTCCATCTTCACTCGTCTTGCTTCCAGGTTCGTGGGCTCCGGCTCTGTGACTGGCCGGAGCCGCAATGATGTCACGCCGCTGTTCACGGCACAGGGCTCAGAAGAAACGGCACGGGTGGCCATTCCTTCAGAGTGCATGCGCCAGAGATGTCACTGGCTGCACATTATGTAAATATCTCCTAAACGGTGTACGGTATTTACACTACCTATAGGTAAGCCTTATTATAGGCTTACCTATAGGTAAATGTCAGCAGAGAAAGTTTACTTCCTCTTTAATAAGAAGTAATTACAAAAATTTTACTAATTTTAAATGAAAAAAAATTAAAAATTTTAGAAAATGAAATAATTCCCAAAACAATTATTAGGAAACAATAGAGAAAAAAAGTCAGAAAAGACTAATTTTTTTTTCGTCTGCCATCGGTACCCATCACCGCAAACCTCCTTGTACCTTGGTTAAGAAATTTAGCTAAGACTAGCTGTGATTTCTACTTTCGGAGAAAAATATTTATGATATAACTCTGTAGTCACACAGCCTTACTAACTGGTGCCATGTCTTACAGAGTGGATAAGTTCCAACTGTGTTCTATTTAACAATCCTTTGACACCATTCACCAACCTGCTGTCCGGCTGTCACTACCTCGGTGAAATGTGTGACATGTCTGCTCAGTATGGTACTGGAGTGGGAACGGAAGGCTCTAGACCTGACAAATGGCTGTTAAGCAGATCGATGGCAGGCATGGCATGGTGAGTAGTACAGTGACCAAGTGTTTCTTGTATGTGGTTTTCTCAGTGCCTCACTAAAAATGGAAAATTAGGCTCTAAGTGACTCTGTTGTTGTTTACTTCAAAGGTGGAATCCCTGCATCGCTAGCAATTACCCACTTCAGCCCCGGAAGATTTGGCTGCTCAATGACCAGGCCATTTTTTTGCGATATGGCACTGCGTCGCTTTAACTGTCAATTGCGCTGTCGTGCGATGCTGTCCCTTTTTTTTCACATATAGAGCTTTCTGTTGGTGGTATTTGATCATCTCTGCGGTTTTTATTTTTTGCACTATAAACAAATAAAGAGCGAAAATTTTGAAAAAAAAACTATTTTGTACTTTTTGCTATAAAACATATCCCATTTTTTTTTTAAAAAAGGTATTTTTTTTCTCAGTTTAGGCAGATATGTATTCTTCTACATATTTTTGAAAATAAGAATCGCAATAAGCGTATTTCGTATGATTTGCGCAAAAGTTAAAGCATCTACAACATAGGGGATAGATTCATGGCATTTCTATTATTATTATTATTTTTTACTAGTAATGGTGGCGATCTGCGATTTTTATCGGGACTGCGACATTATAGCGGACACTTCGGACACTTTTGACAAATTTTTGGTACAATTGACAATTATACAGCGATCAGTGCTAAAAAATGCACTGATTACTGTATAAAGGGCACTGGCAGGGAAGGGGTTAACACTAGGGGGGGCAATCAAGGGGTTAACTGTGTTACCTAGTGTGTATTCTAACTGTGGGGGGAGAGGACTGACTATAGGAGATGACAGATCGTGGTTCCTAGCTATTAGGAACTAACGATCTGCATCTCCCCTCCTCATAGAACCGGAATGTGTGTGTGTTTATACACACACATCCCTGTTCTGCCTCTCATGCCCGCGATCGCGTGTGGCCGGTGGTCATCGTGACCGCCGGTCACGAGCATCGGCACCCCCGCAGTGCAGCGGGCGCGCGCGCCTCCTATTTCTCTTAAAGGGGCCGATGTACAGCTACGACGGTTCGTGGGGTCGTGCCGACCTGCCGCAGTATAATGATGGCGGCTGGTCGGCAAGTGGTTAATATACTCACCTGTCCTGCTGCTCAAACTGTGGAACTCTGCTACAATAAAAAATAATAATTAGGCTGAAAGAGTTTCTACCAATAACATTTTCAGGGGTGTCAGATGCTGGCACCCCCTGCCGCCAGCTGTGTTTTCATCCATTAGCCCCTACATTACTATCAGATACAATGGTAAAATAGGGGCCGGCGGGAGAAACCACAGAATGCAGCGGGCGGGGGGGGGGGGGATTAGGTATGTGATGCACTTAGAAATGTGCCAGATGCTTATGAACTTTCATCAAAATCCCCAGTGGAATTTGGCAGGACAGAGAGCAGGACTTGGGTCCAACTGTTTCTTTTGCAGGGAGCTGTTATTTTCTATTTTTTGACAGGATTTCTTTATAAGGCTGGGTTCACAACGCAGCATGGAGCAGCTCACAGCAGGGGGTTCGTTGCGTCCCTGTTCACCGTTTCAGGTCCGATTTCAGACCAAATTGTGGGCTGAATTCAGACCAGAAATGGACCAGAAGAAGCACAGGACTCCTGTGTAATTCACATCGGAGCCGCTCCGGAGATGTGTCAACTGGCTCCATCCGATCACAATCTCTTGCTATGCGAATTGGATGCGGAGAAAACTGCATCCAATTTGCAATAGTGTGAACCCAGGCTAACACAGAAAGAGACCAAAGCCTTCCTGCTTAGGGCTTAGGTCCACAAATAGCTGGAGAGTACCAGAACTCTAATGTCTTTTGTTAACAATTCAATGATCTGGGAAGTCCATTTTACTTACTTTTTAACCACTTGACCCCAGGAAGATTTACCCTCTTAATGACCAGGCCTATTTTTGCGATACGGCACTGCGTTACTTTAACTGACAATTGTGCGTTAGTGCGACGCTGTACCCAAATAAAATTTATGTCCTTTTCCCAACAAATAGAGCTTTCTTTTTGTGGTATTTGATCACCTCTGCGGTTTTTATTTGTTGCGGTATAAACAAAAAAACACCCAATTTTTTTTTTTTTTTTTTTTTTACTTACTGCTATAAAAGATATCCAATAAAAAAATAAAAACATTTCATCAATTTAGGTCAATATGTATTCTGCTACATATTTTTGGTAAAAAAAAATCCTAATAAGCGTATATTGATTGGTTTGCGCAAAAGTATTAGCGTCTACAAACTATGGGATATATGCTGCAATATTTATGTATTTTTACTAGTAATGACAGCAATCAGCGACTTATAGCGGGACTGCGATATTGCGGCAGGCAAATCGGACATTAACTGACGCTTTTTGGGGAGCAGTGACACTAAAGCCCTGTACACACGATCGGATATCCTATGGATTCTAATCCGATGTTTTTTTCCATCGGAAATCCGATGAAACTGTCTTCCATCAGTCTTGCCCACACACCATCAGTCAAAAAACCGACCGTTTCAAACGCAATGACGTAAAACACTCCGATGAGCCGAGAAAAATGAAGTTCAATGCTTCTGAGCATGCGTCGACTTGATTCTGAGCGTGCGTGGGTTTTTTATCCGATGGAATTCCCCACAGATGATATTAATTTGTTATCGGTTTTTTAACCATCGGATAAATTTAAAACATGCTCTATTTTTAAACACTGATGGAACACTGATCGGACTGTTTTCATCGGTAAAACCTATCGTGTGTACACAGCTTTAGGCTACTTTCACACTGGGGTGGGGGGGGCGTTAGTGGTAAAGCGCCACTAATTTTAGCGACACTTTACCGCTATTATAGCGGCGCTTTTCGGACACTAGCAGGGCGATTTTAAACCCCCACTAGCGGCCGAATAAAGGGTTAAAAAGAGCGCCCGCAAAATGTTGCTACCGAATCGCTTTGTAGGCGCTTTGGCAGCGGTGGCCATTAATTTCAATGGCAAGGGCGGTGCAGGAACGGTGTATACAACGCTCCCACACCGCCCGAAAGATGCTGCTTGTAGGACTTTTTCTAATGTCCTGCAAGCGCATCGCTCCAGTGTGAAAGCACTTAGGCTCTCACACTGGGGCTGCAGGGGAGGCGTTTTTCAGGCGCTTTACGGGCGCTATCTTTAGCCCTTTAGCACCTGAAAAATGCCTCAGTGTGAAAGTAGCCTAATACAGTAATCACTGCTAAAAATATGCACTGTCACTGTACTAATGACACTGACTGGGAATGGGTTAACATCAGGGGCGATCAAAGGGTTAACTCTGTGCCTAGCCAGTGCTTGTGTACTGTGGGGGAGGTGCTTTTACTAGGGGAAGGCATTGATCCATGTTCCTGCTTTGCAGAGACACAGAATCAATGCCTTCCATACTGACAGAACAGTAATCTGCCTTGTTTGCACAGGCAGATCCCCGTTCTGGCCCTCTGCCTAATGATTGGTGGGTGCCGGCCGGCATTGAGTTTGAGGTACCCGCAGATCAGCTCCCGCTGGGTATAATCACAGCGGAAATGGGTCACCAGTGGCACGCATACGCGTCCCAGACCCAGAAGTCCAGGATCACGTACTAGGTACGTGATCCTTGCCATCGTATATGTAAGTTATACAGTCGGCAAGTGGTTAATGCAACAATTCTTAAAAAAAAAAAACACTGTAAGCTCCTTGCTGTCTCTCAGATATAGAAACTTGATGCGTCATATTATTAGTAATAAGAAATAAAGTAAAACCTCCAGTCACATACAAACGTTTGTGCTTTAGAAGTTTGAATTTGCGAGCTAAACGAGGGAAATCAGTGGATCCCCCTCATCTACAATAAACAATGTGGATGGAAGAACCTCCCTTGCCAGCTTTTGTATTCTTCAGCCAAAAACTTTTCACCCTCCTTTGATTTTCAGATTGAAATTTGTCAAGCCTGGGGGTTCAGACAGAGCCACCCACAGCTCGAAGTTCGGCTCGAGTCAGCATGAATCAGTTGAAAGTCGAGCTCTGTATGGCCAGCATTAGGAAGCAGACTCTCTTATTCCATGGATCAGGAGCCACCCACAGCTCGAAGTTCGGCTCGAGTCAGCATGAATCAGTTGAAAGTCGAGCTCTGTATGGCCAGCATTAGGAAGCAGACTCTCTTATTCCATGGATCAGGAGCCACCCACAGCTCGAAGTTCGGCTCGAGTCAGCATGAATCAGTTGAAAGTCGAGCTCTGTATGGCCAGCATTAGGAAGCAGACTCTCTTATTCCATGGATCAGGAGCCACCCACAGCTCGAAGTTCGGCTCGAGTCAGCATGAATCAGTTGAAAGTCGAGCTCTGTATGGCCAGCATTAGGAAGCAGGCTCTCTTATTCTATGGATCAGGAGCCACCCACAGCTCGAATTTCGGCTCGAGTCAGCATGAATCAGTTGAAAGTCGAGGTCTGTATGGCCAGCATTAGGAAGCAGACTCTCTTATTCCATGGATCAGGAGCCACCCACAGCTCGAAGTTCGGCTCGAGTCAGCATGAATCAGTTGAAAGTCGAGCTCTGTATGGCCAGCATTAGGAAGCAGACTCTCTTATTCCATGGATCAGGAGCCACCCACAGCTCGAAGTTCGGCTCGAGTCAGCATGAATCAGTTGAAAGTCGAGCTCTGTATGGCCAGCATTAGGAAGCAGGCTCTCTTATTCTATGGATCAGGAGCCACCCACAGCTCGAATTTCGGCTCGAGTCAGCATGAATCAGTTGAAAGTCGAGGTCTGTATGGCCAGCATTAGGAAGCAGACTCTCTTATTCCATGGATCAGGAGCCACCCACAGCTCGAAGTTCGGCTCGAGTCAGCATGAATCAGTTGAAAGTCGAGCTCTGTATGGCCAGCATTAGGAAGCAGACTCTCTTATTCCATGGATCAGGAGCCACCCACAGCTCGAAGTTCGGCTCGAGTCAGCATGAATCAGTTGAAAGTCGAGCTCTGTATGGCCAGCATTAGGAAGCAGGCTCTCTTATTCTATGGATCAGGAGCCACCCACAGCTCGAAGTTCAGCTCGAGTCAGCATGAATCAGTTGAAAGTCGAGCTCTGTATGGCCAGCATTAGGAAGCAGGCTCTCTTATTCTATGGATCAGGAGCCACCCACAGCTCGAATTTCGGCTCGAGTCAGCATGAATCAGTTGAAAGTCGAGCTCTGTATGGCCAGCATTAGGAAGCAGACTCTCTTATTCCATGGATCAGGAGCCACCCACAGCTCGAAGTTCGGCTCGAGTCAGCATGAATCAGTTGAAAGTCGAGCTCTGTATGGCCAGCATTAGGAAGCAGGCTCTCTTATTCTATGGATCAGGAGCCACCCACAGCTCGAAGTTCAGCTCGAGTCAGCATGAATCAGTTGAAAGTCGAGCTCTGTATGGCCAGCATTAGGAAGCAGGCTCTCTTATTCTATGGATCAGGAGCCACCCACAGCTCGAAGTTCGGCTCGAGTCAGCATGAATCAGTTGAAAGTCGAGCTCTGTATGGCCAGCATTAGGAAGCAGGCTCTCTTATTCTATGGATCAGGAGCCACCCACAGCTCGAATTTCGGCTCGAGTCAGCATGAATCAGTTGAAAGTCGAGCTCTGTATGGCCAGCATTAGGAAGCAGACTCTCTTATTCTATGGATCAGGAGCCACCCACAGCTCGAAGTTCGGCTCGAGTCAGCATGAATCAGTTGAAAGTCGAGCTCTGTATGGCCAGCATTAGGAAGCAGACTCTCTTATTCTATGGATCAGGAGCCACCCACAGCTCGAATTTCAGCTCGAGTCAGCATGAATCAGTTGAAAGTCGAGCTCTGTATGGCCAGCATTAGGAAGCAGACTCTCTTATTCTATGGATCAGGAGCCACCCACAGCTCGAATTTTAGCTCGAGTCAGCATGAATCAGTTGAAAGTCGAGCTCTGTATGGCCAGCATTAGGAAGCAGACTCTCTTATTCCATGGATCAGGAGCCACCCACAGCTCGAATTTCGGCTCGAGTCAGCATGAATCAGTTGAAAGTCGAGCTCTGTATGGCCAGCATTAGGAAGCATTAGGAAGCAGGCTCTCTTATTCCATGGATCAGGAGCCACCCACAGCTCGAATTTCGGCTCGAGTCAGCATGAATCAGTTGAAAGTCGAGCTCTGTATGGCCAGCATTAGGAAGCAGACTCTCTTATTCTATGGATCAGGAGCCACCCACAGCTCGAATTTCGGCTCGAGTCAGCATGAATCAGTTGAAAGTCGAGCTCTGTATGGCCAGCATTAGGAAGCAGACTCTCTTATTCTATGGATCAGGAGCCACCCACAGCTCAAATTTCGGCTCGAGTCAGCATGAATCAGTTGAAAGTCGAGCTCTGTATGGCCAGCATTAGGAAGCATTAGGAAGCAGGCTTTCTTATTCCATGGATCAGGAGCTCTGTGGGTCATGTTAAGTTGCAGTTCCGCAGAATGCAGAAAATAGAGTCTTTTAATTTTTTTTTTAAATTGCTAAAGCGCTTCCTCCAAAAAAAATGTGTTTACAGTAATTTGTCCTATCCGTCTGTCTGACCTCCGCTATATGCAACAGCTAAGATGCTGCTTTGTACTGCTAAAATATGAATACGAGATGAAATTGCTGTAGACTCTTTTCTTACAACCCCCATATCCTTAGTACCTTAAAAAAAATGTGGGGAGAGGTTTGAAAGATGGACAGCCCCTTTAAATTGGTTGTAAACGTCTGATGTGAAAAATGAACAAAGCATATCTTGTTATAGTGTGTACTTGCCTCCGTCAAAAGCTCTGAGTGTGACTTCTGTCTGCAGTTGCGTTGCTCTTCTATCTGCATCCATCGTTTTTGACAGGCTGTGCCGACTCCAGGGGATCAAGAGAAACGGGAGATGTAGGAACGGGAGATGTAGGAACGGGAGATGTAGCACACACCGTGGGATTGTCAGCGTCAGCTGTGCAAGTTTCTCTGTGAGATTGTATACGGGGGGAGTGTCCATGGCCTCTTCTCAGGTCTGATATTACACTCAGCTCCTAACTCTATGGTGTGCAGTTGTGACGTCAGATCCTTGACCCCAGTCTATGGAAGCTCAGAAAAGCTTTGTGAATTCTAGACTTTAAATGGATGTAGAGAAGACATGGCTGCAGATAAACAGGTACAACTTACTGTATGTAGAAAGATTTTTTTCATATCTGTGTATCACCTGAGGTTAGTCATGTTGTGGGTATGCAATATGTTAAGCTCCGTACACACGGTCAAATTTTTGGCCAACAAACTTCATTTTCAGCAAGTTGGACCAACAATCCGACCGTGTGTACGCTTCATCGGACAAACTTTTTTTTTTTTTTTTTTGTTTTCATCGGACAAATGTTGGGTCTGCAAATGGAAAAACTTTTGGCCAACAAAAGTCCGATGGAGCAAAGTCCGACCGTGTGTACAGAAAACCATCGGACTTTTGTCCGATGGACAAAACAAATAATGTTACAATCAATCAACAATATCAGAAGTTGACCAAAGGGTGGCGGTAAAGAGCAGAAAAGAGCAGAAAAACCACGTGATGTTGGAAAAAGTTTTGGGAAAGTTTGCAGAAAAGTCCGAGCGTGTGTATGCTATGGGTGTTCCCGACCAACAAAAAACCACGGAAAAGTCCGATGGAAGTCCGACCGTGTGTACGGGGCTTTAGGGTTTACAACCATTTTAAATGACTACCAGTCACTCACACAAAACTCTTGTTTTTTTTTGAAAGCCCTATCCATGCAATCACCTAATTACTTCAAAAAGCTCTTTCTTTTCTTTTTTTTTGTACCTATATTGAGCTAAGAATTTATTACTATTTTTATGATTTATTTTTATTTATTTTTTTACTTTGTATTTATGATCTGAAACATCCACATATTTCCATACAAGTTTTAATAGAAAAGTAAAACTCTCACTGTAGATAATCTTTTAGAAAAGTTAAGAATGGAGTTATCAATATTACTGAAACCATTTTATGTTTTTCAAGACACCATGAAAATTTGATATAGAATCCGGAACAGTGTAAAATGAGGGAAGTCTAGACACCTGAACTTCAAGGAAAATCACAAAAGACAATTTGTAATTGACCTTTCCAGGTTATCTTATTAAACAATTTATTCAAGCATGTAGACTCACCCCGTATTGCAGAATCTATCTACTACGTATGGTAACTTGAGCGTATAAAGACAAAAGGAAAAAAAAAAAAAAAAACGTTCTCTTTTACTGAAATAAATGGACACTTTAAACAGAGTACTGACAATCAACAGTCCTAAAGTGAACCTGTGTCCATGCCGGACAAACCGATCGTGTATGGGCCCCATCGGTCTTTTTTCCATCAGTGATTAAAAATAGAACATGTTTTAAATTTATCCGATGGAAAAAAAAAACAATATCAAATCCCGATCGTCTGTGTGGAACTCCATCGGATAAAAAACCCACGCATGCTCAGAATCAAGTCGACGCATGCTCAGAAGCATTGAACTTAATTTTTCTCGGCTCGTCTGAGTGTTTTACGTCACCGCGTTTGGGACGGTCGTATTTTCGACTGATGGTGTGTAGGCAAGACTGATGGAAGTCAGCTTCATCGGAAATCCGATGGAAAAATCCATCGGATTAGAATCCATAGGAAATCCGATCGTGTGTACAGGGCTTAAGTCCCGTGTCTTTCTCCTGCTCCGTTCTTCTGTTATCAGCATGAAAACTTCTGACGAGTTCTCAGTCAACTGAGATAAAACCAGCCTGAAATTTGTGTCGGGGAGGTTTCTATAAATAGATTAGCAGACAGCTAAACTATTCACAGGACAGCTCTGAGAGTCTCTACCTATGAGAAGAGGGGGGGTGTGTGCCTTTCCTCAGTCAGCTTTCTTGGCTGTATGCCTCACACTCAGTGCTGAAAAGGAAGAGAAGATCCATAACAAGATGTGAACTTTCTAAAGAATATATAAAGCTGAAGACAGCAGATATATATGTAAAACTTATGTAGGGAGATTTGTTTCATCACTGTGTATCATCTGAGGCTGTTCACTTCACTGGGTATATGTGAGGGTTTACATCCACTTTAATCTCCCCCTCTGCAGGATTATACATACACGCTTTTACTTCGCCACATTAAGCAGCTGGGAACAGGAAAAGTCGCCATTTGTAAGCTATGAGTCACTCAAGGTAAAGCTTACACAGACCTATGGAATCTCCCCTTTTACAGTGTTGGTGGTTGGTGATTGGCTCAGTGCTGTCAAATGAGAGGAAGGGGAGGTAATTTTTAATAACATTTAATTACAATATGACTTGTGTCGCAATTGTATATACTATATTTTTTATTTTTTCAGTTGCTATTTTAATTTCCCATGAAAGTGGAGTTACCCTTTAAAGGGGTTGTAAAGGTAAACGTTGTTTCACCTTAATGCATTAAGGTGAAAAAACATCTGCGGATTAGCGGCCCCCCAGCCCCCCACGTTTACTTACCTGACCCCTCGAAAGTCCCACGCCGTGAACACGCTTGCTTCTCGGGCAGGCTTCTCAGCGCATTCATTGGTTGATTGAAAGCAGCGCAGCCATTGGCTCGTGCTGCTGTCAATCACATCCAATGAAGCGGCGCACTGGGGGCGGGGCCAAGTGATACAGTGAGCGGCTATGGCCGTGGGCTGTATCATGGGAGCGCGACCGCAAGAACTCCTCACCATGCGAGCTTGCTCGCATGAAGGTGACGAGTTCTTGCAGGGGGGAGCCGAGACAGCCGCCGAGGGACCCCAGAACAGGAGGATCGGGGCCACTCTGTGCAAAACGAGCTGCACAGTGGAGGTAAGTATAACATGTTTGTTATTTAAAAAAAAAAAAATTGCCTTTACATACCCTTTAAGTCTTTTGTGTCACTTTAAAAAAAAAATGCCTTGCTTTTAAATAAAAGCATTATTGCCTACTGTTCTTCCGTCTGCACTGCCAATCTTTCCTATTATATATAGCATTAGACACAGTTCTAGTTGGGTCAGATGCCTGGACTTCTTCTTTAGGCTCTGAGGTTCTTTCCTCTAACCTATACTATTGTACCACTGTGTTCTGTAGTAACATAGGCACTGGTGTGTGGAACCACAGAACACAGAGGGGGACCAGGCATCTGAAACTCCCAGAAGTCTGTAGATTGCTGAACATTGTTAAAGCGGAAGTAAACCTATCGGTTTAACAGTTTCAAAAAGCAGTTACATTCCCGGCATGCCGGGAATGCCAACTGTCACATTGGTTGTGCTCGCAACCAAACAGTCAAACTATCCAATGGCTGGTGTCATAACTGATCACATGTGCAGCATCATGGCAGTTGGAGATTAAACAGAGGCCAAGATGGCAGCTTCCTTGCCTGAAAATGATAGAAGGGTTTACTTCCACTTTAAGAGGGCTTAGCTCTTCAAGACAGTGAAGATCTATGGTGCAGGCAGCAAGGCAGTAAGTATGAATTATTTGGTTTGGGTCCTGGTGGCTTCTTTTATAAAATAGTGACAGAGTCACTATAAAGCAAACCTGTAAGAACAGAAAACAGGGGGAAAAAAATCTGATACATTAAAGGTGCTGACTCTTGGTCTGAATGCACTCGACTTCTGGGGTCCCTCGGCGGCTCTTGCAGCTCCTCCCCGCATCGTATAACCCCCTAGGAGAAGCGCTCTCCCGGGTGGTTCTCTTGCAGGTGCGCTCCTGAGTCCAGCATTCGGCGTCCATAGACGTGGTATGTAGGACTTGGCCCGACCCCCCCCCCCCCCCGATTTTATTGACAGCAATGGGAGCCAATGGCTGCGCTGCTATCAATCTTTCCAATCAGGAACTGAAAATCACGGGCAGAACAAGAGCGCGTCTCTGCCGAGGGAAATTACAGGGCTCAGGTGAGTAAAACGGGGGGGGGGGGGCGGTCACTGCCAGAAGTTTTTTCACCTTAATGCATAGGAAGCATTAAAGTGAAAAAACACGAGGGTTTACAACCCCTTTAAAGTGTTACTAAACCCAGTAATATGAAAATAGTTCATCCCCCCCCCCCACAGCATATACATCTTCTTTTAACATTAAAATACTGCCACTATATACATTTTGGATGATCTGTATACCATGGTTACATGATAAACTGCACAGTTTCTCCAGTGCTGAGAGATCAGGAAGGAGGAGATTTTCACTGCAGCCCGTATACACGCCAACATGTGTGATGTAAATATCATGTGACCTGGCTATCTCTGAGAACAAGTAACTGTTCTCTCCAGCATTAAAGACACAACTGAGCATGTGCAGGTCGGCTACCCTGCCTGTGTTAGCTGGCTTTCCCCAGATAGACAGTGCAGGAGGAGAAGGATCTGTACATACAGGATAAAACATCCTTTTTACACAATGCAGAGGATTAACTCCTTAAGTTCCACACTGAGTATAACAAGCATGATATGCTGCATATACAGACTCATTTTACTGTTGTGGGTTTAGTAACACTTTAACTTAATTACATATTGTAATTAGGACAAGCACATAGTGAGCAAAGCCTGAAAAATCTAAACTCTAACCCTGCTTTCTTGTTTCAGGTCCATTAGGTAGTAAATCATGGATAAGGATGACATGCCAATAGCATGCACCTTCAAAAACAAGTCCACAAGGACAGTAAAGCCTCGTACACACAATCAGATTTTCTGACGGGAATTGTGTGATGACAGGCTGTTGGCGGAAAATCCGTCTGTTTGTACGCTCCATCGGACAATTGTTGTCTGATTTTTCCGAAATGTTGGATGGCAGGCTTTAAAATTTTCCGCGAACAACGGTCTGTTGGCGGATTTTCCGATCGTGTGTACACAAGTCCGTCGGACAAAAATCCAAAGTACAAACACGCATGCTCGGAAGCAATGCTCACCAGACACAACATTAGCAGACAATGCCCAAAGGGTGGCGCTAAAGAGCTGAAAAACCACGTAGTTTCATGTTTTTTGGCTGACAATTGTGTGCCATTTATATGCAAGACAAGTTCCTGGCCATTGACCTTCGGACAAAAGTCCTACGCTGTGTCTGCGGAAAATCCGATCGTGTGTACGAGGCTTAGGACTATTTTGCGGGTCCAATTAATTTTTCTCAAAACAGGTTTTTCTTTTGCACAGAAGTGCATACAGAGAATGCATACAGAGAATGCTTTGGGAGTCAATACTCCGAACATCAGCAGGGTAAAACATTCTCAATATACATTATTGTCTTGGATTCCTCCACTTGGCTTATATGCAGCCCCACAGCCTTTTCATTGCTGGACTATTAACCATTTGGGAGTAGATCCAGTTTGAGAGCACTCTACCCTACAGCTCTGGGTAAGATGTATATTGTGTTATACCATTTAGCTTTCATTTTTCTATCCTACATACGGTAGAGTCTGGTGTTACCACTTTTAAAAAAATTTGCACATTGTAGCAAGAGTTCCAATGCGTTATTCATCCAAAAATCCCAGATAAAAACATCACAGCACTACAGCACAGGAGATATACATGTTGATTTGTTTCATGTCATAAATTCATAATGTCATAAATGATTAAGCACTGTGTAGTGTGAAACGCGTCAATGTGTATATATCCTGTACTGTAGAGCTGTGATGTTTTTATCTGGGATTTTTGGATGAGTCAAGTATTGGAACTCTTGTTAGAGTGTGCGGCTACCCACTACTTGTTGATTTCGTTTTTTTCCAAACTTGCGACCTACAGTAATACTTACAGCATTATGTACTGTGAACCCTAAACTTAGCCCTTTACCTAAGCCCAACCCTTAACTCTATCCCCTAATTATAACCCTCAAATTATAATGCTAGTGTTGACACTTTGTTATTTTGGGGGCTGTAATGTTAGACCCGGTTCACACTGGGGCGGCACGACTTGTCCCGCGACTCTGCCGGGCGATCTCCACACGACTTCAGAGGTGACTTGCAAAATGACTTCTGTATTGAAGTCAATGGAAGTCGCCCTGAAGTCGTCCTGAAGTAGTACAGGAACCTTTTTCTAAGTCGGAGCGACTTGAGTCGCTCCTATTAGAACAGTTCCATTGTACAGAACAGGACGCGACTTGTCAGGCGGCTGAGTCGCCTGACGAGTCGCCCCTGTGTGAACCGGGTCTCAGGGTTGTCCATTGTTCTGCTCAGCATAACACAGCGCAACCCTAAAACAAAACATACAATTAAAAAGGACTATAACGGACAATCCTGGACTAAGGCATTATAAGTAAAATGCACATACTGTAATCCATTAAAAAAATATCTTCCACCAGCCTTGTGGTTAAAAATAATTATATATATATATATATATATATATATATATACAGGGCTTTTTTTCAGCGGGAACGCGGGGGAACGCAGTTCCGGCACCTCCTGGACTGAGTGTATGTAATGGCAAGGGGTGCTGGGGTGTGTTGCAGGGTATTGATTCTCACTGCTGGGGATCTATTTTTGCAGGAGGGGTGTATTGTTGCTGGTGGTGAACCTATTGTTGCTGGGGGGGGTCTTATGTTGCTGGGGGGTCAGTTGTTGCTGAAAGAGATCTACTGTTGGGAGAGGGGTCTATTGTTGATGGCAGCCAGAGAGTCTATTAATGCAGGCTGTGCGGAGATCTGTTGATGCTGACGGGAGTCTATTGTTGCTGGGGGGATATTTTGTTGTGGTGGTCCATTATTGTTAGGGGGATCTATTGTTGCTAGCTGCAGGGGATCTATTTTACAGTTTTTCTTGATATCATTACCAAATTCCATACAAATTACTTAGCACCACAAAATGATACCATACTTGGTTCTATATTGTCTAGAAGGGGCAGTACTGGGAGGTGGGTAGGGGAGGAGAAAAGGGGTGACTTGGAAAGGGGGAGTTCCTGCACCTATTGTCTGAGAAAAAAAAGCCCTGTGTATATATATATATATATATATATATATATATATATGAAAAGGAGTGTTCCTTGGGGATTATAGTGGGTCTATTTTTTAACCATTCAGCCCCAGACCATTTTGCTGGTCAAAGACCAGGCCACTTTTTGCAATTCGGCACTGCGTCGCTTTAACTGACAATTGCGCGGACGTTCGACGTGGCTCCCAAACAAAATTGAGCGACAATTTTGCAAAAAATTCTATATTTTTTACTTTTTGCTATAATAAATATCCCCAAAAAATATATAAAAATTTTTTTTTTCCTCAGTTTAGGCCGATACGTATTCTTCTACATATTTTTGGTAAAAAAAAATCGCAATAAGTCTTTATTGATTTGTTTGCGCAAAAGTTATAGCGTCTACAAAATAGGGGGTCGTTTTATGGCATTTTTATTAATATATTTTTTTTTTTATTAGTAATGGCGGCGAGCAGCGATTTTTATCATGACTGTGACATTATGGCGGGCACATCGGACACTTTTGACACATTTTTGGGACCATTGTCATTTTTACAGCGATCAGTGCTATAGAAATGCACTAATACTGTGAAAATGACAGTGTCAGTGAAGGGGTTAACCACTAGGTGGTGCTGTAGGGGTTAAGAGTGCCCTAGTGAGTGATTGTTACTGTAGGGGGGATGGGCTGTGTGTCACATGACACTGATCTCCGCTCCGATTACACAGAGCGGAGATCAGTGTCCTGTCATTAGGCAGAACGGGGAGATGCTTGTTTACACTAGCATCTCCCCACTCTATCTCTCCGTGAGACGATCGTGGGTATCCCCGCAGCGATCGAGTCGCCCCATGGTCGGGCTCACGGAGAAAGTGGCACGACCACACGGCAGCATCTTAAAGGGGACGCAGCTGTACGTACTTATGCCTGTCGGTGCCATTCACCCGACGTAAATATACAGGCGGCAGTCCTTAAGTGGTTAATGAGTTTTTTTTATACCATTTTATATTTTTTACTTTCTATTTCAAATATTTTATTGAATTTTATAATTATCAACAAAATTCTATTAACAGAGCATATACAATAATATAATAAAAATAGATATTCCATTAATTCCATGTACAATAGTATAGTAGAAAAAGGCGTAATCATTCAGGAAAGTAACTCTTATAAATGTAAATGAAAATAGATAACCTAGCGGATTGTAGGATAAGATTATGTAACATGAAGTGCCATAATCATAGCTTCATGGCAGCTATTTGACGACAAGTATTTGAGAAATTAAGTTGATTGAAATAATATAATATAATTATGTCATCTATGAAGAGAATAGAATTGAATGAACCTTTAAAGAAATATAAAGTTAATGTGTTGTAGAATAGCTGGGGGAATAATTTAGGCTAAACCAGGGCCAAGTTCCTTCTCTTGTCTTGGTATATTTTTTACTTTCTGGTGGCTGGTGAAGGATACATTTTGGATGGATTATGTACATTTTACTTATAATGCTTTAGTCTAGGTTGTCCCCTTGTAGTCTTTTTTAGTAGCGTGTTCTTGTTTTCAAGTCTTTTTTCAGTTTATTAAAAGTCAGCAGCTACAAAAAAGTGTAGCTACGGACTTTTAATAAACAGACACTCATCTGTCCCACGGTCCAGCGATGGAGCCGCCCGAAGCCTCGCTCCTCTCCACGGAGCCGACAGCTTGTGGCTTCACAGCCGGGCACGCACTGCGCATGTGCCAGTCGCGCTGTGCTCTCCTAGTGGCCAGGCAATCTTCTGGGACCTGTGTCATGTTCCAGAAGATTGTAGAGTGGGAGGGGCCGCCTAGGGGGAGAGGAGGAGTCGCCTAGGTGACCAGAAGATGGAAGGAGGAAGTGGGACAGGAAGTACCTGTCAAAACCAGATACCCACTCCCCCCCCCAAAAAAAAAAAATTACATGCCAAATGTGGCATGTAAAGGGGCGAGGAGTGCTTAAAGCGGAAGTTCCACTTTTTAGTGGAACTCCGCTTTAAGTCACCACAGCTTCTGAAGGGGTAAAGGGCTTGGTTATGCCCTTTGTTTTTCATCATAATCAAGCCCCAGACTTAAATAACCTTTACACTGTTGCAGTTAGGGCCGCCTCCTGCGGGAATCATTCCCTCTCACATTCTTTTCTACCTATCAAAAGACTTAAGCCCTGTACACACGATCGGATTTCCTATGGTTTTTAAACCGATGGATTTTTCCATCGGAAAACCGATGAAGCTGACTTCCATCAGTCTTGCCCACACACCATCAGTCTAAAAACCGACCGTTCCAAATGCCGTGACGTAAAACACTCCGATGAGCCAAGAAAAATTAAGTTCAATGCTTCTGAGCATGCGTCGACTTGATTCTGAGCATGCATGGGTTTTTTATCCAATGGAGTTCCCCACAGACAATAGTAATTTGCTATGGGTTTTTTAACCATCGGATAAATTTAAAACATGTTCTATTTTTAAACACCGATGGAAAAAAGACCGATGGGGCCCATACACGAACGGTTTGTCCGATGAAAAAAGTCCATTGGACTGTTTTCATCTGTAAAACCTATCGTGTGTACACAGCTTTAGGCTGGCCATACACTGTGCGAATTTATTTCCTGCAACCATGGGTTGCAAGAAAGAAATTTGCACAATTCTCCCATCAACACGGATAGTCCCGGTGGGAGGGCTGGGGGCGGACGAGGGAAGCCATCTTCACTGGGAGAAGACAGTGATTATCGCTAGCGGATGTAGCAACATGACCGATCAATCAACTTGGGACATGTAGCCTGCCCATTAACGGTTTGCATCTTGGATGGTTCCTGCTGAACCTGCTGAGATTCGAACCATGTACTCTATGGGTGCCCTTAGTAGTAGATATAGCTCTATGACTAAGCCCCTTGATAGGACAAAACACTCCAGAGAAGAGGAGACTGGCAGAGTTGCATGCACTGTTTTAACCACTAAAGTTCATTGAATGGCAACATGACAGTGTTTGACTGTCTTGGCTTTGTAACTTTTATTCCACACAGAATCAGAACTTAATTGAGAACAGTGGAGCGCTCACCTGACCAAAGGTCAAGGCAGTTTTAAAAGGCTAATGGAGGTATGGCAAACACTACAGCAACGGAATCTGAAATTATTGGACTTTTAATGTCATTTTTCTGGACTATATTTGACTTAAATATCCATTTTTCCTAATATTCTTAAATAGAGCTGATTATGTATAATGCTATTATTGTGTTCTTAAAGACCGACAATTAGGCTCTGTAGGAACTATAAGTGTTGATTACTGGAAAAGGAACAAAGAATGAATTCCCTAATGAATAAATCAGGATAAAAGGAGATTTATAGTGTCTTTTGTGATCTGGTTGGCATCCATGGAAGTTAATTGGTAGCTTGGTGGGTTGAAAATTAAGTGATTAATTAAGAATAATTGCATTTCTATAACGTTAGCCGTTGACATAGAATATAGAGGATCTCATGTGCTTAAGGGGATTTCTTTATTCTATTTTCTATTTCTATATTCTATGTAATTTTGAACCAGCATGGTTGAAATCATACAAGAACTGTATGTTGTCTAGTATTAATGCATATGTGATTAACCAAGAGAGAACAAGCGCCGGGATCTACAAAAGTACAAGACACTGTGCTGTTATAGTAAAATATTAATTCAAGTCTGGATTTAATATACATTATGGTTTAATAATCACATCCTGTCTGGTAGGTTAGGCTCATTTATCAGGACTAAGCAGTTTCCATATTTTGGCTTTGATTGACTATTTTGTTTTTGTAGTCTACATAATGCTGGCAATACACATTAGAGGGTGTTCAGACATGCAGGCATAATTACACCACCCACATCATCATTTCAGTGGATGCAAACCCTAACCTAATTACATTTAGTTCATGTGTAATTGTGTATCAGTAGCACAGCATTGCTCTGGACCAGCTTCATCATGGTGACAATGGTGGAACTTGTTTGCCCAATGTGCATTGGCATAGCCACTTGAAGTCTCCACCAACACCAAGGTTTTTTTTTTTTTTTTTTTTTTTTATGAAAGCTGCAGATTTAAAACAGATTGAAAATAATCTTTGACATTACATTAACAGAAGATTTTATTGATTGTGGTTTATGTTTACTTTACAGTGTTACTAAACCCAGGACCCTGCATTCACTATATGGTCCCCACAGTACACAGAACATGGGAATGCAATTATTTTAGTAAATATAAACTGCTAAATACCTTTTCTCATCAGCAATATATAGCAGTATTGTGACTTCTATCAGTGTCTGGTTAAAGCTTGTAGGAGGAGTTTTCATTCTCCTCTGACTGTCCTATGAGGCTGCAAGACCCCTGAACCTCTGGCTGGACAGTGCTGATTAGCCCTGTGCCAATCATATGCACCCTCCCAAGAAAAAAATAAAAAGGCTCTGTTCTATCAGGAGATAGATTGATGACAGTAAAAGAAAGGGAGGATTAGAGAAGATGGGATCATACAGCCTTTTGCAGAGGATTAATGCAGAGGATTAACCCCTTAGGTTCCATAGTGAGTACAACAAGCATACTTTACTGCATTTACATACTGATTTTACTGTTGTGGGTTTAGTAACACTTTAACCACTTGCCGACTGCTGCACGCCGATGTACGTTGGCAGAATGGCACGGGCAGGCAGATTGGCGTACAGGTACGTCCCTTTAAATCTGCCGCCCAGCTGTTGCGTGCACGTGCGCACCGCGTGCCTCGCGAGTGCGCTGCGGGGCCCGGGAACTCGATGTTCCTGGGAGTCCCGCGATTGTGGTTGGCAAGAGCAGAACAGGGGAATGCCTTTGTAAACAAGACATTCCCCTATTCTGCCTAGTGACACTGTCACTGATGACCGTTTCCCGTGATTGGGAACGGTCATCAGTGACGTGTCACGTGTAGCCACGCCCCCTCACAGTAACAATCACTCCCTAGGAAACACTTAACCCCTGCAGCGCCACCTAGTGGTTAACCACTTCACTGCCAGTGTCATTTTTACAGTAATCAGTGCATTTTTATAGCACTGATCGCTGTAAAAATGACAATGGTTCCAAAATGGTTTTTAAAAGTGTCCGATGTGTCCACCATAATGTCACGATAAAAATCGCTGATCGCCACCATAACTAGTAAAAAAAAAAAATATTAATAAAAATGACATAAAACAGTCCCCTATTTTGTGGAAGCTATAACTTTTGCGCAAACCAATCAATAAACGCTTATTGCGATTTTTTTAACCAAAGATATGTAGAAGAATACGTATCGGCCTAAACTGTGGAAAAAAAACACGTTTTTTTTTATATATTTTTTGGGGATATTTATTATAGCAAAAAGTAAAACATATTGCACTTTCTTCAAAATTCTTGCTCTATTTTTGTTTATAGCGCAAAAAAATAAAAACCGCAGAGGTGATCAAATACCACCAAAAGAAAGCTCTATTTGTGGGAAAAAAAGGGACGCCAATTTTGTTTGGGAGCCACGTCGCACGACAGTGCATTTGTCAGTTAAAACGACGCAGTGCCGAATCGCAAAAAGGGACCTGGTCCTTTAGCTACAAAATGGTCCGGGGCTTAAGTGGTTAAAGGGGTTGTAAACCCTCAAGGTTTTTCACCTTCTGTAGTTCAGCAGCCCCCCAGGGCCCCCCTTTTACTTAACTGAACCCAATTGTTCGAGCGACGGGGATGAGCACAGCAGCTCCAGCCATTGGCTCTTTCTCCTGTCAATCAAATCCAGTGACACGGGAGACAGGGCCGGGGGCCGAGTCCTGCTGTCTGTGTCAATGGATAATAATAAATATCCAAAAAATCCCAAAAAAATGATCAGTTTAGGCCAATATGTATTCTTCTACGTATTTTTGGTAAAAAAAAAAAACGCAATACGCGTATATTGATTGGTTTGCGCAAAAGTTAAAGCATCGACAAAATAGGGGATATACAGTTGTGCTCATAAGTTTACATACCCTGGCAGAATTTATGATTTCTTGGTCATTTTTCAGAGAATATGAATGATAACACAAAAACATTTCTTTCACTAATGGTTAGTGTCGTAAGGCAAACATGTTTGAAGTCCAGCCTGGGTGACAACCATAGCTTCCTCCATGGATGCAATGCATGCAGAGTGTAGCCTCCCTAGGACAGTAAGTCAAATGCGCAGGATTACCTTCTTTTTTTTTAAAGCCTGAAAAAAGTTAATGACTGTATCTACTGCATCTATGGACTGATACACTGCAATATATTACATTTTTGTTCTTGGGTTTAGATACACTTTGAAGGGTTTTCCTTCTGATCCATTGCATTATTTTTCATAAAATATTATCATTTAAAGGAGAAGTACAGACAAAGCTTGTTTGGCTGAACTTCTCATATGGGTCACAGGAGTGCAGTCCGTTTTGCACTCCTGTGACACATTTTCAGCAGGGAGCACGCTGAAGTCTGTTCTCTGCTGACATCACAGAAGTCGGTCCAGGCACCGCATCATCACGACAATGGAAGTCAGGATCAGCCAGGTGCCCTTGACTGACACCCGGCTCAGGCTCTCAGCGAGCCGCTGAGAGCCTGAGCCGGCAGCTCCCGCTGCCTCCCCAGCCCAGCGCTCCAGTGAACGAAGAGGGGGCAGAGCAGAAAACTGCTGATTGACAGTCTACAGCTCTCTGCTCACAAAGCTATCAGAACTGAGTGATCAGCTGTGTCCGATCGTTTGTTTTTCAGTGCAGAGGCGCCGGGGGGACAGGTGCAGCATTGGACCCATGCTGCATCCACCTAGGTAAGTATGATTGGGGGAAAAAAACTAAACCCATGCTTATCTTTTAAGTTGTAATAATCAAATTGATATGACTTTGTAACTACAGCTTTTTGTTATTGGAAGGATTAGGGAAATACTACTTTTGTTTTTGTTTTTTGATGCCTCAATTGCCTTTTAAAGTATTTGCTGTGCCCAGTAGAACATAATTACATTTTGCTTGCTGACATGGCATTAGTGTATGTACGTTTATTTACTGTTATCTAGAGTTGTCTAGGGAATGTTCACACTGACATAACAATTCCATGGGGAACTTTTCAAAAATATTTCCAGGCTGAAAACTTAGCATTTTTGTTCTAAGCTGTATATTAGTAATAAAGCATTGTTGCACACATTTTGTGGTTTTACAACGTAACTTTAGCAGGATTATATGTTGTTGTTTTTTTTTTTATAAATTCTTTATTTATGACATTGTGCATAGAAAAAAAATCTAGGCATGTATGACTTTCTACTACACATATTACATAGTTAGCAAAATTAAAATAGTGAAGCGCAACCACACCCAGCTAAGCAGCAGGGTGTATTAATGAGTCAATTAGGTGAAAATAATCAAAAGTGAAAAAAATCTATATAATCTAGCAATATGCAAAGAAAAATGTCCATACACACACACACACACATATATATCTATCTATATCTATATATATATATATATATATATATATATATATATATATATATATATATAGTTATTGTTGCTAGTAGATTCAAGACATTAAATCCAAAAGAAAAACTCTTCTCAGCACACGTGTCTACATCTTCCTAAGTGACAAATCCAAAATAAGTGATCAAGCACACCACCGTGTCCTCTTCCGGTCTCTATATGGGCTCACCTCACATGAAGACCTACCATAGGATCTAATGGCACCTTCCCCTCAGGGGTATAAATCCAGCAATCTGTTCCTCTATCCTCATAAGAGCTTCCAATCTCTCAGATGCTGTTCCTCGTAGTTATATGTCATAAAGACAGGAAAAACTCAACATAGTGTTTTACCTTTAAAAAACAACTTTTAATAAAACCACAGTAAAGAACTCACATTTACAGATGCACTGTCCTTGTGCGTGCAGGTAAAGCGCTTGTATGATAAAGATGGACAATCCCTGGATCCTTGGCCCTGTGCCCCCAGCGGCCCGTGAACTGCTTCCTAGATGGATGTAATGATGTCACAGGCTCCGCCTCAACGCGTTTCCTCACTGTACTTGTGACTATATTAAGAGGTCCCAACATAGATAGTCAGGTTGAAAAAAGACACAAGACCATCCAGTTCAACCAAAAAAATAAATACAATCCCATATACACAATCCTATACCCACAGTTGATCCAGAGGAAGGCGAAAAACCCCAGCAAACCAAGATCCAATTTGCTACAGCAGGAGTAAAAAATCCTTCCTGATCCCCCGGGAGGCAATCAGATTTTCCCCGGATCAACTTTACCTATAAATGTCAGTACCCAGTTATATTATGAACATTTAGGAAAGAATCCAGGCCTTTTTTAAAACAATCTACTGAGCTTACCAGAACCACCTCTGGAGGGAGTCTATGTTGAAATACAACATAAGTGTAAAGGCAGACAATATTAACGTTACATTACAGGAATGGAAGATAGAAAGACACAAAAATTACACACACTAAACCAATGTCTAGACCAGTGTTTCTCAACTCCAGTCCTCAAGGCGCACCAACAGGTCATGTTTTTGGGATTTCCATTGATTTTCACGGGTGATTTGAGCAGTTTCACTGCCTTAGTAATTATCACAGCTGTTTTATCTGCAGGAAATCCCCAAAACATGACCTGTTGGTGCGCCTTGAGGACTGGAGTTGAGAAACACTGGTCTAGACAACGTCAAAACATTTTCAAAAATAGCTGATTCCAAATGTGTAGTATAGCAATATGACCTACGTAACCACACCAGTGCTACAGATATTTGGAGGAAATATATGAAGCTGACCATTGGGTTGCAATGTTCATAGTATTTTTCATATATTAGGGGATATTAGTAAGGGTAGGTCCCTAGATCCCTTTCAGGAACCTAACCACTTGAAGACCAGGCCTTTTCTGGAACATTTTGTTTACGAGTTTAAATTAGTATTTTTTGGCTAGAAAATTACTTGGAACCCCCAAACATATATATATAGATATATCTATATATCTATATATATATAGATATATCTATATCTATATCTATATATATTTTTTAGAAGACATCCTAATAAAATGGCCTTTGTTGCAATATTTTATGTCACACAGTCTTTAAAATGCAATTTAAAAAAAAAAAATGCACTTTAATGAATAAAATAACAAGATAAAACCAAATAGTTACCCCAATTTTTTTGTATAATGTGAAGGATGACGTTAAGCTGAGTAAATAGATACCTATCTGTTTTAAAATTGCGCACACTTGTGGAATGGCGACAAACTATGTTACTTAAAAATCCCCATAAACAAGGCTTTGAAAAATTTAAACAGGTTACAGAGGAGGTGGCAATATGTGTGGTTTCAACACTGTTTACATATGTGGGCGCGATTTACATATGCGTTCGCTTCTGCGCGCGAGCACCAAGGGATGGGATGCTATAAAAAATATTTTTTTACTTTTTTAATTGATTTTTTACACTTATTTTTTGATTGCTTTTATTCCTATTACAAGGAATGAAAACGTCCATTGTATCCCTTGTCATAGAAGTAAGCATGACAGGTCCTTTTTATTGAGAGATCTTGGGTCAAAAAGACCCCAGATCTCCCATTTACCTTTAAAGGCAAAATCATTTTTTTTATTTTTTTTTGCATTTTAACTTAAAAAAAATAAAAAAAATTTGGCCCAAGAACCGTAAGTGACATCAGACGTCGCTCCGGTCCTTCAAGGGCATAGAGACGAGCGGCCAGCAAACGGCTGCATCAGATCGCTCCCGGTCTTTACTGATGGGTCAGATAAGCCCGGACCCGAACAGAAAGCAGTGGGAAGGGGCACCCCTCCCACCGCTTCTAAAATTGATCTTGTGGCGAATCCACCCACAGGACCACTTTTATCAGACGCAGAACTGGCCATATTAAAAGTAATGACATATTTTTACTATGAACCGTTTGGAAAGTGTCTAATAAGAAGCCAACTTTTGGTTAAAAAACAAGGGAGAACAGAAAAAAAGGGGGGGGGGGGGGGTGGTGGTGTTGGCATATCAACTGCCGCTCACCAACAACAGGTTGCCAGGGTGAAAGGTATTGGGTACCAGTACACAATGGATCACCGAGGATCCAACATGTCAGTTTATTTTACATATTTTACAGTATGGATTTTATGTTTTAGGTATTGCACAGAGATTGCTTTGTTTTCTGCATGCTCAGGTTTTATCAACATTGACCTTTCAGTATACATTAATAATTTACTGATATAAAGCGATATATTTTCAAAAAACCTTGACCTTTTATCCTGAAAATGCAGGTCATAATCTCCAATCGGTTACATTACCTAGACTCAGATGAGATCATCAGTCTGCTGCAGGCATAAGAAGCATTTCCTCGGTCTTCTCTCCCCTAGTGATTAGAAGGCAACATTACAGCTTTGTAGCAAGTCAGAAGGTGAGAAGCTGCCGCAGGAGGCTGATCTGTTTCACATATTTGAGAACACAGCCAAGAGCCGCACAGGTACCACAATTTACAGAATAACCTGTCTAGGAATAACCTGTCTAGCACTTAGCAATATATTATTTATTTTTTTATTTATTATAGGAAATTATATAAAATACCAGTTTATAAATTTGAATACATCAAAGATTTAAGTTAAAACAGACCATAAAAAAATAAATAAAAAATTAACGTGTCAGTTGTGAACAGAGCAGGCTTGGTATTACACATTAACATTGCAATGTAATGAACACAGTCACTCAACCTACGTGCTGCCCAAGGCTTACAGGCCTATAGGTACCTGCTCAAAAAAAAAAAAGTTTTCCTGGACCGCAAGTAGAGCTCAAGTTTATTAATAGTTTGGCCATATTACAGCTCAGCAACTTAAATTATCCTCCTTTTACACTAAGGTCTAGTTTACACTTACACAAAACATGGCTTCAGAAACGCTTTGTTAACCACCTAAGCCCCGGACCATTTTGTTGCTAAATGACCGGGCCACTTTTTGCGATTCGGCACTGCGTCACTTTAACTGACAATTGCGCGGTCGTGCGACGTGGCTCCCAAACAAAATTGACGTCCTTTTTTTCCCACAAATAGAGCTTTCTTTTGGTGGTATTTGATCACCTCTGTGGTTTTTATTTTTTGCGCTATAAACAAAAATAGAGCGTCAATTTTGAAAAAAAATGCAATATTTTTTTACTTTTTGCTATAATAAATTTCCCCCAAAAATATATATAAAAAAAAAAATTCCTCAGTTTAGGCCAATACGTATTCTTCTACATAGTTTTGGTAAAAAAAATCGCAATAAGCGTTTATTGATCGGTGTGCGCAAAAGTTATAGCATCTACAAAATATTTTTTTTTTACTAGTAATGGCGGCGATCAGCGATTTTTATCTTGACTGCGACATTATGGCGGACACATCGGACACTTTAGACAAATTTTTTGGGACCATTGTCATTTTTACAGCGATCAGTGCTATAAAAATGCATGGATTACTGTGAAAATGACACCGGCAGTCAAGGGGTTAACCAATAGGTGGCGCTGTAGGGGTTAAGTGTGCCCTAGTGAGTGATTCTTACTGTAGGGGGGATGGGCTACATGTAACAAGACAGTCATCACCGCTTTCGATTACAGGAAGCGGTGATCCCTGTCATTGTCACTAGGCAGAGCGGGGAGATGCGTGTTTACATTAGCATCACCCAGCTTTACCTCTTCGTGAGACGATTGCGTGTATCCGGAGCTCGCGGCGGGCACGCGTGCACAATGGCGCTTCCTTAAATGTATATATACGTCCTTCTGCCCAGGAGTGCCATTGTGTCGACGTATATAGTCGTGTGGCGGTCGGGAAGCGGTTAACCACTTAAAGTGGTTGTGCACTTGTACCTACAGGTGGGCCTAGATTAAGGCTTACCTGTAGGCATACCTCCAAACATTTTGAGATAGGAATGAGGGACAGCTACTAGCAAATGTATGTAGGCATAGGACATGCCCCCTGCCACACCCAGTGTGTCGAGATCCTACGGGGCAGACACTGGCTGCAAAAAGCGCCTTGAGGCATATCAGTTCGCATTTGCAGCGCTATAAAATTACTCATTCATTCATTCATTTACACCCCCTTAAAGGAGAATTAACCAAAAAAAAGGTTAATTAAATCCACAAGGGCTTTTTTTACCACTACTATTCCTTTATATTGGCTTTTAAAATTTACAAATGCAGCAATTTAGAATTTGGATGAAAGGTTTAGCACTGGGAAACACTTTTTGAAATATAAAAAGTGCATTTTATATACAACTATACAGATCAGACCAAAATAAGGGACGAATGAGGAAGAAAGAGGGACAGAGGGACATTGCTCCAAATCAGGGACAGTCCCTCAAAATCAGGGACAGTTGAGAGCTATGCCTGTAGTAGGTGCTGACCTAATGTGCCCTCCTTTCTTTTTTTTTTTTTTTCTTTTTTTTTTTTTATTTCTAGCAGTATGAACACCCATTGTTCTGAGGAGGGCTGCAAGACTTTAGACTTTGCCTCTAGACGGAACCACACCACCCGTGTGTTGACGATACACCGAGAGCGCAGGAGATTTTTGTCTTATTTGTAGTAGGTGCTGAAAATATCTCCTAAACCTCCACGGTTTAGGAGATATTTACAATAGAGCCATGCGCCGATGTCTACGGCGTAGGCCAGGGTTGCCAACTTTCAGTAAATTTATGAACAGTTTGTAAAATCTGTACTTTTTGCATCTGTCCATGAATGTCCATTACGGATATGTAGGCTGCATGTTCATAACTGACATTCATAGACAGATGCAACAATTATGGATTTTACAAACTGTTTGTAAATATACAGAAAGTTGGCAACCCTGGCGGCGCAGGCGCACTTATGAAAGGGCAGATCGTGTCGTTTCTAAAGGGGTGATGCGATGCATAGTAGCCCATTATGCTTTACCTTTGCAGGGAAATAAAGAGGAAGTAAAACCCATCAGGGTTTACTTCCTCTTTATTCCCCGAGCCTCCTTCTGAGATTTGGTGTTTACAAGTTAAAAAGAGTTTTTTTTGCTAGAAAATTACTTAGAACCCCTAAACATTATACATTTATGTTTTTGGTTGTAACATGACAAAATGTGAAAATCGGAGGGGTATGAATACTTTTTCAAGGCACTGTATGTTCATGGGGGGTATGTCCCGAGTGCAGAATTTCTGCATTTAGGGCACACGTCCCTTATCACATTGATTTTGGCAGGTTGTGCATTGCACCTGTGCCTCCCTCGTGCCCAAAAAGCCCAGTTCTTGCATTTTAGGGCCAAACCACTTGTGCACATGAGGCCTAAGAATCCATGTTCTAAACTATAGAGCCGTTTTCTGTCCAAAAATACAAGTGCATTCCTCTTCATGTAAGTACTTGGATAACGCTATACTGCGACATCTCCCGGAAATATAACACGCTCTGCTCAATCTATAAAAGTTCCATCTCCGTTCTTTGTGCTTAGTACTGAAAGGTGCCAGCTATCATTCACTTGAGAAGCTGCCCATGTGTTACTGTGTTGAAGCAGATGGCTCTTTAGTTGTACATTTTAAAATAGCGTGTTTTGCCCTATAATGTTCGTCAACTTATTCCTTGATTGCAAGGCCAAAAATGTCAGAAATAAAATGTACAGCGTAATAAAACATCTGTTCAGTTCCCTACACTGAGTTCTTCTTTAATAATATATTAATTAACTGCCGTTAGTACCAAAACGACATCTTGTCTTGGAAACCGTTAGGTAGATTCTTGGAATTAATCAGTGGTTAACCTGTTGTGGGACGTGACGCTCACTGATTTCACGAGTACGGGAATATGCAGTTCTTCAGCTAGTTTCGGTCGGTGTATTAATTCAGGCATGTGGCTGGATTGGATAGATTCCTGATGGGGTGATATAGCCGCCAGCTGTCCCTGTATTCTAGGGACACTTGCAGGTGTTCAGAATTTTTAATTGGTTATGTTTTTCACGGCAAATGTCCCTGATTTTCTATATTGACCAGCTGAACCAATTAAGGCTTTTTTCAGACACACAGTAATGCTTACTGCTCTCTGAAAAGTAGAAGAGCGACTGAAAGATGTTCAATGTAGGTGTCACTGCCTCCTGCTGATGCGTTTTTTTTTTTTGTAGTTGTCGAACTTGATCATTTGTTATGCCGCGTACACACGATCGTTTTTAATGTCATTTTCAAAAACGACGTTTTTCTCAATGTGATTTTTCTTGTTTCCTCTCAAGCCTTGCATACACACGTTCATTAAAAAAAACGCTTGAGCAAAGCGCAGTGACGTACAACACGTATGACGGCACTATAAAGGAGAAGTTCCGTTTGAATGGCGCCACCTTTCATGTTAGTAAAGTTTGTTGAGCGACGATTTGCGCTTTTCAGCCTCGTGCTTTTCAGTCCGTTACAGCGTGACGAATGTGCTATCTCCATTACGAACGTTAGTTTTACCAGAACGAGCGCTCCCTCATACTTGATTCTGAGCATGCGCGTTTTTTTTTCCCCTCGTAAAAGCATACACACTACCGTTTTTCACGTCGTTAAAAAAAACGACGTGAAAAACGGCGTGAAAAAATAGAGCAGGTTCTAATTTTTTTAGGCCATTTTTTACGTCGTTTTAAATGCCCAATTTAAAAAATGGCATTTTTAACAACGTGAAAAACGATTGTGTGTACGCGGCATTAGGGTTACACTTATGCCGCGTACACACGATCGGAAATTCGGACAAGAAAAGCCAGATGTGAGCTTTTTGTCGGAAATCCTGACCGTGTGTATGCTCCATCTGACTTTTTCCGTCGGAATTTCCGCCAACAAAAGATTGAGAGCAGGTTCTCTATTTTTCCGACGGAAAATCCGCAATCTGTATGCAATTCCAACGCGCAAAAAAAACACGCATGCTTAGAATCAAGCAGAAGAGCCAAACTGCCTATTGAACTTCATTGATCTCGGCTCGTCGTACGTCACCGCGTTCTTGACGGGCAGGATTTCAGACAAGATTTGTGTGACCGTGTGTATGCAACACAAGTTTGAGCCAACATTCCGTCTGAAAAAATCCACGGTTTTCTTGACGGAATTTCCGATCGTGTGTACACAGCATTACTTCTGGTCAAATAGCATAGATGTGATGGTTGGGAGCCCCCAAACTTTTGGCTATATAGTGTATATAGCTCTGTGCAGTATTCAAAAGTAATAATGTGCGTGTATTCACTTGCTTGGGTGCATGGGCAAAGTAAGGCTTTGCCTGGGATCCGATAAACCTTGCATACTAAAAATTGCTTTTTGGTGAAGTGCTGTACACAGGTACGATGGTTTAAACCAGGGGCCTCCATGCTTTCTAAACAAAGGGCCAGCTTTCTGTCCTTCAGACTTTGAGAGGGCCAGACTGTGGCCAGTGTAAGTAGAAAATGCCCTGGTGTCAACATGAGTAAACAATGCCCCATCAATGACATAAGTAGAACAATAATGTCCTGTTGATGGTATCAGCGGAAGGAATAGTGCCTCATAATTGGTGTCAGTAAAAGGAATTGTGCGCCATCATTGGTATCAATGGGAAGAATACTGCCCCACCATTGGTGTCAGTGCAAGAAATAGTGCCCCATCATTGTTGTCAGTGGAAGGAATAGCGCCCCATCATTGGTATCAGTGGAAGGAATAGTGACCCACCATTGGTATCAGTGGAAGGAATATTGCCCCATCATTGGTATCAGTGGGAGGAATAGTGACCCATCATTGGTATGAGTGGGAAGAATACTGCCCCATCATTGGTGTCAGTGCAAGGAATAATGCCCCATCATTGGTGTCAATGGAAACTGGAAAGAATAGTACCCCATCATTGGTATCAGTGGGGGGAATAGTGCCCCAACATTAGTATCAGTGGAAGGAATAGTGCCCTATCATTGGTATCAGTAGAAGCATAAGTGCCCCATCATTGGTATCAGTGGGATGAATACTGCCCCATCATTGGTGTCAGTGCAATGAATAATGCCCCATTATTGGTGTCAGTGGAAAGAATTGTGCCCCATCATTGGTATCAGTGGAAGTAATAGTCCCCCATCATTGGTATCAGTGGTGATAATAGTGCCCCATCATTGGTATCAGTGGGAGGAATAGTGCCCAATCATTGGTATCAGTGGGAGGAATAGTGCCCCATCATTGGTATCAGTGGGAGGAATAGTGCCCCATCATTGGTATCATTGGGAGAATTAGTGCCCCATCGTTGGTATCAGTGGAAGCAATAGTGCCCGATCATTGGTATCAGTAGAAGCAATAGTGCCTCATCATTGGTATCAGTGGGAATAATAGTGTCCTATCATTGGTATCAGTGGGAAGAATAGTGCCCCATCATTGGTATCAGTGGAAGGAATAGTCCCCCATCATTGGTATCAGTGGGGAGAATAGTGCCCCATCATTGGTATCAGTGGGAGGAATAGTGCCCCATCATTGGTATCAGTGGGAGGAATAGTGCCCAATCATTGGTATCAGTGGGAGGAATAGTGCCCCATCATTGGTATCAGTGAGAGAAAAAGTGCACCATCATTGGTATCAGTGGGAGGAATAGTGCCCCATCATTGGTATCATTGGGAGAATTAGTGCCCCATCGTTGGTATCAGTGGAAGCAATAGTGCCCGATCATTGGTATCAGTAGAAGCAATAGTGCCCCATCATTGGTATCAGTGGGAATAATAGTGTCCCATCATTGGTATCAGTGGGAAGAATAGTGCCCCATCATTGAAGTTAGTGCAAGGAATAGTTCCCAATCATTAATGTCAGTGGGGGAAATAGTGCCTCAAGGGCCAGATAAAAGCCAGCAAAGGGCCGTATCAGACCCCCGGGCCGCAGTTTGTAGACCACTGGTTTAAACAAATATGGGTAGAGGTTGGTGCATTGCAGAGTCCAGCCTATACAAAGAGCAAGCTTTAATATAAGAAAAAGCAGTTAAAAAAAAAGTATGGGTATGGGGTTTTTCCCCCATCATACCTACCTCGTGGATGCTGCATCTGTCCCCCCGGCGCCTCTACACTGAGAACTGTGGCTCAGTTCTCTCAGCTCCCCAAGCAGAGAGCTGCTGACTGTCAATCAGCATCTCTCCGCTCTGCCCCTCCAAGCTCACTGGAGCGATGAGCTGTGGAGGGGGTGGAGCGGCCGTCTCGCAGAGAGGCTGAGACGGGTATCAGTCCAGGCACCTGGCGGATCCAGACTCCCATTGTCGGGATGACGCGGTTCCTGGACCGATTGCTGGCTGGGATGTCAGCAGAGAGCGGACTTCAGACCTCTCTCTTCTGAAAATGGTCACAAAAGTGCCAAACGAATTGCACTCCTGTGACCCATATGAGAAGCCCAGCCGAATGAGCCCAGGCTGGACTTCTCCTTTAATGGTAATTTATCTCACTGGTGGTGCCATAAACACCTAATAGAAGGAGTTTATTATTACTTTTATTATTATTCATTTATATGTTCTGTTTTAGCTGTTATTTATGCCAAAACATTTCCATTAGGAAGAGTTTGTAAGTCATCCCTGTCACTCAGCTCATAAACCTGTGTGAACTGCCCTGTGTGAATTACCTTCCTGGTCTCGGAATAAAACAAGATTTTCTTTACAAACTATTTGGAGAAAAGCAGCATAGAGATGTCAGCAGCCCGATGAATCATGGAAATGTACCAGTCATGTGCAAACAATCCCTTTTTTGATTGAATGCTGCAGTCAGCGTTTGCTCCCACTGTTCACCTGCAATGATCAAGGCTCAGCATCCCACCAGCTGTTCCAGTGAAGATTTAATCCTGAGCTGAAAATGAACATGAGATTTGTGTGCAAATGGAGGGTGGACAAAATAATGCGAACACCAGTATTAAAGGACATCACAAAGTTTTATTGTTAACTATTACATTTTAAAAACAATGACCACAAAATATCATGGCTGACACATTGGGCTCCATTCATGAAACGTTATCTACTGCTTTAACTTCTTGGCGCCGGCTGAACGTAAATATGCGTCCTCTCGGCGGGTCTTGGCTCCAAGCGGCCGCATATTTGCATGCATTAGTGCAAATAGCGCTGTGCCCAAAGCACGCACCCTGCTCGCTCCCGCCACAGTTACCGATGGCTAACGGAAAACCCCCAATTGCTGCTTGCGATAGGGAGCTTTCCGATCATGTGACAGCCAATCATGGCTGTCACGTGACCTTAAGCCCCTCCTCATAGGTGTGCACAGTCTTTTGCATTAGGGTGTGCACCCCAAAGCTAAAAAAAAGAGCATCAGAGGCAGAGGTTAGGGGTATGCACATGCCACTGCTGTGATGCTATGCCATGGCAGAAATTTTAGAGAGCAAAGCAAACGTTTTTAGAATTTAGATTTATTTATTTAATAATTTTTTTATTAATTATTTTTTGTTTTGTAATTTTTATTTATTTTTACATTTATAAATACCGTGTTGTTGTCTCACATGTAAGACTGAGCCTCACCTGCACATATGAATGAACAGGAAGCACTTACAGTTTACTATGCTTCAGTGATGAATGGACACAGGAGTGATAGGTACTGCTCACTTACTGTGTTCATTCAGAACAGGAAGTGGTCAGTAAATTACTTATTTACAAACCCCTTCCTCCCTGATTCCCTTGCAGTTCAGCTGGAGGGAGAAAGATGAGGAGAAGCCGGAAGTAAATAGGAAGCACTTACAGGCTTTCTATTCATTTGCAAACGGAAGCATACCAAACACAGTTTACTATGCTTTAGGGATGGAGACAGAAGCGATCAGTACCGATCTCTCACAGTTTTCATTCAGAACAGGAATAAATTACATATTTACCAGACCCTTACCCCCCAAACCTCCTTCGGCAGCCCAGCTGAAGGGAGAAGCTAGCAGTACTGCTGAGGGTGGAACAAGAGGATTGGTGTCTGCAATAAGGCAGTACAGCTGGTCCTCCTGCTCGGCAGGTGCTAGGGCTACCCTTTTGAACTAATAGGACCCGGGCCCAGTACAGGAGGGCCGGCTGTACTGCCTTTTCAGTGGCCCTGATGCACGGGTTTATTAGGGTGTGCCCAAGCACACTCAGCACACCCCCTGCGCATGCCTAGGCCCCTCCTCCCAGCATTCTAAAACCCTTAAGGGGCTGGCTCCAAGGAGTCAAGATCAGCGGTAAATTAGCTCATAGCATTTTCAAATAAAATGTTTGCAATTCACTAAAAAACGCTACTAAAATACCGCACACACTATTTATTGAAGTGAAAACTTGTGGTATTTTAACGCCAGCACTAACCAGCATCCTTAACAGCCAGTGAACAGCTGGTTGTTAAAGTGATATTGAAGTCAAGTTTTTTTTCTTTTAAAATGAACAAACATGTCATACTTACCTGCTCTGTGCAGTGGTTTTGCACAGAGCAGCACCGATTCTTCTCTTCTGGGGTCCCTCGCCGTCGCTCCTGGCTCCACCCAAACAGCTTGCTGTGGGGGCACTTGAGCAGGCTCACTCCTGAACCACTACACTGTGTGTCCATTCAGACATGGAGCTGTGGCTTGGCCCTGCCACCTCTCTCTTCTCATTGGCTCGCTGGCTCACAGCCAATGAGGAGGGAGAGTCCCTGAAGAGCTGAGACTTTTGTGCACATCGCAGGATCGTGATGGAGCTCAGGTAAGTATTCATGGGGGGGGGGGGGGGCTGAAGGTTTTTTACCTTCATACATAGAATGCATGCAGGTACAAAAAACCTTCAGCCTTTACAACCACTTTAAGGAACCGCCACCCGCCACATCCTTAACAACCATGACTCAACTGCTGCTTCACTGAGATCAGAATGTAAACAAAAGAATAGCTGGCATTATTTTTTTCTTTTGTAAAAACAGCGTGGGGTTTCCCTCCCAATCCATACCAGGCCTTTTGGATCTGGTATGGATTTTGGGGGAAACCTCATGCCAATTTTTTTTTTTAAATGTCATGAGGGGGCCCCCAGGCTTTGCTGAGAGCAGCAGAGTCATTAGCAATCACATGCAGGCAGGAGGCTTTGTTGACAAAAATCAAATGCCGTCAGACTGCAGATAAATAATGTCAACATCATGCATCCGTGTTCATGTGTAGTGCTATCTATTAATAGTCTAACTGTCAGAATCTTTGGCATTATTAAAAACAATAATACATCATTAAAAGAATAGAGAAAAATATAAAAAGTCATTGGTTTTTCCATTTCTTCCTCATTGGTGTGTGTGTATCCAGACTGATTGATGACGCATCATCAATGACGCGAGTATTCTGAATTTGAGAAAAAAAATAATCGTAATTTTCCTTGGGATTAATAAAAATAGGATTTTTATAACAGCTTACCTGTAAAATCCTTTTCTTGGAGTACATCACGGGACACAGAGCGACATAGTCATTACTAATGGGTTATATAGATACCGTCAGGTGCTGGCACTGGCAACTTCCAAAACCGGAAGTACCCTCCCCTATATAAGCCCCTCCCATCCGGGAGCACCTCAGTTTTGTAGCAAAGCAATAAGTGTCCCCAAAGAGGGGCGGGAGCTCTGTGTCCCGTGATGTACTCCAAGAAAAGGATTTTACAGGTAAGCTGTTATAAAAATCCTATTTTCTTTCTCGTACATCACGGGACACAGAGCGACATAGTCATTACTAATGGGATGTCCTAAAGCAATGCCCAATGAGGGGGGGGATACACCATACATAAGCTGAGCGCTATCAGACATGAGGATCTTTTGCGGCCTGCAACACACTGCGCCCAAAGGCGACATCCTCCTGACTTCTAACGTCCACCTGGTAGAACCTAGTAAACGTGTGTACTGAAGACCATGTTGCGGCCTTACAGATTTGAGCCAGGGAGGCCTGGTGATGCACTGCCCATGAAGTTCCAACTGCTCTCGTGGAGTGTGCTCTAACTTTGAACGGAGGCGGTCTCCTTCTCAAGCCATAGGCTTGTATTATGACCTGTCGAATCCACTTGGCTAAAGTAGATTTTGACGCTGCCTGACCCTTTCTGGGGCCTTCCGGCAGAATAAACAAAGTATCCGTTCTGCGAATCTGAGCAGTGGCTTTTAGATAAGCTTTAACTGCTCTTACTACATCCAAAGAATGCAATAACTTTTCCTCTACCGAAGTAGGTTTGGGGAAAAAAGAAGGAAGAACCACATCTTGGTTCAAATGAAACCTCGATACCACCTTAGGAAGAAAGGCTGGATGAGGACGTAACACTACTCTATCCTTATGGATAACCAGATATGGCTCCTTACAGGACATAGCTGCTAATTCCGACACTCTTTTAGCCGAACAAATGGCTACTAGAAAAATCAATTTCCTGGTGAGAAGCACCAAAGAAATATGCTGTAATGGTTCAAATGGTTGTTTCTGTAGAACCGACAGAACCAAGTTTAGATCCCATGGACATATGGGAATATTAACCGGAGGACTAATACGCATCACCCCTTGTATAAAGGCTTTGACTAGTGAATGCGAAGCCAAGGGCCTTTGAAAAAATATTGACAAGGCCGAAATCTGACCCTTGATAGTACTCAAGGCAAGCTTCCTATCTACAGCCCATTGTAGGAAGTCCAGAATCCTACCTATTACGTATTTACGTGGATGCCATTTCTTGGCCTCACACCAGGCGATGTACGCCTTCCAGATTCTATAGTAGATCTGCCTGGATACCGGCTTCCTGGCATTGATCATGGTAGATACCACAGCATTAGAGAGCCCTCTCTTTTTTAGAATGTGGGCTTCAATAGCCAGGCCGTCAAACCTAGGGCTGGTAAGGAAGGGTGGTATATCGGTCCTTGCGAAAGCAGGTCCGGACGATGTGGGAGGGTCCAAGGACTCCCCACAGACATTTTTACAATCTCCGCGTACCATGCTCTTCGGGCCCACGCTGGAGCCACCAGAATCACTGGTTTCTTTTCTACCCTGATTCTGCGGAGTAATCGAGGTAACAATTGTGGCGGTGGGAATGCATATATCAGCTTGAACTGATCCCAAGGGAACACTAGGGCATCCGAGCCGCAAGCTAGGGGATCCCTTGCCCAAGAGACAAACCTGTCCACTTTTGTGTTGAATCTGGATGCTAGCAGATCTACATCCGGTGTTCCCCACCGCTGACATATTGTCCGGAAAACCTCGGGATGAAGGGACCATTCCCCTGGGCATAATTGTTGGCGACTTAGAAAGTCCGCCTTCCAATTCTCCACTCCTGGAATGAATACCGCAGATATGGCTGGGACATATCTTTCTGCCCATCTCAGGATGTAATTTACTTCCCTTTGGGCTGCACGACTCCTGGTGCCCCCCTGACGATTGATATATGCCACTGCTGTGGCATTGTCTGATTGAATTCTGACAGGGGACCCTTGGAGTTTGGATGTCCATGCTACTAGGGCATACCGGGCTGCTCGTATCTCTAAGAGATTGATGGGCAGGGCCTTTTCCGCATCCGACCATCTGCCCTGGAGAGACCATTGCTCCAGTACTGCTCCCCAGCCTATAAGGCTGGCATCTGTAGTGACCACCTTCCAGGAAATCGGACTGAAGGATTTCCCTCTTTCCAGATTCTGGGGAACCAACCACCAGCGGAGGCTCTTGCGAACGGAAGGGGACAAGGACATTGGTAAGTCCAGAGCCTGAACTTTTTTGTTCCAGGCTGACAGTATGGCCCTTTGCAAATTCCTTGAATGGAATTGACCGTAGGGTACTGCTTCGAATGATGCCACCATTTTTCCCAGCAGCCTCATGCACAGGCGTATGGATGGCTGTCTTTTTGAACCCACTAAGTGGATCAAATCTCTCAAAGACGACCCCTTTTCTTGAGGCAAGAAAATTTTTCTCTGGTCTGAATCCAGCCTTAGCCCCAAGTATTCCAGACTTTTGACTGGTTTTAGGGCTGACTTGTCTCGGTTGATAATCCAACCGTGATATTCCAGATACTTGATTGTCTCGTGAACAACCACTTCTAGTTTTTCCACTGAGTGGTCTATCAGCAACAAGTCGTCTAGATATGCCATTATCGTTACACCTCGTGTTCTTAGATTGGCCAATAATGGGGCCAGAATTTTTGTGAACACTCGTGGTGCTGTGGCCAGACCGAAGGGTAAGGCTCTGAACTGAAAATGGCGCCCTTCTACCGCAAAGTGTAGAAATTTTTGGTGGGCTGGAAAGATGGGAACGTGCAAATAAGCATATTTGATGTCGATCGAGGCTAACCATTCCTCCCCTTGTAGGGCAGTGGCCACCGATCGGATCGACTCCATCCGGAAAGTCCTGATATGTAGGAATTTGTTTAGCCCTTTTAGATTTAATATGGGCCTCACGTCCCCGTTTGGCTTTGGGACTGTAAAGAGGTTTGAGTAAAACCCGAACCCCCATTCTTCCAGGGGAACCTCTATAATTACTGCTTGGAGCAATAATTGTTCTAGTGCCAACAGGAGGGATCCTCTCTTTTGGGGACCCCTTGGCACGTTTGACCTTATAAAGCGGGAAGGAGGGGAGTTTTTTAACTCCAATTTGTATCCCAGATTTACTGCGGAGAGCACCCATCTGTCTCTGATCGTGTCCCGCCAGGTCTCTGCGAACAACTGAAGTCTTCCCCCCACCCGATTGAGTGGGGGCAACCCTTCATGCATTTGACTTTGGGGGAGGTTTTGTACCTCTCCTGCTCCAGGGCTTCTTGTTACCCTGCAATTGTCCCTGATTTTTACCTCCAGGATTTGACCGAGGAGGCCGTCGGAACTGTTTCACAGCCGATGTCCTAGGGACTGGAGAAGCAGGCCTCTTAAAAGAGGGACCTCTAACTCTATTTTTAACCGGCAAAAGTGTACTTTTACCGCTGGAAATTCTCTGGATATATTTGTCCAGGTCTTCCCCAAATAAGCGTTCACCATGAAATGGGAAGCTGACCAGCAATTTTTTACAGGGAGCTTCAGCAGACCAGTTTTTGAGCCATAGAAGCCTGCGCATATGTACTACAGACAGCGTAAGGCGGGAGGCCTGATGGATTGAATCCTTTATAGCGTCCACCGCAAAGCATAAGGCTCTAGGTAGATCGGCTAGGGCAAGAGCCTGCTGATCTGGCAAGTCCCTTAAGACCTGCTTCAACTGATCCTTCACTGCTTGGCAGACCCCAATAGCTGCCACTGCTGGTTGTGTCACCAATCCTGCTGTAGAAAAAGCAGATTTTAATAAGGACTCCAATTTTTTATCTATTGGGTCCTTGAACATTTGGACATTATCCACTGGACATGTCAGTGATTTATTCACACAAGAGATGGCTGCGTCCACTGTAGGGACCCTCCATTTTCTGATGAACTTATCCTCCATGGGATAGACCACCGGAAATCTCTTGGGGGGAGTAAATATTTTATCAGGATGCTCCCAATCCTGGTAAATGAGCCCTTCCAGTAAAGGATGGATCGGAAAGGAACAAACAGTCTGGGGAGCTTTTAGCGACCCCAACGAGGAGACAGAAGTGGATGATCGCTCCGCAAGGGGCATTTTAAATGCTGATCGGACCATATTAGTCAGGGACTGAACCCATAACCTTTCAGCATGTGATGCTGAGAATGGCTCTTCCACTGTTGATTCCTCTACAACAGAATCGACCTCATCCTGATCCCCTTCAGGTAGGTCGATCCCTGTATGGGACTGTTGCTCTGTTAACAGGCACTCTGAGGGAGGAGACGGAGATCGGGCGCTTTTTTCCTGTGACAGGGAAGCAGCGATCAATGCTGACAATCTCTCTTCCAGCCCTCCCAGAGCTGAGGAAAAAACCTCCTCTGTTACATACACAGGAGCAGGTGAACTGAGGACAGCCACAGTACCAGGTACTCCTGAGGGTGCTCTACGGTCACTAACCTCTGATTCTTCAGGGGAGACTGGTGCAGCCGAAGCATGCCCAAGATCCTCAGAGCCCGATGGAGACCCCCTATGCTTCCTGGAATTTCTAGTCCCGGAGTTTTTAGACGGCATTATTCCTAAGCCCAAAGCTGAGGTATTCCAGCCGAAATACACCACTTACTGACAATAGTCTAGCATAAATGCTGCTATAAGAAACAGTTGGTGTCTACTAATGTGCCTTTCTAGGGGATGCCTGTATCAACCGCTTGCTGTATGCCTTTTTTAAATGTTGCCAGCTCTGTCTCTGCACTCTATAGCCAGCTCACAACACAACTTTGTGGTTTTTAACATGCTGGGACGCCCGCACATGCGCAGAAGTGCTGCGGCGCGCACAGAGCGTCATCCCCCAGGCTCCGCCCCCTTTCCCGGCTCACCTCTATATATAGAGGCGCGTGCACGCGCACGCGCGCGGCCACGTGCGCCTTCGGCGCTAATTTCGAAAATGGAAACCAGGGACAAGAGCCAGGGCCCCTCTTTGCAGCAGGCCGGGGGATGGACGAGCATTGCAACATGGCAGAGGAAGCAGTTTCCCATAAGAGAACTCACCATCTGCCTGGACTTGCTCTGATGAAAAGAAACTAGTCCACATGACAAGAAACGTTCCACAGCGGCCTCTAGTGGACAAACACAGGTACCGCAGTCTAATATATTAAATATATATATAAAAAATTTTTTTTTTTTCTTGACCACTATTAAAATTATTACATTTTTTTTGTAGTTACAGGCATGCACAGATATCAGCGGGAATACCGTTAGGTAACAGACAGAAAGACAAATTAGGCTTGGGGGTCCCCCAATAGAACCAAGTTCCTGGGGGCCCCCACTTACCTGTTCCCCGCCGCAGGACTTTGTTTGGTCCACAAAAGCCCAAACTTCACCTATCACGGCAGGCATTGTAATCAAACCTTCAGGGACCGGGTTCCCAAGGATTCCACTCCCCTGGACCTGTATAGCACCCTGCACAGAAAACATCTTGGTCGTGGGTATGACCAGAGCTCTGGATCCCAGGGTCCAGCTCTCCTAAGAGAAGCATTACAGGCAAAACCTTGCTCTTCTCTGCAAGGCCCGGCTACCGACCGTTTAGCTATGAAGCTTTTTTGGTCGGATCCGGAATAGCTTACTTAGGCCCAACAGAACCTGTACGCAAGCTCAGTGAAAAACACATGTTTCTTCTTGGCCAACACCTTAGACACTGGCAAAAAACTGAGGTGCTCCCGGATGGGAGGGGCTTATATAGGGGAGGGTACTTCCGGTTTTGGAAGTTGCCAGTGCCAGCACCTGACGGTATCTATACAGGGCCAGCCCAAGACATTGTGCTGCCTGGGCCCAGGATCAAAATTCTGCCCCCCTCCTCCCTACCGCCCCCCCCCAAAAAAAAAAAAAATAATAATAATCACGCCCACCAAAAGGCCCCCACATTTATTATTTTATATTATGACAATAAAAAACAAAATTACATTTATTAGGAAGTCAGATTTCCACGTAATAGTGGTGGTGGGGTTCAGACAGAGGCAGCGGCGGTTGTGGTGAGGGGGGAGGGGAGGTTAGACACAGGCAGGGGTGGTAGAGGAGATTAGACACAGGCGGGGGGGTAGGGGAGGTTAGGCACAGGTAGGGGTGGTAGGGGGGATTAGACACAAGCAGGGGTGGTAGGGAGGTTAGACACAGGCAGGGGTGGTAGGGAGGTTAGACACAGGCAGGGGTGGTAGGGAGATTAGACACAGGCAGGGGTGGTAGGGGGATTAGACACAGGCAGGGGTGGTAGGGAGGTTAGACACAGGCAGGGGTGGTAGGGGGATTAGACACAGGCAGGGGTGGTAGGGGGATTAGACACAGGCAGGGGTGGTAGGGGGATTAGACACAGGCAGGGGTGGTAGGGGGGATTCGACACAGGCAGGGGTGGTAGGGGGGATTAGACACAGGCAGGGGTGGTAGGGGGGTTAGGCACAGGCAGGGGTGGTAGGGGGGTTAGACACAGGCAGGGGTGGTAGGGGGATTAGACACAGGCAGGGGTGGTAGGGGGATTAGACACAGGCAGGGGTGGTAGGGGGATTAGACACAGGCAGGGGTGGTAGGGGGGATTAGACACAGGCAGGGGTGGTAGGGGGATTAGACACAGGCAGGGGTGGTAGGGGGATTAGACACAGGCAGGGGTGGTAGGGGGGATTAGACACAGGCAGGGGTGGTAGGGGGGTTAGACACAGGCAGGGGTGGTAGGGGGATTAGACACAGGCAGGGGTGGTAGGGGGGTTAGACACAGGCAGGGGTGGTAGGGGGGTTAGACACAGGCAGGGGTGGTAGGGGGATTAGACACAGGCAGGGGTGGTAGGGGGGTTAGACACAGGCAGGGGTGGTAGGGGGGTTAGACACAGGCAGGGGTGGTAGGGGGATTAGACACAGGCAGGGGTGGTAGGGGGGGATTAGACACAGGCAGGGGTGGTAGGGGGGGTTAGACACAGGCAGGGGGGTTAGACACAGGCAGGGGTGGTAGGGGAGGTTAGAAACAGGCAGGGGTGGTGGAGATGGGATTAGTGACACTTACTTTCTCTCAGTGTCAGCCGCGCCTATAGCGATCCCTCTTCCATCATGGGGTCTCTGCTCAGCCGAAAGCTCCTCCCCCTTTACGCTGTTGTTCGTCAGCTGACTTTCTCGTCAGCAGCATGGGGGGGGGGGGGGGGAGCCGTGGAGAGGATGGGCGGGCGGCCAGCTGTGTGGTTATGGCAGCGAATGGTCTGCCAATACTTCTAATAGCAGCGGCGCTGGGCCATCCACATAGTGGGATGAAGAGCGGAGCGGGTGGGCGTAGCGGAGCCCGATTGGGCGGGATTACTGTATTTATGGGCGTCAATGTGCCGCCCCTCAGAACCTGCCGCCTGGGACAATGGTCCCATCGGGTCCCATGGTAGGGCCGGCCCTGTATCTATATAACCCATTAGTAATGACTATGTCGCTCTGTGTCCCGTGATGTACGAGAAAGAAATATTCTGAATCTGAGAGATCCCGCAAAACGTGTTGACCAACCCACATCAACCTTATCTTTAATCTTCAACAATATTTGGTGAATTAGATTGATGTTGACATGATGACCTCTTGATATGCAATATACAATTTTTATTTTAATTGTCATAATGAACATGTTTTTAAACTTTCTGTAATAAATATTTTCATAAAAACTTTTCAGTGTCGTTGACTATCAGAGGCATACAGTATATAACGTTCCATTTAAAGATGTGGCCTGTGGTGTTATAAGTAAGGAATTTGATAATAGTAAGTAGGAGTGCTTCTGCTAGAAGAGTCCTCCGGGTGCTATATACATTCGGGATCATCTGAGTTAGCAGGATAGCAAGCTGACAAGCGTTTGAGCAGCGCTTAGGCCCCTTTCACACTGAGGAGTTTTTCAGGCGTTTTAGCGCTAAAAATAGCGCCTAAATACCACCTGAAAAACTCCTGACCCTACAGTCTCAGTGTGAAAGCCTAAGTGCTTTCACACTGAGGAGATGCGCTGGCAGGACCGCTCCAAAAGTTCTGCTAGCCGCATCTTTGGAGCGGTGAAGGAGCGGTGTGTATACCGCTCCTGCCCATTGAAATCATTGGGACAGCGCGGCTATACCGCCCGCGAACCGCTGCTGTAGCAGTTTTAACCCTTTCTTGGCTGCTAGCGGGGGTTAAAACCGCACCACTAGTGGCCGAAATGTCCTGCAAATCCACCCATAGCGTCGGCGGTAAAAATAGCGGCGTTTTACCGCGACGCTATGAACACCCCAGTGTGAAAGGGGCCTTCCAGGAGAGAAGCAAACTCAGGATAAAGATATGCAGAGAAAGGCGCTTTTAAGTGCAGTATGTCAGAAATTTGATTAAAAGGCAACAGTTAAAAACACTTACAGGATTACAGAGTAAACAGGCTCATCAATGTATGAAGTCCTCCTGAGATGGTCTTCCCTGTCACTGTGCCGACCAGCAGCTGCAGGAACTGAGGGTCTGGAGGAGCTAGATGGCCACCCGTACTTCCTGAAACCACAAGGGGGCGGGTGTGACGTCAGCAAGGGGGAGGTGACTAGTTTCGGAGCATGCTCAAAGGCTCCTTTTTCAAAACCTTCCGTTTTGGCGGAGGCCATCTTGCTCCTCCAGACCCTCGGTTCCTGCAGCTGCTGGTCGGCACAGTGACAGGGAAGACCATCTCAGGAGAACTTCATACATTAATTAGCCTGTTTACTCTGTAATCCTGTAAGTCAGGGATATGCAATTAGCGGACCTCCAGCTGTTGCAGAACTTCAAGTCCCATGAGGCATAGCAGGACTCTGACAGCCACAAGCATGACACCCAGAGGCAGAGGCATGATGGGACTTGTAGTTTTGCAACAGCTGGAGGTCCGCTAATTGCATATCCCTGCTGTAAGGCCTCGTACACACGACCGAGTTTCTCGGCAAGAACCAGCAAGAAACTTGCTGGCAGAGATGTCTTGCCGAGAAACTCATTCGTGTGTATGGTTTCTCGTCAAGAAAACCGACAAGTAATCTCGACGAGAAAATAGAGAACCTGCTCTCTATTTTCTCATCGAGATTCTTGTCGGCATGTTTCTCGACGAGAAAAGTGAGTGTGTGTACACTTACCTGTCCTCCCGGAAGCCCGCGCATGTTCGAAATGAATTTGACGCATGCGCGGTAGCTTCCTAGGCATAGGTAGGGTATACCAAGATGGCGGCGACAACATCGAATGTGACGAGCGCATGCTCGTCGTAGTCGATGACGTCACCGCGTATGCTCCATTCAAAGAACCGTGGGTTCTTTGAATCGAGCGTGTGTACACTCGGCCGGGACAAGTTTCTTGTCCAAGAATCTCGTCGAAAAAAACGACATGTTTTTTTCGATGAGAATCTCGGCCGTGTGTACGAGGCTTCTGTGTTTTTAACTGTTGCCTCTTAATAAAATTGCTGACATACTGCACTTAGAAGCGCCTTTCTCTGCATATCATTATAATTAAGGAATGATGCATCTCATAGCAAACATTTAAATATTAATATTGCAATAATTAAAAAAGAAAATTAATACAGCCACTGCATCTAAAGGCTAGTAAGTTGCACAGTATTACATATTTTTCTTTGGGTTTTCAAACCCTTTAAGTGACGCTTTTTATCTGGCATTGATTCCAGAGAATTATCACTAAATACATAGCAATTCAATTTGAGACACCGGCATTACCCTGTACAGAGTTGGATTAGCAAAGTAAACGCATTTTGTGATTTATTTTTCTAAATCCGTAACTTGCCTGAGAAATTTTTCAGCAAGATGTTGTGTGTTTGACCTCCCATGGAGCTGTATCCATTGAAAGATCCTCCAAATACTGTAAGACTGGCAGAGCTTGATGTGTCTGCTCTAGGTTGCCTTCCCTGCTGCGTATATCCTCTACGTAGCCCGCTATGATGACTCGGAGGCTAGAAAAGGAGGAGGATGGAAATAGGATTACATACAAACAGCAAGAGAAATAGAACCTAACATATAAATAGCCACAGGGAGCTGGAGCACATTCAGGAATATTGTATTATAAATTATTCCGTGTTAATACATTTTTAAAATTAGGAGGATCACCAAGTTAACTTGAACAAGGCTGTAAAACTAGAAATCTTTGTGACAACATTTTCTGGAGTGAATCATACATTTCTAAAATTGATGAAGCGAATAATACAGTGGATTTATTTTCCGGTAGCAATCAGGAGATGAACAATATGCAATGTCCTGGCAGGGACCAGTGGAGTACTCATCATGATGTCCCTGGTTCTACAACCAACTTATTAACAATAACAACACGCTTAAAATATTCAGTAAATCAGCAAGTTCTGAAGTATAATGATTCAGATTATTCTGTTCCTCCACAGTCTTTTAACGTAAACCTGTCACTATTGTGTTTAGTTCAAGCTGAGTGTACGATGAAAAAATTCCTCAGTGAAGGTTATGTTTGGTGAAATCTGTATGTTTAAATGTTAAAATGTTAGTCCAGAAAAATTGGCAAGTGAAAAATGTCCGCTTTAACTGTAACAGTCAAGCTTGGTCCCACCAATCCCACTTTCTGAGGCATCCTATCGTTCATAAAGGTAATGAGCAGTTTCATTTGCCAATAGGAAAGTTTAGATTATGGAAACAGGTGGGCCCAAGCATAACTTTTCTAAGCCTGACTTACAACTGTAGATGTATGTACTTCTGATTTTACTGATCATTTTAACTTGTGAATTTAGCTCAGCCAAATCTCTTATTCTGATTTTTTTTTTTTATCAAGTGCTCAGTTTAAATTATCCAGGTTTAAGATACATTTTTTTGGAGTTGTAATTGGATGATGTAAGGTTCTTTAAGATTAGATCTCTATTTATTCCTGATGTAGTCACTTACTTTCATGCTGATATTATTCTTTCCCAAAACATTTTATTAAGAGTTTTACAAGTACAGAGTAAAGGTCGATGACAAAGTTCGCAAAGTACAGCATTGTACAAAGAGCTCAAATTACATCATACAATCAAGTAAAGAAGCAACGTTGAACAGTGTCGCTTAAACAGTTGTAATCACATCATCACATAAGGAGTAACGGCCTCCATTACGAAGGCGGGGTATAACAGAAAGGGCATCGGACACCCAAGAGGCTCAAAGATTCAACAAATCTAGCGTTAGTACGGGAAGCTGAGGGACGTCGGGGTGAGCGGAAGGGTGATCTCGAGTAGGTCTACCCCGGCCCGTTCACCCCAAAAGGGTTCACGCTGTGAACAGGGGGGGGGGCCATGTGAAGGCTAGAAGGTGTTTGAACAAGAAAGGGTCACCGCTAAAGTAACAGTTGTCATCCCTAGTATATTCAGTGATATCTATCTAACGTGGGCCTAGAGGGTGTTTCCTGACCGCTCAGATAGCTCAGTATGCATGCTGATATTATTAACTAGAATTCCAGGCGCCACCTAACAAATCTTAAAAATGGCTGCTCCCTTCTTCTTACACTTATTCTGATGAACCTCTGATCCGGTCACATGATCCAGCTCCCCTGTGTCAGCCTAGCGCCGCTGCAGAGGAGAGGAGGGAGTGCCGACAATGGTTGGGCCATTGAAGCCTATGGGTGACATCACGCTCCCACACATTACCAACTGTTGTCAGAGCGCTCTCTCCTCTCCTCTACTCATGGCCCTGGCTGACAGAGGGGAGATTATGTGACCAGGTCGAAGCAGTCTTAAAATTAGTTAGTATACAGCTCTTTCTTACACAGGTTAGTCAGAATAGGTGTTAGGAGGGCGTAGGAAGTGTTTTTAAGATTAATTAGGTGGTGCCTGAAATTCCAGTTTACCTGTTCATACAATTCATGCAAACAAAACACACCCGGTATGCCTTTAGACATACATGTTCCCTTGGCTCTTGATTGGCTGGAAGGAAAGAACAGAGGAACATGTACATCTAAGTGATAGCTGAGCATGCTTTCAAACACTTCATCAGATTTATCGTGGCCATTTAAATTGGCTGCTTTAATGCAACCACACGTAACGCAGCAGTGTGCACCCAGCCAAAGACTCATGTGATGCTATAAGAAACATAAAAAGTATTGTTCTTCTAAAGTACATTTTTCATTTAAGCAGATATGTTTTAGTTAATGCTAGGGAATGCAGAAACATATAGAAAAACACATAGGTCAATGGCAACAAGCAGCTTGGATTAAAAATTCTCAGCCTCTCGTAATCTGCTTGGGTCCTACACAACAAGGAAGATCCCATTGGGGGATCAAGCTCTACCAACAACAGCCAGTCAAGGTAAACTTGATTTTGGGGTTTGTAAGGTTGCATAAGGATCTAAGTTGCATACTTACCCTTCACCACTCCAGAGGCAAATTTACCTGAATCAGACAGCTCCAGCCTACATGAAGCTTCAGAATCTCCCTTGATTGATGCTTATGGATTCCTAGGAAGCTGTTTCCCGAGTGTCTCATATACTGTAAGTTAAACTTTTTTTATCTGCATGGAGTCCAGTTTTAAAATGTTAAAACCCTCCTTTTATCTTGGGGGGAGAATGCAGGGTGATATACTTCGTTTATTTCTCCTCCTGTAGAAAATATGGGTAGGCCTTTAGAGTCCTCACCTTCAATACAGAACACGTGGTCCTGTATCGTGCTTGCAGATGTTGAGGGTCCACCCATATCATATATACATGTATGTGATGATGTCAGAGAGCTGGGGGAGAGGGGGTGGCCTTACAAAGAGGAGGAAGTCTGTGGAACCAAGGAATAAGGTAAGTATTTAATTTTGTACCTACCACCACGACTAAGCAAGCATTTAATCTTTACAGTAACAAAGGGGTTCTTGCTGTAAGGAATGGCTTTTCTTTAGCCCAGAGTTCAGCTTTAAACATGTATTATAGAAAATAAATAATGCACAACAAATTGTTTTTTTTTTTAGAAAATCAGGGGACAGCTTGAACTTTAAAGTGAATGTTACCCCAACATTTCAAATTCCTGATATGTATCTGTGGTACTATGCACTTGTATGAAAAAGCATCCTATTCTCTTTGCTTTGCCTCCTTTGTCCTAAATATCTGGTGATCCTGCCAGTCCCCCTGCTTTGCTATTTCAAACTGACCACACCAGGGCATGGAAGCAGATTTATCCCAGCGTAGTCAGTTTTCTTTCTTGCATTCTACTTGGGAACACAGCCTGCCTGTACTCCAATGGTCAGACTTCTGCTGACACGCCTCCCTGCACAGCTAATCACTGTGAAGATCAGTGTACTGCTCTCCCTCTGCCTCCTGCTGACACACCCGGCTGTCCCAGTCTTCACTGGGAATATCAGTGTACTGCTGTTACTCTGCCTCCTCCTTACACTCCTACCTGCAGTCTTCACTCCCAGCTCCCTGAGCCCATTATGCAGCTGAGAACAGAGGTTAAAAAAGTTATTTATAATATATATATGTATATATATATATATATATATATAATTATATATATACACAAATATTTAGCATTCTTATCTTAAATTGATAAACTTCAAGTCCTTAGTGAATATTCACATTGATGATTTGTCTAAGCACACCTTATTACTATAGCAGCGGTTTCTCACACTTTGATAGATCATGGTCCCAATTTTATATATCCATCATCACCCTGAGGACACAAGCCACATCTCAAGCTGACCCAATTCTAGCTCAAAAGAAATGATCTGTTTGTTTCCAGACCAATCCTGCATGGTCAGAATATCCGTCTGAACATCAGTCTTACAGTCCAAAAAAGATTATGTGCCTTTGTGCATCCGCAGATAAGAAGAGAAATCTATAGATCAGGCTGGTAATGTTTTGTCCATTGACAGTTATTAAAGCTGCTGGAGGAAAGAACAGAGCCGTTTTCTCTTCTTTGCGAACATTAGTGTGTAACATCTTAAGGTTTTCTGGCTAGCTTACCTATCATAGAGTGGGAGCTGTTAAGACAGATAGACATTGCAGTCACATTATTGCAAACAGTCGCTGGTTTTTAAATATTTGTCCTCGGAAAATGGTATAGCTGGAAATGTCACTGGTTTTTCAGCCAACTGTATCATAGAATCTCATTTTTTCGATGTCAAGTTCAATATTGGTCTCTTAAATTTAGGAGCATTTAAAACTATTTATGCTGAAGCAGCATTTAAAAAGCAGAAGATATGAAAACACTATTTAACCCAGTTATGAATTATCATTCATATTATCAAATTTACCATATAACCACCATAAGTACTGGATGCTGTCTGGATATTGGCTTCCTGTGATCTCCTGCAGAGTATGATAAAGAATTAAAAAGATGGGAGTGCCACACTAGTTTATACAGTCCAATAAGGATTATATTCTGCAACGAAAGACAACACGTTTCAGGGGTCAACACTGCAACTTCACCAGGGCTAAAATCACAATGACAATAAGGACAAGTATATAAAAAAAATACTTGAACATGTTACAAATACTATCTATCTATCTATCTATCTATCTATCTATCTATCTATCTATCTATCTATCTATCTATCTATCTATCTATCAAGCTTTATGAAAATACAGGTATAATAACCCCAGTGTACCCTTATTGAAGCTTGGGGCATATAAAATATAGTTCATATACAATCCGGTATTCATGAACAGATTGCAATAGAATCAACTTTCAAGTGGCTGGTACGATTATGAGATATGGATTATATACAATCAAATAGGATAATAAATATGAATTATGACTGGAATAGAATGACACTGGGAGAAGGTGGGGCGGCACTCAGAGCCAGTTTAGGCTCTTCTGCATTTCACAGTGATGTCACACTCCTTGAGGGTGTTGCTCCTCAGTGTCCAATCAGCAGGTTGATGAAGGTTGGAGACCAATCTGTAGTACTTAACTGTAATGGAAAAGGTAAGGTGGTTGATCTAGCTATACTGTGTCTAGCACGAAAATTTTCCTCGTACAATACCAGATCGTACGATTTTCATTTAATCAGTAAGTACAGTTGTCGTCCGAAAATACAATAAAAATACACCACAACACATTACATCACTTCCGATTTTTTTTCTGTCGTACGAGAATTTTCGTGACTTTAGTAACCTATTCAATTTCTACTTGCGACTAGTATGCGAAAAAAATTTGGACGATCTGTCGTCCGATTTTCGGATCTTTACTCTCTATAGGGAAACAGTGATGTTTTTGCAGAGGTCTAACATGCCAAGGTTTAACATCCCCTCTACAGACCTACAGACCTACAATTCTGTAATTATCAAAGCGCATGCTTCCTGCTGATAGGAGAGCTCTAGCTCCAACTTAGCAAAGGGGATATTTGACCTTTGCAAAATATCAGTGCTTCCTCAAGGGTCCCGCTCTGCAGCTGCTGGCAGAGGACAGGCTTTTCAACTAAGGTCGCGTACACACGCTCGGAATTTCCGATGGAAAAAGTCAGACGGAATTTTTTCATCGGATATTCCGACCGTGTGTATGCCCCATCTGACTTTTTTTCTCGGAAATTCAGACGGACTTAGAAAGAGAACACGTTCTCTTGTTTTTCCGACGGAAAAAATTTCTATCGGAATTTCCGTTCGTCTGGATGCAATTCCGACGGACTAAAAACCAAGCATGCTCAGAATCAAGTCGACGCATGCTCGGAAGCATTGAACTTAATTTTTCTTGGCTCATCGTATTGTTGTACGTCACCGTGTTCTTGACAGTCGGATTTTGGTGTGACAGTGTGTATGCGAGACAGCTTGAACGGAATTCCGTCGGAAAAACCCGCCGGAGTTTATTCCGACGGAAAATCCGACCGTGTGTACAAGGCATTAGGCTGTAGCTGCTTTTAAAAGAAAAACATCTATAAGACTTTACACACACCTTTTTCATTGGTGCCCCTGGAATGTATTAAGTGATTTACACTGATGGTTCAATTAGGCTTTAAATAAAGACCTGAGGGAAATTAGATAGATGAGAAAGATCACTTGTCAGTCAGATGGTATATACATGCCTGACCACAGTGCATTGTTTGTAGCTGGCCTTCAATCTTGCTGGTATTGTAGTATTATGTTACAATTTCATTATGAACAGTCATTCAACACAGGGAAGCCTCAATTCAAATATAGTTACCTGGTCGTTTTGCTACAACGCATACACACATTTTATGCCACTTTTTTTAATCTTCAAGGGCTTAAAATATGGGAAATGTTTTATGCCTAAAGATTATTGTTGTTACTTTGTCATTTAATTAAGTTAAACACAAAGTGTGACTATTCTTCCATCCAGTAATATTTGTTCTGACAAGTATTAAAGAGAAAGGTCATCAGACCATGTAGATAATGAAGGCGAGGAAAGTATAAAGTTAATTGCCTTGCTCGGTTTGCAGAAAAGGGCATATTAACACGATTGTGCTCAAAAGCCATTGAACAAAATACTCCAGTTTTGCTATTTTCTACTTGAAATCCTTAGCTTAGTTTTTTCTTTTTTTTTTTTTAAAGGAATTGCATCCAGTGTCTTTTGTGTACTGCACACAATATAGTCATGGGGGGTTGATTTACTAAAGGCAATCCACTCTGCACTGCAAGTGCACTTGGAAGTGCAGCCACTGTAGATCCGAGGGGAAGATCTGAAATTAGGGGAAGCTCAGCTGATTTTATTATCCAATCATGTACAAACAAAAATTCTAGTTTTATTTTCCTTGCATGTCCCCCTCAGATCTACAGTGACTGCACTTCCAAGTGCACTTGTAATGCAAAGGGGATTTGCCTTTCGTAAATAAACCCCAGTGTCTTTTCATGGTCTGCCCACTGTAGAGAGATATCGACAGATATGCTTGGTTTGCTGGTGAACCTTCATATACAGTAGTACCCCCTATCAAAAAATGTATGCAGAAAAGAAAGCTTGGGCCAAGAACATTTATGAGGCATTTATGAAAATTTAGTGCGGCCTTATAGAACAAACACACCACATTCCTTGTTTCAAGATCTATCCAAAGGGGTTTCTTTACTAAAGGCAAATACCCTGTGCACTCTGCAAGTGCAGTTGCCCCAGAGCTTGGTAAATGAGCAGAAGCTCTGCTGACTTTTATCATCCAATCATGAACAAGCAAATGCTGTTTTTTTTTTTTTTTTTCCTTGCATGTGATTGGGTGTTCTTTGCAAAGTGAAACTTTACCTCATTTACTAAGCTCTGGAGCAACTGCACTTGCAGAGGGCAACTTTGCACAGTGCACAGTCTATTTGCCTTTAGTAAATCAACCCCAAACTGCTAGCATTGGCGCCTTATAGGGACCAAATCAAACATACAACCAACACACATTTCTCTCTTTACTATTTTTCATTTAACATTGTATTTTAATATACATAATCCGTGCATATACTTGCTCACCTAATTTTTCAGTTGAACCATCAGCCAAGTATTGGATTCCTGTTTTTGGAGAGGTGGAGGCCTCCACTACTTCGCTGATAATTCAGCTCAATTGAAAAATTTAAGCAAATAAATGCATGAATAATGTATATTTCAATACGTTGCTAAACAATCTATGTTTTGAAAAAACATTTTGACTAGGTGGCAAAAAAAAAATGTATGTTCCTGATGAAGCAGGCCCAAGAATGATCTGCGAAACATGTTGAATTTACCTGGACCCCACCATTTGACCAGCATGCAAGATACTATTGACACAGAGGGGTTGATTTACTAAAGGCAAATCCACTTTGCACTACAAGTGCACTTGTAAGTGCAGTCACTGTAGATCCCTGTAGATCTAAAGGGGAAGCTCTGAAATGAGGTGGAGCTCTGCTGATTTTATCATCCAATCATGTGCAAGCAAAAATGCTGTTTTATTTTTCCTTGCATGTCCCCCTCCGATCTACAGAGACTGCACTTCCAAGTGCACTTGTAGTGCAAAGTGGATTTACCTTTAGTAAATAACCCCCAATATCTATAAAGATTTGGTCTATTATGCTGTATATACATACAATTTTGTATACTTTGTTTGAAAGAAAATGTCTGTGACATGGCAGACTCAATAAGCTCAATGATAAACTTTAAAAAAAAATAAAGCGTGTGGTTCAGGAGGGCAGTATTTTCAGCATGAATTCAAGATCAAGAACACGGAGGCATGACCGCAAATTAGCAGGAAGAATGTTCAAAATGAATCTCAGTATTATTTTACGAAAAGGCTATTTAAATCTTGGAATAGACTTCCAACAGAGGTACTGAGTCAGTCAACAGTAAATGGATTTGTACATGCCTGGGACAAACATGGATCTATACTCTATATATATAAATTAATAAAAAAATGGTTCAGACTCGATGGACCACTTGGTATTATTACTGCCATCACTCTTCTAAATACCATTTATTATTTGTTATATTCCATTGATTATTTGTTATTTTACTGTTTGCTCTGTTGTCAGTTTTTTGGCTCATATATCTTATCACACATTCTGACCTGGGTCAGCTCAGCTTGGGATTCACATTAAATCACCCAAGTAGCTGATGTTATGGTTTATTAATGATCTGTTTTTTGTTGATCAATACAGGTTTTGATTTTAATAGGTTTTATGGGGGATTGGCACATGTGGTCTTTTTGATACATGGTTTGTATTCCAGTGTGAAGGACAAGTATTTTTAAATTCCAGTAGTATAGAATATTGTTTTTGAAGAAATATTTTCTTCTTTTATGTGTGTGATGACTGTTGTTTTCACGTATTATTGCACACTAAGAGCCCATTCACACAGGGGCGGCACGACTTGTCCCACGACTGTGCCGGGCGATCTGAAGACGACTTCAAATGTGACTTCAAAAATGACTTCTGAAGTTGTCTTGAAGTAGTACAAGAACCTTTTTCTAAGTCGGAGCAACTTCAGTCGCTCTTATTAGAACGGTTCCATTGTACAGAACGGGACGCGACTTGTCAGGCGGCTGAGTCGCCTGACGAGTCGCCCCTGGGGTCTTAGTGATGCATGTTATTAATATGTATTGTTCCTAGTGGTAAAAACGTAGCAGAGGTTCTACTCCTCCAATTGTAGCTGAAGCTAGGCTTTTAAGTAAATCTGTCACTACTTACAATAGAAGTTCATAATATGTACCTAGGGGTGCATGTACTTGCCTTATGCCCTGTACACATGATCAGAATTTCCGATAGGATAAAATAGGATGGAATTTTCCATCGGAATTTAGTTCAAGCTGTCTTGCATACACACTGTCAGACCAAATTCCGACCGTCAAGAACGCGGTGACGTACAACACTGCGACGAGCCGAGAAAAATTAAGTTCAATGCTTCCGAGCATGCGTCGACTTGATTCTGAGCATGCGTGGATTTTTCTCCGACAGAGTTCCACACAGACAATCGGAATTTCCCATGGGATTTCTTTCCATAGGAAAAAAATAAAACATGTTCTCTTTCTAAACTCTCATGAGCTATGATTAAGCACTGAATCGCAGTGCGAAACGTCAGCTCATACTTGCTGTTTATTTGCTGTGGCATGTTGTTTGTGCTTTTGTTTTAAATAAAAGAACCTTTTTTGGAGTGCGGCTGTCCAAGCGTTTTCCTCAGATTTTTTGCATTGTCATATGCATTGCCTGCACCACGGCTCTGGATCTTGTGAATGAGTCACCAGTCACATCTGAGTGGTAACTCTCTCCTTCTGATGAAAAAAAGGCTGATGGGGCTCACACACGGTCGGAATTTCCGATGAAAAAACTCTGTCTGACTTTTTTCATCGGAAATTCGTGTGTACAGAGCATTAGTTTCCCTATATGCTTCCCAAGAGCCAAACCCCAAAATCCAAGATACTCAATGAGCAAACTGAAACTTCCAATGTTGAAGCGTTGGATCTTTGACGAATCTCTTACAATGTCTGGTTCTCTAGGGAAAGCACATTCATCGAGAGATAAAGGAGATGGTGGACTAAAGCTTCACAGTCAGAGATAAAATCATATATTAGCATAATGAATGCCTAGGAGGTACCTATTATACATACTGCCTGTCCCTGTGGAATATGGACTTTGTAATTCCAGCACTCTAAACATAATAAAGGCACTACAGCACTACAGCAGCAACAACTGTTTGCTGTAAAGGTCTCTCCCTCCAGTTAATTACCAGTCTAAAACACATCAAGCCAGAATCAAATGTATATAAAAGTCTGGGTAAGCAGGGTGAGTTAGGTCTTTCAAACGTTAACCCATTCCAACACAGTTTTTTATTACCAGTACATTGTGAACTGAGAAAGATACAGTAGGTATTTAGGGTTTGTAATAACAATAAAATCAGAGTTGGAAATGTTATAATTTAAAATGCAACTTCTATACTAACTACCCTATAGAAGGAAAATATGTATACTTACCTATTCTCAGAGCACTCTGGTCCGGTCATGTGATTGACTCCCAACAGCCAGCTTCAGGGGAGAGAGCGCCAACAATGAATGGAATGCCTAGGCGGTGATGTCACCCATAGGCTTATAATGGAGCATCCGTTGTCGGCTGTCCCTTCTCTCCCCTGAAGTCGGCTGATGGGAGCCAGGAATATGTAAATATATGCGTCTTCCCTCTGCAGGGTAGTTAGAATAGGAGTTAGAATGGAGTAATAGCCATTTTATGCTTAGTTACTGTAGCTAGCTTAGCTAGCCTGGAAATCCACTTTAAGGAATAATTTCAGGTACGGATCTTTTATATATAATTACAATAGTTCAGCTTGGACCAATGTAACTATGTATACAATAAATGGCCAATGCTCCTGGAAGCTGAAAATCAATGGAGAAGACATCACTATTACAGTGGTCTCCACTTGCTTCCCATGCCATGCTGAACACAGATGGTTGGCTGCTCGTCACCATTTAGAGAGGTCTGCATTTTTTATGCATGAATGTTTTAACGTTCTGACTGAACGTGTTGGAGAGCGTGACGTTCACCACCCCACCTCCCCACCTTGTCTAGCTTACAAGGGGATCAGCCAGATATGATATATGCATAGGTACATTGGTCCAATCTGAACCAATGTAACTGTATAAAATATCCATACCTGCAACTCTTCTTTTAAGCGAAGGTCCAGCTGTAAAAAAAATAAAATAAAAGTCAGCAGCTACAAACACTGTAGCTGCTGACTTTTAATAAGCACACTTACCTGTCCAGGGTGCCCGCGATGTCGGCCGCTCAAGGCAGATCCGTCCATCAGATCGGGTCCCGGCGCCGCCATTCGAAGTAAGGGAAACAGGCAGTGGAGCCTTGCAGCTTCACTGCCCATTTCCTACTGCGCATACGAGAGTCGCGAGGTGCTTTGTGAATGGCAGGCTGTCTTCTGGGACACACACAGGTCCCAAAATGACAGCGCGCCAAAATGTCCCAGAAGACAATGCGAGGAGGAGACGACTGAAGACTACCGCAGAATAGGAAGTGGTAGATTAGGACGATCTGCCTAGCAACAGCCATTTCTGGTAAGTATAATTTTTTTTTTTCATTTTTTTTTCACATTTGTTGAAACCTTTTTGTCAATTTCTTTTTTTTTTTTTAGGGTGGACCTCCGCTTTAACCACTTTTAAACAGGGCACGTGTACACCTTCCTGCCAGACCACTTTTCAGGTTTCAGCGCTATCTCACATGATAATTGTGCGGTCATGTAACGCTGTACCCAAACACAACATTTTTATAATTTTTTTCCCCCCACAAATAGAGCTTTCTTTTGGTGGTATTTGATCACCACTGGGGTTTTTATTGTTTGCTCTACAAATAAAAAAAAGTTTTTCTTTGTTTCTGTTACAAAACTTAAAAAAAGTAAGTTTTCTCCTTCACTGATGGGCAATGGTGAGGCAGTACTGCTTGGCACTGATGGGGTGGCACTGATTATGAGGCACCTATATGCAGCACTGATAGGCCGCACTGATAACCAGCACCAATGGGCACAGATAGGTGGCACTGATTGGCACTCATAGGTAGCACTGATATGTGGCACTGGAGGGCACTTATAGGCGGCACTAGTAGGCACTTATGGGCGGCACTGACAGATGGCACTGATAGGCAGCACTAATCAGGAGGCACTGGCAGGCATCACTGATGGGCATAGAGTGCCATCCCTAATGGTCGCCGATTGACATCCCTGGTGGACTCTAGTGGACTTACCTGGTGATCATGGGTGGGCATCACTGGTGGCCATAGGTGGGCATTCCTGGTGGGCATCCTCGGGGGGGCTGCACTGATAATCTCCTGTCAGGAGAGCAAGCGATCAGCTCTCCTCTACTCGTGTCTGTCGGTGCGAGTAGAGGGAAAGCCGATACAAGGCTTTTCCAGTTTACACTGTGATCAGCTGTGACTGGACACCGCTGATCACATGGTAAAGAGCCTACGTCATAGGACAGACTGACACACCACACCATTGATCACTGTGCTGTGCGCCCGGCGTGCACGTGATCATGGTTAATTCTGCTGGACGTCATATGACGCCCAGTCAGGATAACAGAATCACTTTCCGGCCATCATTTTGTGGCTGGCGGGAAGTGGTTAAATAATAGTTCTGGATAATTATTATAATTTAATATTTAAGACATTCCAACACAAACTATATATCTCTTTCACATAGAAATTTTAATTAAATACGAGTGGAGTGATTGCCACAAATTTAATGACTTTGTTGCTAAGGTGAAATGTGCTTGAGAAAAAACATTGTACTTTATTTAAAGGTTATGCTCAAGCAAATTTCACCTAAACTTCTAAATGAGTGAAATTGATGTTTGATTATCATCGATGGCAAAATCGTTAATTTTGTGGCAAAATCACTCCACTTATCCCTAGTCATAAATAGTTTATATTTGAAAAATATATATGTGCTGGCATGTCTTGAATGATAAAGGCCAAAGTTCATCTAATCTATCAAAATTGATGTTTAAGAAGGCAATGATTCCCTTCCCGATTGGCTCATGTTTTTCTGAAATCTCTCAAAGAAATTAAATCTCTCAATTTCACTCATCCAGAGTTATTACATCTGTGTAGAGAATGTGGAAATTCTGAACCTTACCACTACGAATACACATGAGAGCACACAGCCAAGTCATCCTGTGGAGCTCAAGTCTTATCGATGAAAAGAAGAAAACCTGTTTGGTGTTAATGTGCTATTGCTGTCTTCCCAGACATTATATATTCAGCTGGTTAAACCTGTACACGCTTTTGCTTAATCTGAAACTAATTTCAGTGTAGGAAAGAAAATTGACACTTTTTCTAAGCTCCTGACTGTGATTAACAGTTTTAAATATCGGGTATCACAAAATGACGTAAACTGTACTTAGAAAATCAATTTAAAGATTACCGGTGAAATATATTTTTGCAGCATTATCTCAGCTCATAAACATTTTATGGTATAATAATGACTGCAGCTTTGGGAACCGATAAGAAGCAATTTTAGGCAACAGTTTACTTTAATGTGCTTATTTTTCAGTGGAAAACCAATATGTTTAAGGTTCAGTGTATATTATCATTAGATTTTTGGAGAAACACTAATCAGCTGTCATGATAATGATACTATGTATTCCCATCACGTCATTCCGTCTAGTGTGGTGACAGTGGATCTGTCAGTTGAAGACAATTATTATAATTTTCGAGTCTCAAATATGGAAAACATAATATATATCATAGAAATCATTCACATCTATACATTTTTGTTTTAATACTTCTATAGGCTCAGTTTACAAAGCTAAAACAGTTGAATAAGGATAATTATTATTAAAACAGTAACAATTATTTTCAACTGAGATTTGAAACTTTTGGTCCAATGAGAAAAATAAAGATGAAAAGATCCTTATCTTTGTGTTAAAGCTTTGCAAATTAAAGTAGAACTAAACGCAAAAATTGTTTTTACATTTTGGATAGAGCAAGGAAGGGTTATAACCCCTGTTAGAACTTATCGCCATCTGTGTTCCATTGTGGATCTTTACCATCACTTTCTGTCCCATAGCCAAACAGGAAATGAGAGGAAATCCCTGAAAATGAAGGTAATTCCTTGGGGCCCCCCAGGACACCAGAACTAGTGTCCCCGTTGGAAGATTTCCCCTCTAATCCTTTTCTGGGGACAACCCAAAATTTGGGATTTTCTTTTACTTTCACTTTCAATGTTAATGGTAAACAGGACAAATAGAGAGTGTAAATCTCCTTAACGGGGACACAGACAGCAATAAAAACTTACTGGTGTTCTAATCCCTCTCTACTCTATCCAACACAAAAAAAAAAGTTTTGCCTTTTGTTGTACTTTAAGCCTTATTTTCAAACTGTTTTATCTATTTTTATTTTTAGTATTTACTTAAAATCTTTAATTTACAAATATGTGTTCATTACAGTGTACACCCATAACTCAAAATTCCAATAGCAATTTGGTTTTGTATAGACACGTATTCTTGCCAAACCAATCTATTAACCTTCTATTCTATGAGGTGAGTTGCCATCTAGATAAAGGAAGGCCCGTAGACGTGGTGTATCTGGATTTTGAAAAAGCATTTGATATACAGTTCCCCATAAACATTTTCTGTACAAAGTAAGGTCCGTTGGCATGAACTATAGGGTGAGTACATGGATTGAAAACTGGCTACAATGGTGAGTTCAGAGGGTTGTGATAAATGGGGAGTACTCAGAATGATCAGGGGTGGGTAGTGGGGTCCCCCAGGGTTCTGTCCTGAGACCAATTCTATTTAATTTGTTCATAAACGACCTGGAGGATGGGGTAAACAGTTCATCCCTGTATTTGCAGACAATACTAAGCTAAGCAGGGTAAGATGTGGAAACCTTGCAAAAAGATCTGAACAAATCAATGGGGTGGGCAACTACATGGCAAATGAGGTTTAATGTAGAAAAATGTAAAATAATGCATTTGGGTGGCAAAAATATGAATGCAATCTACTCACTAGGGAGAGAACCTCTGGGGGACTCTAGGATGGAAAAAGACCTGGGGGTCCTAATAGATGATAGGCTCAGCAATGGCATGCAATGCCAAGCTGCTGCTAACAAAGCAAACAAGAATATTGGTATGTATTAAAAAGGGGATTAACTCCAGAGATAAAACGATAATTCTTCTGCTCTACAAGACTCTGGTCTGGCCGCACCTAGAGTATGCTGTCCAGTTCTGGGCACCAGTTCTCAGGAAGGATGTACTGGAAATGGAGCTAGTACACAGAAGGGCAACAAAGCTAATAAAGGGTCTGGTGGATTGCAGTTATGAAGAAAGGTTGCGAGCACTGAACTTATTCTCTTTGGAGAAGAGACGCTTGAGAGGGGGTATGATTTAAATTTACAACTACCATACTGGTGACCCCACAATAGGAATAAAACTTTTTTGCGGAAGGGAGGTTTTTTCTTTAAATATACGTTTTTATAGATTTTTTAAAATACAAACAAAAAATTTACAATTACAAAACTAGTAATAAACACAAACAACCAAAAAAAAAAAAAAACCCACATACTCTTACAGAGTATCTATGCAATTCTTACAGAAAACATTCCATCATATAATAAGGTAATGATTATATTAGCTCGGTTTTCAGGTTTAGAAACGATGCAGTCCTAAAGTATACACACCAATATAAGACACCCAAGCGATCAAGGGTATTTACCCAATAACAGACGGGGAATAGTCTGAAAATCGAAGAGGCTTCGGAGACTGTGGAAGGGTCCACCAGCCATTTGGACCAAACCTTCTTATATTTGAGGAGACAACCTCTATTAATATAGGTATCTTTATATAATGGTAGGCTATTATTAATAAGTCGTTTCCACATAGACAGCGATTGGGGGGGTAGTTTTTTTTACCAACTAAGAGCTATAGCTTTACGAACATAGAACAAGAGCAGCCCCACCAAAGTGCAGCCTGCTACCGTGGGAAAAAAATTGCTCTATCAGACCCAACATACATATTGCCATTGATGGTTGTAATGAAATAGAAGTAATTTGGGATATGAAAGCTAGTATCTCTTTTCACTACCCAACTATACCTGGACAAGTCCAAAAAATATGAGTAAAGTCTCCAGGAATCCCCCCACAGCGCCAACAGCCAGGAGCAAAGTCTGGATTAATTTTTATATAATCTATGAGGAGTAAAATAAGCCCTATGGGCCATCCTAAACTGAATCAGTCGGTCTCTCAAGGAGACAAGAGAGTTAAAAGGAAGATCCCATATGTCATCCCAATCATCATTGTCTAGTTCAGGAATGTCCTTGGACCATTTAAGTCTTAGCTTCTCTAGTATTGGAAGAAAGATAGTTGTTAGATGGGAATACAATTTAGAAGCAGCATTATTTTCACAGTCCAACCTAAGAAGCTTCTCTAGGACAGATGGAACCAGTCGTGGAGGAGAGCCAGAAAGTTGACAGCTGAAGGCATGGGAGAGTTGAAAAAAACGAAAAGAATACGACTGAGGGACATTTAATAAGACACGTGGCCACTCATTAAAATGAGAGGAAAAGAGGTGTAACCTTAAACTACGTAGAGGGTTCTTTACTGTAAGAGCGGCACAGGCAGTGTTATCAGCGGGGAGCATCGATGGTTTCAAAAAACTATTAGATAAGCACCTGAACGACCACAACATACAGGGATATACAAGGTAATACTGACATATAATCACACACATAGGTTGGACTTGATGGACTTTTCTCTTTATTCAACCTCACCTACTATGTAACTATGTTACTATGTATTATCTAAGAACATTTATTTGTATAATGATTACCGGTATTTAGCTTTTAGGCATCGTTGAAGTTTGGTGTCACGTGATGGTGGCTAATATTGGCATTGACGTATATATTTCAGTTAAGACCGGTTATGATATTAGTACGTTGATATTCATTTATTTCACATATTTTTCAATGTTTGTGCAATAAGGGTATTGATTTAACATTAACAATTTACTTTTTTTTTTTTTAGATTAGAAGAGCACTGCTATATCTGTACAATATATGAGTTTAAAAACAAAGCAGTTAAGTCTTAGGCTCCAAAGTCAGTAAGACCTCAATAATAAAATCACCATAGCGACCTGCACTCTTACCTTCTTTTTTTTGCTAAAATATCTTTCTAAGAGCCTTGATCACCTATGATGTGGATAAATTGTTTTTCTGAGGCTTTTTTTAAGCCTGACTGCAATCAAAACTACTTAAAATCTATTTCAGTAGCATGGTAAAATGTTAGAAAAGTATGAAACCAGGACGCAGAATGGGGGTCACAATGACAAAGGGACAGGGACAAAAATATTAATATAAAAGAAAGAAATCACAGCACCTTTCCCCGCTCTGCTAAAAAAAATGTTTACTCTTTTTCCCTAAGCCTTCGTTCACAGGTCCAAATCGCATGACAAGTCACACCCTATTGTCAGCAATGGAACTGTTCAAATCGGTGTGATGCCGACTTGCACTGTTTTTGGCGATTTCAGATGCGACTTACATAGACGTCTGTGCATGAAGTCGCACAGATGTCAGGCAAGTCGCACTTGAAGTCGCACTGACAAACGGCTTTGAAATGATGTGATTTTATTCACACGACACACATCGAGCCGGTAATCCATTGCTGTCCAAACACGAGGTAGCCTCCCTGGCGGTATGATTATGTCAGATTTTTTAAACTCAAAGCGGTACAATTGTTTTGCATAGAAATTTGGCGCTTTATATTGTAGGCCTGTAATTCTTAGTAATAACACATTTAAATCTGTCCAAACAAGAGTCTAGTAGACATCCCGGGTATGATAAAGTTTGAAACACAAAATCATAAATTATAATATAATAAATAACTATAAATAATTATAAAAGAAAAATAATATAATAATACAATGAATTTCCCCACAAATTACTATCGCTCAATTCTGCAAGTGTTCTAACTTACTATGTTTTCTAGCTGCTCTAAAAGTGCTTTTGACGTAAAGTGACACTTTTTGGTTGCCATGGACGTTCTCAAGTTTCCAGGCAGAAAGAACAGTATATATATATATATAAAACTACATGCAGGGCACTGGACAAAACACTAGAGACAAAAGGGAGGTGAAATGATTTCATACAGTAATGTAATCTGTAAGATTACAGTATACTGTATTTGTTATGTTTTGTATACTTTTTGATTTGCCACGGGGCTCCGTCCCCATGCGTTGTGACGCTCGCAGGGAACAGAGCCCGGAACACAGGACATCGGGCAGATGATCCGGCGGAGGACACAGGGGGCGGACATCGCAGGATCCCGGTGACAAGGTAGGTACACTGAAAAATGAAAGCGGAAGCACTCATATTGCCACATCCGTAAATTTGAGAGGAAACAATATAAAGGGTACTCAAAGAGTAATCATAGGCCGGACAAGGGCTCACTGTACAAATTGTATCATTTTACATGATTTTTATAAATTTTTTGAACAATTTGACTATACCATGTATTTTTTTCAATAAATATTGTTATTTTATTACTTCTCCATTGTTTTCTATGCCTCTAAAGTCCGGCCTGTGGTTACTGTTTGATTACCCAAGGTAGGTACCAGGATTCTGCAATGCAATCCTGAGTGTGGCTCGGGGTTACCGCTAATGGTACTGAAATTGTACCCCTAGCCACACTTGGGAATAACGCTAGGAGGGTTAAGATATCTGAATCAAGTGCAGTGATAGTCCCTGTGATTTGCTGTTTTAGCTCTACTAGATCAACAGGAAGGGGAGGGGAAAATACCTTGTCCTTTCCGTACCCCCCACAGGAAAAAGTCACAAGGTGTTAAGTCAGGACTTCTGGGTGGCCATTGGGTCAGTGGCATATTGTAGTCCATGGCTCGTCCAATCCATCGGTGAGGAAGATGTTCTCGTACGTCGCCTGACCAGTGTGGTGGTGCCCCATCCAATTAGAGAATAAACAGCCCGTTGTTTAAATTTTTTTATACCAATCATATATAGATTTTCTGGTTGAAGTTTTTTTTTTCCAAACTGTGATGGAAAATTCCATTACACAACAGTTACAGATTCTGTTTTGCTCAATTCAAGAACACAAAACGCCTTCTCCACTGCAGACACTACCATTTTGACTGACTAGTCACGTGACACACGCGCGTACGTGCTATCGCCTAGGTCACTTCCCTCAGTAGTGGGACACAAACTTCATGAGTACATCAACCTTACGATTCGCAGTTGTGGTCCATGTCTTCAACTATTACTGTTTTACAGCATCTGGAAACTGTATACTACTTTATGAATCCCCGTCTTCTTTTGAGCCAGCATATGGCTCTTTCATTTTATTTTTAACCACTTACCGACCAGCCGCCGTCATTATACTGTGGCAGGTCGATATGATCCCAGGTGCTGCCGCACTGTGGGGGTGCTGATGCGCATGGCCGGTGACCACGGGCCACGCACAATCGTGGGCACGAGAGGCAGAATAGGGACATGTGTGTGTAAACACACACATCCCTGTTCTGTGAGGAGAGGAGTGGCAGATCGTTAGTTCCTACTAGCTAGGAACCACGATCTGTCATTTCCTCCAGTCTCTCCCATCCCCCCACAGTTATAACACACCCTGAGGGAACACATTTAACCCCTCGATCGCCCCCTAGTGTTAACGTCTTCCCTGCCAGCGACATTTACACAGTAATCAGTGTATTTTTATAGCACTGATCGCTGTATAATTGTCAATGGTCTCAAAAATGTGTCAACGGTGTCCAAACTGTCCGCCATAATGCCGCAGACCTGATAAAAATCGCAGATTGCCGCCATTACTAGTAAAAAGAATAATAATAATAAAAATACCAAAAACCAATCAATATATGCTTATTGCGATTTTTATTAACAAAAATATGTAGAAGAATACATATCGGCCTAAACTGAGAAAAAAAAATAGCTTTTTTAAAAAAAAAAATGGGGGTATTTATTATAGCAAAAAGTACAAAATATTGTGGTTTTTTTTTTTCAAAATTGTCGCTAATTTTTGTTCAATAGCGCAAAAAATAAAAACCGCAGAGGTGATCAAATACCACCAAAAGAAAGCTCTATTTGTGGGGAAAAAAGGACGTTGATTTTGTTTGGGTACAATGTAGCATGACCGCGCAATTGTCAGTTAAAGCGACGCAGTGCCGTATCAGAAAAAATGGCCTGGTCATTAAACAGCCATATCTGTTTTCTTTTTTTTCTAACTCTACTACTTGTTATCAATAAATATTGTTCCAAGCTCTCTCTACAGACTACAGCACAGTTCCCCCCATGTTATAGAAATAAGTAGTGGTGTGCTGTAGTCCTGTCATAGTATGACAATGCTGCTCCTTCACACATATTGTACAGTAAGGCCCCATGCACACGAGACGCAGGTGCAAACTCTGCTGAACACACGTTTTTAAACGCTGAAACCGGCGTTTATAAACGCGCGTTTTGCCACGTTTGCGGCCGCGTTTAGCGGCGTTTTACCACGTTTGCGTTTATAAGCGTTTCATCATAGACCCTCCCTAAGCTCAAAAAACAGTAAATTTTAACCATTTCAGCCAGTTTGTGAGACCAGAGTGAGTAGCAGCAGCTGAGAGAGCAGCAGTGTACTTGTATTTACCGTATCACTTGCCACATCATCTGCCACAAGTTGTGGATTGTCCACTTGCCACGTCACCTGGCCACATCACCTGGCCACATCACCTGGCCACGTCACCTGGCCACGTCACCTGCCACAAGTTGTGGATTGTCCACTTGCCACGTCACCTGGCCACATCACGTGCCACGTCACCTGCCACAAGTTGTGGATTGTCCACTTGCCACGTTACCTGGCCACGTCACCTGGCCATGTTACCTGCCACGTCACCTGGCCACGTTACCTGCCACGTCACCTGGCCACGTTACCTGCCACGTCAGCTGGCCACGTCACCTGCCACAAGTTGTGGATTGTCCACTTGCCACGGCACCTGCCACGTCACCTGGCCACATCACCTGGCCACGTCACCTGGCCACGTCACCTGCCACAAGTTGTGGATTGTCCACTTGCCACGTCACCTGCCACGTCACCTGGCCACATCACCTGGCCACGTCACCTGGCCACGTCACCTGCCACAAGTTGTGGATTGTCCACTTGCCACGTCACCTGGCCACATCACGTGCCACGTCACCTGCCACAAGTTGTGGATTGTCCACTTGCCACGTTACCTGGCCACGTCACCTGGCCATGTTACCTGCCACGTCACCTGGCCACGTTACCTGCCACGTCACCTGGCCACGTTACCTGCCACGTCAGCTGGCCACGTCACCTGCCACAAGTTGTGGATTGTCCACTTGCCACGTCACCTGCCACGTCACCTGGCCACATCACCTGGCCACGTCACCTGGCCACGTCACCTGCCACAAGTTGTGGATTGTCCACTTGCCACGTCACCTGCCACGTCACCTGGCCACATCACCTGGCCACGTCACCTGGCCACGTCACCTGCCACAAGTTGTGGATTGTCCACTTGCCACGTCACCTGGCCACATCACCTGGCCACATCACCTGGCCACATCACCTGGCCACGTCACCTGCCACAAGTTGTGGATTGTCCACTTGCCACGTCACCTGGCCACATCACGTGCCACGTCACCTGCCACAAGTTGTGGATTGTCCACTTGCCACGTTACCTGGCCACGTCACCTGGCCATGTTACCTGCCACGTCACCTGGCCACGTTACCTGCCACGTCAGCTGGCCACGTCACCTGCCACAAGTTGTGGATTGTCCACTTGCCACGTCACCTGCCACGTCACCTGGCCACATCACCTGGCCACGTCACCTGGCCACGTCACCTGCCACAAGTTGTGGATTGTCCACTTGCCACGTCACCTGGCCACATCACGTGCCATGTCACCTGCCACAAGTTGTGGATTGTCCACTTGCCACGTTACCTGGCTACGTCACCTGGCCATGTTACCTGCCACGTCACCTGGCCACGTTACCTGCCACATCAGCTGGCCACGTCACCTGCCACAAGTTGTGGATTGTCCACTTGCCACGTCACCTGCCACGTCACCTGGCCACGTCACCTGCCACAAGTTGTGGATTGTCCACTTGCCATGTCACCTGGCCACATCACGTGCCACGTCACCTGGCCACATCACCTGCCACAAGTTGTGAATTGTCCACTTGCCACATCACCTGCCACGTCACCTGGCCACGTCACCTGCCACAAGTTGTGGATTGTCCACTTGCCACGTCACCTGGCCACGTCACCTAGCCATGTTACCTGCCCACATTACCTGCCACGTCATCTAGCCACGTCACCTGCCACAAGTTGTGGATTGTCCACTTTCCACGTCACCTGGCCACATCACGTGCCACGTCACCTGCCACAAGTTGTGAATTGTCCACTTGCCACGTCACCTGCCACGTCACCTGCCACAAGTTGTGGATTGTCCACTTGCCACGTCACCTGGCCACGTTACCTGCCACGTCACCTGGCCACGTCACCTGCCACGTCACCTTGCCACGTCACCTGCCACAAGCTGTGGATTGTCCACTTGCCACGTCACCTGGCCACATCACCTGACACAAGTTGTTGATTGTCCACTTGCCACGTTACCTGCCACAAGTTGTGGATTGTCCACAATGCAATGCAAGCAATTACAGTTTTCTTTTATATTTTTTAATAGTTTTTCATCATTTGCCATCATTTTTGAGATTTCTAATGTTAAAAAATAGGTCACCTTTAAAAACGCTTATAAACGCAAACGCGGCAAAACGCCGGTACCGCGTTTAGCCGCGTTTAGCAGCGTTTAGCGTCTGAAACGTGGAAAACGTTTGCGTCTGAACCCATTTTTTTGCTTCTGGAAAAACGAGGTTAAACACAACTGCTTGTAAACGCCAAAAAACGAGAGTGTGTGCATGGACACATGGGATAACATTGAATGGGTTCAGGAGCAGTTGAAAAAAGCGTCCAACTGCCTCTGAACGCGCGTTCAACAGCAAATAACAGCGTCTCGTGTGCATGGGGCCTTAGTGAGCATTGTCACCCTGGGACATGACCATGAGATGAAAATAAAGTGTAAAAAAAAAGGAAAACAAATGCAGATGCAGTCACCACATTCAAGGACTGGTAGGCTGCAATATAATACTTTTTTTTTGTCCTTGGGTGTAGATAAAGGTATCCAGGCCCTTCTGAAACAGAACCTTCTTAAAGGAACCACATGTATATGTGTGTGTATATGTACACTCACCGGCCACTTTATTAGGTACAACTTACTAGTACCAGTTAGGACCCCCTTTTGCCTTTAGAACCACCTTAATTATTTGTGGCATAGATTCAACAAGGTGTTGGAAACGTTCCTAAAAGATTTTGGTCCATATTGACATGATAGCATCACGTAGTTGCTGCAGATTTGTCGGCTGCCCATCCATGATGCATATCTCTTGTTTCACCACATCCCAAAGGTGATCTATTGGATGAGATCTGGTGACTGTGGAGGCCATTGGAGTACAGTGACCTCATTGTCATGTTCAAGAAACCAGTAGTGAGATGATTGGAGCTTTGTGACATGGTGCATTATCCTGCTGGAAGGAGCCATCAGAAGATGGGTACACTGTAGTCATAAAGGGATGGACATGGTCAGCAACAATACTCAGGTAGGCCGAGGTGTTTAAATGATGCTCAATTGGTACTAAGGGGCCCAAAGTGTGCCAAAAAATATCCCCCCCACCATTACATCACCACCAGCCTGAACCATTGATACAAGGCAGGATGGATCCATGCTTTCATGCTGTTTACACCAAATTCTGACACTACAATCTGAATGTCACAGCTGAAATCGAGACTCATCAGACCAGGCAATTTCAATCTTCTATTGTCCAATTTTGGTGAGCCTGTGTGAATTGTAGCCTCAGTTTCCTGTTTTTAGTTTACAAGAGTGGCACCCGTTGTGATCTTCTGCTTCTGTAGCCCATTTGCTTCAAGGTTCGATGTGTTGTGCGTTCAGAGATAGTATTCTGCTTACCTTGGTTGTAATGAGTGGTTATTTGAGTTACTGTTGCCTTTCTATCATCTCGAACCAGTCTACCCATTCTCCTCTGACCTCAACAAGGCATTTTCATCCACACAACTGCCGCTCACTGGATATTTTATCTTTTTCGGACCATTCTCTGTAAACCCGAGAGATGTTTGTGCGTGAAAATCCAGTAGATCATCAGTTTTTTAAATACTCAGACCAGCCCGTCTGGCACCAACAACCCTGCCACGTTCAAAGTCACTTAAATCCCTTTTCTTCCCCATTCTGATGCTCTGTTTGAACTTCAGCAAGTCCTCTCCATCACGTCTAGATGCCTAAATGCATTAGGTTGCTGCAGTGATTGGCTGATTAGCAATTTGTGTTACCAAGCAATTGAACAGGTGTACCTAATAAAGTGGCCGGTGAGTGTATATTCCTGGTTATGATCGTAAGAAATAGTGGGAGGCCTCGGGACCTTTTTTTTATTATTATTATTTTCTGAATAAGGTTGACGAACGAGACCTAATTCATCACATCTCCTGATGTCCTGTGACACCCCGTTTCCAGCACAGCCCTGCAGATTAAAATTGTATGTGTTGGGATATGTCACGTGACTCCATTATATCCATTGAATGTAGTCACTGGACTGTTACAATGACTAAGATTTCCCTTCCTGAATCTCAGCAGCATTTATTCATGAAGGAGAGAAACTACCGGGAGCTGCCTCGCAAATGACATTGTGAAAGTCAGCTTAAAATGAGTTCATCTGCACATCAGCACAAGTTAAGATCACGCTCTGATCTCTGCACTTTATTCTCTACTTACTGAAGGGTGCGATTCTCTACACATCACTGAATCTCACACGCTGATGTCCCAAACAGCAGTTATAGATGGATTATTAAAATACATGATGACAATTAAACGTTTTTTGAGAGTGCAAAGAAACATACGCCAGCTTATTTAATAAAATGTGATAACCCAGAGCAACCAATCACCAATTTACTTTAATTTTGTGACAGCTTTGAAATATAAAAATATTTTGGGCTTCAACATCCCTGAGAAACAAGCCATGCTCACCTGAGCAAAAAGAAAGAAAGGCTGCACACAAACAAAAATGATCCAGTGTGATTTTATTCTTCAAACTTGAGTCACACACAACAGCCACCAAGACCAAGATGCAGGACCCAGGAGGTGACGCGTTTCACTCTGACATTAGTGCTTCTTCAAGACGCGTCACCTCCTGATCCTGCATCTTGGTGGCTGTTGTGTGTGACTCATGTTGGAAGAATAAAATCACGTTGGATCGTTTTTATTGGCGTGCAGCCTTTCCTTTTTTTTTTCATTGTTCATGGTGGTGAGCCGTGGCTAGCACCCAACACATCCGGATTGCATTGATTTGCTCACCTGGAGCGGCGTTCCTCCCTTTTGATTTTTCCATGCTCGACTAAGTACAGAACATGTGGTTGTTTCTTAGGGATGTGGTCTTAAAAGAGGCGTGTCTCATTATCACATATTTGTATTAAAATATCAGGCAGGGCTCTGACAATTGATTATCTAAAGATATGATATTGTCCGGGACCAATGGTCCTTAAGAAATATTTTCTGGACAGCCGCACTCCAAAAAAATCATTGCCTTTATTTGTAAAAACAGGAAAAGCACCAGAAGCCACAGCAAACTAAACCTCTGACGCATTTCACACTACACTTAGATTAAACACTAAGTGTAGTGTGAAACGCATCAGCTGTTCAGTTTGCTGTGGCTTCTGGTGCTTTCCCTGTTTTTACAAATAAAGGCAACGATTTTTTGGAGTGTGGCTGTCCAGAAAATATTTCTTTTTGTTCCGCTTTATGCATTGCCAGCACCTGTGGTTTTTGTGAGGAGGATTATCACAATTTAGATCTGCCTGGAGCGGTAACTTCCCTTTTCCACCAATGGTCCTTAATTTCTATATCATTGTTTAATGTTACGTATCGGCAGAGAGAAACTCCTCCTGAATTTATTTATATTTTTGCCATATTATTCTTGCTAAGCAACTATCTATTGTTCTTGATATTTCCAAAAATAACAGCATTCAAAGGAAAGGTAGATAGCTTTGACTAAGGTTGGACTTGTGTCTTTTTTCAACCTCACCTACTATGAAAGAAAACTCATTAATACTTGAGAGAGATGGCTGGTCTTGTCCCCACCCGGACACAGCTTGCTCCCAATAGGGGTGTCCGGATGTCCTGGGGGCACAACCAACATCACCAGCATGTGACAGAGTTCCTCATTCTCATTGTTCTTATCATTCTGTTTTATTTTTCCTGTACTGTTCGCATTGACTATGTTAAGTCACGCACCAATGTACTTATCCTTATATTGACAGACAATGGATGATGTCTTGTCTGGATGTTTGTTTTTATATTTTTATTTGAAAATCTTCAATAAAAACATTGTAAAAGAAAGAAAAATCTAAAGAACCAGGTGGAAAATAGTTGTCTGAATAGGGAATCGGCAAAGCTGACTGTCTGAATACAAAAACCAAAGCAGAAGATTGGCTATCTGTGATATGTGTTATCTAGTAATCTAGTAATCTATTATGCCGCGTACACACGACCGTTTTTCATGACGAGAAAAATTTCATTTTTTTATTTGGTCATTAAAAATGATCGTGTGTAGGCTCCAGAGCATTTTTCACGACGTGAAAAATGGGCATTAACCACTTAAGCCCCGGACCATTTGGTAGCTAAAGGACCAGAGGTGAATTCAGAATTTTGCACTGCGCTGCTTTAACTGTAAATTGTGCGGACATGCAATGTTGTACCCAAACGAAATTTGTGTCCTTTTCTTCCCACAAATAGAGCTTTCTTTTAATGGTATTTGATTGCCTCTGCGATTTTTATTTTTTGCGATATAAACGGAAAAAGACCGAATTTTTTTTAAAAAAATGATATTTTCTACTTTTTGTTATAAGAAAAATCGAATAAACTCAATTTTAGTCATACATTTAGGCCAAAATGTATTTAGCCACATGTCTTTAGTAAAAAAAATGTCAATAAGCGTATATTTATTAGTTTGCGCAAAAGTTATAGCGTTTACAAACTAGGGTACATTTTCTGGAATTTACACAGCTTTAAATTTATGACTGCCTATCTCATTTCTTGAGGTGCTAAAATGGCAGGGCAGTACAAAACCCCCCCAAATGACCCAATTTTAGAAAGTAGACACCCCAAGGAAATTGCTGAGAGGCATGTTGAGCCCATTAAATATTTTTTTTTTGTCCCAAGTGATTGAATAATGACAAAAAAAAAATTACAAAAAGTTGTCACTAAATGATATATTGCTCACACATGCCATGGTTATATGTGGAATTGCACCCCAAAATAAATTTTGCTGCTTCTCCTGAGTACGGAGATACCACATGTGTGGGACTTTTTAGGAGCCTAGCCGCGTACGGGACCCCGAAAACCAATCACCGCCTTCAGGATTTCTAGGCACAAATTTTTGATTTGACTCCTCACTACCTATCACAGTTTCGAAGGCCATAAAATGCCAAAATAGCACAAAACCCCCCCAAATGACCCCATTTTGGAAAGTAGACACCCCAAGCTGTTTGCTGAGAGGCATGGTGAGTATTTTACAGCTCTCATTTGTTTTTGAAAATGAAGAAAGAACATTTTTTTTTTTTTTTTTTTTTTAATTTTCAAAACTTTGTGACAAAAAGCGAGATCTGCAAAATACTCACAATACCTCTCAGCAAATAGCTTGGGGTGTCTACTTTCCAAAATGGGGTCATTTGGGTGGGTTTTGTGCCATCTGGGCATTCCATGGCCTCCGAAACTGTGATAGGCAGTGAGAAGTGAAATCAAAAATTTACACCCTTAGAAAGCCTGAAGGCGGTGATTGGATTTGGGGTCCCGTACGCGGCTAGGCTCCCAAAAAGTCTCACACATGTGGTATCCCCGTACTCAGGAGAAGCAACAGAATGTATTTTGGGGTGTAATTCCACATATGCCCATGGCATGTTTGAGCAATATATCATTTAGTGACAACTTTGTGCAAAAAAAAAAAAAAAATTATTTTTTCCGCAACTTGTGTCAACATATAAAATATTCCATGGACTCGACATGCCTCTCAGTATATAGCTTGGGGTGTCTACTTTCCAAAATGGGGTCATTTGGGGGCATTTTGAACTGTTCTGGCATTTTATACACAACATTAGGAAGCTTACATCCACTCTTCTAACCACTTGAAGACAAAGCCCTTTTTGACACTTTTTGTTTACATGAAAACATTTTTTTTTTTGCAAGAAAATTATGTTGAACCCCCAAACATTATATATATTTTTAAAGCAAAGGCCCTACAGAATAAAATGGTGGGTGTTGCATTTTTTTTTCTACACAGTATTTGCGCAGCAATTTTTCAAACGCATTTTTTGGGGAAAAAATACACTTTTTTTAATTTTAATGCACTAAAACACACTATATTGCCCAAATGTTTGATGAAATAAAAAAGATGATCTTAGGCCGAGTACATAGATACCAAACACGACATGCTTTAAAATTTCGCACAAACGCGCATTGGCGACAAACTACATACATTTTTAAAAGCCTTTAAAAGCCTTTACAGGTTACCCCGTTAGATTTACAGAGGAGGTCTACTGCTAAAATGACTGCACTCGATCTGACCTTCGCGGTGATACCTCACATGCATGGTGCAATTGCTGTTTACATATGACGCCAGACCGACGCTTGCGTTCGCCATTGGGCAAGAGCAGGGCAGGACAGGGGTGCTTTTTATTTTTATTTTATTTTTATTATTAATTTTGCTTTTTTATTTTATTTTTAAACTGTTGCTTCCATATTTTATTTTTTTTTATCATTTTTATTGTTATCTCAGGGAATGTAAATATCCCCTATGATAGCTATAGGTAATGACAGGTACTCTTTTTTGAAAAAACTGGGGTCTATTGGACCCTAGATCTTTCCTCTGCCCTCAAAGCATCTGACCACACCAAGATCGGTGTGATAAAATGCTTTCCCAATTTCCCAATGGCGCTTTTTATATCCGGGGGGGACATTCCCTCCCACTGCTTGTAAAAGCAGTCCAGAGGCTAATTAGCCACTAGGATTGCTTTTACATGAAAGCCGGCCGCTGGCTGAAAAGAATGATACCAAGATGATACCTAAACCCACAGGCATCATTCTGGTATAAACATTCAAAGTCCAGCAACATACCAGTACGTTGCTGGTCCTTGTTGGACATGTATTGTAATCTTTTTTTTCATGCAGCCTGTTGGCTGAACGAATAAAAAAGATTGATCGGTGGGTATGCCCACCATTAGAATACCGCCCTTCATCCACCCACTTCTAATGATGGGCATACATGCACCATTTATATATGCCGAAGCATGGGGGCATCTTCCCGCAAAAGTTATGCTGCGTACACATGGTCAGACTTTTCCACGGGCAAGCCTCCGTCGGAATTTCGACCGTGTGTACGCGGCATTAGGAGCAAAATCGCTCCTCCGCCCCTGCTGCCCCAATGCTTCGGCATATATGCTTTTTTTTTTTTAACTGTGGTGGCGAAATCACCTCCTACAGCACTGGAGTCGCAGGGATCAGGCCTGTCTCTGCGAACGCTGCAGTTATGTGTGTTGTATTTTGCAAGTGACAGTGATCGATCGATACTGCACTTGGGTGACCTGGGCTGGACGGAGGGGCAAAACGCAGGTGCTAGCAGGTATCTGGACTGATCCCGCTAACACTGCGTTTTTGGGAACCCTAAACTGCTGGGGACGCTAGTATAGATCTGATCAGATCAGATATTGATCTGTTCAGATACTATACCACTAAGGGGGGTGTATGCTTCACGCGTGGGTGTTAGCGTTACTGGCACTAACCTGACGCTGCCTGGGGTGTGACGCAGACCCTCTCTGACGCTAAAACCTAATTGATATCACCCGCCGGGCGATCAGGGGGTTAAACCTTTATTGGGTTATATACGGCGGGTGCCCTGACACTATAGAAAGCAAACTAACTAACCAGCGTCACCCGTAACACTTATATGATGATCACTGGTGAAAGGGTTAACTAGGGGCAATTAGGGGGTTAAAACCTTTATTAGGTAATATATGGGGGTACCTGACGCTATATAAAAACCTGACGGCGAACCTAAAAAAAAATTACTGGCTACCGATCTGCATCACCGACACTAAGACAACGATCATAAAAACGATCGCTTAGCGACAGTGGTGATAGGGGGTGAAAGGGTTACCTGGGGGGCGATCAGGGGGTTAAACCTTTATTAGATAATATATGGGGGTACCTGACACTATAAAAACCTGCGGCGAACCTAAAAAAAATGACTGGCTACCGATCTGCATCACCGACGCTAAGACAGCGATCAGAAAAATGATCGCTTAGCGACAGTGGTGATAGGGGGTGAAAGGGTTACCTGGGGGGCGATCAAGGGGGTTAAACCTTTATTAGGTAATATATTGGGGTACCTGACGCTATAAAAACCTGCGGCAAACCTAAAAAAAATTACTGGCTACCGATCTGCATCACCGACGCTAAGACAGCGATCAGAAAAATTATCGCTTAGTGACAGTGGTGATAGGGGGTGAAAGGGTTACCTGGGGGGCGATCAAGGGGGTTAAACCTTTATTAGGTAATATATGGGGGTACCCGACGCTATAAAAACCTGCGGCGAACCTAAAAAAAATTACTGGCTACCGATCTGCATCACCGACGCTAAGACAGCGATCAGAAAAATTATCGCTTAGTGACAGTGGTGATAGGGGGTGAAAGGGTTACCTGGGGGGCGATCAAGGGGGTTAAACCTTTATTAGGTAATATATGGGGGTACCCGACGCTATAAAAACCTGCGGCGAACCTAAAAAAAATTACTGGCTACCGATCAGCATCACCGACGCTAAGACATCGATCAGAAAAATTATCGCTTAGTGACGGCGGTGCTAGGGGGTGAAAGGGTTACCTGGGGGGTGATCAAGGGGGTTAAACCTTTATTAGGTAATATATGGGGGTACCCGACGCTATAAAAACCTGCGGCGAACCTAAAAAAATTACTGGCTACCGATCAGCATCGCCGACTCTAAAACATCGATCAGAAAAAATATCGCTTAGTGACAGTGGTGATAGGGGGTGAAAGGGTTACCTGGGGGGTAATCAGGGGGTTAAACCTTTATATGGGGGGGTTAGGGGGCTACACTGGACCTAAAACTGAATGTACTGACACTTTTACAGTCACAAATGTCACTGATTGCAGTGATCACTAAATAAATGGTCACTGCAATCAGTGACACTGTGACTGGGGGCTGGGGGGTGATCTGGGGGGTGATCTGGGGGGGCCTGGGGGGGGCGATTTATGTGCCTATGTGTCCTGGTGTCAGTGTAGTGTTGTGTGCACTAACCTGCATCTTCTCCTGGACGGCGCTCGGTATATGTGAGCGCCGCAGGAGAGATGACATCACTTCCTCCAGCCTGTGTAAACAGTACACAGGCAGGGGAAGCTCTCATTCGCCGGGAGCGATCGAGAGGGGGTGGCCGGAATCGAACGGCCGTCCCCTCATGCCGGATCGCTCCCGAAGGTAAAACGACCGCTCACTGTAAAGAAGGGGGGTCCGATCGGACCCCCCAACTATACAAAGGCAATCACGTACATATACGTGATTCTGCCTGTCGGTGACATTCTGCCGACGTATATTTACAGTGGGTGGTCGTTAAGTGGTTAAAAATTTGGAACATGCTCTAATTTTTCTCATCGTTTTTCACGTTGTCGTTTTTCTCGTCATGAAAAACGAGCGTGTGTACGCTTTAACGACGTGAAAAAAATGCGCATGCTCAGAAGCAAGTTATGAGACGGGAGCGCTCGTTCTGGTAAAGCTAGCATTCGTAATGGAGATAGCACATTCGTCACGCTGTAACGGACTGAAATGCACAAATCTGAAAAGCGCGAATCGTCTCTCAACAAACTTTACTAACACAAGGATCAGCAATAGCAGCCCAAAGGGTGGCGCCATCCGAATGGAACTTCCCCTTTATAGTGCAGCCGTACGTGTTGTACGTCACCGCGCTTTACTCAAGCATTTTTTCCACGATAGTGTGTAGGCAAGGCAGTCTTGAGAAGAATCATGTCGAGAAAAACGTTTTTTTCAATGACATTAAAAACGGTCGTGTGTACGCGGCATTAGAAAATATCTGTGTGTATGGCACTGGCAATGCTTTTATTTTTATTTTTTTAAATCGTTGTTTTGTTTCCAATGTACAAGAGGTACGAAAATAACAATACCACATAAAGACAAACTTTCCCAGGAAAAAGAAATCCTCTATAGGACTTCAAAAGGGTTCTGCAAACATGTTGTGAGCATAACACTAACAAATCTATAGTGGAAGACAATGCGGGAAACCCACTCCAATGCTTTTAAAGCCCATTTCTGCCTAATTCAACTAAATACATTTCAGGTGCATCAAACAAGTGTTTAAAGTCTTACCTCAGCCCAATCCGATCCAGCGATGTGCATGAGCGTAGCCATTGTCTCTCTCCTCATTGGACAGATTGATAGTAGCAGGAGCTATTGGTCAATCAAATCCAGTGAAACGGTAGCAGGGGGCGGGGCCGAGTCCATAGAACAGTGTCAATAGAGGCAGCAGCAGGACTCGGTAGCGAGCTCGCACGGGTGCCCCCATGGAAAGCGGCTTTCAATGGGGGCACCCAATGAACGGGATAAGCCAGGAGTGGCGGCGGGGCACCCCAGAAAAGGAGGATCAGGGCTGTTCTGTGCAAAATCCTTCCACAGAGCAGGTAAGTATAACATGTTTGTTATTTTTATTTAACAAAAAACAAATCTTTACAACCCATTTAACCACTTACGGACCGCCCGCCGCAGTTTTATGTCGGCTGTTTGAGGAGGAATATCATTGTTATGGTAGCAACTAGCTACCATAACCCCGGTATCCTCTTCTTCAGCGGGCGGTCCGCTACAAGATAAAAGCGGTCTCTGTGACAGATACACCGCAAAATCACTTTTATCGGTGGCTGGAGAGGGCCCCCCCTCCCGCCGCTCTCCGGTGCCCTCTGCCGCTTACCGGAGTCGTCGATAGCGGCAGAGGCAATCCGGTCCTCTCTGTTGCTGTGTATGGAGACGAGTGAGGAGAAGATGTCCCCCACCCATCTCCATATCACTGCAGGGCGGAAGCAACGTCAAAACGTCACTTCTGCCCATAGGTTTTAAAGGGACATTTTTTTATTTATTAATTTTTTAGAATGACATCATTTTTATTTTATTTTTTATAGAATTTTAGTCCAATATGAGATCTGAGGTCTTTTTGACCCCAGATCTCATATTTAGGAGGACCTGTCATGCTTTTTTCTATTACAAGGGATGTTTACATTCCTTGTAATAGGAATAAAAGTGACCCAATCTTTTTTTTTAAGAAAAACAGAAGCGAACGCATACGTGAGCAGCGCCCGCATATGGAAACGGTGTTTAAACCACACGCGATCATTAGAGCGAGAGCAATAATTCTAGCCCTAGACCTCCTCTGTAACTCAAAACATGCAACCTGTAGAATTTTTTAAATGTCGCCTATGGAGATTTTTAAGGGTAAAAGTTTGTAGCCATTCCACGAGCGGGCGCAATTTGAAGCGTGAGATGTTGGGTATCAATTTACTCGGCGTAACATTATCTTTTACAATATAAAAAACATTGGGCTTACTTTACTGTTGTCTTATTTTTTAATTCAAAAAAGTGTTTTTTTTCCAAAAAAAGGGTGCAAAAACGGTGTGACAAAAAGTATTGCAAAGACCGCCATTTTATTCTCTAGGGTGTTAGAAAAAAATATATATAATGTTTGGAGGTTCTAAGTAATTTTCTAGCAAAAAAAAATGTTTTTAACTTGTAAACACCAAATCTCAGAAAGAGGCTTGGTCCTTAAAGTGGTTGTAACCCCACTTTGTAAACAAACACCTACAGGTAAGCCTAGATTAAGGCTTACCTGTAGGTGCATGAAATATCTCCTTAACCTACACGGTTAAGGAGATATTTGCATTTAAAACCGGCGCCGCTGACATCACGCGCATGCGCATGGGGTTATTCCCATTCACAAATTCGGCTAGGTCGCAGCATTCAACGACGTAGCCGAATTTGACGGCTCCTGCGCGCATGCGCGGAGTCACGTCTTCGCCGCTCCGGCCAATCACAGCGCCGGAGAGGCGCTGTGATTGGCTGGTGCGGCGATACCCGGAAGTAACATTCCGGCTATCGCCACAGCGATTGCTGCGTCTGGAGAGAGGGACGCGGACTGCTTCGGGGGCCCCGATCTAAGGTAAGTGGTACATAATGAGCTAGTATGCTAGTCATACTAGCTCATTATGCCTTTCTCTTGCAGGTTGCCTCAAAAAAAAAAAAAAAAAAGGATTAGTGGGTTTACAACCACTTTAAGTGGTTAAAAACCTTTTGTTTGATGCACCTGCGAGTATTTAGCTTATTTACACTGAGAGTTAAGTTGGACTTCAAACTCACATTTTTTATCTTTTAGCTTCAACTCAAATATGTCTATACTTCCAGTTTTTGACATTTTGCTTTTAAACTGACCTCTATCAAAAACACTTATTCCTAAAACTATAATGTGTTCTGAATTATAAGACCACTTATGTTGTGAGGGGTGCTTGGTGGGGTGTCCATACACTATAATCATAGAATTATATGAATCTAACCCTCTTTTACCCAACATGTGTGGCACAATAGCTATTTTCTCATCCTCTGGTTATTTACAAACACTACCTGCTGTTAAACACAGCTCTAGTTTTTGTTCCCTTCTCCAATTCACAGATAACATTCATCCTAGTAGCAAGTCCAATTTTTTTCTGCATCGCTAGAGCATGCATTTAAACTGTAGACGTAAATGTGTGTATGTGGCCCAGCACTGCAAGGGGTATTTTTTATTTCCACTGACCACAAATGTGTGGGGTATACTTCTTGGTGACCACTAATGGAACGGCCAACCAATATCCATCACTCTTCTCCGAAGAGCTTTCTGTATTCCTCGTTTTTTTTCTCCAGTTTCTCTGAAGGTTGTTGTGATTGATCAGCCTCCTGGACCGGCGTCAAGCATCCTTCACAACTTCTCTGCCTGGCTACCCTAATTTATTTTCTTCTCAAATACCCACTATTGTTCACTTTGTTAATACCAGCACCCCAGCAACCTCTTAACTTCTTAACTTAACATCATCTTTTGACCTAACACAATAGACACACGTATATAAACTATGATGGTAGCACCATTGACCTTGTGTTCTCTCTGCACTTCTTGCAACCGCTTTACCACCCCCGTTCCTCACTCTGATGCCAACCTTATCAGATTCATACTTGTCAAATAGACATGTGCATTCGTTTTCGTCGGAATGCATTTTCGTCCGAATTTCGGGGATTTTTGCGTTCGTTTTAACAAATAATTACGAATGTGCAGAGTCCGAAATTCAAAAGATTCGGACTCTGCACCGTTCCGTCGCCACCATCTTGCTACACCCCGCACTCCTCCACAGTAAGGATAAACTGAGAAGGGGGCAAGCGGACATCTTGTTACACCCACCGGAGTTTTGCACTTCACACTTATTTCTAACAGTAATTGGAGTTTATAAGGTGAAGTACAGGATTTAGAAATCCGACGGACTGTTTAGATGTTGAATTTTAAAAGCAGCGGCAAGCCTGCTGATCTCACAGGTTTGCTAATCTGACAGAACACCTCTGATTTTATAATTCAACATGTAAACAGTCCGACGGATTTCTAAATAGTGTATTTTAGCATATAAGCTCAGTTTACTGTTATAAATAAGTGTGATATGCAAAACTCCGGTGGTGTAAAAAGATGTACACTTGCCCCTTCTCACTGTATCCTTACTGTGGAGGAGTGGGGGGTGTAGCAAGATGGCGGCGATGGAACGTCACTTCCGTTACATGTTCTGACGGGTCGCCTAATCTAATGAAACACAGGGGCTATTGGCTCCTCCTTTTCTCCGTATGCCACCAGAGGAAGCTGCTTTCTAACCCTAGGTTCACACTTCTGCATTTTGTGAGAGCCACGTGTGCGTGGGCACGGCAGCCCATTCAAATTAATGGGCTGCTGTGCTGGCTTTTCAGAGAAAAAAGCTACACAGGCCTCTTCAAAAACGTGGTCTTCTTGACCATGCAATTTCCCTCCGGTTCCCACACCCGCAAACGTGCTGCGTGCTGAGATTCATGAGGGTGCCATTATAGCACCCCTGCGTGTCTCCTAAGAGCAGCGTGATTTGGCTGCAGGTGATTGCGGGTGCAAGAACAGATGGATTCCCGCACCCACAGCCACACGCATAGGTGTGTGTATCTGGCCTCATAGCAAGTACAGTACTGTGTTTTTCCCATTTTTTTTTTCTTTATGCAGGTTTGAGTTAGCTCAGGGTTTAGGGACTAGTACTTTTTATTTAATGTAGGGTACACATCTGGAGCAAGCATCAGTTTGATCCTTCAATCTATTTCCCTAGACATTGGGGTTGATTTTCTAAAACTAGAGAGTGTAAAATCTGGTGCAGCACTGCTTAGAAATCAATCAGCTTCCACTTTTTTTTTTGTTTGTTTGTCGAGGCTTAATTGGACAAGCTGAAATTAGAAGCTAATTGGCTGCCATGTACAGCTACACCAGATTTTGCACTCTCCAGTTTTAGTAAATCAACCCCAATGTGTCATCATGTACTAGAAGTGTAGAGAGGAAACCACCACACTATTGTATTGGGTCAAGAAAAAGTTAATTCAGCTTCAAAAAATAGAAACCCGATTCATTTTGGGGGTTCCAAGAAGCCCCCTTCATCAGAGCTAGAAGAAAAAATACAAAAAAGGAAATTAATATTATTATTATTATTATTATACAGGATTTATATAGCGTAATGTCTGTATTTGCATATGAATTGATCTAATAGTACAACAAGGAATTTTTTTGAATTTTAATGTTAATAAAATTTCTATATTTTTCTACAAAATGTAGTTATTAATTTATTTGACACCTTTAAAGTCCCGCAGTTTTCCTTCTTTCATGTATTCTTCATAAAATTGGGATGTGGTGTCCATTCTGATCCCGTTACCCTTCTCTATTTAATATTAAAAAATCACTGGTGTGCGTAAAAGCTATGCTGAATAAATAATGTGGTAGATATATTTATCATGAATTATAATTGTATCTTATATGTAATTATTTATAAGTGATATGACTAACAGGCATCAACTGTATGCTCATGTAGAATAATGATATCATAAATAATAGGAAAGAGAACATATAGCGGACCCAGCTGCTGATGTCAACAAAATACTGATGTAATTAATCAGAGTCTAGATAAGAAATATACACCTTATCGGGGTCTTGCTCAAGGAATTTTCATGCATATAATAATTACCCCAACTTGTATCACATACGTTATTAACTATGGAATTATGAATGTGTGTCTCCATATATAATGTACACATTTACTGCAATGTTTAGTGCAAACACAAAGCATTTTTTCATGAAACAACAATGCAAATCCTTAGGGCCCCTTACTGTATGTTAATAAATACAGATCCATACATGAGCTATCTGCACTATTGCCTATTGTAACTTAATTGGATCAATCTTGTCTGTTTAATTTATTACCACAATATTTCAATTCCAATAAACATCAACTCTTCATTGTTCAATAAGATTGTTTATTAGGAACTCATAAATAGTTGTACTAGCCAACTGCCACTAGGATACATTTAAATTGTTTGAGATCCCCCATGTTCTGCAGTTAAGAAGAAACTGCATTCCGGCAGAGCAAATGTGCAAATTATGTGTCAATCTGCTCTGATAGAGCTCAGCCACACGGGAGGTTTGTAATTGGGCATTAGCATGAGATGAGCCGATTGATAAACAGGGTTATTAATTGGTAATACACCATAAGTATAGGCAACTATAGGTTGATCCTTTGCCACTAAGGAACTTAAAGCGGAGTTCAGCACACATTCCCCCCCCCCCCCACCCTTTGCTTGTATCAGTATTACTGTAATTTTATATACAGAAAAAAGTTGCGCAAAAAATTTGCATCTGTGGCTCTAAGCTGTGAATTGGTGAAAAATCGTGATCATAAATTGTCAAGATTTAACCAAAGATAGAATTAACCAAAAAATGTAATTGGAGAAAAAAAAACATTTAATCACACAAAGTGTAAAAAATTGAATGTGAAAACCAACATGTGCAGTGAATGTGACATACACACCTGAAATGAACTTGCCTATATTATCACATGTGAAGTGTAATATGAAATATGGTACACCATATAAAAACAACATATGAAATTAAAAACTAAATGTGTAACCAATGGATTAGTGAACAAAGTTCTCTTCTCACTGTGATAATAGTGTTTTAAACCAAATGATTGGAATCAGAACTGAGTCTGGTGCAACTGCATAAGAGAAGTGAATTAGAAGTGAATTAGTCCCAATACATATCAGCACACACAGCTTGAAGGATCTTCCTAATGGTTGGCGCTGATAAATAGTAATCCAGGCATATGCGGCTCAAAGATATCAATCTTGATACAGGGAGTAAATATAGCCAGATTGCCTCTTACCGAAAAAGGTGGACTCCTATAACGGGAGTCAAACACACGTTGTAAGCCCCAACGGGATCAGCTGTTCCTCCTTCGGTCGGTGCACTTGCTTGTCAGCTCAGACACCTAATTGTGTCTCTCCCTAGAAATCTGGATTGCATTCAGGGCATATGGACTCCAATAACCTCATCCGCCCTGCCGCTTGATACCTTCCTTGATATGTTTCAATCAGACTCAATGAGGGTAATCACAGTTTACCAGCCAGAAAGTTCATTGAAAAAAATGGAAAAGGAAAAACTCATGTGCAGTAAATTCTGGGTATTTATTAAAAACACACAAAGGGGTTTTCACGCAATAAAAATTGCCACAGCACATAAAAAGCACAAAAAGAAAACATTTAAAGAAATATATAAAACACACAACCGCAGCTATATCAAAATGTCTGCTAGTGTGTAGTAATGTCTCAGACTTCTCTCCTGCCAACGCGTTTCCTTGTAAAAAGCATCAACTGGGAATGGAGATGTGTATTACTGTAATTTTGGCAGCAAATTTCAATCTTAGGACTAAAATGGCATTTTAGTTTTAGTCCCATTTTAGTCTTCTGCAGTTGTTTTAGTTTTAGTCGTATTTAGTCGACTAAATCTCCAGTACATTTTAGTCGAAAAACTCATTTTAGTCGTCTAAAATTAAATGGGTGTAATTAAATTGTAATGCATTAGTTAAGCATTTCTCTACAATTTCCAAACTCATTATATACTTCTGGAGTGAAAAATCAAATATATTTTTATTTATGGTATTGATGTATGAACATGCACTACAGACCAGTCTTAATTTTGAAGTCAAATTTCAATTTAGTTTTAGTCTAAAGCCTCGTACACAAGATCAGACTTCCGACTTTTCCGTGGATTTTGGTCCGAAGGGAGTTGGCCGTGAACTTGGTATGCTAACACACGGCACAACATTTTCAGACAACATTTACCAAACCACGTGGTTTTTCAGCTCTTTACTGCCACCCTTTGGGCAACTTTTGCTATTGTTTTCTGATGTTTAGCATTGGTTCCGAGCAGTTTGTACTTTGGATTTTAGTTGGAGGACTTGCGTACACACGATCGGATAAACCGACGTAAGATATTTATTGCCCAACAGTTGGTTAGCATGGGGCACCCGAGCCGAGCCACAGCTCCTTGTGTCCATTCAGACATGGAGCAGCGGCCCTGTCCTGACCCTTTTATCTCCTTATTGGCTGACTGACTTTGATTGATGGCAGTCTGAGCCAATGGCTGTGGCTAGAAATGTTAGGGTGGGTGTTTTTCAAAGTGAATTCTCTACAAAATAAAGCACAGAGACCTGGATAAATGGGTGAGTTTGCTTTGAATATTAAAAATTATCAAATAGCCTTTTCCGTTTTGTGGTGCTAAGATGCAATTTAGTTTTGTTTTTAGCTGAACATGGACTGATCTAAATTCAATCCAATGTTAGTACAGCATTCTCCCCTGCTGTGTTTTGACAGGGGGATGCGGGGATGCGGGGATGCCCCCCCCCCACCAGAACACTCCGGCCATCGCTCCCAGCCAATAGCAGATCGGGAGCCGGTCGACAGACCTTTTCGGTCATGACACTTCAACAGAAGGTGGCCTGGTTGCCATATACAAAGGCCGAATGTCGGGCGGTTTCTATTGTGTGTGTACTAGGCTTTACAGATCTTGCTCCGGCCAGCCTGTGACAGTAAATAGAGAAGCAGCAGACTGATGAGCTCATATCTCTGTCATTGTTCTCTCTAGAGATGCACCGAATAGAAATTTTGGTGCAGAAACCGAAAATGCAGGATGCACTTGGCCGAAAACCGAAAATAACAGTTTTAAAAAAATATATATATTTTTATATATAATCGTATTATTATATATTTTTTTAAATTAATATAATCAGTTTAAATGAATATTAATTTATTGTTGGACATTATTGGCACCTTTAGTGCAAGAAAAGCTCAAGAAAAATGCATCCCTGTAAATTCTGCGGTTTTTAAATCACATGACCTATAAAAAAACACACCATAAGCACAGTAAATCATGGTAAAATCGTGGCAAAATCACTGCGAGTTCACGGTAAAATTGCGGTGCATTTTCGGTGCCATTATCGGCACCTTTTTCTCTTATCGCCATTCTACCGACAATACCATTTTCAAACAAAGTGTTTCAGAGGCCGAAATTTCGGTGCATCTCTAGGTCTCTCCCCTTCTATCCGTATGTTCTTTGTGTCCAATTACGGCTGATCACGATGTAAATAGGAAGAGCTGTGTATCGTCTTTTCCTCACTTGCGTCTGTCGGCTGCTCTCCTGACAGGGGGGTCTGTGCTGATTGATTATCAGTGCAGCCCCCCGAGGATGCCCACCCAGGACCACCAGGGATGCCACCAGGACCACCAGGGATGGCCACCACTGATGGCCACCAGGTATGCCACTAATGGCCACCAGGGATGCCAATCTTCCCCCATAAATGGTACCAATCAGTGCCCACAAATAGTGACAATCAGTGCACATCACTAATGCCTGCTAGTGCCTCCTTATCAGTGATGCCCAACAGTGCCATCTATCAGTGTCCATCAGTGCCCATCCATGCCCATCAGTGCCAACCTATCAGTGCCCATCAGTGCTGCAATATCAGTGTCACCCATAAGTACCCATCAGTGCAACCTTTCAGTGTCCATCAGTGTCACCTATCAGTGCCCATCGGTGCCACCTGTGAGTGCCCATCTGTGCCGCCTATGAGTGCCCATCAGTGACACCTATCAGTGCCCATCAGTGTCGCAAATCAGTGCCCATCATCAGTGCCCATCAGTGCCACCTCATTAGTGCCACCTCATCAGTGCCCATCAGTACCGCCGTATCAGTGGCCATTAGTGAAGGAGAAAATTTACCTATTTACAACATTTTATAACAGAAACAAAGAAACACTTTTTCAAAATGTTCTGTCTTTCTTTTATTATTTAGCAAAAAATAAAAACCCCAGAGGTGATCAAATATCCCCAAAAGAAAGCTCTATTTGTTGGAACAAAATGATAAATAAAAAATGTTTGGGTACAGTGTTGCATGACCGCGCAATTGTCATTTAGGCTTGATTCTCACCTATGCATTTTTAGTGCTTTTTGCATTTTGCAGATTTGCACTACAGTCCATTTATGGAACACGTTCTGTAGTACAAATCTGCAAAATGCAAAAAGCACTAAAACTGCATAGGTGTGAATCCAGCCTTAGACAGCGACAGCGCTTAAAACTGAATATTGGCCTGGGCAGGAAGGGGGGAAAGTGCCCTGTATTGAAGTGGTTAAAACTGAAGAAATAGAATAAGCGCAGAAGTTGAATTTTAGCCCGTGGCTGCCAGAGATCCACATGAATTAGAATTCTCTATGAATGCAACCTTTGCTTAAGGCAAATGTTCACAAATAACGAATGACCCACAGCATTGCTATTTGTGTGATTTTGCGTCCACGTACACATTTATTGCGGCATTGGAAGGCCAGCCTATATTCAACTGAATCTACTCTAGTAGCCAATCAGATTATAGGCATGTCCCCCTTCTATATAAAAGCCAAGCCCATGACACAATCACAATTTGCCATATGATATGCATGAAGAGAGAGGGTTGTGTGACATCAGATGGCAGAGATAGCAGCAATGAGAGATAATGGTCCTATGCTGAGATCCCGGCACCAAAGGCATCTGATGCGATTGCAATTAGAGCTTGTTAGTGCAGAATCGCTTCACTAGCTTGGTGTGTGTGAGACAACTTTACACTGATGAGGGTTGATGAGACCAAATGGGTATGATTTGCATGTCTGGCTTTTGTGAAACACGATTAGGCTTCTTACTCTGTTCTGAATGGAAACTGTATTTAAAAACATTAACAATAAAAATGCAGCTGCCGGTAAAATGGACCTACACTCAGGCTTTCCTGTTTGTTTTCCCCCTCCCACTGTGCTGTAATCTATAATAATAATGAAAATCTGTGTAATGTTGGAACATAGTCATGGCTGCTGGTTACAGAGTGATTTTCAGGCAGAGTTGGCCTAGCAGTGCCTATGCCTTGACCTACTACCTGTCTTTGACAAAGAGAGTGTGTCTTGCCGCTGTGTCTCGGTTTGGGTGGTAAATAGATGGAGTCTGGGTTAGGCCCAATGTCAATGGGCTTTGGGCTGTTTGTTTAAATGAGCCTACAGTTTCAGATGCTTTTTCGATCATTCAGAAATAATTTACTGGTGAATTTGACCTACAGTTCATCTCCTGACCCGCTTCAAGCTACTTTTGCTTCCTCATAGAGTTGGAGAGAAAAGCCCTTCAGCACAGGCCCTTATGAAGTTCGTCTCATCAGCCAAGGTCATGGTCAGGCCATGGAACTTTCACGTGTTAGCCTTTTTGCCTTTGGCTAATCGATATGATTACTGAGTCTCTGATTTCAAAATTGCAGATTTCAGTCCGCCTTCCTATTGGCGGACTTGAATGGTGATATCAGCATTACTACTTATACACCAAGCTTGAGCAGAGGAGGAAGAAGGTTGATGGATGAGCAGACTGTTTTCCCTTCTCCTCCACCACATCCCTATAGGCTACAGTTGACTACTCATCTCTTTAAAACCAAACACATATTGATTACACAGGTTCTGTGGCTAATTAAGGTGGTGATTTAACTCACTTGGTGTCTTATCTGCATTAAATCAGCCTCAGAACCTGTGTAATTAATATGTGTTCTGGTTTTAAGTCTAGGCTCGCATCTATGCGAGTGTGCCTGATGCGTCTTTCAGGCATGTTTTGCAGTGCATTTTGCGTTTTTAAACCCTTGTTTTTTATGCATTTTTGCATGCAGTTTTCATGCTGCCGCCGTCTAATCCCACTGCTGTCTCTTCCTGGTGCTGTCTTCTCCCCGAGCTGTCTTCTTCCTTGCCGCCGGTTAAGCTGAAAAAAAAGCCGTTCTTCTGTGGCTGTCTTCCTCCATTGTGCCCGCTGTGTGGAATCTCTTATATAGCCATGGGGTGTGGCCATCCAACGACGGGCCCGCCCTTTGTAAATGGTTCCATTGAAGTCTTTTACACGGAAATCGTGGGGAAAAAGTCCATGACCCTTTCCAAAAACACAATGGCCACAAAACGCATAGATATGAACTTGTACCTTAGGAAACTATGTTAAATGGAATTTATTGCATTTCTGCAAACTGCAAAACGCACTAAAAAACGCATAGATATGAACCTAGGATAAAGGGATGAGGTGGCACCCTTACTATAGGTGCGTAGAAGACGTGTGTACTCAAAAAGAGATCTCCTGCCTACCGCACAGTGTCTGCATTATGGTTAAAGTGGTTGTATACCTCAGACATGAAATATGAACAAAGCATATCCCTCTGTAGTCTCAATTAAAAGCACTAGGTGTAATTTCTGTCTGCTGCTTTGTTCCTCTGCTATCAGATTCACTTCTGACAATTTTTCCTGACACCAAGATAAAAAAGGTGACAGGGGAGGGACCTCCCACAAATGAACAGCCTCAGCTTTCCACCAATCAGGTCCCAGACCTCTCTTCACTGAGCTCTGCGAAGTGTAACTTCAGCTCTTTGCTTCCTTTTTTCTGAACTCTCTGAGCTTAAAGTGGTTCTAAAGACAGAAGGTTTTTTATCTAAATGCATTTCTATGCATTAGGTTAAAAACCCTTTTGTGTGCAGCAGCCCTCCTCAGCCTAATACTTACCTGAGCCCCATCTCAATCCAAAGATGTTGCACGAGATCCACGGCTGCCCGGGGCTCTCCCTCCTTAATTTGGCTGGGACACAGCAGCGGGCGCCCTTGGCTTCCACTGCTGTCAATCAAAGTCAGTAAGCCAATGAGGAAAGATAGGGGGCGGGGGCCAAGCCATGGCTCCATGTCTGAATAAACTCACAGAGTAGCAACTCAGGTCGGGTGCCCCCATAGCAAGCCGCTTGCTGTGGGGGCACTCAGCAGATGTGAGAAGCAAGGCGCGCCGGCGAAGGACCCGAGAAAAGGGGGATCTGGGCTGCTCTGTACAAAACCACTGTGCAGAGCAGGTAAGTATAGCATGCTTGTTATTTTTAAACAAAAAACAACCAAGACTTTAATATGACTTTAAATTCAAGCTTATAAGTTCAGCACCTTGAACGGATGCAGAGAAAAAATACTGCAGACAGACAATTACAACTTATGTAGGAGGATTTGTTTAATTGATGTGAGGGGAGTCACTTGGGCGGGGGGCTCGTGGAACCCAGAATCCCTTGGGGAGGTTGGGAAACCATTGTTTCAGCTCCCCATGCACCTCCTATGTCTAAGTCACACTGTGTCTCTAATAGGGGCACAGGGTGACCGAGAAATCCAGTCTGAGCTGTACTAATCTGACTCACTGTACAACCACACTGGAAGGTTGTGTATATATATATTGTCTCATTTTGTTGTGTACTCTTTGCTGGGTCGTTTGGGGTGTGGCTGTATTCCATTTTTCTATTGTGTCTGTCTGCCTTGGATATTATGGGATGTGTAAGTGTGTTTGCTGTGAGGAGAGGGGGGGGATTCCTCCAACAGCTCTCCCTGCTGATTGGACAGTCTACCCCGCCCAGAATGCAAAGGGGGGGATTGTCCTGAGTATTATTTGTGTACCTGTGTTTTAATAAACAGTTTCATGTTTAGCAACCATAATGAGTACCGCCTAGTTTGTGGTTGTCAGCGGTTGGAATATCTGATATCTATATTCAGACTAGGGGGAAGCGGTATATGACGAAAGCACTCAAACGGAGTGTGGGACATTTCATTACATCTGTGTATCACCTGAGGATAGTCCCTTCACTGAGTATATGTAAGAGGAAGTGGACTAGGCTGCCATTATAGTGCAGTAACTGCCTCTGTATTTTATTGCCATGTATGGCCACAGTTACCAGTTTTTAGCCCATGTATTGCCCCAGTTGTTTATTTGTCGTGGCTGCCATGATTGCCCTTTTGTTAATTCACGTACATCTGTGTATTGCTACCACCGTCCACGTATTTACATGGATTGCTACTATTGTCTGTTGTTATCCAGATATTGTCACAAGTACATTTATACCCATGTATGTTGACAAATGTGTTGCCAGAAAATTTGAATTCCTTGTTTGTTGCTAGTTTAGTGTTAGGTTCCATCTGTGTGAGTGTGTGACCAAGGCAGCTCAGTTGGTTTGGGGGACCTTATTCACCCTAATATAACTTGCCTAGATGTCTCCCCATAAAACCACACCCCCTAAAAAATTTCTGGTCACATCCTTTATCTCAGCTGACTAAAAATGATCTGCCTCATTTACTGTTTGAAACTTTATCAGAGGGCCCATAGCAACCAATCTTATTACTCCTTTTATTCCTTACCCATCATTTTCCGAAACCTTGCCTGAATGAGCATGCAATGTACAAAAAAAATATATGGACACAATAAAGCCTGAAATAAGAACCGTTTGTGTTGTTCTATAGCAATATTTTAGAACCAAAATAGCACTGGATAAAGTTTTGGAGAAAGAACATGAGTATTATTGATGCTTTGGGTAGCACTGCCAGTTATTTCAAACATTTTGAAGATCACAATTGTAACTTAGCAGACACATGAAGCTTCAAAATGTCATACATTTATAAGGCAAATCACGGAATAACAATTTCTGGAGCACAAAACAGACACGTTGTTTTTTTTCAAAGTGACCGATTTCTGCATGGATTAGTCAAGTCAAATGAAAAATAAACTAATGGAAATAAATTTTTGTTTGTTTGATTAAAAGATCTAAAACCCAGAAATAATTAATCTGTTCATTAGAACTCATCTCATGTGTGGGGCTTCCTGAGTCAAACTCAGCCGTGTGGAAGAATAGATAAAAGGGTCATGGAAGGAAACTTTATATATTTTATATTCATAGGAAAAAAAAAAACACATTAGACATTATATTTTTGGGAGGATGGGACTATAGTATCTCTGATCTTTTTTAACCACTTAAGCCCCGGACCATTTGGTAGCTAAAGGACCAGAGGTGAATTCAGAATTTTGCACTGCGCTGCTTTAACTGTAAATTGTGCGGACATGCAATGTTGTACCCAAACAAAATTTGCGTCCTTTTCTTCCCACAAATAGAGCTTTCTTTTAATGGTATTTGATTGCCTCTGCGATTTTTATTTTTTGCGATATAAACGGAAAAAGACCGAAAATTTTGAAAAAAAATGATATTTTCTACTTTTTGTTATAAGAAAAATCGAATAAACTCAATTTTAGTCATACATTTAGGCCAAAATGTATTCAGCCACATGTCTTTAGTAAAAAAAATGTCAATAAGCGTATATTTATCGGTTTGCGCAAAAGTTATAGCGTTTACAAACTAGGGTACATTTTCTGGAATTTACACAGCTTTTAATTTATGACTGCCTATCTCATTTCTTGAGGTGCTAAAATGACAGGGCAGTACAAAACCCCCCCAAATGACCCCATTTTAGAAAGTAGACACCCCAAGGAAATTGCTGAGAGGCATGTTGAGCCCATTGAATATTTTTTTTTTTGTCCCAAGTGATTGAATAATGACAAAAAAAAATAAAAAATTACAAAAAGTTGTCACTAAATGATATATTGCTCACACATGCCATGGTTATATGTGGAATTGCACCCCAAAATACATTCTGCTGCTTCTCCTGAGTACGGGGATACCACATGTGTGGGACTTTTTAGGAGCCTAGCCACGTACGGGACCCCGGAAACCAAGCACCGCCTTCAGGATTTCTAAGGGCGCAAATTTTTGATTTCACTCCTCACTACCTATCACAGTTTTGAAGGCCATAAAATGCCAAAATAGCACAAAACCCCCCCAAATGACCCCATTTTAGAAAGTAGACACCCCAAGGAAATTGCTGAGAGGCCTGTTGAACCCATTGAATATTTTTTTTTTGTCCCAAGTGATTGAATAATGACAAAAAAAAAAAAATTACAAAAAGTTGTCACTAAATGATATATTGCTCACACATGCCATGGTTATATGTGGAATTGCACCCCAAAATACATTCTGCTGCTTCTCCTGAGTACGGGGATACCACATGAGTGGGACTTTTTAGGAGCCTAGCCATGTACGGGACCCCGGAAACCAAGCACCGCCTCCAGGATTTCTAAGGGCGCAAATTTTTGATTTCACTCCTCACTACCTATCACAGTTTTGAAGGCCATAAAATGCCAAAATAGCACAAAACCCCCCCAAATGACCCCATTTTAGAAAGTAGACACCCCAAGGAAATTGCTGAGAGGCCTGTTGAACCCATTGAATATTTTTTTTTTGTCCCAAGTGATTGAATAATGACAAAAAAAAAATTACAAAAAGTTGTCACTAAATGATATATTGCTCACACATGCCATGGTTATATGTGGAATTGCACCCCAAAATACATTCTGCTGCTTCTCCTAAATATGGGGATACCACATGAGTGGGACTTTTTAGGAGCCTAGCCACGTACGGGACCCCGGAAACCAAGCACCGCCTCCAGGATTTCTAAGGGCGCAAATTTTTGATTTCACTCCTCACTACCTATCACAGTTTTGAAGGCCATAAAATGCCAAAATAGCACAAAACCCCCCCAAATGACCCCATTTTGGAAAGTAGACACCCCAAGCTGTTTGCTGAGAGGCATGGTGAGTATTTTACAGCTCTCATTTGTTTTTGAAAATGAAGAAAGAACATTTTTTTTTTTAATTTTCAAAACTTTGTGACAACAAGTGAGATCTGCAAAATACTCACAATACCTCTCAGCAAATAGCTTGGGGTGTCTACTTTCCAAAATGGGGTCATTTGGGGGGGTTTTGTGCCATCTGGGCATTCCATGGCCTCCGAAACTGTGATAGGCAGTGAGAAGTAAAATCAAAAATTGACACCCTTAGAAAGCCTGAAGGCGGTGCTTCGTTTTTGGGGTCCCGTACGCGGCTAGGCTCCCAAAAAGTCTCACACATGTGGTATCCCCGTACTCAGGAGAAGCAACAGAATGTATTTTAGGGTGTAATTCCACATATGCCCATGGCATGTTTGAGCAATAATAGGATTTTTATAACAGCTTACCTGTAAAATCCTTTTCTTGGGAGTACATCACGGGACACAGAGCGACATAGTCATTACTAATGGGTTATATAGATACCGTCAGGTGCTGGCACTGGCAACTTCCAAAACCGGAAGTACCCTCCCCTATATAAGCCCCTCCCATCCGGGAGCACCTCAGTTTTGTAGCAAAGCAATAAGTGTCCCCAAAGAGGGGCGGGAGCTCTGTGTCCCGTGATGTACTCCCAAGAAAAGGATTTTACAGGTAAGCTGTTATAAAAATCCTATTTTCTTTCTCGTACATCACGGGACACAGAGCGACATAGTCATTACTAATGGGATGTCCTAAAGCAATGCCCAATGAGGGGGGGGATACACCATATATAAGCTGAGCGCTATCAGACATGAGGATCTTTTGCGGCCTGCAACACACTGCGCCCAAAGGCGACATCCTCCTGACTTCTAACGTCCACCTGGTAGAACCTAGTAAACGTGTGAACTGAAGACCACGTTGCGGCCTTACAGATTTGAGCCAGGGAGGCCTGGTGATGCACTGCCCATGAAGTTCCAACTGCTCTCGTGGAGTGCGCTCTAACTTTGAACGGAGGCGGTCTCCTTCTCAAGCCATAAGCTTGCATAATGACCTGTCGAATCCACTTGGCTAAAGTAGATTTTGACGCTGCCTGACCCTTTCTGGGGCCTTCCGGCAGAATAAACAAAGTATCCGTTCTGCGAATCTGAGCAGTGGCTTTTAGATAAGCTTTAACTGCTCTTACTACATCCAAAGAATGCAATAACTTTTCCTCTACCGAAGTAGGTTTGGGGAAAAAAGAAGGAAGAACCACATCTTGGTTCAAATGAAACCTCGATACCACCTTAGGAAGAAAGGCTGGATGAGGACGTAACACTACTCTGTCCTTATGGATAACCAGATATGGCTCCTTACAGGACATAGCTGCTAATTCCGATACTCTTTTAGCCGAACAAATGGCTACTAGAAAAATCAATTTCCTGGTGAGAAGCACCAAGGAAATATGCTGTAATGGTTCAAATGGTTGTTTCTGTAGAACCGACAGAACCAAGTTTAGATCCCATGGACATATGGGAATATTAACCGGAGGACTAATACGCATCACTCCTTGTATAAAGGCTTTGACTAGTGAATGCGAAGCCAAGGGCCTTTGAAAAAATATTGACAAGGCCGAAATCTGACCCTTGATAGTACTCAAGGCAAGCTTCCTATCTACAGCCCACTGTAGGAAGTCCAGAATCCTACCTATTACGTACTTATGTGGATGCCATTTCTTGGCCTCACACCACGCGATGTACGCCTTCCAGATTCTATAGTAGATCTGCCTGGATACCGGCTTCCTGGCATTGATCATGGTAGATACCACCGCATTAGAGAGCCCTCTCTTTTTTAGAATGTGGGCTTCAATAGCCAGGCCGTCAAACCTAGGGCTGGTAAGGAAGGGTGGTATATCGGTCCTTGCGAAAGCCGGATGACGTGGGAGAGTCCAAGGACTCCCCACTGAAATTTTACAATCTCCGCGTACCACGCTCTTCGGGGCCACGCTGGAGCCACCGGAATCACTGGTTTCTTTTCTACCCTGATTCTGCGGAGTAATCGAGGTAACCATTGTGGCGGTGTGAATGCATATATCAGCTTGAACTGATCCCAAGGGAACACTAGGGCATCCGAGCCGCAAGCTAGGGGATCCCTTGTCCGAGAGACAAACCTGTCCCCCTTTGCGTTGAATCTGGATGCTAGAAGATCTACATCCAATGTTCCCCACCGCTGACATATTGTCCAGAAAACCTCGGGGTGAAGGGACCCTTCCTCTGGGCCTAATTGCTGGCGACTTAGAAAGTCCGCCTTCCAATTCTCCACTCCTGGAATGAATACCGCAGATATGGCTGGGACATATTTTTCTGCCCATTTCAGGATGTAATTTACTTCCCTCTGGGCTGCACGACTCCTGGTGCCCCCCTGATGATTGATATATGCCACTGCTGTGGCATTGTCTGATTGCATTCTGACAGGGGACCCTTGGAGTTTGGATGTCCATGCTACTAGGGCATACCGGGCTGCTCGTATCTCTAAGAGATTGATGGGCAGGGCCTTTTCTGCATCCGACCATCTGCCCTGGAGAGACTATTGCTCCAGTACTGCTCCCCAGCCTATAAGGCTGGCATCTGTAGTGACCACCTTCCAAGAAATCGGACTGAAGGATTTCCTTTTTTCCAGATTCTGGGGAACCAACCACCAACGGAGGCTCTTGCGAACGGAAGGGGACAAGGACATTGTAAGTCTAGGGCCTGAACTTTTTTGTTCCAGGCTGACAGTATGGCCCCTTGCAAATTCCTTGAATGGAATTGACCGTAGGGTACTGCTTGGAATGATGCCACCATTTTTCCCAGCAGCCTCATATACAGGCGTATGGACGGCTGTCTTTTTTGTACCCACTAAGTGGATCAAATCTTTCAAAGACAACACCTTTCCTCGAGGCAAGAATATTTTTCTCTGGCCTGAATCCAACCTTAGCCCCAAGTATTCCAGACTTTTGACTGGTTTTTAGAGCTGACTTGTCTTGGTTGATAATCCAACCGTGAGATTCCAGATACTTGATCGTCTTGTGAACGACCACGTCTAGTTTTTTCACTGAGTGGTCTATCAGCAACAAGTCATCCAGATATGCCATTATCATTACACCTTGTGTTCTTAGATTGGCCAATAAAGGGCCAGAATTTTTGTAAACACTCGTGGTGCTGTGGCCAAACCGAAGGGTAAGGCTCTGAACTGAAAATGGCGCCCTTCTACTGCAAAGCGTAGAAATTTTTGGTGGACTGGAAAGATGGGAATGTGCAAATAAGCATCTTTGATGTCGATCGTGGCTAACCAATCCTCCCCTTGTAGGGCAGTGGCCACCGATCGGATCGACTCCATCGGAAAGTCCTGATATACAGGAATTTGTATAGCCCTTTTAGAATTAATATGGGCCTCCCGTCCGCGTTTGCTTCGGGACTGTAAAGAGGTTTGAGTAAAACCCGAACCCTCATTCTTCCAGGGGAACCTCCATAATTACTCCTTGGAGCAATAGTTGTTCTAGTGCCAACAGGAGGGACTCTCTCTTCCGGGGATCCCTTGGCACGTTTGACCTCAAAAATGGGAAGGAGGAGAGTCTTTTAACTCCAAACTGTATCCCAAACCTACTGCGGAGAGCACCTATCTGTCTTGATCGTGTCCCGCCAGGTCTCTTGCGAACAACTGGAGTCCTCCCCCCACCCGACTGAGTGGGGGCTTCATGAATTTAACTTTGGGGGAGGTTTTGTACCTCCCCTGACCCAGGGTTTCTCATTACCCTGCTACTGTCCCTGTTTTTTACCCCCGGGATTTGACCGAGGAGGCCGTCGGAACTGTTACACAGCCGATGCCCCAGGGACTGGAGAAGCAGGCCTCTTAAAGAGGGACCTCTAACTCTGCTTTTAACCGGCAAGAGCGTATTTTTACCGCTGGAAATTTTCTGGATATATTTGTCCAGGTTTTCCCTGAATAAGCGTTCACCATGAAATGGGACGCTAACCAGCCATTCTTTACAGGGAGCTTCAGCAGACCAGTTTTTGAGCCATAGGAGCCTACGCATATGTACTATCGACAGCGTAAGGCGGGAGGCCTGATGGACTGAATCCTCTATGGCGTCAACCGCAAAGCCTAAGGCTCTAGGTAGATCAGCTAGGGCAAAGCCTGCTGATCTGTCAAGTCCCTCAAGACCTGTTTCAACTGATCCTTCACTGCTTAGAAGACCCCAATAGCTGCTACTGCTGGTTGTATCACCAAGCAGATTTTCATAAGGACTCCAATCTTTTATCTATTGGGTTCTTGAACATTTGGACATTATCCACTGGACATGTCAGTGATTTATACATACAAGAGATGGCTGCGTCCATTGTAGGGACCTTCCATTTTTTTTTTTTTTGATGAACTTATCCTCCATGGGATAGACCACCGGAAATCTCTTGGGGGAATAAATATTTTCTCAGGACGTTCCCAATCCTGGTAAATGAGCCCTTTCAGTAAAGGGTGAAGTGGAAAAGAACAAACAGTCTGGGGGCTTCTAGCGACCCCAACGAGGATACAGTAGTGGTTGATGGTTCCGCAAGGTGCATTTTTAAATGCTGATCGGACCATGTTAGTCAGAGACTGAACCCATAATCTTTCAGCTTGAGATGCTGAGAAAAGGTTCCCCCACTGTTGATTCCTCTATAACAGAATCAACCTTATCCTGATCCCCTTCAGGCAGGTCGATCCCTGTATGGGACTGTTGCTCTGCTAACAGGCATTCTGAAGGAGGAGACGGAGATCGGGCGTGCTTTCCCTGACAGGGAGGCAGCGATAAATGTTGACAATCTCTCTCTAATCCTCCCAGAGCTGAGGAAAAAACCTCCTCTGTTACATACACAGGAGCAGGTGACTGAGGACAGCCACAGTACCAAGTACCCCTGCGGGGTCTCTACGGTCACTTACCTCTGAACTTCAGGGGAGACTGGTGCAGCAGGAGTATGCCCAAGATCCTCCGAGCCCGATGAGACCCCCTTCGCTTCCTGGAAGATTCAGTTCCGGAGCTTCTGGACGGCATATTCCTAAGCCTAAAGCTGAGGTATTCCAGCCGTAATACACCACTTTTACTGAGAATAGTCTAGCACAATTGCTGCTATATCACAGTTGGTGTCTACTAATGTGCCTTTCTAGGGGATGCCTGTATCAACCGCTTGCTGTATGCCTTTAAATGTTGCCAGCTCTGTCTCTGTACTTCATAGCCAGCTCACTACAATATTGTGTTTTTTTTAAACTGCTGGGACGCCCGCACATGCGCAGAAGCGCTGCGGCGCGCACAGAGCGTCATCCCCCAGGCTCCGCCCCCTTTCCCGGCTCACCTCTATATATAGAGGCGCGTGCACGCGCACGCGCGCGGGCACGTGCGCCTTCGGCGCTAATTTCAAATATGGTAACAAGGGACAGGAGCCAGGGCCCCTCTTTGCCGCAGGCCGGGGGATGGACGAGCACTGCAACATGGCAGAGGAAGCAGTTTCCTATAAGAGAACTCACCATCTGCCTGGACTTTGCTCTGCTGAGAAGAAGCTAGTCCACATGACAAGAAAACATTCCACAGCGGCCTCTAGTGGACAAACACAGGTACCGCAGTCTAATATATTAAATATATATATATAAAAAATTTTTTTTTTTTTTTTTTTCTTGACCACCATTAAAAATTATTACATTTTTTTAGTAGTTACAGGCATGCACAGAATTTTGCGGGAATACCATTAGGTAACAGACAGAAAGACAAATTAGGCTTGGGGGTCCCCCAATAGAACCAAGTTCCTGGGGGCCCCCACTTACCTGTTCCCCGCCGCAGGACTTTGTTTGGTCCACAAAAGCCCAAACTTCACCTATCACGGCAGGCATTGTAATCAAACCTTCAGGGACCGGGTTCCCAAGGATTCCACTCCCCTGGACCTGTATAGCACCCTGCACAGAAAACATCTTGGTCGTGGGTATGACCAGAGCTCTGGATCCCAGGGTCCAGCTCTCCTAAGAGAAGCATTACAGGCAAAACCTTGCTCTTCTCTGCAAGGCCCGGGTACCGACCGTTTAGCTATGAAGCTTTTTTGGTCGGATCCGGAATAGCTTACTGAGGCCCAAAAGAACCTGTACGCAAGCTCAGTGAAAAACACATGTTTCTTCTTGGCCAACACCTTAGACACTGGCAAAAAACTGAGGTGCTCCCGGATGGGAGGGGCTTATATAGGGGAGGGTACTTCCGGTTTTGGAAGTTGCCAGTGCCAGCACCTGACGGTATCTATATAACCCATTAGTAATGACTATGTCGCTCTGTGTCCCGTGATGTACGAGAAAGAAATATCATTTAGTGACAACTTTGTGCAAAAAAAAAAAAATATATATATATATTTTCCGCAACTTGTGTCAACATATAAAATATTCCATGGACTCGACATGCCTCTCAGTATATAGCTTGGGGTGTCTACTTTCCAAAATGGGGTCATTTGGGGGGGTTTTGAACTGTTCTGGCATTTTATACACAACATTAGGAAGCTTACATCCACTCTTCTAACCACTTGAAGACAAAGCCCTTTTTGACACTTTTTGTTTACATGAAAACATATTTTTTTTTGCAAGAAAATTATGTTGAACCCCCAAACATTATATATATTTTTAAAGCAAAGGCCCTACAGAATAAAATGGTGGGTGTTGCATTTTTTTTTCTACACAGTATTTGCGCAGCGATTTTTCAAACGCATTTTTTTGGGAAAAAATACACTTTTTTTAATTTTAATGCACTAAAACACACTATATTGCCCAAATGTTTGATGAAATAAAAAAGATGATCTTAGGCCGAGTACATAGATACCAAACACGACATGCTTTAAAATTTCGCACAAACGCGCATTGGCGACAAACTACATACATTTTTAAAAGCCTTTAAAAGCATTTACAGGTTACCCCGTTAGATTTACAGAGGAGGTCTACTGCTAAAATTACTGCCCTCGATCTGACCTTCGCGGAGATACCTCACATGCATGGTGCAATTGCTGTTTACATATGACGCCAGACCGACGCTTGCGTTCGCCATTGGGCAAGAGCAGGGCAGGACAGGGGTGCTTTTTTTTTTTTTTATTATTAATTTTGCTTTTTTATTTTATTTTTAAACTGTTGCTTCCATATTTATTTATTTTTATCACTTTTATTGTTATCTCAGGGAATGTAAATATCCCCTATGATAGCAATAGGTAATGACAGGTACTCTTTTTTGAAAAAACTGGGGTCTATTGGACCCTAGATCTTTCCTCTGCCCTCAAAGCATCTGACCACACCAAGATCGGTGTGATAAAATGCTTTCCCAATTTCCCAATGGCGCTTTTTATATCCGGGGGGGGGACATTCCCTCCCACTGCTTGTAAAAGCAGTCCAGAGGCTAATTAGCCACTAGGATTGCTTTTACATGAAAGCCGGCCGCTGGCTGAAAAGAATGATACCAAGATGATACCTAAACCCGCAGGCATCATTCTGGTATAAACATTCAAAGTCCAGCAACATACCAGTACGTTGCTGGTCCTTGTTGGACATGTATTGTAATCTTTTTTTTCATGCAGCCTGTTGGCTGAACGAAAAAAAAAGATTGATCGGTGGGTATGCCCACCATTAGAATACCGCCCTTCATCCACCCACTTCTAATGATGGGCATACATGCACCATTTATATATGCCGAAGCATGGGGGCATCTTCTCGCAAAAGTTATGCCGCGTACACATGGTCAGACTTTTCCACGGGCAAGCCTCCATCGGAATTTCGACCGTATATACGCGGCATTAGGAGCAAAATCGCTCCTCCGCTCCTGCTGCCCCAATGCTTCGGCATATATGCTTTTTTTTTTTAACGGTGGTGGTGAAATCACCTCCTACAGCACTGGAGTCGCAGGGATCAGGCCTGTCTCTGCGAACGCTGCAGTTATGTGTGTTGTGTTTTGCAAGTGACAGTGATCGATCGATACTGCACTTCGGTGGCCTGGGCTGGATGGAGGGGCAAAACGCAGGTGCTAGCAGGTATCTGGGCTGATCCCGCTAACACTGCGTTTTTGGGAACCCTAAACTGCTGGGGACGCTAGTATAGATCTGATCAGATCAGATATTGAGCTGATCAGATACTATACCACTAAGGGGGGTGTATGCTTCACGTGTGGGTGTTAGCGCTACTGGCACTAACCTGACCCTGCCTGGGGTGTGACACAGACCCTCTCTGACGCTAAAACCTAACTGATATCACCCGCCGGGCGATCAGGGGGTTAAACCTTTATTGGGTTATATACGGCGGGTGCCCTGACACTATAAAAAGCAAACTAACTAACCAGCGTCACCCGTAACACTTATATGATGATCACTGGTGAAAGGGTTAACTAGGGGCAATTAGGGGGTTAAAACCTTTATTAGGTAATATATGGAGGTACCTGACGCTATATAAAAACCTGACGGCGAACCTAAAAAAAAAATACTGGCTACCTATCGGCATCACCGACACTAAGACAACGATCATAAAAACGATTGCTTAGCGACAGTGGTGATAGGGGGTGAAAGGGTTACCCTGGGGGGGCGATCAGGGGGTTAAACCTTTATTAGATAATATATGGGGGTACCTGACGCTATAAAAACCTGCGGCGAACCTAAAAAAAATTACTGGCTACCGATCAGCATCACCGACGCTAAGACATCGATCAGAAAAATGATCGCATAGTGACGGCGGTGCTAGGGGGTGAAAGGGTTACCTGGGGGGTGATCAAGGGGGTTACACCTTTATTAGGTAATATATGGGGGTACCCGACGCTATAAAAACCTGCGGCGAACCTAAAAAAAATTACTGGCTACCGATCAGCATCGCCGACGCTAAGACATCGATCAGAAAAATTATCGCTTAGTGACAGTGGTGATAGGGGGTGAAAGGGTTACCTGGGGGGGCGATCAAGGGGGTTAAACCTTTATTAGGTAATATATGGGGGTACCCGACGCTATAAAAACCTGCGGCGAACCTAAAAAAAATTACTGGCTACCGATCAGCATCACCGACGCTAAGACATCGATCAGAAAAATGATCGCATAGCCACGGCGGTGCTAGGGGGTGAAAGGGTTATCTGGAGGGTGATCAAGGGGGTTAAACCTTTATTAGGTAATATATGGGGGTACCCGACGCTATAAAAACCTGCGGCGAACCTAAAAAAAATTACTGGCTACCGATCAGCATCGCCGACGCTAAGACATCGATCAGAAAAATTATAACTTAGTGACAGTGGTGATAGGGGGTGAAAGAGTTACCTGGGGGGCGATCAAGGGGGTTAAACCTTCATTAGGTAATATATGGGGGTACCCGACGCTATAAAAACCTGCGGCGAACCTAAAAAAAATTACTGGCTACCGATCAGCATCACCGACGCTAAGACATCGATCAGAAAAATGATTGCTTAGTGACAGTGGTGATAGGGGGTGAAAGGGTTATCTGGGGGTGATCAGGGGGTTAAACCTTTATTAGGGGGGGTTAGGGGGCTACACTGGACCTAAAACTAAATGTAGTGACACTTTTACAGTCACAAATGTCACTGATTGCAGTGATCACTAAATAAATGGTCACTGCAATCAGTGACACTGTGACTGGGGGCTGGGGGGGGGGAGCTGGGGGGTGATCTGGGGGTGTCTGGGGGGGCCTGGGGGGGCGATTTATGTGCCTATGTGTCCTGGTGTCAGTGTGCTGTTTTGTGTACTAACCTGGCATCTTCTCCTGTACGGCGCTCGGTATATGTGAGCGCCCCAGGAGAGATGACATCACTTCCTCCTTCCTGGCAGGCAGGGGAAGCTCTCTCATTCGCCGGGAGCGATCGAGAGGGGTTGGCCGGAATCGAACGGCCGTCCCCTCATGCCGGATCGCTCCCGAAGGTAAAACGACCGCTCACTGTAAAGAAGGGGGGTCCGATCGGACCCCCCAACTATACAAAGGCAATCACGTACATATACGTGATTCTGCCTGTCGGTGCCATTCTGCTGACGTATATTTACAGTGGGCGGTCGTTAAGTGGTTAATGTCTAAACCACTTTCATTGATGGGCAAAGGCTTTGATGACTTAGGTTCTTTTCCCAAATTACAGGGGTCTTTAAGAGGACCTGTACTATGGAAGCTGTTCCAAAAAAAAAGGCCGGTCAAGGACATATAACAACTAGTCACCAATATTGCCCGTACCTCCCTGCAGATGACCTTTTCTCTCAGTACAGACCATGCCTTTTTCTGCACTGTGTTTCTGAGTAGAGGTGGCCATCTTGGTGGAGGCAGGACTTTGATTATTTATGACAAAGTTGGCAACCAAATGACTGGTAAGGTAATATTCAGGAAGCAGCAGGAGAGGTAGAGAAAACATAGTTTAACAGAGTGAATGAAGCAGGAGCAGGAAGATGCATGCACTGCAGGTCCTCAGGTACAGCTTCCTTTTCAGCAGGGAGAAAGGCTAGCAGCACAATAGTGACGACTCCAAATCTCATTGCCATTCTCATTCATGAGACTAGCAGTCAGAGGCAGCAGTGTCTTAGATAATCTCAGACAACAGAATTACAGCTATGAGCCTATAGAACAGTAGTGCTTAGGCAGGAACTGCACTTCAGTTCTTCAGGGAGAATTTAATTCCACTTTTGTTGAGAAAAAAAAAATCCCCTCTGGGTGACCTATGTACAATTCACAGGTTTTAACAAACATGGTTGCAGATTCCCTTTGTTATTCTGAAGATACAGCTACTTGTTTGTCTGTGTCCCTGTGCATAGGGAAGGAGAATGGGAGTGGTTTTATAATTATCTACCAGTTGCTGCACCTGCAGGGCTCTAATGAGGACATTGGCAAGGCCTGCATCCTTTTAGACGTGCTTTCCTTTTGGGAGTATCTCACCAAAAATGAAATTTTGTTGCAAGGGATGCCAAATATCTGATGTGTATCTAAGTGCAGATTTTTGGGGAAATCAGTAAGCCAATCACACAAGCAGGAAATTACGTATTTGGGGGGCTTTCTGTACCCCATCCGCCATATTGCATTGCATTATTACAAAAAAATTACAGCGCTGCAGATTGAAAAGGAAAGGTAATTTTTAATAACATTCAATTACAATATGACTTGAGTCGCAGTTGTATATGCTATATTATTTTGTTTCTATTTACAATTTTTTTTCCTAAGAAAATATAGTTACCCTTTAAGGTAACAAGTATAACTTAAGGTGCTGCTAGGTACAATTAATATCTCTTATATTCACTTTGTGAGTTTAAATCCACAGTAAGGTACCTCTATGGCACCTGTCTGTCTAGTTCATGTGCATGTAAAGGCAGGTGTCCCAATACTTTTGGCAGTTGTGACATTGAGGGATGTCTAGCTCAGTGATAGATGCATTTTAAGTGAGTTCACAGCCAACAGGAACTAAGGTTTAAGGGCGTGGTAGCCCACTTTTATTGAAAGTAACAAAAAGATGAAAGTTCACACATGCATTTGGTTTCTTCTCCCAAAAACATCAACAAACGAAAAATGCCAATCCACCTAGCTTTTAAGGCTCGCTCAGATTGGGCCCAGTTCCTTGCTGCACAGGCCCACTCCTGGCCTTTAGGAAAGGGCTTTCCTGACACTCCAGGCTTCCACACTCCTCCAAGACTCACGGTTCCCTCTTGTCCCCAAGACTCTCTCTTCCAGTAGTCTCAGCTATAGTCTCCCCGACTCTCTCAGCTGACCCAACTCTCTCAGTCCACTGACCTGGAACCTCTCCCACATGGAGTACCATCTCAAGGATGTTGCCTGAGTTCTTACACAGTAGCATAGTTTTCTCTGCTCACCAATCTTTTGCTGAAACTTCTCAAATTGCTTCTTTGAGAGTCCTGTGTTCATTTTAAACACATTTTCACTAAGACAGGGGCTCTGACTCTCACATATCCCCCCCCTTTGTTTCGATCCGGAGGGAGGAACACCAGCACACGTCATCAGGGTTGGGACACCTCTGTGCCGGCTGTCAGCCACGTAGGCCCAACCCTTTTTTCGGGTGTGCTTCCAGGTAAGTCCTTCCTTGACTCTCCATGGGATCCCACTCATTTCTATCCTACGTTTTTTCCCTCTTCTGGGGTTCCTGGACTTATTTGCTTTTTTCGGGGAAACTCTGCTCTCCCTGATACCCTCACTTTCTTGATATAGGGAACCTGTTCCTAACACTTTGCCTGATGGGGAACCAGTTTTTCCTTCACCGATACCAGTTTTTCCCATCACAACAGTTTTTTTTTAGTTTAACAACTTTCTGAGGTTACCCACGGCAATTAAACCTTTGTTAGCCATACCAACCAGCGACAGATCACAAATTCTGATGTCGCCACTTCCAATACCATCAGTGCTTTCCCCCACTGTGTCTCCGGGTACTTTAATTTGTACCTTTGTGCAAAGGACAGGAAAAATCTCTGCTACTGCCACGTCTATTTCGGTCCCTTCCTTCACGTGAGGTCTAGTGGGTGAGGCAGTGTCCGTGCCCTCTACTGACCACTGCTCATCCGCACTTTGAACAAAAAAAAAAACTGCACTAATTGACTTTCTTATAAAGTACTCCTGAATAGCATCAGGATGAAATGTCCAAAGATGTGGCCCACATTAGAGGGGAGGAGTCCAATAACACAGGAAATCCAAACTGCCAGTGTATTGAGATTTCACTGACATACATCAATTGAAAACACCACCATGTGAAATGGCTCCTTACCACAAACAGGCAAATTCATGCAGGTGGCTTTAGCCCAGCCAAGGCCTTTATCGCTGAAAAAAGATCCAAAGCAAGGTCCCCAGACAATCCACCACTGCTAGCAAAAGGCCTCTTGATGGCTCGGTAGCGAAGGAAACAGACAAGTATACCATAGGGTGATAACATATTCACAGGGTAATGACACCACCACCGTGATAAATATATAAAAAAGTGACCACCACCTAAGTAGAAAATGGCTCCTTACCAGATAAGGGTAAAGAGCATGCATTCAGCTGTGCCCAGCCACGGTCTTTAACCTGTAACCCGGACCCACACACAGATTCCCAGGAAGATCTTCACTGTAAAAGCCGCTGCTTTACGCTCCGTATGGGGTGCATTTGCTGAAGCTACAGGGCCACCGAGGAAATTTTACATTTCTTGGAGCTTTTTTCTCCTGCACACAAGCCATGTGCTCACATGAGTAGGCCAAAAGGGTCTTTTGGACCGCACCAGCAGAAGTTTTCTTAGTTACTGCATCAGGCGGAGAGATCTCTGATGTTTTCAAATGTTCTCCTGAGCGCCTTCCATCCAAACTGGTAACTAGAAGGACCCTCTCAGAGAACTTTGCGACCATTTGCCACACTGCTAATAAATATAGTACCTACCAGTTCCTCTCATGATTAACATCAAGCATAGCTTGTACTACTTGGCTCCACCTACTGGTACTACGCAGTACCACCTTGTCCGACCATGGTGGAGACACCCAAATGTACAGCAAATGTGCTTTTTGGACTTCAAGCATTTTCAACAATACATTTGTCATCTTAATGCGATCCACATCTACATACAAGACCTTTCTAGGGACTTTTCCATTATCAATAACGTGGAGGGGCTCATTCACTGAAGCTGGAAAGGTAGGGACATTTACAGCGACCTCCACATTGTACAAGCCTAGTTTCACTTACGTCACATTGGGACGATGCTTCGTCACACAAGGCAGGGTACAATACACTATTTTGACCAGATTGTTCTGGTGGCGCTACCATCACATCCAGCTTTACACTACGAGCTTTAACAGGGTGAATAAATTGTTCACCAATCTGGTCACATACCAGGTGGGTGGTCTGCACCCACACACTCCCATTGTGTTGTGCAGTCCCTCCTTGTTCCTCCAGAGTAGTGCCAGAGCGGTCCTGGACAACCTCCAGTTCCAACACAGGGAGATCCCTGGAGGTTTCCACTGACAACCCTGCAGCTCTGCCTCTGGCGGTCACGGAAGACATCCTACTCCCATCCTTTTTAGTAAACATATTACCAACATTATTCTCAAATATGACATTTCCAGAAATACATTTCTCAACCTTTAGAGGATCACCATGACACTTAGACATAGCTGTAGCTATTATGGGTGGCCTCCTAACCACTTGAGCAGCTCCACAGCTGACCTGGGAAACCCTCCGCTCCAACACTGTGGGCTCCTGGGAGGTTTCCCTGGGCAACCCTGCAGCACCAGTCTCTGTCACTAGGGAACATGGTATATGGATTTCTTTGGTCACCCCTAGTACAGTTACATTACTCATTGGTACCCCCTGCAGGCCACGCAGACTTTTTTCCACAGTTGCCAGGGGTGACAACCGATACATTTGCAGAAAATGCAGGGCTGGTATACTTATGCACACTCATGCTCTCCTGAGCCATTGCTTGACTGGTGCTTTGTTGTCGCAGTGATGCCTCTCCCGTTGCTATGGGTGATGACCTCTCTTTGCTGGAGCGTTGCTGGCGGCCCATGATGCGATGGAACTCTCCTCTAAGAAGGATTTCCTCTTTAAACTGGTGGTAGTCATCCTGGTCCCCATCCATCAAATGGTAAACCGACTAGTACTCTATCAGTAATAAGGTTTGCAGCAATTTTGGCCACCGGTCTCTAGGCCATTTCCTCCTTACAGCGACTTTTTCAAATTTTTCCAGGAAGTCCCCAACCTCCTCTGTAGGTAGCATGGGTTGCATGTAATCAGAGGCCGAGATCATAGCCCCTTGAACTGCATCCGACTCTTTAGTCTGGTTCCGCTTGAACCACTCATTCACGGTCTCATACACCACTGGCCCCTTTTGACTGGCCCTCCTAGGTGGAGACATCTTCTCAGGCCACGCTGAGCTCACTTCCCCTTTAACTTGTTTTAACATGAACTTCTTGTGTTTTGACTGCCTCATCCTTGCAGTCACATGCACAGCAGCTTGTTACACCGTTCACTGCAGTAAAAAAAAAAAAATTCTTGCAGGTGCACTACCTGCATGCATTGCTCATTGCCTGGCTACACCTCCATACACAGCCACTGACAGTTCCTTGACAAACTCACTTCTAGCGCAGAGACCCGGATTTCACCATCTGTTTGCCTGCATTCTCCACCACTGTGACATTGGGGGATGTCTAGCTCAGTGATAGATGCGTTTTAAGTGAGTTCACAGCCAACAGGAACTAAGGTTTAAGGGCGTGGTAGCCCACTTTTATTGAAAGTAACAAAAAGATGAAAGTTCACACATGCATTTGGTTTCTTCTCCCAAAAACATCAACAAACGAAAAATGCCAATCCACCTGGCTTTTAAGTTTACTCAGCCTTGGGTGCAGTTTCTTGCTGCACAGGCCCACTCCTGGCCTCTAGGAAGGGGCTTTCCTGACACTCCAGGCTTCCATACTCCTCCAAGACTCACGGTTCCCTCTGGTCCCCAAGACTCTCTCTTCCAGGTGTCTCAGCTATAGTCTCCCCGACTCTCTCAGCTGGCCCAACTCTCTCAGTCCACTAACCTGGAACCTCTCCCACATGGAGTACCATCTCAAGGATGTTGCCTGAGTTCTTACACAGTAGCACACTTCCCTCCAGCAACTGTTGTCACACCAACTCCTTTCCCACACACACTGGGCTATGCTCAGCTCTGCCTTATAATGGGTGTGTGCACCTGGACACACACACAACCTGCAGAGCTTCTGAAAACCCGGACACATGACTGAAGACTCCATCCCTCCCAATGCTCTTTGAAGTCTTCAAGTTTCCAGCCCCAATCCAGAGAAAACTTAAAGCATAGTTTTCTCTGCTCACCAATCTTTTGATGGAACTTGTCCATTTTAAACACATTTTCACTAAGACAGGGGCTCTCACTCTCACACAATATAGTGTATACATGAGACCTGTTTTTCCCCAAAAATTATTAATTCTGTTGTGCCAGTCAAGTACTACTGCTTTGCTGCACGGTCTGGAAGACCACTCAACTAATTCCTAACTGAGCTCTAACTAATGTTGCATTCTGGTTATACTGGCATCCTGTGATCAGTTAGATCCAGTCTATCTGATGTCAAATAAAGTAAAAAAAATTGTGATCAAATGAGGAAAAAACTAAATTCTGCACACATATGTGCAGCAACTTCAATTGCCCTTGCTGTACCAGAATGGGGACCATTTTAGCAATCCCAGTCAAACAAAGATTTGCCGATCCCTAGTTGAGTCAAAGCTTACTCTGACCCCTTTTGCCTCCCATGCATCCTATTTGGCCAGTGAGGCAGCCCATCATAGTGATGTGCTAATAGGAATATATGTGAGGGGGCGGTTGAGCAAGGGAACTCCGATGCTACCAGGAAGGGTCTGCGTTGTGTCTGACCAGAACGACCCACAAACTCAGCACGGTGGAGAGGGGCATCTACATTCGTGCACTTTACGTACCTGTCAGCAGATTGTTTTCCCTGTCAAAGACCAACCAAAATGCCTTCCACTGACCCAGGTAATGTACATAAAGCCTCCCTATAACAGAAGGTATTAACCTGACATCACTTCCATATTAAGCTTTATTTGTCCCATAATCCATTAGTTCTAGATGCACAGTTGGTCCAGGGGCATTAAGAAAGAAACCTCCACGACTCTGCCCCCTATTCAAAACTAAGAAATTCTTAACTAATTACGTGTGCACATAAAGAAAACAGCATTCTGAATTAGCACCTTTAAGAAACAAGCACACTTTTCCAATAATATGTAAAAACCTGAACAGCACCAATGTGAAATCAACCATTGCACAAAATAATTGTCTACATCCCACCAGCGTAATTTCTTCCACTAATAAAAATACACATTTTCATAAACGTTTTCATTAAACAAGGTTACCGGCCCTTTAATTCCCCAGGACTGAATTGCCATGGTTCAATGCCGCCGGCAGGAATAGGGTGACATAGGGTAAAGTAATCTTCATTGTCTATTCAGAGCAGAAATTAGATTCTAGAGTCACCCGTAACAAAACAAAAGACGAGAAAAGGATTACTTTGCTTCCTTTTAACTAAAGAGCTAATATCTCCCAGCTTGGCTCCCATCATGAATTTTCTGTTCAGCGAGCTGCATTTATTCAGAAGGCACAGTATTTATTTTCCATTTCTAGTGGGTTTTCCAGATTTTTCCCCCTCTTTTATTTCATCTTTCTTCAATTTCACACACACACACACTATCCTTCCAGTTCATTGAAATACAAAGTAGATTATCGGCCCTGCTTCAGATTCCCATTGCATTCAACGTGCTCCACTTGGCTTTTTAAAAGAAAAAAACGTCTCCAGTTTATTTATCATGCTTTGCTGGAGGACACTAAGCACAACTAATATTGTATTCCATTGTTTGCTTATATCTTGAGCCATACATCCATGGCTTCATTTAATGCAGGGCAGCAAATCGAATAAAAGCAAGGCAAAGCAAAATACGAAATAAGTGCGGAGGGCTAAGTGCATTCTTACATTCAACTTTGTAAGGAGAACAAGTAAAAACACTTGCAGGGTTTAACAAATATGCAATATACTATTTTGTTTATGGTTCCTGTATTATTGTGTTCCAGAAAGCATGACCTCCCGGCATGGCTCTTTCCTTCCTAAGTGAAGAGTACATGATTGTTTTAAGAGCAGTCTTAAATCATGAGATATAGTGGAGCCCAGTAATGTAGTCAGGATATAACATGCCTGTGTGGGCTTTAAAAAATAGCTTTTAACATGTACTCCCAGAATGCTGCACTTTAGGAATACTGCGGGGGATTTACAGCTTACCTGTACTTTGCCCATTCAGGTCAAAGCAAAAGGGCCACTTTAACTCCAAAGCATTAACTCCACACATTACTCCAGTTCAAAATTCTATGCATTAACAGTTATTCCCTATTGTTACCTCAAAGTACATGTTTTTCATATCCCGATCTCGAGTAACACATAGGGGTAACACCAAGGGTGTTGTATTTCAGAATGATAGGTCTGTTCACTCATTTCTATTTTTTGTGAACCTGGAAGTGTTCAGCTCTGAGCCCTTCTTGGTTCACAGCTATCAGATAATGGCTGACTTTTTTAGGGTAGAATAAATAAGTCTAGTGTTAAATGACACAATGGTCACTATGTTTGTTATATTTCCATTATTTTGTCTATAGCTTGCCTCGGTGGTTTGAGTGGGTAGGTGCTGTCCTGCTTGACCCCTCTACCGAATGTGCAAAGTTGGCCTGATGTAAGGCCCATGGGTTGTTTGACCTATTTGTGGACTATAAATGAATATGTCTCTCAACACCAGTCTTCTTATAGTTGACCACTCTGTTACAGTTTCTAATACCCATCGGTGGATCTCCATGGATTTATATGGCACATAGGTAAATTCGGTAAAAAATCTATGGGTTTTTATTAGTAGAAAAACTAAAAATACATTTATACAAAACTTGTCATTATAATGATCATTGATACATGACCCGGAGTAGTGCTCATATCTCACTTCCAAAAGCTACAGTAGTATAGACAGACTCAAAATTATTATAAGAGATAAATATCCAACAATCAAAATTGCATTTGGTTGAACAGTGTATGTAGAAAGTGGGTAGCCTTAATCCGGGGTCCAGTATGTAGAAACGTAGTCTTGCTCTGTTCTACATGTTTCGCATGTCGTGATGCTTCTTTAGGAGCATAATAGTAAACAGGCCGTATTGAATGATGCAAGATGGCCCTGAGTACCAGTATACTGGCAACCTATCTAAAAAAGATAGCCAGTTGGGTCAATAGAAATCATAATAAACAGCAGCAGGGTAATTTAGGGAAGAACGGGCTGCTGGTAAGCAGAAGAAAGGGGTTCCCTCCAGGTGTATAGAGCTAAAGACGCCAGGGGGTGTGCATCGGTCAGAGCCTGGTGCGTAGAATGGGCAGAGATTAATCTGTCCACAGTATAACCCCCAAATACGGTACAGTGACCAAGCTGTAATCTTGGACCATACGTCTAATTAGCAGACCTGTGAGGAGCCTCTCCTGTGCGCTTATTATGATTTCTATTGACCCAACTGGCTATCTTTTTTAGATAGATTGCCAATATACTGGTACTCAGAGCCGTCTTGCATCATTCAATACGGCCTGTTTACTATTATGCTCTTGAAGAAGCGTCACGACACGCGAAACATGTATTAACATGTTAATAAAGACCCATAGATTTTTTACCGAATTTACCTATGTGCCGTTTAAAGTCCATCTTTTAGTTCAAGCAGTGTTCCTCCATAATTATCGGGACGTTGGCACATTTATACCAGTGCATCCACAGTGTCACCCTGTGAGGATGCACGTTTAAGCATTCCCTTTCTCCATGGATTTATGTCTTAATTCCTTACCCTTAAAATATGTCACCATTGTTGATTTCTTGTTCACTATTTATATTGTCAGAGCCATTTTCCACTCTTTTGTATTACATTATATTGTTTTACTGTAATTCTGAAAATGTAATAGAAAGATTGAAACAGATTATGGCTGGCTTTGGACAAGAATGTAAACAAATTGAGTACTGTCTGTACTTGATTTGCTTGCAAGCAGTGCAGAGAAGAAACAATTCTATTAAAATCCATCAATTAAACCCCTGCTATCTCCATAAAAAGGACCTAAAGTAGCATATCCCCATTCCACATGTTCCTGGAGATGGCTTAAAGTGGGTGGCAAGTGGGTGCTGCAGCAACTAACAGCTGTATATGCAGTAAAAGCATGCTTATTATACTCACTGTGAGTGAGCTTATTATACTCACTGTGGGGTTATTCCTCTGCATTGTGTAAAAAGGCTGTTTGATCCTGTATGCACAGATCCTCCTCTTAGTTGCATTGTCTCCAAAACATGTCAGAATTAGTGATGAGCTGAACACCCCCGGGTTCGGTTCGCACCAGAACCCGCGAACGGACCGAAAGTTCGCACGAACTTTAGAACCCTATTAAATACAATGGATGCGAACGTTTGAAATCTAAAGTGCTAATTATAACGACTATTATGCATGTTATTGTCCTAAAAAGGGTTTGGGAACCCGGGTTCTGCACCAGGGGACATGTATCAATCCAAAAAAAAGTTTTAAAAACGGCCGTTTTTCTGGAGCAGTCATTTTAATGATGCATAAAGTGAAAAAAAAAAAGTCAAATATTCCTTTAAATATCGTACCTGGGGGGTGTCTAAAGTATGCCTGTGAAGTGCCACTTGTTTCCCGTGTTTAGAACTGTCCCTGCACAAAATTAAATTTCTAAAGGAAAAAAAGCCATTTAAAACTGCTTGCGGCTTTAATGTAATGTCTGGTCCCGGTAATATGGATGAAAATCTTTAAGAAAAATGGCATAGCTACCCCATCACAGCCCCCCCCCCCCTACCCCAGCCCATTACCAGCCCCTTTGGGTCTTGTATGGATATTAAGGGGAACCCCGCACACAAAATAAAAAAGGCCCTATATACTCTGAACAGCCGTATACAGGCGGTGCATACAAGACAGGGACTGTAGGTTTGTTCTTATGTAGAATCTGTTTGTAATTTTGAACAGGTACATTGTTTAAGTGTAGCTCCAGCCAAAAAATCTATTTTTAAGCTTTTTGGAAAACATAGGGAAGGGTTATCACCCCTGTAACATTTGTTTTGCTGTCAGTGTGCACCTGTTCAGAACAGTTCACCTCACTTTCCGTCCTAATGACAAATGTTTTTTGAAAATTTGGGGTTTTTATTGAAACAAGAATTGGTGATAAAGCATCAGTGGAGAGGAGCCATTTTTTTCCCATATTAACTCTTACAGGAGAGAATTTGCCTTCCTAGAGGTAGATTTCCTCTCACTTCCTGTTGTATCCTTCCGTTTGCAAGGAGGAGTCGTTTGCAAGTTGGATGTTTGAAAGTAGGGGCCTGCCGTATATACTCAGCTGAAATTTGCCCCTTACATGTTGGTGTTGTCACAACTTGGGCCCTGCTGTGAATTATTAGATCAAGAATTGTAATTGCATGCCCCTGTTGAACAGGGGCTGAAAAATTGGGCCTTTGGTGGTGGTGGTGGTGGTGTTGACACAACACTGTAAGGCCTCACAGTTACTCTTGGTGGGCCTTTGGTGGTGGTGGTGGTGGTGTTGGTGGGCGCAGTAATGGGCCCTGCTGTGAATTATTAGATCAAGAATTGTAATTACATGCCCCTGTTAAACAGGGGCAGAAAAATTGGGCCTTAGGCACTGGTGCCACAACATTGCAACCCCTCACAGATACTGTACTTGGAGCACAGCAATGAGCCCTGTTGCAAACTATTGCATCAAAAATTGTAATTACATGCCCCTGTTAAACAGGGGCTGAAAAATTGGGCCTTAGCCACTGGTGCTGATGCCACGACACTGCAACCTCTCCCAGATACTCTAGTTGGAGTGCAGGAATGAGCCCTGCTGCAAAGCATTGCATAAAAAATTGTAATAACACGCCCCTGTTAAACAGGGGCTGAAAAATTGGGCCTTAGCCACTGGTGCTGGTGCCACGACACTGCAACCTCTGCCAGATACTCTAGTTTGAGTGCAGGAATGAGCCATGCTGCAAAGCATTGCATAAAAAATTGTAATTACATGCCCCTGTTAAACAGGGGCTGAAAAATTGGGCCTTAGCCACTGGTGGCGGCACCCAGAAACAAAAATGTTCTTCCAAGCTATCATCATCAATCGGATCATTGAGGAGGAGGAGGATAGTCAGTCAACATAACAGGAAAGTCTCTCAGCATCAGCATCAGTCTTGAAGGGATGTGACATTTGAAAATAAATTAGTCTGTTATATCAGCTTCAGGTGTTTGGTAGCTGGTGGTGATCCAAGACTGGTTCATCTTTATGAAGGTCAGTCGATCAACAGAGTCGGTGGACAAGCGCACCCTGTGATCCGTGACAAATCCTCCAGCAGCACTGAATGTGCGTTCTGAAAGAACGCTGGATGCAGGACAGGCCAGTAGCTCAATTGCATACTGTGCAAGCTCTGGCCAGTGATCCATCCTCAAGACCCAGTAAGCCAGAGGATTTTCGGTGGGGAAGGTGTCCAAGTCTGACCTTGCCCCTAGGTATTCCTGCACCATGTATATCAGACGCTGGCGATGGTTGCTGGAACCGATCATACCTTGGGGCTGCGGACTAAAGAATTGTCTGAACGCATCGGTCAGACGGCCACCTTCCCCACCGCTCCTTCTTTGACTGACCGAAGCCTCAGCAACTCGTTGTCCAGGACCAGGAGTTTGTAACCTCCCAGTCTCTGGGAACGCGTTGCACAGACCTTTCTGCAAGGCCTCCCGGAGTTGTCTCATCCTCTGCTCCCTCTGCGATGGTAAGATAAGGTCCGCAACCTTACCCTTGTACCGTGGATCAAGGAGAGTGGCCAGCCAGTAATGGTCCCCTCCTTGATCCGAAGAATACGAGGATCCTTCCACAGACTTTGCAGGATCAGGGAGGCCATGCAGCGTAGGTTAGCTGAGGCATTCGGTCCGGAGTCCTCTGGGTCACTAAGGACGACATGATCCGCAGCCACCTCCTCCCAGCCACGTACAAGTCCACTGGTTTCTTGGGACTGTAAATCATCCCTAAAAGACTGCTGCTGATGATGCTGAGTGCCAGGCTCCACCTCCATGCTGACACAATCCTCCTCCTCCTCCTCCTCTTCTTCCTGTGTGATGGGTGGGACAGAAGGAACACTGTCTGGGTAAAGGGGGCCTTGAGAGGCAAGGAAGTCCTCCTCTTCCTGCCTCTGTTCTGCCTCAAGTGCCCTGTCCATTATTCCACGCAGCGTATGTTCCAACAGGTGGACAAGAGGTACAGTGTCACTGATGCATGCACTGTCACTGCTCACCATCCTCGTGGCCTCCTCAAATGGTGCCAGGACAGTGCGTGCATCCCTGATCATGCCCCACTGGCGTGGTGAAAAAAACCCGAGCTCCCCTGACCCTGTCCCGGTGCCGTAGTCGCACAGGTACTCATTGATGGCCCTCTGCTGCGTGTGCAGCTGCTGCAGCATGGCCAACGTTGAGTTCCACCTGGTGGGCATGTCACATATAAGGCGGTTATTGGGCAGGTTCAACTCCTTTTGCAGCTCAGCCAGGTGAGCACTGGCATTATAAGATCTGCGGAAATGCACACAGACTTTCCTGGCCTGTCTCAGGACATCCTGTAAGCCTGGGTACCTGCCCAAGAACCGCTGCACCACCAGGTTAAGGACGTGAGCCACACAGGGCACATGGGTCAGTTGTCCCTGTCGGAGAGCGGAGAGGAGGTTGGTGCCATTGTCGCAAACTACCATTCCTGGCTTAAGCTGGCGTGGCGTCAACCACCTCTCGGCCTGCCCCTGCAGAGCAGACAGAACCTCTGCCCCAGTGTGGCTCCTTTCCCCCAAACACACCAGCGCAAGCACGGCATGGCATCTTTTTGCCTGCGTACTTGCGTAGCCCCTTGAACGCCTACGGAGCACCGCTGGTTCCGAGGACAAAGCACAGGAAGAGGCCACGGAGGAAGAAGAAGAGGAGGGGGTGGAGGACATAGGTGTGTCACAACCAGTAGTAGCATTTTGGAGGCGTGGCGGTGGAACAACCTCCAACACTACTGCACCTTGTCCTGCATCCTTCCCAGCTGCCAAAAGAGTGACCCAATGGGCCGTGAAAGAAAGGTAACGTCCCTGTCCATGCCTGCTGGACCATGAGTCAGCAGTAATATGCACCTTACCGCTGACCGCCCTGTCCAGCGAGGCCAAGACATTGCCTTCCACATGCCGGTAGAGAGCCGGAATCGCCTTCCATGAGAAAAAGTGGCGTTTGGGAACCTGCCACTGAGGAACCGCACATTGCACAAACTCACGAAAGGGGGCCGAGTCTACCAACTGAAAAGGCAGCAGTTGAAGTGCTAGCAATTTAGCCAAGCTAGCATTCAACCGCTGGGCATGTGGATGGCTGGGAGTGAACTTCTTTCGACGGTCCAGCAGCTGGGGCAGGGAAATTTGCCTGCTAGAATCGGACGTTGGTGTACTGCTAGCAGAGTGCCTGCAAGTACTTGGCTGTGACACACCTAATTCTACACCTTCATTCCTCTCAGAGCAGGTTTCAGAGAGGACTGAAGGTATAGTGGGGTTGGAGATCCCAGCTGATGCAGTGCAAGAAGAGGTCAGCTTTGTTCTTTAAGGTAGGCTTGCCAACGAGCTGCATGGCAGGTCAACATATGTCTGGTCAAGCATGTGGTGCCCAAGCGGGTGATGTTTTGGCCACACGATATACGCTTGAGACATATGTTGCAAACAGCAGCTGTGCGATCTGATGCACTCGACTCAAAAAAGGCCCACACCAAAGAACTTTTTGAATAACGGGCAGAGGCAGCGCCCTGCACAGGCGGAGCTCTGCGGTGTGATTCCGTCGGTGTGCTGCCCTTATGCTGGCCCCCCGAGGGCATCCTGCCTCGTTGGAGATGTGCCTCCTCCTCATCCTCCTCCTCCTCCTCCTCTCTCCTATTAGGCACCCACGTGGAGTCAGTGACCTCATCATCCCCTCCCTCCTCATTACTGGAGCCAATCTGGCAGTATGCTGCAGCTGCTGGAACATGACTGCCAGATTGGTGTCCTTCTTGAGCATCCCCTCTCTCTGCTCTCACGCTACTGCCTTCCTCTAGCTGGGTATCATCATCAGACCCTTCGAAACGCTGGGCATCCTCCTGGAGCATGTACCCAACACTGTGCTCAAACAGTTCGGGGGACTCCTCAGGAGGACATGGTTGGTCTAGGGAAGGAGTGACTGATGATGACATTGATACCAGGGAAGAGGACGCTTTGGCAGCTGCTTTGCCATTACCTTGAGCCTGGGTGAGAGAGGATGAGGAGGATGAGGAGGGCTTGGTCATCCACTCTACCAAGTCTTCGGCATGATGCGGCTCAACACGTCCAGCTGCCGAAAAGAAGGACAGGCGTGTCCCGTGGCCACGTGCTGATGGCGATGCACCGCGTCCCCGACCAGCACTGTTGTCTCTAGAAACAGAGCCTACTTGCCCTCTTTTATTGGCTCCTGACTGTCTGCCTCTCCTTGTTTGCCTTCCAGACATTCTAATTGCCTGCAGGGAAATGGGAAAACCAGCAATACAGGCTAAGTTCAGGTGTAATATGGTCAGGAGGCACACTCCGCCTGCTGCAAGTGCCGCAAAATCCTGTTGGTGTAACACACCAGGAAAAAGCAGCAATACAGGCAAAGTTCAGGTGTAATATGGTCAGGAGGCACACTCCGCCCGCTGTAAGTGCCGCAAAATCCTGTTGGTGTAACACAACAGGAAAAAGCAGCAATACAGGCTAAGTTCAGGTGTAATATGGTCAGGAGGCACACTCCGCCCGCTGTAAGTGCCGCAAAATCCTGTTGGTGTAACACACCAGTAAAAAGCAGCAATACAGGCTAAGTTCAGGTGTAATATGGTCAGGAGGCACACTCCGCCCGCTGTAAGTGCCGCAAAATCCTGTTGGTGTAACACACCAGGAAAAAGCAGCAATACAGTCTAAGTTCAGGTGTAATATGGTCAGGAGGCACACTCCGCCCGCTGTAAGTGCCGCAAAATCCTGTTGGTGTAACACACCAGGAAAAAGCAGCAATACAGGCTAAGTTCAGGTGTAAGATGGTCAGGAGGCACACTCCGCCCGCTGTAAGTGCCCCGAAATCCTGTTGGTGTAACACACCAGGAAAAAGCAGCAATACAGGCTAAGTTCAGGTGTAATATGGTCAGGAGGCACACTCCGCCCGCTGTAAGTGCCGCAAAATCCTGTTGGTGTAACACACCAGGAAAAAGCAGCAATACAGGCTAAGTTCAGGTGTAATATGGTCAGGAGGCACACTCCGCCCGCTGTAAGTGCCGCAAAATCCTGTTGGTGTAACACACCAGGAAAAAGCAGCCATGCAGGCTAAGTTCAGGTGTAATATGGTCAGGAGGCACACTCCGCCCGCTGTAAGTGCCGCAAAATCCTGTTGGTGTAACACACCAGGAAAAAGCAGCAATACGGGCTAACTTCAGGTGTATAATGTGCAGGAGGCTTAGCAACAATGACACTGACACTGTCCCCTGCCTATCCTTCTCTCTCCCTGCACACAAGGTTTAGCAAAGAATATGACACTGACACTCTCCCTGCCTATCCTTCTCTCTCCCTGCACACAAGGTTTAGCAAAGAATATGACACTGACACTGTCCCCTGCCTATCCTTCTCTCTCCCTGCACACAAGGTTTATCAAAGTATATGACACTGACACTCTCCCTGCCTATCCTTCTCTCTCCCTACACACAAGGTTTAGCAAAGAATATGACACTCTCCCTGCCTATCCTTCTCTGTCCCTACACACAAGGTTTAGCAAAGAATGGATTTGACACTGTCCCTGCCTATCCTTCACTTTCCCTGCTCCGGAACACACTACACGAGGCCGCTGCGCTGGCGGCCTTTTATAGTGTGGGGCGTGTACTAAACCCCCTCAGCTATAATTGGCCACAGGCATCCTGCCTGTGGCCAATCATTGCTCTCCTCGCTGCCGGCGCTGTGATTGGCCAAGCATGCAGGGTCACAGTGCATGCTTGGCCAATCACAGCGCCGGGATTACACTGCGATGGTGCAGTGTATTGTGGGCCGTTCGCGTCACTCGAATTTGGCGCAAACGGCCCAAATTGTTCGTTGTTCGCCGAACGCGCGACTCGAACACCGAGCTCATCCCTAGTCAGAATAAGACAGAGTTACTGGAGTCAGGCTGCACATGCTCAGTTTGCTGGATAGTTTTTATTTTTCTTGGGAGAGTGCATGTGATCAGCACAGGGCCAATCAGGACTGTCCAGACAGAGGGTCATGGGTCCTGCATCCTGATAGGACAGCCAGTGCAGTATATATAGTGAATAATGATATAGTAAATGCAGGGTCCTGGATTTAGTAACAGGTAATTTTTCTCTGGTGTGCGCTGATGAGGCTGCTCTAATGGGCACTAATAGGCTGCACTGATGGGCACTGATGAGACAGCACTGATGAGGCAACACTGATGGGCATTGATGGGTGCTGATAGGCTGCACTGATGAGGCGGCACAGGTGGGCACTGGTGAGGATACACTGGTAGGCAGCACTGATGGACACTGATGGGTGGCATTGGTGGGCACTGATAAATGACACTGATGGGCACTGATAGGTGGCACTAATGGGCACTGGTAGGCGGCACTAATGGGCACTGGTAGGCAGCACTGATATGTGAAATTGATTAGGAGGCACTGATGGGCACTGATTGACAGCACTTATGGGCACTGATTGGCAGCACTGGCGGGCACAGATTGGCAGCGCTGGTGGGCACAGATTGGCAGCACTGGTGGGCACTGTTGAGACAGAAGCCGATTATCAGCTCTCTTCTCCCCTCCTTACGCTGTCAGAGTGAGGAAAGAAATGCTGATAACCAGGTTCTGTTTACATCGTGATCAGCTGCGATTGGACACAACTGATCATGTGGTAAAGAGCCGCTGATTGGCTCTTTACATCAATCTGTGATCAACGGTGTCCGGAGGACACTGTGATCACAGGGCGCGCCGCTCGCACGCCGCAGCGGGCGTGTGGGGGGCGCGAACATGGCTGGCTGTCCATGCTGAACAACTGGCTGTCCATGCTGTAGCTGTCATTCAGCTATAGCATGGTCGGCAAGTGGTTAAACACAACTCAAAGTATATATCACCAGCACAAATGCATCTTCAAAATATCATCCAAAACTTTATTAAAGCAATCACATCACAATAATAAATTGTAATGTTTCAGGGCCACCAAGGACCTCTTCCTCACATGCCTAATGCACTGACAGGTCAGCCCTATTTGAGAGTAAATAAAGTTAGGTGAAAAAATATACTAAGCTCTGGAGCAACTGCACTTGCACAATGCAACTGTCCTTTGTAAAGTGCACAGTCTATTTGCCTTTAGTAAATCAACCCCATTATGTTTACTGCACATTTAGGTTTGAAAAACAGTTGCACAAATCTTGTGCAACATAAAAAAAAAATTTTCTACATTTTCTCTGCTTTCAGACAAGATAGAGAGGAAATAATTTAGGGTTCCAGACTACATACATCTGGCAGTGTGTATCTAGTCAGAAACCTTGCACCAAATTCATGAAAACTCAGTGACATTTTCATTGTTAGTATGGTCACGTGTGACAAATTCAAGTACTTCCTATTTGCAACATCTTTACTGTATGGTGCTATTGTAGCAACAGATTCAAGTAAACAAATAAGACCTACTAACCAAAGTGTTACTAAACCCACAACGGTAAAATCAGCCTATATTTGCAGTAAAGCATGCTTGTTATACTCACTGTGGAACCTAAGGGGTTAATACTCTGTATTGTGTAAAAAGGCTGTTTGATCCTGTCTTCTCGGATCCTCCCCTTCTTTCACTGTCTCCAATCCATCTCCTAATAAGACAGAGCCTTTGAAGTCACTCTGCACATGCTCAGTTTGATGTGTATGGCTAGAGAGTTTTTATTTTCTTGGAAGGGTGCATGTGATCAGCACAGGGCCAATCAGCACTGTCCAGACAGAGGGTCAGGGGTCCTGCAGCCTCATAGGACAGTCAGAGGAGAATGAAAACTCCTCCTACAAGCTTTAACCACCAGGCACCAATAGAAGTCACAAGACTGCTATATACTGCTGATGAGAAAAGGTATTTAGCAGTTTATATTTACTATAATAATTGCATTCCCATGTTCTGTGTACTGTGGGAGACCAGATATAGTGAATGCAGGCTCCTGGGTTTAGTAACACTTTATTGTAGATAAGACCTGTTCCGTGTTGGAGCAGATTGTATGTTATTGTGTCGCATTCCTTGAGACAATTCTGCTGCAAAAATTGTGTTTACTTTGATCTGAAACTGATATTTGATATATTTCCCTGTTGCTCCCAACTTCTCCAAATCGCGTCCTTGCCTTTAAAACTCCATCACTTCACAGGGGAGATGCATGCAATAGTTCTCTCAGAGTTGCAACAGATTCATATACACCCTATAGACAAATACATAAATCTGACACAAGTTCTGTCATTTGTCCTACTACTGCAAGACACATTTCTAAAGAGAATCCACAACACTCTTTATGAAATCCTAGGATAATGTTTTGGGGTTTGCAAAGTATCCTAAATACCCATTTTAATTAAAACTTTTTTGCATGATTTTCTGGGTGGAAAAGTAATGCTAAGGTAGTTAAAGTCACTCTATTGCTTAAAAAAAAAAAAAAAAAAAATCTGTAATGGATACCTGCATTCTCCACTAGGTGCTATTGTTCTATCTGCTGGCCCCCAGTAGGACACAGTAGTGATAAAGAGCTGGCAGGAGGAATCATAGTGCATGACTGGAAACCATGTACCTAACACCAGGGCCGGGACAAGAGGTGGGCAGAAGGGGTGGCTGCCCTGGGCGCAGCATGTATTGTAGGGATGGAGGCTCTGCAAATTCCTCTCCTGGGAGGTTACCGTGTGGGCGCGCTCCTGAGTCCAGCATTTGCGTCCATAGACACGAATGCCAGACTCGGCCCCGCCCTCCGGCGGCCGCATCATTGGATTTGATTGACAGCAGCAGGAGCCAATGGCTGTGCTGCTATCAATCTATCCAATCAAGAGCCGAGAACCGGGGCAGAGGGACGGCGCGTCCCCGGCGTTGGAAATTCCAGGGCACAGGTAAGTAAAACGGGGGGGGGTGGCTGGGGGGCCAGTGACTGCCAAGGTGTTTTTTCACCTTAATGCATAGGATGCATTAAGGTGAAAAAACACAAGCCTTTACATCCCCTTTAATAAATAAAAAATATAACTGCATTAATTGATGTTAACCATTGTATGCCTGAAGTTTAGCTTTAAAGTGGTTGTAAAGGCCGAAGGTTTTTTACCTTCATGCCTTCTATGCATGAAGGTAAAAAAAACTTTGGTATCTCCACCCTCAGCCCCCCTAGTATTCACCTGAGCCCCCTCTCAATCCAGCAATATGCATAGGAGCCTCGGCTTTCCTTGGTCTCTCTCTCTTCATTGGCTAAGACACAGCAGTGGGAGCCATTGGCTCCCACTGCTGTCAATCACAGCCATTGAGCCAATGAGGAGAGAGCAGGGGTGGTGTTTAATGGAGGCATAGACATAGGTTTGGGAGCGAGGATGCAGCAGTGCCCCCATAACAAGTGGCTTGCTATTGTGGGGCTGGTCAAGGGGGAGGAGTCAGGAGCGCCGGCGGAGAACCCGAGAAGAAGAGGATTGGGGCTGCTCTTTGCAAAACCACTACATGTTTGTTTTTCTTTTTTTTTTTAAAACACACAAAACCTTTAATATCACTTTAAGGACTGTGCTGAACATTTAGCAACCCATATGAACTAGCCAACCAACCTATCAATTTATCAACCAACCAACCAACTTTCACAAGCGATGAAAAAATAATTGCTGCGGTTTACTGAACTTTGGGACTGTTTATTCAATAAAATCAGAAAGAGATTTTGTTTTTCTGCCATTGCATATTATATGTAGCCAGTTTACATGCAAATTGTGCATATTTGTTATATAAAAGGGGGTCATAAGGAGAAACCATGAACAGCCTCAACTCCTTTAGCAAATCAACCCCATTGTTTTTGACAGTATAGAGTTCTGCTGGATGCTGTGTTCCAGCAATTCCTTTATATAGGGTTTCTGTCTAATGAAACAAAGCAAGCCAATTAGTTGCATTTTAAAATACTTTTAATTATTGTTTTATAAATAATAAACCTAACTACAAAACCAACCAATCAACTTTTAATAACTGGACACAAGTAATGGAAAAATGGTTGATGTGGATTACTGAACTTTGGAACCGTTTATTAAATAAAACCAGAAAGGGCTTTTGTTTTTCTGACATTGCACAATATTTGTGGCCAGTTTACGTGCAAATTGTGCATATGTTTTTATGTTAAAATTTTTAAACTGTGTGTTTGCCTTTTCTAATAGAAGATTTTATTTTCATTTTCATTCATTTTTAATTTTAAACACATTATTTCAAGGAGATTCAGGAAAAACAACGGGGACAACAATAAGGTCACAATAATTACATAAAATTATAAATAAATCCAAAATAATTAGATACCGAGCTGAACTGAAAGTAGACTGATAATATTTCTTTATGTTTAATATTTAATGTTGCTGTATAAAGATATTAGGTGCTAATTGATGCATTTGTTTGCTACATAATTTCAAAGCCTTGCATCAGTAGCTATTATATTACAGACATTGAAGCGGAATATTTTAAACCTGAAGTCATTAATCTTACATTTTCACCTTTTACTAAGGGCAGTAAAATCCAATAGAAGGTGAATTGCATTGCTGACAACACCGGTCAAACGAGAGGAGGGGAAATTAACAAATCTCTACATTTGAAAAAGCACACCGGAATAGAAAAATGTATTTCCAGTAGATTTGTCTTTTAAAAGGAGCCCTTTATAGTCCTCATTATTAAGCTGCTTTTATGTATGACTCTTACATTGTAATTGTGCTATTTGTTGCAGTGTGCTCAATAACTTGGTCCATAACCAACCGATCATTATACATAACAACGGAACATTAATACACCTTGTTTACCAAGACTGCTATTCGGAGCACTTAAAAATATTATCCCTGTAGAAAGATAATAGTTTTTTTTTTTTTCCCCCACAGATTGCTTACTTATTTTTCAAATGTACCTTAACCACATAAGGACCGCCTAACGCCGATATACATCGGCAGAATGGCACGGCTGGGCATAAGCACGTACAGGTACGTCCCCTTTAAGATGCCCAGCCGTGGGTTGCGCTCACGACCCGGTCGCCGCCGGTGTCCTGCGATCGGGTCACAGAGCTGAAGAACGGGGAGAGGTAAGTGTAAACAAACCTTTCTTCGTTCTTCCTAGTGGCAGTGTCACTGATCATCTGTTCCCTGTCATAGGGAACGACGATCAGTGACGTCACAAGCCACGCCACGCCCCCACACAGTAAGAATCACTCATCAGGTCACACTTAACCCCTTCAGCGCCCCCCCTACAGGTTAACCCCTTCACTGCCAGTGTCATTTTCACAGTAATCAGTGCATTTTTATAGCACTGATCGCTGTAAAAATGACAATGGTCCCAAAATGGTGTCAAAAGTGTCTGATGTGTCCGCCATAATGTCGCAGTCACGATAAAAATCGCTGATCGCCGCCATAACTAGTAAAGAAAATAATTATTAATAAAAATGCCCTAAAACAGTCCCCTATTTTGTAGAAGCTATAACTTTTGCGCAAACCAATCAATAAATGATTTTTCTTACCAAAAATATGTAGAAGAATACATATCGGCCTAAACTGAGGAAAAAAAATGTTTATATATTTTTGGGGGATATTTATTATAGCAAAAAGTAAAAAATATTGCATTTTTTATAAAATTGTCGCTCTATTTTTGTTTATAGCGCAAAAAATAAAAACCGCAGAGGTGATCAAATACCACCAAAAGAAAGCTCTATTTGTGGGAAAAAAAGGACGTCAATTTTGTTTGGGAGCCACGCCGCACGACCGTGCAATTGTCAGTTAAAGCGACAAAGTGCCGAATCGCAAAAAGTGGCCTGGTCTTTAACCAGCCAAAATGGTCCGAGTCTGAAGTGGTTAAAGTGACCTTGTGCTCAGACTAAGAATACATAAAGTACTTATTTTTAGTCTGAAAAAGCAATAAAAGCACTTTAAAACAAGCTCTCATTCCAGTGGCATAATAACAGCCATGGCAGCCAATGCAGCGGCTGAGGGTAAACATTTTTTTTGGGGGGGAGGGGCGCTATCTGAGCTCAATGTGGGCCCACTACCAGCAGTAGCCTTTTCATCAGTATCAGCAGTATTATCAGTATGAGCCAAGCAATCAAGGCAATCACTCACACGACCACCCTACTGCTGCCGAATCTGCAAGCTGGGTCGATCCGGTCCAAGCTCCCCCATCCTCCCCTCCTCCTCATCCAAACGCCCCATGAAGGGGCACTGCTGCAAATACAAAACCAAACCTTCCTTCCCCTCGAGACACCTCGCCTGCCTCCACATTGCCCAGCACCTGACAGCCAAACGACAATCTGCGGAGCGTGAACGAGACTCGCAGAGAACAATTTCAATCACACAAGACCAAAAACACAAAAGAAACATTGATTTGCCAAAATCAAATGTGGGAGGGCTTGGGGCGCAGTGCTCTGCACCCCTAGGACAATCTGAAACAAGCCAACTAGAGCTCAGCCTCAAATCACTTGCCCTTCAAAAGTCTACGGACTCAATAGACACCCATTAGTCCGGTGCCCCACAAACACATATGAAAGAAAAACTGTTTCCTTTCCTCTTTTAATAAATGACTATTTGACCAACAGTGGAATAGACTTGTACGACTAAACTACAGGCATACCCCACTTTTAAGTACACAATGGGACCAGAGCATGTATGTAAAACGAAAATGTACTTAAAGTGAAACAATACCCTTTTTCACTTCTAGGGTGTAGTGGGGTCTCAGTGGCTGTAGTGGGGGTCTCAGTGGCTGTAGTTGAGGTCTCAGGGGCTGTAGTGGAGGTGTCAGGGGCACACTGGAACAGGGCAGGCTATGCTCCCGGAGCTTCAGCTCCTTCTACTGCGGCTGCAAAATGTATGTACAGTACTTGTGAGGCACTTTACATACACTCGCGGGTATGTCCTTACTTGCGAGTGTATGTAAAGTGAGTGTACTTAAAGTGGGGTATGCCTGTACTTCACCTCTTTACCAATTTACGATATATATATTTACCCAACTTTCAACATGTGAAAGCAGCCCTCCTCCCCGGCAAACGCAGAGAGGAGCGGCGCCCCTGTATCCCTTATTGACCGGCCACCATTTCTAGCTACTATGGGGCCTGTGGGTGAAAGGGTAAGCCATGAGAAGGGATCTTGAGGCAAATTAAACATAGAAAGTCTGTGTGAATATGGAAGCAAGTACTGTATTATTAAGGATTGCAGAAGTTGCTGTTGACACTGACCCAATACCTTCTGTGAGTTTTCCTATCAAGAACACATGACATCAGACTCGCTGGAGGAGACTTCAGAAATGCTGTCACTAGTCTCCCTTTGCGTGCTGTGCAGTGAGGAGAATTTGTTTAGCTGGTAGATATGCCCCCAGAACTTCTGGTCATCCTGGCCAGCACTGAAATTAACCCTGAATACCTAATGTGATCAGGCTATAAAAATCCCAGCATGTCTCCTCAGCTAAAAACTGACCGCTGTTTATAGTTCACAGTCTGTTTTACCACTTGCATTAAGATAAAAAAACATCTGTGTGTAGCAGCCCCCCTCAGCCCCCCTAATACTTACCTGAGCTTCCTCTCTATCCAACGATGTACACGAGTGCCTCAGCCATCTGGGACTCTCCCTCCCGATTGGCTGAGACACAGTATCGTTGCCATTCTGTTAATCAAAGTCAGTTAGCCAATCAGGAGAGAGGGGGGCAGGGCCGAAACCGCGGCTCCGTGTCTGAATGGACACACGGCGCTGCAGCTCGGCTCTTGTGCCCCCATAGCAAGCTGCTTGCTGTAGGGGCACTCGACAGGAGGGAGGGGCCAGGAGCAACAAAGTGGGACCCGAGAAGAGGAGGACCGGGGCTGCTCTGTGTAAAACCACTTCACAAAGTGGATAACTATGACATGTTTGTTATTTTTAAAGAAAAAAAAAACGCGACTTTAGTATCGCTTTAAGGTTAAGGAGTTATTGCGTGCAGGTATACAAACAATTGTGTCATAATGTATTATACAGCAATTCCATTATTATTGTTACTACAAGTGTTGTTTGTTTTACTTACTAATATTCCTGACTGAGAACCACACATATTGCATAATTGGACAGAATGGTTTGAAAGCTCCTGGCAGCCCTGTCTGATGAGATAATTCGGGCCAAAGCAGCTTCAGCGATTTCCTTTAAAAATTCTACAGGGGACATAAAATAGAAGGTGGGACCTGGTGGCACTGGGTGCATTATAACAGCAGAAGTATATATAAGGCACAAACTGTATTTGGAGCAGCCTTTGGGACCTTTCTTCCTGGAGCCTTTCCAAAATCCTAACCACCAGAAAGAAAATCAAGGTCACCAGAACTAGTGTACCCATTGGAAGATTTCCTCTCTTTTAGTGTTCTTGATGTCAACCCAAAATGTGGGATTTTCTTTTTCTTTCACCCTTGGTGTTAAGGGTAAATAGGAGAAAAAGAGAGGGTGAATCTTGCTAACGGGACGTTTTGCTTTTAGTCACATTTTAAGGTTTGGGTATAGCGGTGAGTGGTTAGAACCCTTATTAGGTTCTTATTGCTGTATGTGTCCCTGTTAGGGAGATCCACTCTCTCAGTTTGTCCTGGTCACCATTGTAAATTGAAAGTGAGGTAGAAACCAAAGTTTTGAGTTGCCACTAATGGAGGAACAGCTGGGGAAATCTTCCAGTGGGGACAGTTGTTCCAGTGATAACTGTCTAAGAAGATTTTTCTATTTTGGAGAAAAAAAGAAAAAAAAAAAACTTCCTTTTGTGTCTACACAACAACAAGTGAAGCAAAATTTCCCCAATAGGGCATAGATGGGGGAAAAAAAAAGTAGATTTAATTATGCTTTAAGATTTTGGCTACATTTAGGCTAACTGTGTTTACATGTCTTATGGTCTCAGTGATCTCCAGTACTTATAGCCTGTTGTTTCTGTAAATCAGTGGTGGTCCCATATCTGTACTGTCCATCTTTACAGAAAAAAGCAGGAAGAACAGCAGGCTATTTTTAAAAGATGAAATGAGCGTATTAGCGCAGTTCGGTCTACTGTAACATGCACTGATGATCTTCCTAAATGCTCTTGAACTGGTCATAAAAGTGCTCAGGAATGTAATGTGTTCATCAGTCTTGTAGTGAGATTATTTTTCCTACTGAAGATAAATGTATATTTCTATGTCCCTGGCACAGTTAATGCTCCTCATAGCTTCACAGTCCACCTTGATGAATATGAGTTGATGTCTTCAGAGCTGCTTTCTCTCGCTGCTCAGGATTGCACTCAGCTAGGGTACTTAAACCTGATTGCACGGTAGAAAATTCATTGCAGTTCATCTAGACCAGCTCTGTGCATATATTACAGCCTCATCTTGCTGGGCATTTCATATCTCAGGAGAGGCTTAGTTTATATTGTTTTGTCTTCATCATTTATTTGACATGCTTGAGTGTATTTAAAGTGAATCTGTACTGCAGTAACCACACAGAGCCTCATTTGTTAAAGTCAGGCTCATGCAGCCAGATAGGGTTAAAGCCAATGTCAACAGGATTTGTTGGAGTCTGGGGTGCTTCTGAGATCATTATGAATACAATTGAAGCTAACCTCAGGGGCGGATCCAGGGCGGCAACGGGGCAATTGCCCCCTCCGAGAAATTAGTGATGGACAGGCCAGTCAGGGGACGAGTGTGCGGGCGGGTTAACCAGCTGGCAGGCCAGTCAGCGGGAGTCGGCACTCAGCAGGTGAATGAGCGCCTGAGAGGGGATCGGTAGGTGAGTGTGCGGGCGGGCAAGGCAAACATTGAGTGAGTGGGCGGACCGGTCAGCGTGGGAGCGGAGGTGCAGGCCAGCCAGCCAGCGGGCGGGGAGCAAAGAGATGACATCTCTCACCGCCCGCCCTGCATCACTGCAGTTCCGCCCTCACTGTGCACCCCCGGGCAGCAGAGAGATTACATCATCTCTCTGCTGCCTGCCTTCACTATGGCAAGTGACAATCTGCACCTTAGCAGGCCAATGACAATCCGCAACATGTGGCAGGTGACATGGCAAGTGAAAATCAGCAACGTGTGGCAGGGAGGTGGCAAGTGAAAATCAGCAACGTGTGGCAGGGACGTGGCAAGTGACAATCAGCAACGTGTGTCAGGTGACGTGGCAGGTGAAAATCAGCAACGTGTGTCAGGTGACGTGGCAAGTGACAATCCACGTGTGGCAGGTAACGTGGCAAGTGACAATTGGCAATGTGTGGCAAGTGACAATCTGTGACGTGGCAAGTGACAATCTGCAGCACGTTGCAGGTAACGTGGCAAGTGACAATCGGCAACGTGTGGCAAGTGACAATCCGTGACGTGGCAAGTGACAATCTGCAGCGCGTTGTAGGTGACGTGGCAAAAGACAATCCGCAATGCGTGACAGGTGACATGTCAAGTGACAATCCACAGCGTGTGGCAGGTGACGTGCAAAGTGACAATCCGCAATGTGTGGCAAGTGACGTGGCAAGGGACAATCAGCATCTGGTGGCAGGTCGACGTGGCAAGTGACAATCCTCATCTGAAGGCAGGTCGATGTGGCAAGTGACACACTCGGGGCTCCCACTGATTCTGCATTATGGCGAGTTGAACTATTCATTTTAGAATACAATGTAATAATATAAATAATGCGCTTCAATCATTCTGACAACATATTAACCATGGTGCCGGGATGAGTGAAGCGCCAACACCAACCACTGCCCCGATAAATTTCCGCAAAAAAAATAAATATATTTTCTGCCAGTGCCCCTCCCGAGACTACACTCTGGATCCGCCCCTGGCTAACCTGCAGTTCACCTGCATCTGACCTGTTTCAGCTGATTTTGAACTCCCATAGATTTATATTGGGAGAGAAGCAGTTCTGAATCAAACAAAAACCCATAGACACTTCCCCATATGGTTAGCAGTGCTTACTCTCCTGCACCAGCAAAGGGATGCATCAAGCCCCACACAGAGGTGTGCACATAGTATACAGTTGCTTTCCCTCATTTGGAGAAGCTGTCACTCTTTGGGAGTCAAATCCCACTGTCTCCCTTTGCTCCTCAAATGTTTGTCCCTTTAATAACCATACTGTTTATTATCAATTTTTTTTTTATTTCTCTTACTCTTACATGAAACAACCAGAAAAGGGGTCTCCAAACTATGGCTCACAAAGAGATTTTATCCAGCCCACAGCTAGGGTCAGTGGCATATCCTCAGACTCAGTGCACAGATTGAGGATTCAGATCAGTTAATCTCTGATTCTTATGGGAACCCTAATGTAAGGGAGGACCCTGATGTATGGGGGAAATTTAAGAGGGACCTGATGTACAGTATAGGGGACTTTGATATGTAAGGGGGCTCTGAAGTGACTGGGAGCTTCTGATGTGAAAGGGGGGCTGTGATGTGATGGGACACTTTTGATATAATGATATTTATTATTAATAATATTATTATTATTATACAGGATTTATATAGTGCCGACAGTTTACGCACTACTTTACAAAATAAGGGCAAATAGTACAGATACAATACAATTTAATACAGTAGGGATCATAGGGCCTTGCTCGTTAGAGCTTAAAATGTAAGAGGGAGGGTCAAGAGACACCGAAGGTAATAACTGTGGGAGATGAGCTGACGGAGAAAACAAAAAGTACAGTGGTTAGGTGGGGCAGTGTAGGCCTCTCTGAAGAGAGGGGTTTTTAGGGATTGTCTAAAAGTGGACAGACTAGGAGATAGTCGGTAGGGAGTTCTAGAGGATGGGAGAAGTCCTTGAGGCGAGCATGGGAGGCGGTAACAGGGGAGCAATAGAGCAGGAGGTCTTGGGAGGAATGAAAAGAACGATTAGGGTGGCATTTTGAGACTAGGTTAGTGATGTAGCTGGGGACAAAGTTGTGGATGGCTTTGTAAGTTGTTGTTAGTATTTTGAATTGTTTTTGTTGAGCGGAAGCCAGTGGAGGGATTGTCAGAGAGGCATAGCAGACACTGAGTGGTTGGTAAGGTAAATGAGTCTGGCAGCAGCATTCTTGATGGCCTGAAGGAGGGCTAGCCTATGTAAAGGTAAGCTAATGAGGAGGGAGTTGCAGTATTTGAGGAGACAGATGACCAGGGAGTGAACAAGAATGCTAGCCGCTTATCCTGGGCTCATTGCATACTACACTTAGACCATGACCTTATGTGGGAACACAAGACACTTTGGATGCAATTGCTGAGTGCTACTAATGATTCTAGCATGGAGACTCTCATCCTCCTCGCGATCACCACAGCTCCCGGGACAGACACTCCTGACAGCCCGCGTCAAGCTTTTTTAGATGCCAACATGTTTTCAAGATATGGTGCATTTTCTATTCTATTGTAGATCTTTTTATGTATGTAAGCTATGACTAAGCACTGTTTGTTAGTGTGAAACGCGTCAACTCTTCTGTCCATTCTATTCTGCTGTGGCATGTATTTTTGATGTCCATTTTTGAATAAAAGTTAAAAACTTTTTTGGAGTGCGGCTGTCCAGAATTTTTTTCCCATTTTTGCAGATCTTTTTATGTAACTGTTTTTCTTAACCACTTGCTTACTGGGCACTTAACCCCCCTTCTTGCCCAGGCCAATTTTCAGCTTTCAGCGCTGTCACGCTTTGAAGGACAATTGTGCGGTCGTGCGACGTGGCTCCCAAACAAAATTGACGTCCTTTTTTTCCCACAAATAGAGCTTTCTTTTGGTGGTATTTGATCGTCTCTGCGGTTTTTATTTTTTGCGCTATAAACAAAAAAATTGCGACGATTTTGAAAAAAACACAATATTTTTTACTTTTTGCTATAATAAATATCCCAATTTTTTATTTATTTTTTTTATACTTTTTTCCTCAGTTTAGGCCGATACGTATTCGTCTACATATTTTTGGTAAAAAAATCGCAATAAGCATTTATTGATTGGTTTGCACAAAAGTTATAGCGTCTACAAAATAGGGGAAAGTTTTATAGCATTTTTATTAATATGTTTTTTTTTTTTTACTAGTAATGGCGGCGATCAGCGATTTTTATTGTGACTGCGACATTATGGCGGACACATCGGACACTTTTGACACCATTTTGGGACCATTGTAATTTTTACAGCGATCAGTGCTATAAAAATGCACTGGTTACTGTAAAAATGACACTGGCAGTGAAGTGGTTAAGACTAGGGGGCGAGAAAGGGGTTAAATGTGTGCCCTGGGAGTGATTACTACTGTGTGGGGGAGGGGACTGACTGGGGGAGGTGACCGATCTGTGTCTCTATGTACAAGGGACACAGCATCGGTCTCCTCTCCCTGACAGGACGTGGATCCCTGTGTTTACACACAGAGATCCTCATCCTTGTCTGTGTACCGGCCAATCGCGGGTGCCTGGCGGACATCGCGGCCACCAGGCACGCGCATCGACATCTCAGTGACGCGCCGGCACCCCCCAGTGGCCAGAATAGCCGAGGCCGTCTATTGACGGCCTCCCAGATTTGTAGATCCACCTTGAGGCCGTCATTTGTATATGGCCCGGATCTCAAGAAGTTAATGATCCCATAATATGGAGCAGCACTGACAGAGAAGTCAGGGGAAGGGGCATGTGGGGGAGGAAATATTATGAGCTCAGTTTTGGTTAGATTGAGTTTGAGGAAGTAGTGTGACATCTAGTCTGATATGTCTGTTAGTAAATTAGTGGTGCGTGTGGAGACTGATGGAGTGAGTTGAAGGGTAGAGAGATAGATTTGGGTGTCATCAGCATAGAAATGGTATTGGAAGCCATGGGAGGCTGTTAACTGACCCAGGGAGGAAGTGTAGATCGAGAATAGGAGAGGTCCCAGAACAGAACCTTTGGGGTACTGGACAGAGAAAAGAAGAGGAGGTAGAATGACACTAAAGGTGCAGTGGTAGAGGTAGGATGAGAACCAGTTACGAAGACCAAATGAGTAGAGTAGAGGTTTTTTTTTTCAATCGTGTTTTTATTGATTTTTTAAACAATAAAGATAAAAATATCAAGTACAAAATAGAAAAACAATTACAATGTCTTTGTACATTTCGAAAACATTCTGGGGTATTGGTAAAACAATTAGAGCTTACGAACAATATATGAGGATATTTATCCCTTTTACTTTAACTTTTGTTTCAATGTTTTTATTAGCGTTTTCCCATCAGATATAACAAGATATAACAAAAGCGAACCATGCAGACATTATAGCAGTTGCAGAGTACCTGATGTTTGTTTATACAAGTGAGAACACTGGTTACCTCTGTCTTGGCACTCAGATAGTACTTGTCAAACTCCTTATGAAACCAAGAGAATATAAAATAGAGAGGAAATAAGAGAGAAAAGAAAAGAGGGGGGGGAGGGGAGGGGAAGACCCCGGGCTCCGTTCCCTGCCACTCAAAGGCTCCTCAACTTGGAGCCGTACGGGGATCTCCGGTCAAGTATCTGATCTACGGGCTCCAGACTTTTTCGAAGACCACTATTTTGTCATTCAAGACTGCCGAGAGCCTTTCATTTATCATGAGCCAGGAGAGCTTGTGCTTAAGCTGGTCAAATGGGATGGCAGCTGACCTCCAATTCCTGGCTATAGTTATTCTGGCAGAGGTAAATATGAAGGTAAGAAGCCTTCTCTGTTTTTTTGAGGCCGCGTCAATTTTAACCCCCTGCAGGGCGTGTTTAGGGGATTTAGTGAGGTTGACCTGGGTAAGGGTATAAATAAAGTTGTACACCCTTATCCAAAATCTACGCACCTTGGGGCATTGTTACCATCTTGTCCACAACCTCTAAAGCATTTTGGAGATGCTCCTGGGACATACAGTATGTGGCCAACCTGGTCGGAACCATGTACCACCTTAGAAGGACCTTACAGTTTGCCTCTACGATTGAGGTGTTAATAAGTGATTTGTAAGCTGCTTGGGCAACCGAGTGCCATTGCTCTAATTCAAATTTTTCTTGGAGGTCTTGCTCCCACTTGACCATGTAAGCTTGTTTAACCAGAGTATGTGTTAAAATAGTGTACAATTCAGAAATATGACCTTTAATTTTATCATATTTGTGACATATATATTCCATGGGCGTCATGGTTGTCAGATCACTCTTGCGAGATAATGTGTTTAGGTAATGTTTCAATTGAACAAACCGGTAGTGTTCTGAGTCTGGCATCTGGTATTTATCTATTAAGGTCTGTTTAGTGAACATTTCGTTATGATCACAGATGTCTGCAATGCGCAGGAGATATTTATTGGTCCACCAGTTGAAGGCATGAGGGGTGAGACCTGGGGTGAATTCTTTGTTTCCCAGGAAAGGAGCTAATGGGCCATGCAGGGACTTGAATGAATGAGGTTTAGATAGTCTATCCCAGATACTAAACAAAAGCGAGAGGGAGGAGCATAAAATCGGAGGCCGGTCCAGAGCCAGTATCCATGTGGTATGTGATATTAATTTGGATGTGCATGAATGTGATTCTATATGCATCCATAATGGGTGAGGCTGGGAGGAGTGGAACCTGATGAGTTGGGACAGTTGAGCGGCATAAAAATATTTGAGCAGATCAGGGACTCCCAAGCCCCCCTTCATTTTTGGGGTATATTATATATAGCGTGAGTCGGTTCACCCTAGGCCTCTTGTCACCCCAGAGAAACTGAAATAGCTTTCTTTGAAAGTTTAATAAATCAGTTTTGACCAGAACAATAGGCAACGTGCGAAAAAGATAGAGAATCCTAGGAAGGATTTTCATCTTTATAGAGTATAGTCTGCCGGACCACGATGGAGGATGTATCTGCCAACTAATCCGGTCTGCATGGAGTCCATCAGTAGGATATCGTCTGCGAAAAATGCGGTTTTGTGTTCCCTATCCCCACATTCTATTCCCTCTATATCTAATATATGTACACTCGCGGATTTTGATAGCTAACGGTTCTATGGCCAGTACAAATAATAAGGATGACAGTGGGCAGCCCTGGTGAGTCCCCCGTTGGATTGGAAAGAGTGTGGATGAATAGCCAGTAATCATTAGGGATGCTGCAGGGGAGCTGTACAGGGCTTTTAGAGTTGACAAAATATACGGACCAAATTTATATAGTGATAAGACATAGAATAGGTAGTCCCATGACAGGGAATCAAAGGCCTTCCAAATATCTAAAGATAGCAACATAGCTTGTCTAGGCCCCCTCCCATCCCAATCTGATCGAATAGCTGAGACAATATCTATTATTCCTCTGGTTTGGTCAGACGCCTGGGGCCAGGAATGAATCCTGCTTGATCAGGGTGTACATAACGTGCAAGAAAAGTGTTTAGTCTACAGGCCAATATTTTGGACATAATTTATCAAGGATATTGGGTGGTAAGGAGTAGAGTTTTTTTAAGGAGGGAGTGGTCCACCATGTCAAAAGCAGCAGATTAAAAGCATTGATTTAATCTGTATTCCTTCATCATAAAACTGATTTGGTGTTTTTTTTTTTCTAAATATTTGAAAATTATATAATGTATTTCACAAGCCTCATAATGTAAAAAACTTCCTTTATCTTTCCTGAATTGAAACCTCCTTGATTGGTGTCTCCCCATGCACTGCAGCTCACAGTGGGAGGGTTTCAGCAGCAGAGGCAGTGCTGTCAATCGAGAAAGCAGTTGGCAAGACTAGGTTTGACCAGGTGATGATTGACAAGCTACAGGCTTTTGAGGCAGCAGCGACATAATGGATACCCACACCCCCAGCAACATTTATTCATCCAACTGTTCAGTTGCTGAGAGCAAAGACAACCCTGTGTAAGCGCAAAGCTTATTCAGTTGGAGCTTACATAGGGCAGAGGACTCTTATCGCCCAGTGTGATAGCACAGGGCCAGTTACAAAGTACTAGCACTTTTAATGGAGTGAGTCATAGGCTCCTCTTTGCTGCTGGAGAAGGGACATTAAAGACAATATTTTTCTCTGTTCTGCATTGGCAGACCTCTAGTTTTTATTAACCTTTCTTACTACAGCTGAAGTCACTACTATGTCGGTGGCAGTAGCAACATGTAAATAAACTCATAGCCATGATACAGTAGCAACTGTGACATATGTGTAGATTTGTACTTCTACTGCAGACTGTATTGTAGAAGTGATGCCACTTTACATCCTCCTTATCCCTTCTATCATGTTGGGTCCAAGCATTGTTCCCCCTCCTTCCCACCTCAGCCCCTGAGCTCACCGGCTTCTCCTGGGAGCCTGAGACTGAAAAAAAAGAAAAAAAGATAGTAAACATTTAAAGATGGAGAACTATTAATTCCTCCATCTCTCCTGTGAAATGTAAACCCTGAAGTTGTACCTCAAAAGTGATAATAATAAAGTTAAGTTAAAAAAAGTGCAAAATAATTAGCAAAAAATTAAAGCTCCTTGCACACACACATATGCACGCATTGGGCAGAGCGACGCGCTGACGTCACCTCGTGCTGTATCGCCATCGTACCTTGGAAGGGCGGGTCTGTCTGGATGTGTGCCGACCGGCACACCAGACTTAAGGCTGTCTATCTTTTTGTATGTTGTAAGTGAAATCTATTTTAATCTACCGGTAATAAAAGTATTTAAGGTTTTTACACTATATGGAGCCTTTATCTTTTATGCACTGCCTATACACTGGTTCGAGTGGAATCATCGGTGTAAGCTAATTGGATGCTAGATGCACGATCTGAGTCCTGGCTAAAGACTAATGCCCCATACACACGATCATTTTTAATGTCATTTTTAAAACTGACGTTTTTCTCGTAATTTTTTTTCTTGTTTCCTCTCAAGCCTGTCTTGCGTACACACCATCATTTTAAAAAATGTTCAAGAAAAGCGCAGTGACGTACACCATGTACGACGGCACTATAAAGGGGAAGTTCCGTTCGAATGGCGCCACCCTTCATGTTAGTAAAGTTTGTTGAGAGACGATTCGCTCTTTTCAGTCTAGTGCTTTTCAGTCCGTTACAGCATGACGAATGTGCTATCTCCATTACGAACGCTAGTTTTACCAGAACGAGCGCTCCCGTCTCATACTTGATTCTGAGCATGCGCATTTTTTTTCACGTCGTTAAAGCATACACACTATCGTTTTTCACGTCGTTAAAAAAAACGACAGGAAAAACGACGTGAAAAAAGAGAGCATGTTCGAAATTTTTAATGCCCGTTTTTCACGTCGTTAAAAATGCTCTGGAGCATACACACGATCATTTTTAATGGCCATTTTTTTTAATGGCATTTTTAACGGCATGAAAAATGATCGTGTGTATGGGGCATAAAGGTTTACGGGCATTTTATGACCCTCTGTATTGGGGGGGTCACCTCCATCTGGTTAGGAGACATCTATTTTCATGTGGTGGTGGAACTCACTCGCGGAAATGGTGAATGGGTCCTATGATTAAGCCTTTAGTTATGAACACTGGTGGACTATATCTGTGAACTGCTGAGCTATGACTATGCTGAGTTTTTAGCGCAATTCAATTTTTTATACATATGCACGCATATGTGTACAAAAACCAAAATTACCTAACACGTGTTGTGTACTGCTACACACACCAGAATGAGAGGAATGACTCTAAGGCCATCATTTATGATTACTCTAGGTTGACGACCTGTAAAGACTTCTAAAGCATCACCGATAGACAGTTTTGGGGATTGTATTCTGTCGCTGATGGGGTTGTGCAGTTTTGAGTCCTGACATATTTGGTAGCTATTTACCTAACTTTGTCTCATTGTTTATATTTTACAGAATATCTGAAGGTTTTATTTTGTTTGTGTGTATTAAAATTAATTTATGTGTATTTTCTACTGAAACATATATAATATAAGTAATCTTCAGGCTCAAAATGTTCCTTTTGAATGTGTGCAAAAAATAAATGGCTTTGGTACCAAAAGGGCTAAAGAAGGTTTTTTTCCCTTCTTTTTTTATTCCAGTGTGAAATGTTAGAACCTTTTTATGCAGCAAGTCCCCCACTTCCTGTCCCAGTGACTACATAGGAAGTGAGGTGACATTCGCCCCAACGAGTACAAAGATAAAACCCTGATAAAGATGCGAACGCTTTCCTACTCTACTCAAAACAAACAGAAAACAAGTTGTAGATGGAGCTCCACTTTAGCAGTAAAAACTTTTCTCTCCAACAAATAGAAATAATGTAGAGTTAACAATGACTAGTCACACAGTTTTATTCTTAGTACTGAATTGCGGATGGCTGGCATCATTCTGTTGTATGATACATGCTGCTTCGGCAGCGGGACACACACAGAGCCGTCATTTGAAGGGTGTATTATGACAGATCATGAAATGCTTTTTTTGTGATTGTCTAGTGAAACATGTGTTTTAATTACATGTGTGGTGTTTATTTCTTGTCAGAAATGAACTTCGGGAGGAATGGTTCGATGTTGTGAAATTAGCCATGGATAAATAATAATCACTAATTATAGTATTTGTCACCCTCGGATTTCTGAATTATCTAATGGATTCCAGTGTCTAACTTGAAGAGAGATTCTTACTGGAGAACAGAGAATGTAGCAATTTTTTTTTTTCACGGATGAATCTCACAGTAATTCATACGATAATTATAGTGGAGAAATTAGGCATCACGCTGGTCATACACGTGGCATATTCTGTCTTTTTTTTATTTTTATAGAATTGAATGGCCCATGGGAATTTGCCATCTGCAGCTTCAATCGTTTACCAGTAGCAAAATTATAAAAATTAGGGTGACACCAATTGAAGGTGCCATCTTCTTGTATTATGGTGGCTGTGATTGATTTTGGTTGGTCACTCTAGAAACAGGAAACCTGTGAAATTATGAGAATCAGATTGGTATGACCTTCACTTCTCAATTCTACGAGCTTGTTCTAACCAAAACCTGTCCTATAATGCAGGTTATAACGCACATTATATTATCACAGTGCACAGGAATCCACTGTATATTTGAGGCGAGATATGTTGCAATTTATTCTTAAAGTGTGTTGTATCTAGCCAAGAAGATAAATGTAATATACTGCAGCTTTCTTGTCTTTAGCTGTAGTGGAGGCATTTGTTTTCTTTTTTTTAAAGATTTTTATATTTTTATTACCTGTAACACACTTCCTATCTAATGTGCATTAAAGTGTGAATGACCATGAAAGGAACATTTATTGAGCTGTTCCATCTACAGTGTGTACCCAGTATCACTGTACACATAATGTGGTTAATTTACTAATTTATTTCCAAAAAGTTGGGACACTGGGGTTCATTTACTAAAACTGGAGAGTGCAAAATCTGGTGTAATTCTGTATAGAAACCAATCGGCTTCCAGGTTTTTTGTCAAAGTTTAATTGAACAATTTGGAGTTAGAAGCTGATTGGCTACCATGCAGAGCTGCACTAGATTTTGCACTCTCCAGTTTTAGTAAATCACCCCTTATCAGTAGTTCCGCTGACTATATTCTACATTTTCTCCCATTTTTCATTGCAGAGATTAGTATAGTGCTCTTGTATTAGGCCTTTGATGTGCATTGTATAGTGAATTCAAGGAAGGGTGGGGAAATCCTGAAGTTCCACTTTAAAGCCCAACTGCAACCAGAGTGGGGAAGGATTAGAATTTCTATCATAATCTTATTTTCGATTTCCCCTCAACTTCTGCAATAGCTATATGGCTCAAAGTGGGTCCTAAAGATGACAAAGGGCTCTAGCAGCTTGCTTTTTTCAATATTACAAGGCCTTTAGGTCTTGTACGCCTGTGCTATAGCCCTGCCTTCAATTGACTGGGGGCCAAAATCCTCACATTGTGTTGCATACATGTTCCAACTTTAGAACATGAGAAAAAAGGGAACACCTTGATGTTTCGACTAGACAACATGCGCTGAATGAAGCCTTCTAAATCGGTGGGGGGAAAAATGCTCTGGTATCAGTGGGAGGAATAAATGCCATGGCGTCAAGTGGGAGGAAATAATTAACTGCTGGTCAGGGGGAGAAAAAATGCCCCCGCATTGGTGGTATGTGGGAGGAAAAATACCCTAGTGTTGGTGGCCAGTGGGAGGACAAATGCCCCAATGTTGGTGAGACAGCCATGCAAGTGCAAGAACCCTCAAATAGCTTGGCCGGAAGCCGCTCAGTGACTTCAACTTGGTCTAGCGGCATCCCCTTCTATGGCAGGATATGTTCCTGATCCATGGGACACTGTTTAAGTACTGTGTTCCTCCTGCAGTATCCTGCACAGTTTGGGTTCATGTTCTTGCACTCTAATTCAGATTACACAAAAGCTTTTACCCCTGCAAGCTTGATCTCAATTTGCAGCTAGTTTATTGCGCATATACAAAAAAAAAACTGCTAAAATAAAATGATGATGAGGAACAAATAGCTGCAGGCTGCTTTTTCTTTTATATAAAACTTTCAAATTAGAGTTTTGTGGTGTTTGAATTAGCATAGAAAATGGTGGACATATTCATGGAGAAATCTCTAAACCAAGGATCAATCCTTGAATTTAGGAATAGCATGCTAGCTTCCAGTAAGAATTACCAATGAGAAGAAGTAGAACTGAATTATTCAGGCAGAATGAGTGAACCCCCTTAGGATTCTGTCTCTGAGGGGTACAATAATGAGCAGTATAATAATTGTATCATACACTCATAATCTATATGCTCCTTGTAGATGCTTTTCTTACCATAGGCTGGATTCCCATCTGCAAGCACTTCGCATAAAACAGATACTGTAGCAGTTAAATCATACATTTGCCAGGAGTCTAAGAGCCTACAGGTAATAGATTTATAAACACGTGAACTCCACGGACTCCTATACGCCTCCATTTGGTTTTCATCTCTTATTGATTTCTTGATTTACTGTAATAACCGCAATACTATTGCATTCAGCACAACAGTGCATTATTTTAAGGGTTGCGGGCTGGTCAGAGAAGCAGAACACACTGCGGTAAATAACTTCATCCACTTCACTGTGCATTTTGACATGTCATCCCTCTCCTGATTGGTTTCCCAAACACTTAATTATAATGACAGTGCAGAGTAAGAAGACCAATCTTTGAAATTATGTTTGCAATCGGACATTGTCTGTTATCCATTCATCTACCCACCACTCATCCATCGTCAGGCCACATAAAGTGAACCTGTGTTCTATTTTAAACTTTTGAAAGTAAAACGTCTACCTAAAAGGAGACACCCCAAAATTCCTGCTATTATCTTTTTTAACCTGGAAATAATCATTTGTGCCCTTCTCTGATTTAGTTACACTGTGATACTGAAGACTGACTTTTCCTGACTTCATGGATAAGCTCCCCCAGTTGCAATACCCCTGACTGAGAGTGGTCATATTAGCCCTTGGGACATTCTTACTGGGCAGTGGGCCTGATTTTGACATCAAAGATAAGCTCAACCTACTGCCACCCCCCTGTCCAATCAGAGTGCACTTATTGGTCACTGAGTTAGTCTTAGTGGACATTGGGTCTGACTTCATGACTAAGCTCCACCTGCCTCCATGTCAATGTTCAATAAGATTGTCCTTATTGGCCACTAAAGCAGTCTTAGTTGAAAGTGGGCCTGACTTCATGACTAAGCTCCACCAGCTGTGATTGCCATATCCAACAAGAGTTCCCTTATAGTCCACTAAGGCAGTTTTTTTAGACATTAGGCCTGACTTTCCCTTAATGTCTAAGCCCCACCAATTTCTAGTTCACATCCAGTAAGATTGTCTTAGTTAACCAAGAAAGGGAAAGCAACTGAGCTCCCAGCAGCAGGTGCCCCTGCAAGGATTTTACAAGCTTGGTGATGATGGCACAGGGAGAAATAAATACAGTTTCTAGCTACAGGAACCAGGTTAAAGAAAAATGAATGAGTTTTGGGTAAATTTAGGTCCTCCCTATGCAAATTGTTTTCAATATTTCAGTGCTGGCACCCCACACTGATGACAAGATAAACAAAATACAAGACTCTTCACAGCTCTTCCAGTATTTGCTTTTTAAAATATAAAATTATTTTAGCTGTGACTCTTCCTAGACCCAAAACAAGCCCACATTTGCTTACATCCTGTAAAAAGGAAGGGGTGTATTTGTCACCACACTTAGCAATTTGCACAGTGCTGTAACTTCCAGCCACTGAATTTACTGATCCAGTAAAATGAAATGTGGTTGGCTGCGATCGCTTAAAGCGGAACTATACTCACCCCTCCGCCAGCGATGCGCATGTTTGCAAGCTCCCTTGCTGGCATCGACATCTTTGCCTGGTCTTCTTCCGGATTCTGGAGCTCCGGCCATCTTGATTGGCTGTGCGTGGGTGTTCAGTCATTCCAGCATATGTCAAAATCATACACTGTCATTGTACACTGTCAATAAGAAGGCGAACAGGCAGGTAAGAGTTTTTTTAACACATGAGAGGCATGGTATGTCTCTTCTGTAATAAAAAGCCTTCCTGGTTGCCCTTTTTTAATTTTTACATTTAATATTTTTGTTTAAGCAAAAGGGTACAGCATTTAGTACAATACTGCAGAGCTTGGACAACTCAAACAGAGGGACACCAAACTAACGTAGACACAATTTGAGAGGAGATTCACAGCAGTGTATACAGTGTCTCAGTAGAGATAAAATCATACTCAGAACCTTATGTAGACAAACAAAAAAGTACTGCTCTAATGCTCCTTTCACTGATATTAGCCAACATGACATGTAATGAACTGGTGAAGATTGTATAAAACAGCTTGTCAGGCTACAATATGCTACAGTAACATAGCAACCAAATGCACAGGGGATGCCAAATTATTGTGACCAAAACCAGGTAATGTATGATGTCTTCAGGTCTGCTCTCCACCCACAGGACATGTTTCTCCCTGTTCAGGCTGACAACAATTAAACCCACTAGGGGGTAAAATCCATCTGAAGGACATCTCCTGCAGGGGAAGAGCAGTGCTGAAGCCATCCTAGATTACCTGGTTTAGTTGGTCACAGGGAGTTGGCGTTCTGTGTACAATTTTGGTGTCCTGTGTACAATTGGTTGCCATTTTTCTGTAGCATACTCAGAATCTCCCTACACATGTGAGGAACTTAATATCGAGAAACCATTATCTTTTATTTTAATTTTTTAAAGAATACGATTGTATATAGCTGTCAAATAAAAAAAGTACATACATAAAAAAGCAATTATGGGGGGATCACCTCATGGTGGTCTCCACAAGTGTTTCCATTACATATAGCCAAGAAAAGGAATCTGGGACAGCAACATCTTTCCAGATTAAGGCATATGGCTGCATAAACAAAATAATAAACAAGAATGACCATCCAAGGACTGTGAGCATGTTAGCAAGTCATTGATATATAAACAAAAACAACATTAATAATAATGAGAGTGGACAAAGTTGGGGTCCAGAGGTTCCTAAGTAAGTGTGATGCAGAGGTCTCATTGTGGCTAAGATCCACAGGCCTAAAGTGAGTAACTTGAAATAAACAGTGTTTTGTAGAAGATTGAGATAGTTGGAGAGTGAGCCTAAAGGCAATATAACACAGAGAGAAGAGATGGAGGATATAGGGAAGAGAATAGTAGATAGGAGAAGAGATAAAGGAAGGGGAGCGACCACTGATGGGGGGGACGTACTGTAGCTCAGGCCTGGGGCGTTAGAGATGCCACAATCAGGTGAAAATGGCTTGGAAGCAAGGGGAGTCCGAAAAGAAAACCAGATGCATCAGTTAGCCATTTAAGTAGAGAATTTGTCATGATGTTGTGCTACCAATTTCTGAAGGGGTTGCTTATGAGTGAGTTGAGCAATCCATTCTGTGATCTTAGAAACATTCGCCAATTTCTAATTGCTCGCTATGATGTTTCTAGCTGCATTTAGAAAGAAGCGTAGTAATACCATTTTAGTGGCAGAGATATCGCTTGGGAGTAATGAGACGAGAGCAATTGAAGGGGACATAGGAGTGTGGAAATCAACTACAGTATCATAAATGCTGGAAACTATGTTACCAAAAGTTGTGAATGGTTGGACTTTCCCACCAGATGTGTATCATGGAATCCTGAGGATGGTCGCACCTCCAGCAATTCTGAGAGGCCGACCTATACATCCGGTGAAGTATCGCGGGGGGAAAAGTACCATTGCATGAATACTTTATAGCTCTTCTTCTGAAAGTCTGTGGATTTATAGGTGACAGTGTCGATTTTATCAAAGTTAGGGCCTGGGAACCTTGTGAGTGAGTGAGTGAGTGAATAACTTATATAGCGCTACAAATGCGAACTGAATCGCCTCAAGGTGCTTTGCATCCAGTGACGTCCTGATCCATCAGAAGAGGTGAGTCTTAAGTTTTTTCGTGAAGACCCGATGGTTTTCTTCTATGCGGATGTCTGTGGGAAGAGCGTTCCATAGCCGTGGTCCTTGAACTGCAAATCTTCGTTCTCCCTTCCATTTGTAGCGGGATTTGGGGATGTGAAGGAGGTTTTGATTGGTTGATCGGAGAATGCGTTTGGGGGAGTAGTGTTTTATTTTCTCGCATTAATATTGAGGTGCGTTTCCTTGTGTGCACTTGTGGGTGAGGCAGAGGGTCTTGAATGTGACCCGATCCTTTACGGTTAGCCAATGCAGGGTCCCCAGTGAAGGGGTGATCGATTCCCAAGGTTTTTTCCCTGTTACCAGTCTGGCTGCCGTGTTCTGGATGACTTGTAGGCGCGAGATCTGATATTTAGGTAGTCCTATGTAGAGGGAGTTTGCATAGTCGAGTCGGGAGTTGATGATTGTTCCAACTACTACTGCTGTGTCCTCTTCCGGGATGAAGGGGATGAGTCTCCATAACAGATTGTGTCCAAATCCCTCTCCCATTCCTTTATTTAGTAAGGAGTCACTGAGAGGCAGTGGTTTAGGAGAATGGCATAAGTTTGTGCGATGATGTGTGAGAAATCCCTGTTAATAATAGGGACCAGAAGGCCGTTAACTAAAAAAACACTCGAAAAAAGGCAGAAAGACCTAAGAGAAAGAAAAGAAGGAAAGTACGAAAAGAGAGACCGTCTTGAAAAGCTAGAGCTGAAGCGGGGGAATAAGTTGGTTGGACTTGCACATTATGAGCCCAAGGATCCCAAGTCTTCTCAAATTGCTTTACTGTATCATTGAGTCTACTATCCCTTGTTTAATTTTTACTTAAAGCTCTACTTTAACTTACTGCACTGTTTTGAATAAGCCTGTTAACCAGTAGGAAGGTAGCACTTCAAACCACAAATGACAGTCTATTAAACAACAACGACAGTATAATAGGCAACAGACTGAGCTTAGTATAATTTTACAAGTAAATTAGGCATTTTTATTTTGTAACTCAGTGAACAGCTGACAGTGTCAGTTAATGCTCCGCCAACGTAACCACTTTATTGCTTCTAAACAATGTTTTCTGATGTACAATATTTACTTGACACTAAGAAACCAACATGTAAATGTATGTACTGTACCGAGTTCTGAAGTTTACATTAGTCTCTGTGCCCAGGGCACATTTTGTTTCTGTCTGCTTGAAATAGATTTGTTTTGTTGAATACTTTCATTTTCTTTTCTTTTTTTTTTTGTCTTTTTTCTTTTTTAGCATTCGCCAGTGTTTTCTGATTTGAAATCCATGTTTATTTACTGAGAGGAGAACAATCTTGCTCTGGAATTTTGCCTACGAGAACAGACTAATACAGTACACACATTTATTGGTGACAATAAAAGTCAAATTTAATCAAGGAAGTTGAAGAAAACACACGGAACACAAAACTGTATCTGCCGGCGAGTTGATGTTGCTAAGTGAGGTAAGCTAAAAATAGTTTGTAGAATAAAAAATGTAATAGCTCTGGAAGTTTTATGTTCTTTGTATCAGGTAGCGGTGTAACCTGGGGCTAGTAAGCTTGCAAGGGACTAAAAGTTCCAGCATGTGGCCAGTAAGTGCCCATTCCTAATTTAGAATAAGGTTGGCCCACTTGCGGACAGAGCTTCTGCTACTGTTGAACTGCAAGGCTCAGCACCTCTTTGGCTGGCATACCACTTAGGACCATTCAAGGGCTTGTTTATTTCACAGAATGGGGCATTTTGCAGGTGATTTGACTTCTGCCAAGTGGCATCTATATGGCAGGCAAGTTGTATTGTTGTGTGGCATAGTAGTCCAAATGCTATGTGCCTGTTAATTGTGTTGCTGTTTTGGTTGCCCTGATTCAGGAGAAGAGTCCCCAAAACATGAATGCAGGTTGCATTCTACATCCAGTCCCTGAGCAGATCTTAAAAAAAAAGTGAAAATGTCCAAATTGGGCCCAAAGTGTCAATATTTTGTGTGGCCACTATGATTTTCCAGCACGGCCTTAACCCTCTTGGGCATGGAGTTCACCAGAGCTTCACAGGTTGCCACTGGAGTCCTCTTCCATTCCTCCATGATGACATCACGGAGCTGGTGAATGTTGGAGACCTTGCGCTCCTCCACCTTCCGTTTGAGGATGCCCCACAGATGCTCAATAGGGTTTAGGTCTGGAGACATGCTTGGCCAGTCCATCACCTTTACCCTCAGCTTCTTTAGCAAGGCAGTGGTCATCTTGAAGGTGTGTTTGGGGTCGTTATCATGTTGGAATACTGCTTTGTGGCCCAGTCTCCGAAGGGAGGGGATCATGCTCTGCTTCAGTATGTCACAGTACCTGTTGGCATTCATGGTTCCCTCAATGAACTGTAGCTCCCCAGTGCTGGCAGCACTCATGCAGCCCCAGACCATGACACTCCCACCACCATGCTTGACTTTAAGTAACACACACTTGTCTTTGTACTCCTCACCTGGATGCCACCACACACGCTTGACACCATCTGGACCAAATGAGTTTATAGTGGCCTCATCAGACCACAGGGCATGGTTCCAGTAATCCATGTCCTTAGTCTGCTTGTGTTCAGCAAAATGTTTGCAGGCTTTCTTGTGCATCACCTTTAGAAGACGACAGCTATGCAGACCAATTTGATGCAGTGTGCGATGTATGGTCTGAGCACTGACAGGCTGACCCCCCACCCCTTCAACCTCTGCAGCAATGCTGGCAGCACTCATACGTCTATTTCCCAAAGACAACATCTGGATATGACGCTGAGCATGTGCACTCAACTTCTTTGGTCGACCATGGCGAGGTCTGTTCTGAGTGGAACCTTTCCTTTTAAACTGCTGTATGGTCTTGGCCACCATGCTGCAGCTCAGTTTCAGGGTCTTGCCAATCTTCTTATAGCCTAGACCATCTTTATGTAGAGCAACAATTCTTTTTTTCAGATCCTCAGAGAGTTCTTTGCCATGAGGGGCCATGTTGAACTTCCAGTGACCAGTATGAGAGAGTGAGAGCAATAACACCACATTTAACACACCTGCTCCCCATTCACGGCACCGGGGAGGGAAAATGTGTAATTGGGCCCAATTTGGACATTTTTACTTAGGGGTGTACTCACTTTTGTTGCCAGTGGTTTAGACATTAATGGCTGTGTGTTGAGTTATTTTGAGGGGACAATAAATTTACACTGTTATACAAGCTGTACACTCACTACTTTACGTTGTAGCAAAGTGTAATTTCTTCAGTGTTGTCACATGAAAAGATAGAATAAAATGTGAGGGGTGCATTCACTTTTGTGAGATACTGTACCTGTCGGCGACCCAGTGGATTTTACGATCTGCTCTCAGGTGCTGCCACCGCCATTCGTGGTAAGGGAAACCGGCGGTTAAGGCTTTTTGGCTTCACGGCCCGTTCTCTACTGTGAATGTGCGAAGCGCGCTGCGCTTTCTAACTGGCCCGGTGGCAGAGGAAGGAGGGGGGTCAACTTCCGGATGGGAAGTGGGAACAGGTACCCATTCCCCCTTCCCCCTGAAAGGTGAAAATGTGGCACCGGAGGGGGGGGAGGAGGCAAACAAGCGGCGCTTCCACTTTTCAGTGGAACTCCGCTTTAAATCAGAACTCCAGTATGTTGCTTTAGAGTTGAATTCTAGGAAGATATAAGAAGCACAAACTAATACAGCTCTGTAATCATTAATACATCATTAAAATGCAAGCAGTTGAAGTACCTGAGATTTATCTGATAATATCCTCTTTAAGTCCTTTAATAGAAGGGCTAAATTGTAAGAGGATGAATCAGTGCAAAGAAGAATGCTGATAGGAAGAGATGATTTCATTGTTCTGCTGCTTCTCCTTTCAATGTCCAGTTACAGACTGTGGTGAGTCCAGGATGACCTGGGCTCAGAGAAAGTGGATTGAATGTTGTATGTATTAATGGTTTATACATTTTTATCTTGTTATTTTTTGGCTGGGGTTTTTTTGTAAATCAATACAATAAGCTGTGATGATCAAGTGGTAATTATAAAATAATGATATTCAGCATTTAATGTTTGCTTGATTAAAAATAAATAATTTTAGTACTGAATACATTAAAGAATATGTGTAAAAAAATTATGTTCCGTTAAAGCTGATTTTGCCTTACTTTGGACGCAAATAGACTACAAAGACAACTTTAACTTGCTTTATTCTTTTAATAATAAAATAATTAATGAGGTTGAACACCAATTCTTCAGCAGTGCATGTTTTAGCATTTTTAGCAAGGAAATTGTCTATATAGAGACCGGCAGAGAAAGGTAACTTTAACCACTTAAGGACCAAGCCTATTTCTGACACTTGTACTTGTTGCTTACAAGTTAAAATCAGTATTTTTTGCTAGAAAATTACTTAGAACTCCCAAACATTATATATATATTTTTAGCAAAGACATTGGAGAATAAAATGGAAGTCATTGCAATATTGTATGTCACACGGTATTGCAATTGTTTTGGAGAAAATACACTTCACTGAATCTTAAAAAAACGAAACAGTAAAGTTAGCTCAAATTTTTTGTATATTGTGAAATATGTCGTTATGCTGAGTAAATAGATATCTAAAATGTTACAGTTTAAAATTGCGCACACTCGTGGAATGGCGATAAACGGTACTTAAAAAGCTCCATAGGCGACGCTTTAAAAATGTTTATTTGTTTAGAGTTACAGAGGAGGTATTTTGCTAGAATTATTGCTCTCGACATGACGATCGTGGTGATAACTCACATGTGTGATCTGAACATCGTTTACATTTGCGGTCATGACTAACGTGTGCGTTTTCTTAAGTTTCGCAAACACTCGGGGACAGGGGCACTTTAAAATTATTATTTTTTTACACTGTCCCTTAAAAAATAAAAATAAAAATCTGATCACCTTTATTGCTGTCATAAGGAATGTAAACATTATATATATTAATAGTTGTTCCATTACCTCAATATCATAAATCATCAAAACAACAGAGGAGAGGAATACAGGATCTGTCTCAGATGTTTTGCATACTGGCCCATAGGATATAGTCCGGACCTGAAAAATCTGTAAGATATATTAAAGGCAGGGTGTGATCCCATATAGAGGATATTAGTGAATAAGCAACATATTTATCTCTTACCTATAAAGGCAGAAATAAACATAAATATCCAAGAGGGGGAAATAAATATCCGGTGTATAGCAATCACCTTAGAGGATAAATGGATAGATATATGTAGAAATGAGGGGAAAAATATACATACCAAACAGTATATATATATATACACTGAGCACAGTAAATACAACACTTGTGTGTTTGTCCCTATTTATCATGAGCTGAACTTAAAGATCTACAACTTTTTCTATGTACACAAAAGGCCTATTTCTCTCAAATATTGTTCACAAATCTGTCTAAATCTGTGTTAGTGAGCACTTCTCCTTTGCTGAGATAATCCATCCACCTCACAGGTGTGGCATATCCAGATGCTGATTAGACATAATGATTATTGCACGGCCTTAGGCTGGTCACAATAAAAGGCCACTCTAAAATGTTCAATTTTACTGTATTGGGGGGGTCGGAAAACCAGTCAGTATCTGGTGTGACAACCATTGGCCTCACGCAGTGCAGCACATCTCCTTCACATAGAGTTGATCAGGTTGTTGATTGTGGCCTGTGGATTGTTGGTCCATTCTTCTTCAATGGTTGTGCGAAGTTGGCAGGAACTGGAACACGCTGTTGTATACGCCGATCCAGAGCATCCCAAACATGTTTAATGGGTGACATGTCCGGTGAGTATGCTGGCCATGCAAGAACTGGGATGTTTTCAGCTTCCAGGAATTGTGTACAGATCTTTGCAACATGGTGCCATGTATTATCATGCTACAACATGAGGTGATGGTCGTGGATGAATGGCACAACAATGGGACTCAGGATCTCGTCACGGTATCTCTGTGCATTCAAAATGCCATCAATAAAATGAACCTGTGTTCGTTGTCCATAGCATATGCCTGCCCATACCATAACCCCACCGCCACCATGGGCCACTTGATCCACCATCAGCAAACCGCTCACCCACACAATGCCATACACGCTGTCTGCCATCTGCCCTGCTCCGATCAGTAACCACCTAAGAAAATCATTTAATATTATACTTAGTCCATGCAATAGGCTCTGGTAATTTACAAAATTGAGGAAGAGTAGGACTAAACCATAAAGGGGCATTTGGAGGCATTGCATCCTTGGGATAATGCTCACATCTAAGGCCAGCCTCCCAAGCTCGAATAGTGTTAAGCATTGAGGCAGTCAACTGATAGGGTGCCTTACAGACCCTGAATATAAGTAACTTAAGGGCTTCTATAGAACCTACCACTGCTGCTTCCAACCGAGAGGAGGAGTTAGATAAATCTGGACTCAGCCACCATACGGCTGTAACCAACTGAGTGGCTAGAAAATATTTATATAGATCAGGAATAGCTAAACCACCCTGGTCACAAGGGCACATCAGGGTGGTTCATTTATACCTGGGGTGCTTTGATCCCCATAAAAAGAATTAGAACAGTTGATTTAGCTAGTAAAAAAGGAGTCAGGAAGCCACTGAGGAGAGTGTCTGTCTAAAGAGGTACATACATTTTGGTATAATTTTCATTTTTAAAAGATTAATACATCCCAGTAAGGACAATGGTAGAGACTTCCACACTTTCAACTTTTACCCAATATCTACTAGAATTGAGGTCAAATCTAATGCGAGTTCAGCTATACAACTGTATGGCTGAACTCGCATCGCACAGACACCGCATGTGATCGGCACCTGCGGTGCGGGTGCGAATCACATGCAATGTCTGAGATCGCATATGTGTGAACCTAGGCTGAATAAAAACGTTTGGACGTTGCTTGAAGATGCATGGCGTGCTGGTAAATGTGAATGTTATTCTGAATTTGGGAGGCATTCCAAAAGCTTAATATACCACCGAGTTGAGTTGTTAGAGCAGCTGCTAAAGATTGTGTTGCTCTCTAGTCAATTTCTCTATGAATTCCATTTCTGGTTGTAGTTCAGTCTAAGCTTATATTTGATAGTATCAAAATTAAATATTAATTTAGTATTACATGTACTGAAAGTCAGACTCTCACAAACTGAGATAAAGGTTCCATGACTCTAGAGATTTTCCAGACTACTTCAAGAAAGAGATCCCCAAAATTTCGCCCCCGTTACAAGAGAGGTGAATGAAGGAGCATTTTGTCCTTTTTCCTTGTGTACTGTGTCTTTAAATGTGTATACTCTTTATACTCATTTATTGACTGAAACAAGGACTGATGTTCTCAGGCTAAGAATGCCACACACTATTTAGCTTGCAAACAAATGTGAGAGACCCATCGCTTATCCTAGTACAGTGGAACCTTGGATTACGAGCATAATCCGTTCCAGGAGAATTCTCGTAATCCAAAGCACTCGCATATCAAAGCGAGTTTCCCCATAGAAGTCAAGGGAAACGAAAAATAATTTGTTCCGCATTGACTTCAATGGCATGCAATACCGTATGTGGCCAGAGGTGGGGGGTGGGTGCGGGAGAGCCTCGGAAACACCCGGAAAGGCCCGGGGACAGCTCGTCTGACCTCGGAAAGGCTCGGAAACACCCGGGAACTGAGTATTTCCAAGTATTTCCGAGCAGCTCCGATCGGCTCCTCTCGGCTTTGCTCGGCTCTGGCGCCCCCGCACCTCAGGCCAAATGCAGTACTGCACACCACATTAACTTGAATTCTGCTCGTTTTGCGAGACAACACTTGCAAACCGAGTCAGAATTAAAAAAAAAAAAGTTGCTCGTCTTTTAAAATGCTCGTTAACTGCGTTACTCGTAAACTGAGGTTCTACTGTATATGATTATTAGGTCAGCACACAGCCCAACCTGTTCATTGCTTTACTGACATGGATAGTTTCACTATGTTAACTACTGAAGCTCTTGGGGTGGATTCACTAAAGCCAAATAGACTGTGCACTTTGCAAGTGCAGTTGTGCTCATTTTCCCCAAAGCTTAGTAAATACGGTAAAGCATTGTTGATTTCCATCATCCAATCATGTGCAAGAAAAAAACAGTTTATGTTATTTTCCTTGCAGCTGATTAGGTATTTTTTACAAAGTGAAGCTGCGCCACATTCACTAAGCTCTGGTGAAAATGTGTGCAACTGCACGTGCAAAGTACACAGTCTATTTGCCTTTAGTGCAGGGATATGCAATTAGCGGACCTCCATCTGTTACAAAACTACAAGTCCCATCATGCCTCTGCCTCTGGGTGTCATGCTTGTGGCTGTCAGAGTCTTACTATGTCTCATGGGACTTGTAGTTCTGCAATAGCTGGAGGTCCGCTAATTGCATATCCCTGCTTTGGTGAATCCACCGCAATGTTTTCTCTCTTATTCTGTTACTTGATGGATATAGCACATAAAAAATAAAATAAGGTTATTGACAATAAATATTTTTTTTTATGTTTCAGATATACATAGTCAAGCCTGGATAAATGAAATTCATACTTTTTAGTATTTTTTAATACTTTTAAGTATTAGTTTGTTACTATTTGTGTGCCATGGGGCGCCATCTTTTTTTTATTTTTATCCAAAGGCTCTTTTACCTGCTGTAGGGGTTGACTTACTAAGTGATTAAAGACTGAGCTTAGCAAATAATGGAAAGATGTGCTCATTTTACTTGGCCAGTCGTGTGCGACCAACACTTTTTTTTATTTTCCTCACTCATGGTTGGACATTTACTGTGAGCACCTAAACTGCATATAGGCACAAGTCACTTTGGACAAGCACAAGTCACTTGAAATGTTGCCATTTTTTGCACCAGTAAAGACTGAACTTTGAAATGAACTATTAACTATTCATTTTTTTACTTTTTTTACTGAGATATATTATTTATGTTTACTATTAATTTGGATACAATTAATTCTTGCATGATATAGCAGTTGGGATGAATTACCTAGGATGAAATGTAACTTCTGATTGGGTGAAAACATTCACGACTACACCAGGCACATTTATTTTTGCAAGTTGCAATTAGCACAAATAATAGAGCTTTACTAGTAATTTTTTTTAGGCACAGGGTGAAGATGCCCTTTTATGACATTTAATTAATCGTATCATTTAGCACTCACTATTTAAGTTCTAAAGAGTGATTCTCTTTGGAGGATTACTCTTTAGGCGACGACAGTGTTTATCACCTATCTATTGCACACTCATCTGAGAAGAGTGATTCACTGTGGAGGATCACTCTTTTTTTTGTTTATGACTGGCACTCCGGTTGGAGCTCCTTAGGGGAGGCAGCAGCCCAGCCTACACCTAAGCGCGGAATATTATAAAATGTTATATAGCTTCCTTTATTTATCAACCTTCACTTTGCTAAGTGAACAGATTCTACTGCTGTAGTAAATTGGCCTAATCGGTTCTGCTTAAATGCTACTCCTGACTATGCAAGTCAGTGGATTTGGTTTACAAACTTATTTTTTTTTTTTTGGGAGGAATATGCTGTCTGTTAGAGGATGGGAGATGAAGCCCACATCCCTAGGTCAAACAAGTTGACCAGCCTTCAGACCGAAATTATACATCTCAGCACCTAAGGCCAACAGCTGTATGTGCTATAAGACTACAGTATATGACACTTCATCCCTTAACCCATTGAAAATAGAAGATTGAAGCTTGCCACTTTTTATGACCACCAGGGAGTAGAGATTCATTTACTTTACCAGTGCATGGTGTGGTGCCTCCCTATGGGATTGGACTGAGTGCCCTCTGTGGGTGATACCGGCCGCACTCCCAGTGTGCTGTGCCTCTGGACTCTCTTTGACTAGCTCATGGCAGCAAATACTCCTCGTTTTTGAATGATGCAATTTTTTGTGATACCTTACCCACTTCAGCCCCAGGCCACTTTTTGCGATTCGGCACTGCGTCGCTTTAACTGACAATTGCGTGGTCATGCGACGTGGCTCCCAAACAAAATTGACGTCCTTTTTTCCCCACAAATAGAGCTTTCTTTTGGTGGTATTTGATCACCTCTGCGGTTTTTATTTTTTGCGCTATAAACAAAAATAGAGCGACAATTTTGAAAAAAAATTAAATATTTTTTACTTTTTGCTATAATAAATATCCCCCAAAAATATATAAAAAATTTTTTTTTTTCCTCAGTTTAGGCCGATACGTATTCTTCTACATATCTTTGGTTAAAAAAAAACCGCAATAAGCGTTTATTGATTGGTTTGCGCAAAAGTTATAGCGTCTACAAAATAGGGGATAGTTTTATGGCATTTTTAGTAATCATTTTTTTTTACTAGTAATGGCGGCGATCAGCGATTTTTATTGTGACTGCGACATTATGACGGACACATCGGACACTTTTGGTGCTATTTTGGGACCATTCACATTTATACAGTGATTAGTGCTATAAAAATGCATTGATTACTGTGTAAATGTGACTGGCAGTGAAGGGGTTAACCACTAGGGGGCTGGGAAGGGTTTAAGTATTTCCTAGGGAGTGATTCTAACTGTTAGGGGGCGTGGCTACGAGTGACACGTCACTGATTGCTGCTCCCAATGAGAGGGAGGATACGATCAGTGTCACTAAGCAGAACGGGGAGATGCTTGTTTACACTTGCCTCTCCCCGTTCTGCAGCTCTGTGACCCGATCACAGGACACAGGTGGACATCAAGTCCGCGGGTCCCACGGGCACGGACACGGAGCTCGCGGCATTAAAATAATGTTGTAAAAACGCCAGTAGCTTTGCAGTACGTTTTTCAACGTTTTTAACCACTTAAGGACCGCCTCCTGTACATATACGTCGGCAGAATGGCACGGACAGGCACAATCACGTACCTGTATGTCCCCTTTAAATGCCTGTCTGTGTGGTCGCGCGACCCTGCCGCCATCCCCGTGAGTCAGACTCGATCGTCACGGGGATCCCCGCGATCGTCTCACGGAGGTATAGTGCGAGGAGATGCTTGTGTAAACAAGCATCTCCCCGCTCTGACAATGACACTGATCTTGGCTCCGTGTACTCAGAGCGGAGATCAGTGTCATGTGACACAGAGCCCACCCCCCCCTACAGTAAGAAACACTAGGCAGGGAACACTTAACCCCTACAGCCCCACCTAGTGGTTAACCCCTTCACTGCCAGTGTAATTTTCACAGTAATCAGTGCATTTTTATTGCACTGTTCGCTGTGAAAATGACAAACGCTATAACTTTTGCGAAAACCAATCAATAAACGCTTATTGCAATTTTTTTAGCAAAAATATGTAGAAGAATACGTATCGGTCTAAACTGAGGAAAAAAATGTTTTTTATATATATATTTGGGGGATATTTATTATAGCAAAAAGTAAAAAATATAGAATTTTTGTCTGGCTCGGGGTGGAATTTCAGTACCAAAAGCGGTAACCCCGAGCCAGACTCGGACTGCATTGCAGGATACAGGTAAAGTTACTTACCTTGTTCCCTGGATCCTGCGATGTGTCTCCGCTGTGCGTGCGAGCTGTCTCCTTGCTCGATCCACACACAGTGACACCGAGCTCCGTTCCCTGCGACATTGCGGCGCACGGGGGCGGAGATCGGCACCAAATTCAAAAAAGTAAAAACACAATACACAAACAGTATACTGTAATCTTACAGATTACAGTACTGTATAAAATAATTACACATCCCCTTTGTCCCTAGTGGTCTGTCCAGTGCCCTGCATGCAGTTTTATATTATAAAAACTGTTCTTTCTGCCTGGAAACTGGAGATTGTCCATAGCAACCAAAAAGTGTCCCTTTATGTCAAAAGTGGTTTTAGACCAGCTAGAAAACAGCGATAATAAATTAGAATCACTTGCAGAATTGAGCGATAGCGATTTGTGGGGAAATTCGTCATCAAACACTGAAAGTTATGACAGCGACAATTCTGCAACTGAGCAAATTTCAGTGTTTTTGATTTGATTACATTATTGAATAATTTTTATTATTATTATATTATTATTTGTTATAATTATTTATAGTTATTTATTATATTATAATTTATGATTTTGTATTTCAAACTTTATCATACCCAGGATGTCTACTAGACTCTTGTTTGGACAGATTTAAATGAGTTATTCCAAAGAATTGCAGGCCTAAAATATAAAACGCCAAATTTTCATGCAAAATAATTGTACCGCTTTCAGCACCTAAAATCAGACAGAATCATACCGCCAGGGAGGTTAAGGGGAATATAAAAAATTAAAAAAATATTTAATTATTATTTTTTTTGGCACACAATTGGATGATTGTATTAAACACAGCGTTGCTTTATTTATTAAGCTAAGTGAACATTTAGTTTGCTAACAGAACAGTCTCTACTGCTTTAGTAAATCTACCCGTGTGAGCCAGTTAACATTGGAATACAATGCACTTCCAAGGTGACCAGAACATTTGTTCTCATTTAAACTACACTATATTCACCCTTAAAAATAATGTCAAGCAACTTTATGGTGAAAGTAAACAACATAAAACTTATTAAATAGGACATGTAAAAAATGTGAAAGAAGAACCATCATTCATTTTTATTTTTATTTTCTGTCCCCGTTGGACCTAGTAGTACATGTGGTGCTTTGTTCCATGTTACTAACTGCTTCCTAATCCTAGCCATGAGGTCAGACTGGGCGCAGCCCCTGACAACATTCCAAACCCCACATGCCATCCCTGCGACCGTCCTACAACCTTGGACGGGCTGCCTAAAAACTACCCATTGTCTTAGCTCAACGCATTTTCCCGAGATTGGTTGCGGCAAGAGGAATGCAGATGGGTGGGAAGCTTACACGCGTTCACTCCTTCTGCATGCCTCTTGCTGCCGCTTTTCTCAGGAGGACAGAAGAGTGAAAAGAAAAGATAATTTTGCTTCCAGGTCCACATTTCTACATTGCCAACAGCTAGAGCAGAATGACTGCCATGGGTAGCACACAGCCATTCACTGCTAACTGTCACTAAAACATTCCCATTGGCTACCAAGATCCTCATTGGGGCTTACCCTTCACTGTTTGTGTCTTTTTGTTGTGGAAATTGTATACTATATATCTACAATACCACTCTGGGTCCATAAACCTGGACCAGTTCTGCTAGAAGAATAAAGCCCTGTACACACGATCGGTTTTACCGATTTAAACAGTCCGATGGACTTTTTTAATCGGACAAACCGATCGTGTATGGGCCCCATCTGTCTTTTTTCCATCGGTTTTAAAAAATAGAACATGTTTTAAATTTTTCCGATGGATCAAAAACCGATAGCGAAGTCCGATCGTCTATGGGCAAGTCCATCGGATAAAAAACCCACGCATGCTCAGAATCAAGTCGACGCATGCTCAGAAGCATTGAACTTCATTTTTCTCGGCTCATCGGAGTGTTTTACGTCACTGCGTTTGGAACGGTCGTTTTTTTGACTGATGGTGTGTAGGCAAGACTGATGGAAGTCAGCTTCATCGGATTTCCGATGGACAAAACCATCGGATTAGAATCCATAGGATATCCGATCGTGTGTACAGGGCTTAAGTGTTCAGCACACTCTTTAGGTAGTCACTTCTATGTGCACAGATATAGGGTAGTGCACAATCTCTTAGCCTCAGAGTTCCTTGTATCTTTGACTTCTAAAATTGATTCCAAGGCAATTTAACTGAATGGAGTAAAAAGGAGGTGGCACTAAGCATTTGGCCTAGTGTAGCAGCATGTAGACATGTGCAATTTGTTTCGTTCCAAATTCGTTTTTTAACGAACTCCAACAAATTCCAAAAAATCTGAATTAACGAAAACCCGTTTAACACATTTTTACGAATACTCGAAAATTCGTAAAATTCATGAATTTGAATCATACATTTGAAAATTCATAAATTTGTAAATTTAAAATGTGAAAATCCAGAAACCCAAAAATTAAAAAATCTGAATTAATAACTAACTATTAAATTATAGGTATTGGAATTTTCTTTTTAAATTTGGCTGTTAGTGAACGTAATGAATACAAATTTATCCAAAGTTATGACTTATCCGAAATAACGAATGCTGTATCTAAACGAACGGAACGTAAAAAATTAATAATAATAAATAACAATAATAATAATAACAAAAATTTGTATTATTATTATTTATTATTAATTTGTTCCATTCATTTGTTTAGATGCGGCATTCGTTATTTCGGATAATTTGTAACTTTGGATAAATTTGTATTCGTTGTGTTCACTAACAGCCAAATTTGAAAATAAATTCCAATACCTATAATTTAAAGCGGAGCTCCACCCGTGATTTTTTTTTAAAAAAAAAGTCAGCAGCTGCAAACACTGTAGCTGCTGACTTTTAATAAGGACACTTACCTGTCCTACTCGCTTGCGATGATGGCCCCCCTAAAGCCGATCCCTCAATGATTACAGGTCCCGCACCGCCATCCTCACTAAGGGAAACAGGCAGTGAAGCCTTACGGCTTTACTGCCCGTTTCCTACTGCGCATGCGCGAGTCTTGCGCCCGATCTGTTCTCTGTGATTACTCACAGTTCCCAGAAGGCAGCGCGCCCATTTACCAGAAGACACCGCGAGTAGGAGGGATGAAGAAGATCCACCTCGGATAAGGAAGAAGCAGATTAGGGACTTCCGCATAGCAACCAATATTTCGGGTGAGTAAAAATATAATTTTTTTCAATTTTTTATTTTCAATTTTTTTGCTGCATTTTCGTGTATTTTTTTTTTCAGGGTGGAACTCCGCTTTAATAGCTAGTTATTATTTCAGATTTTCGGGTTTCCGGATTTTCAAATATTGAATTTACGAATTTTTGAACAGCCAAATTTGAAAGGAAATTCCAATACCTATCTTTTAGTAGTTAGTTACTATTAGTTAGTTAGTTATTCTTTAGAATTTTCGGATTTTCATTCTTTCAAATTTTCAGATTTTCTTTCTTATTTTCAGATTTTCGGATTTATGATTTTACGAATCTTAGAATTTACGAATTTACAAATTTTTTAATTTATGAAATTACGAATTGACCGAATGACCCGAAAAACGAAATTAAATGAAAATGAATGAATTTTTCGGCAGTGCACATGTCTATGTATAATTTTGCCCCCGGGAGAAACAACTTATACACAATTCTTGGTGTTTGGTGGTAAATTTTTTGCAACGAACGCAACAGCTAAGAGGTGATGCTTAGTGGGAACAGATCCCCAGCACATTTCTAAAATGTTGTATATGCTGGATATTGTACTAGACCTCCATTATAAGGGTCTTTTTTATTCGACTCCAGAATAATATAACATTCTCAAGAGTCTTTGTAAAATAAGGCCAGTGTTAGCAAAATGCCAGCGAGTTGTTAAAAATAATTTCGGACTGAATAACTCGGTACTAATATGCAAGGTGCAGAAAGATGAGTATGGTTGGTGTGTGTTTATAAAAAAAAGCTGAATAAATACCCTGAGGATTAACCTTGAGCTGGAAGCGATAATTGCTTTTGAAGTAATTAAAATGACTTTTCTCTACAGAAATGACAAATAGGTGTTATTTTGCTTCCTGTGTTCAAAAGGAAATAAGTTTTCAAATAAAAACAGCTCTGTGCATGGATGGTTGCGTGTTTGTTCCTTACAGAGTTTATCCCCTTTAGTGCTGCTGACAGATATTATATATTTATACACTCTATATTGTCAAAAGTATTGGGACACCTGCGTTTACACGCACACAAACTTTAATGGCATCCCAGTCTTAGTCCGTAGGGTTCAATACTGAGTTGGCCCACCCTTTGCAGCTATAACAGCTTCAACTCTTCTGGGAAGGCTGTCCACAAGGTTTAGGAGTGTGTCTATGGGAATGTTTGACCTCTTCCAGAAGCACATTTATGAGGTCAGGCGCTGATGTTGGACGAGAAGGCCTGGCTCACAGTCTAGGCTCCAATTCATCCCAAAGCTGTTCTATCGGGTTGAGGTCAGGATAGTCAAGTTCCTCCACCCCAAAATCACTCATCCATGTCTTTATGGACTTTGCTTTGTGCACTGGTGGGCAGTCATGTTGGAACAGGAAGGGGCCATCCCCAAACTGCTCCCACAAAGTTGGGAGCATGAACTTGTCCAAAATGTCTTGGTATGCTGACATCTTAAGAGTTCCCTTCACTGGAACTAAGGGGCCAAGCCCAACCCCTGAAAAGCCGGCCTTAGAGGTGGCACATTCCTAAAAGTAGTAAAGTGACTTTTCACAAGGAAATAAAGCCATCTAAAATGCTGTTAATTCACATTTCCCTACAAGCTTCTTTTATTTTTGGAGCCCCCAAAATACATACTAGACTATCAAGAAGGATGGGTCATATGTATACTTTCGGGGGGGGGGGTGTCCACATTGCTCTATTTCCCCAGAAAAAGCTAGTTTGCAGGGAAAAGTGAATTAACAGCTTCTTATTAATAATTTGTCACTTTTGTTATACATCTAAAAAAATTACATGTGGTCCCCCCAAAAATCAATATGAGACCCTTCAGATCTTGTATGGATTTTTAGGGGGGGCTGCACATTTTTTTTTTTTTATATAGTATTGATTTTAAGGGGGAGCCCTGCAAAGGGTCATGGCCGAAAAAGGTCTGCCGATCAGCTTCTGATTAGCACTCTCAGCCAATGGCTATGAGCGTTGACCGGAGTGTTCTAGAAGGGGGCTCGCCCCCCTGTCAGAACACAATAGAACAGCAGGAGTGGTCGCTGTACTAATTTTGGACTAATTTTGGCTCCTCCTGGGCTGTCAGTTTTTTTGCTGGGTTAAATGGAAAAAAACGACTGATGTGTACTAGGTTTAAAGTGGAAGTAAACTTCCATCTCTGACATTTACCTATAGGTAAGCCTATAATAAGGCTTACCTATAGGTAGTATAAATATTAGGCTTGTGCAATTTGTTTCGTAACGAATCGAAATTCGTCCGAATTTAGCAACTTTCGGACATTCGGAAGCATTCGAATTTCCGAACAAAGAAATTACGAATAAAACCGAATCCGAAATAAATTATAACGCAAATGGCGAATGCCCGAATGTCTTCGGCATAATTTGTTATGAAAAAAGTTATGAATGTACGAATCCATTCGAAGCACAATAACACTCACTCTGCTCTCTGCTTCTCCCTCACCATGCTGCACTCCCTCTCAAAATGGTGTACAGGGGCGGAGGCTATAGCCGCATGTAAAAAACGAAAGTGAAATATGAGATTTTGAAACGTTACAAATAACTGCTATGTATTTAGAAAAGTACACATCCATTCGAAGCACATTAGGCATAATAGGCAGCGTCGTTGTGAGAGAGACACGGAAAATTACGAATCAACGAACCCAAAAAAAGTTACGAAAGTAGGAGTTGTGTCCAGAATCAACGAAAAACAATGTACCCTACCGAAAGTACGAATTATAAATCAACTAAAAATAAGGCTTACATTAATACGAATCATTCCGATTCAACGAAAAATGACGCTTGTGAAAATACGAATTAGTCCAAACACAAAAAATCCCATCTAGCAAAATTACGAACGATTACGAATCAACAGGACCGAAAAGAAACGAACCGAAACTAAACAATGTTTTCCGTTGTGCACAAGTCTAATAAATATCTCCTATACTGTACATGTAGTCAGTGACATCACTGGCGCATGCGCTTTGAAGGAAAGGCCATCAGAGCTCTAAGCTTTAAACGGTGACTCCCGCGCGCATATAGGGGAGTGACGCCATTGCGGCTTCAGCCAGTCACACAGCCGGAGTCCGCAAACCCGGAAGCAAGATGAGTCAAGATGAAAACGCATGCAGTGCTGACATCTGGGCACTGGAGGGCTTTGTTTTAAGGTAAGTTTAACATAATGTGCTAGTATGTGATGCGTACTAGCACATTATGACATTACCTTGCAGGTACAAAAAAAAAAAAAACGTCCAACAGTTTACAACCGCTTTAATCCAAACATGCAGGTAAAGGCGGTAGAGGGCATCCACTCACACCATATTCCTGCCACTAATGACAGCTCTCTAGAGCTAAATACAGTTCATCTGTATAGGGAAGCTCAAATGATTAATAAAGAGGGGTCTGCGCTTATTGTGATTATTTGTGATTAATTGTGTTGTGCACATTTTTGGTGATAAATCCCTTTACAGCCAAGAGGTTGTTGTGTGCATTAATGAAATGCGGGAACATGCTTTGAGCCCATAATAACATTTCATCGTGTTGGAGTAGGAGGCCACCTGGGAATAGGACTTTAGATAAACACACTTTTTACGCACGCTCTGCCTCTCGTCTGTCTCCTAACTTTGTTGTGACATTTGCCCAGATGTGCATTGAGCTTGTAGAATTTATTTAGCCTCATTGAAAGGAATATTTATTAGAAAACCATGGGATATCTTTGTTTGATAAGCCTATAATTTATCATCTAAGGTGCTGTCCTAGTTTTGCAAACAACACAATGTAAAAAATTTAGCGACAGTGCGCCTGAGGCTGTTGTATTTCTGTGTCTCGTCTCAGTACCAGATTTTCTTAGGCCCGTTATGCTTTGGGGGAACGCCAAACACAACATACATTTCAGCAACTAATTACCTGTTTACCCGAATCTGCTATTTTGGCTTTGGTTCCTTTGCTTGGAATTATTATTTATTAGGTATTTTTATATCACCAACATCTTACATTTTGTATGTGAATATCAGTCCCTGCCCTTAAAGTGATTTTAAAGTCTCTTTTTTTTTTCTTTTAGTTAAAAATAACAAACATGTTATACTTACCTGCTCTGTGTAGTGGATTTGCACAGAGCAGCCCAAATCCTCCTCTTCTCGGGTTCCTCTTTAGCTCTCCTGACCCCCACAGCAAGCAGTTTGTTTTGAGGGCCCCCGAGCCGAGCCGCAGCTCCCTGTGTCCATTCAGAAACAGAGCTGTGACCCGGTCCTCTACTCATTGGCTGACTGACTTTGATTGATAGCAGTGGGAGCCAATGGCGCCGTGCTGTTGTCTCAGCCAATGAGGAAGGGAGTTCTGAGCAACCAAGACAATTCTACAACATCGCTGGATTCAGATGGGGCTCAGGTAAGTATTAGGGGGGGCTGCTGCACACAGCTTTTTATCTTAATGCATAGAATGCATTAAAGCGGAGTTCCACCTAAAAGTGGAAGCTCCGCTTACCTGCTCCCCCCCCTTCACTGCCACATTTGGCACCTTTTGGGCAGGAGCGGGTATCTGTTTTTGATAGGTACCTGTCCTCACTTCCGTTGTACCTTGCCGTAGTGAGATACGTCAGAAGTTTGGTCCCCCTCCTCCTTCCCTGCCGTCGGGCCATTCAGAAAGCGCAGCACTCTTCGTGCATGTGCAGTAAGGAATCGACTGTGAGGCAGCAAGGCTCCACTGCTGGTTTCCCTAAGGCCCCTTTCTCACTGGGGCAAGAGGTGCGTCGGCGGTAAAGCGCCGCTATTTTTAGCGGCGCTTTACCAGTGGCTATGCGGCACTATTCGGCCGATAGCGGCCGAGAAAGGGTTAAAAACCACCGCAAAGCGCCTCTGCAGAGGCGCTTTGCCGGCGGTATAGCCGCGGTGCCCCATTGATTTCAATAGGCAGGAGCGGAGGAGGAGCGGTATACACACCGCTCCTTTACTGCTCCAAAGATGCGGCTAGCAGGACTTTTTTTACCGTCCTGCTAGCGCACCACTCCAGTGTGAAAGCCCTCGGGACTTTCACACTGGAGAGACAGCAGCGGCTGTTTCAGGTCGGTTTGCAGGCGCTATTTTTAGCGCTGTAGCGCCTGCAAACCAACCCAGTGTGAAAGGGGTCTAACAGGCTATGGTGGCGGCAGCACCCGAGAACCGATGGAAACATCGGCTGGGGTGCTGGCATCGCTGGACTCCAGGACAGGTACGTTTCCTAATATTGAGGCCTCATGCACACTGGACGTTTTTACAGCTGCTGTTTTTGGCTTCAGATGTTTTTTTCTACAGTCAATCCTATGTGTCCATGCACACATAGGCTGTTGTCATCAACTGTTTTTGGCTAGGGCGTTTCTTGGCTGTTTAAAAACTCCCAAACTAGTGGGTTTTGAGAGGAGTTTTTCAGCTGTTTTCAGCTGTAAAAACACTCTAGCATCAAAAAACGCTGATAAACGCAGATAAATGTTCAAAAAGGCTCACCAGACTTTACGTTTTTTGATCCATTGAAAAAATAAAAAAACGCTAGAAAACACTAACGCGGAAAAATGCTAAAAAACATTGAAAAACTCTCTGCAAAGCTACTGGCGTTTTTATAACGTTATTTTAATGGCCAGTGTGCATGAGGCCTGAAAGTCAGCAGCTACAGTATGTGTAGCTGCTGTGTTTTCATGTTTCCATGTGGGGGCTGGAGCACCGCTTTAAGATAAAAAAAACTTCTGCCTTTACAATCACTTTAACCACTTCTCTACTGGGCACTTAAACCCCCTTCCTGCCCAAGCCCTTTTTCAGCTTTCAGCGCTGTCACACTTTTGACAATTGTGCGGTCATGCGACGCTGTACTCAAACAAAATTAGTGTCCTTTTTTTCCCCACAAATAGAGCTTTGTTTTGGTGGTATTTGATCACCTCTGCGGTTTTTATTTTTTGCGCTATAAACAAAAGAAGAGCGACAAGTTTGAAAAAAAACTAATTTTTTTTTACACATCGGACACTTTTGACACATTTTTAGGACCATTCACATTTATACAGCGATCTGTGCTATAAAAATGCATTGATTACTGTATACACATGACTGGCAGGGAAGGGGTTAACAATAGGGGGCGAGGAAGGGGTTAAATGTGTTCCCTATTAGTGATTATTACTGTGGGGGGAGGGGACTGACTGGGGGAGGTGACCGATGGTTGTCCCTATGTACAAGGGACACACCATCGGTCTCCTCTCCCTGACAGGACATGGATCTGTGTGTTTATACACACAGATCCATGGTCCTGCTCGGTTACTGGGCAATCGCGGGTGCCCGGCGGCCATCGTGTGGATTTTAAAGGCGCAACGTCATATGACGTCCGCCTAGGATAACAGTGTCTTCCTGCCGCCGTCAATTGATGGCGGCCGGTTGACAACTGGTTAAAGCTGAACCAAACTGTATCTGAGCACCACACCCCGAAAATGCTATTGAATTCATTTTCAATATTTAAAGCAAACTCCCCTATCCATCTATGTCTCCATGCTTTATTTTTGGAGTATAAGGGGTTTTTTTTATGTCACTTTAACCACTTGAGACCCGCGCTATAGACAAAAGGCGTCTGCAGCGCGGCTCTCAATTGCTGAGTGGACGTCCTTGGACGTCCTGCCTGTTTCACTTCCCCTGCGCGCCGCCGAGGGCGCGCGGCGGGGAACGCCGTGGTCACGTGTTGCCGATGCGTGTGCCCGTCAGGTACATGCGATCGGCTGTTACAGAGGCAGGACGTGGATATCTGTGTGTAAACACAGAGATCCACATCCTGTCAGGGAGAGAGGAGACCAATGCTGTGTCCCTTGTACATAGGGACCAGGGATGAGCCGAACACCCCCCTGTTCGGTTCGCACCAGAACCTGCGAACAGACAAAATGTTCGTGTAAACTTTAGAACCCTATTAAATACAATGGACTCGAACGTTCGAAATCTAAAGTGTTAATTATAAAGGCTAATATGCAAGTTATTGTCCTAAAAAGTGTTTGGGGACCTGGGTCCTGCCCCAGGGGACATGTATCAATGCAAAAAGAAGTTTTAAAAACGGCCGTTTTTTCGGGAGCAGTGATTTTAATAATGCTTAAAATGAAAAAATAAAAGTGAAATATTCCTTTAAATTTCGTACCTGGGGGGTGTGTATGATATGCATGTAAAGTGGCGCATGTTTCCCGTGCTTAGAACTGTCCCTGCAAAAAATGTCATTTTTGAAAGAAAAAAATGCATTTAAAACTGACTCGCGGCTATTAATGAATTGTCGGCTCCCGGCAATACATACAAAAGTCATTGAGAAAAAAAAAAAAAAAAGCGTGGGGGTTCCCCAGAATTCAATTACCAGGCCCTTCAGGTCTGGAATGGATATTAAGGGGAACCCCGCCGCAAATAAAAAAAAAATTGACGTGGGGTTCCCCCAAATATCCATTCCAGGCCCTTCAGATCTGGCATGGATTTTAAGGGGAACTCCACCCCAAATTAAAAAAAAAATGGTGTGGAGTCCCCCTAAAAATCCATACCAGACCCCTTATCCGAGCACGCAACCTGGCCGGCCGCAGGGGAAAAGGGGGGGACGAGAGAGCGGCCCCCCTCCCTCCTGAACCGTACCAGGCCACATGCCCTCAACATGGGGAGGATGTCCCCATGTTGATGGGGACAAGGGCCTCATCCCCACAACCCTTGCCCGGTGGTTGTGGGGGTCTGCGGGCGGGGGGCTTATCGGAATCTGGAAGACCCCTTTAACAAAGAGGACCCCCAGATCCCGGCCCCCCCCATGTGAATTGGTAAGGGGTACATTGTACCCCTACCATTTCACGAAGAAAGCGTAAAAAAATGTTTAAAAAAACACACAAACACCTTGAAAAAGTCCTTTATTTAAAAAAAAAAAAAAAAAAACATTCCAGCGGTGAAATCCAGTGTCCCGCGGCGATCTCGATGTCCAGCGCTGTCCGTCATTGGTTGTGCCTGAGCGGACCTGATGGGGAACTCCCTCTCAGTATTTTAAATGTATAGACCCGCCCCTTCTAAAGTTCCCCATCAGGTCCGCTCAGCGGACGAGATGCGGAACATGAGAAGGGGCGGGTCTATACATGTATTACCAAAGTGAGAGCAGTTCCCCATCAGGTCCGCCCCCTCGGTATGTCAGAATTTACATAGCGAAGGAAGTTCCCCGCTCAAGCCAATGACGTAGGCGGGTCCGACATACCGAGGAGGCGGACCTGATGGGGAACTGCTCTCACTTTGGTAATACATGTATAGACCCGCCCCTTCTCATGTTCCGCATCTGGTCCGCTGAGCGGACCTGATGGGGAACTTTAGAAGGGGCGGGTCTATACATTTAAAATACTGAGAGGGAGTTCCCCATCAGGTCCGCTCAGGCACAACCAATGACGGACAGCGCTGGACATCGGGATCGCCGCGGGACACTGGATTTCACCGCTGGAATGTTTTGTTTTTTTTTTTTTTAATAAAGGACTTTTTCAAGGTGTTTGTGTGTTTTTTTAAACATTTTTTTACGCTTTCTTCGTGAAATGGTAGGGGTACAATGTACCCCTTACCAATTCACATGGGGGGGGGCCGGGATCTGGGGGTCCTCTTTGTTAAAGGGGTCTTCCAGATTCCAATAAGCCCCCCGCCCGCAGACCCCCACAACCACCGGGCAAGGGTTGTGGGGATGAGGCCCTTGTCCCCATCAACATGGGGACATCCTCCCCATGTTGAGGGCATGTGGCTTGGTACGGTTCAGGAGGGAGGGGGGGCCGCTCTCTCGTCCCCCCCTTTTCCCCTGCGGCCGGCCAGGTTGCGTGCTCGGATAAGGGGTCTGGTATGGATTTTTAGGGGGACTCCACGCTATTTTTTTTTTAATTTGGGGTGGAGTTCCCCTTAAAATCCATGCCAGATCTGAAGGGCCTGGAATGGATATTTGGGGGAACCCCACGTCAATTTTTTTTTTATTTGCGGCGGGGTTCCCCTTAATATCCATTCCAGACCTGAAGGGCCTGGTAATTGAATTCTGGGGAACCCCCACGCTTTTTTTTTTTTTTTTTCTCAATGACTTTTGTATGTATTGCCGGGAGCCGACAATTCATTAATAGCCGCGAGTCAGTTTTAAATGCATTTTTTTCTTTCAAAAATGACACTTTTTGCAGGGACAGTTCTAAGCACGGGAAACATGCGCCACTTTACATGCATATCATACACACCCCCCAGGTACGAAATTTAAAGGAATATTTCACTTTTATTTTTTCATTTTAAGCATTATTAAAATCACTGCTCCCGAAAAAACGGCCGTTTTTAAAACTTCTTTTTGCATTGATACATGTCCCCTGGGGCAGGACCCCGGTCCCCAAACACTTTTTAGGACAATAACTTGCATATAAGCCTTTATAATTAGCACTTTAGATTTCTCCCATAGATTTTTCGAATTTGCCGCGAACACCCCAATTTGTTCGCTGTTCGGCGAACGGGCGAACAGGCAATGTTCGAGTCGAACATGAGTTCGACTCGAACTCGAAGCTCATCCCTAATAGGGACACAGATCGGTCACCTCCTCCAGTCACTCCCCTCCCCCACACAGTAAGAATCACTTATATGGAACATATTTAACCCCTTGATCGCCCCCTAGTGTTAACCCCTTCCCTGCCAGTCACATTTATACAGTAATCAGTGCATATTCATACCTCCAAATTGGCACGGATTCTGCGGGTTTTTCCCGCATAGCACCCTCCTTCCCGCATTCCCGCGAGAGTTGCTTAATTCCCGCAGAGCAGGAAGTGGAGGAACAATGAGCGAAGCAGCCAGCATGGTGGAAGCAGGTAACCCCCCCCCCCGCGCGCGATCGTCGTAAAATGTTCTGCGGGCGGGGAAGAGGGGAGATCAGAATGTCCCGCGGTGGGACTTTGAAAAGTTGGGAGGTATGCATATTTATAGCACTGTTCGCTGTATAAATGTGAATGGTCCCAAAATAGTGTCAAAAGTGTCCGATATGTCCGCCGCAATATCGCAGGCCTGACAAAAATCGCAGATCGCCAGCATTACAAGTAAAAAAATATATATATAATAAAAATGTCATAATTCTATCCCCTATTTTGTAGGCGCTATAACTTTTTCGCAAACCAATTACTATACGCTTATTGCAATTTTTTTTTACCAAAAATATATAGAAGAATACGTATCAGCCTAAACTGAGAAAAAAAATAGTTGTAAAAAAAAAAATTGGGATATTATTATAGCAAAAAGTAAAAAAATATTGTTGTTTTTTTTTTAAATTTCTGTCCTCTTTTGTTTATAGCGCAATAAATAAAAATCACAGAGGTGATCAAATACCACCAAAAGAAAGCTCTATTTGTGGGAAAAAAAATTATAAAAATATCATTTGGGTACAGCATTGTATGACTGCGCAATTGTCATTCAAAGTGCGTCAGTGCTGAAAGCTGAAAATTGGTCTGGGTATGAAGGGGGTTTACAGTAAGTGCCCAGTTGTCAAGTGGTTAATGAGCAGGCAACAAAAGAAACATGAAAGCATTTAGGAGGGGATTGTGGAAAAAAGGGTTAAATTAGTTTTTTTATACTTGGCCGCAGCAGCACAAAGCAAAGAGGACGACACTTTGTGTACTGCACTTAGGCTGTAAACAGGAAGACTGTACTGGTGTCAATCTACCTAACAGCCATGTATAGATTTCCTCCTAATGAGGTTGTCTGTTCTTCATTTAAAAGCATAATGGTTACTTGCTGCCACAACATTTGCGGGTAATGGGTTATACCATTTTATTACAGGCTGAATTAAAGAGAACCATTTCCCTGTTGTCAGCCTTTTATTGTGAAGACTTTAAACAGTTTTATACATTTCATAGTGTTCAGCGGAGAGCTGTCCAAGGTGCTGACTTTGTTTTTTTTTGTTTTTTTGGTGGTTAATTTGTGTAAATGAAAGCGGTAGTAAACCGCCGAAAAAAAGAAAAGAAAACCGGCAAGACAATAGCATGGGACTGTAGGTCGTACTTATTTACTACCTTTAATAAGAAAAAGAAAGAATACACAAGCACATTGGCATTTAATGGCAGCGGCACCTTTATTGGTATAATAAATAAATCAATCAATAAATAAATAAATAACTTTATTCAGTATAAGTCAAAATTGAATAAATAAATTCTATTTAAAATTATATAACTTATTCCAATTCTAACTTGCTCAGTCAAAGAACTCGAGCTATAAATGAATCAAATCATAAACCAAAGTCCCCCCTTGATCCAAGGGTGACATAACCACATAATGGTGCCTGCGACAGGGGTGGGTGGGAGGGAAGGGGAGCTCGTCTACCTCTCCTCAGGTGAACTGCGAGCGGGTCTTGTCACGCAGGGCCTTATATAGCCTTCCACACCTGTGGAAAAACGCTTTTCCCGCTCGTCTGCCTCGTGACAAGCCCACTCTTTTTTTTTTTTAAAGTACCTAACTTTATTAAAAAACATTTTGGCGGCCACAATCCCATGTCGTGGGCTCTTTCTTGAGCCCACTTTCATAATGTGCTAGTATGCATCACATATTAGCACATTAAGAAATACTTACCTTAGAACGAGGCTCCCGCATCTCGCCCGGGGGGGGGGAGGGGGCTGACATGTGCCCTTGGCGTTTCTTCCAGGTCCATGAGCTCCGGCGCTTTGACTGCCTGGAGATGGGAGACCTTTGTTCTGGCAAGGTCCAGCACGAGCCGCCGGACGTCAGCGGCTGCATGAAAGGTGAATATTTCCTAAACCGTGTAGGTTTAGGAGATATTCATTTTACCTACATGTAACCCTTACCTGTAGGTAAAAATGACCAAGCGGGGAATACAACCGCTTTAAAGTGGTTGTAAAGTTTCCTTTTTAATTTTTTTAAAATAACAAGCATGTTATACTTACCTCCACTGTGCAGCTCGTTTTGCACAGAGTGGCCCTGATCCTCGACTTCTAGGGTCCCACGGGGGCTCTCACGGCTCCTCCCCGCATTAGATAACCCCCTCTGGGAAGCTCTCTCAAGAGGGAGTTACCGTGCGGGCGCGCTCCCATGTCATACACTCGGCGTCCATAGTATGACTCAGCCCCACCCCCCAGTGGCCGGTATATTGGATTTGATTGACAGCAGTGGGAGCCAATGGCTGCGCTGCTATCAATCTATCCAATGAAGAGCCAAGAAGCCGTGGAGAGAGCGACTTGGGATCACGCCCACGGAAATTCGGGGCTCAGGTAAGTAAAACGGGGGGGGGGCTGGGGGGCCGGACACTGCAAGGTGTTTTTTCACCTTAATGCATAGGATACATTAAGGTGAAAAAACACCAAGGTTTACCACCTATTTAAAGCTGAAGTTTAACCCTTTCACTGCCAGAGCTGTTTTTGTGGAGGTTTTTTTTGCATACTTGTTTAAAAAATCATTTTAGGCCTGAAGATTACACAAAACCCCCAAACATTATATCTTTTCTTAAAGCAGACACCCTAGCAGTGATGGTGAACCTTGGCACAGCAGATGTTTTGGAAATACATTTCCCATGATGCTCATGCACTCAAGCATCATGGGAAATGTAGTTCCAAAACATCTGGGGTGCCAAGTTTCGCCATCACTGCCCTAGAGAATAAAATAGTGGTAGTTCCAATATTTGATGTCACACGTTATTAATGCAAAGGTCTAGGAACCGCAAAGTGTCAGTAAAAAACACACTAAAGTGAATTTTAGGGCAAACTCTCAGTTATATAGTGTGTATAAACAACCCTTGATTAGTGTACTCACTTAATGTACGCAATTTCCATACAAATTTACGCAGCATATTCTACCATCTATTCATATGGTGAAGGTACTTTAAGTATTTTGTTTAATGTTACTTTTTGCTCTGTATAGATATGCGATTTTATACTTGCTATAAAGTGTTATTTGTAATATTTTCTCTGTTTATTACAAAAAATACTTCAATAAACATTTTTACTGATTAAAAAAAAAAAAAAAAAAAAATGTAGGGCGAACAAACGCAATAAACTACCCAATTTTTTGGTAAAATATAAAAGATGAGGTTTCACAGAGTAAATAGACACCCGACACGCCAAACCTTAAATTTGCGTGCTCCCGTGAAATGGCGAGAAGCTTCAGTACCCTATATTTCCCATAGGCAATGCTTCAAAAGCCCCCTATAGGTATCAGTTTAGTGTTACGGAGGAGGTCTTGTGTTAGAATTATTATTTTCACTCTGGCGTGTGCGGCGATATGTAACATGTGTATCACAATCAACGTTTTCACGCATAGCCCCCCCCCATGCATGCGTTTACTTTCGTACGTGCGTATATGTGGGGAAGGGGTCCTAAAAGTTTTTTTGAAAGGGTGCTTTTATGTGCTTGGGTGTAACTTTATTTTTTATTTTTTTCATCCCATAGGGGACAAAAAAATCTCCCATGTGATGTTTTTTTAGGTGACAGGTTCTCTTTAATGAGACATGCAGGGCCTAAAAGACCCCCAATGTCTCCTCTGGCCTTTACTGAATGTTTTGCAATGCAGATCGCATTGCCAAACATTACTTGCCGGCTGAGTCAGCCGGGGACACTGAGAGGTTGATTCAGAAGTGATGTCACAGACGTCGCTTTCTGGGTCACAACAAGAAGGTGAGGAGAGCGGACGTATGTCGGCTCTTCTCCTTCCCCACCCAGCCACTGGCACCTTCCATGTCATTCCTGGGCCCGCAGATGGGTTGGTGGATCCCGTAAAGCATGGAGGCGCACGCGGAGAGGTGGGGGGGGGGCGCTGGTACCGGGAGTGTGTGTAAGCAACAGTGTTGGTCATCTTACTTTAAAAAAGTAATTAGTTACAGTTACAAATTACTTCTCCGAAAAAGTAATTGCGTTAGTAACTCAGTTACTACATTGAAAAAGTAACTAGTTACTCAGCAAAGTAACTGACTTTTTTTTTGGAGGGCACATAGCACATCAGGGCACATAGCACATCAGGGCATGGGGCACATAGCACATCAGGGCACATAGCACATCAGGGCATGGGGCACATAGCACATCAGGTCACATAGCACATCAGGGCACATAGCACATCAGGGCATGGGGCACATAGCACATCAGGGCACATAGCACATCAGGGCACATAGCACATCAGGGCATGGGGCACATAGCACATCAGGGCACATAGCACATCAGGGCATGGGGCACATAGCACATCAGGGCACATAGCACATCAGGGCATGGGGCACATAGCACATCAGGGCATGGGGCACATAGCACATCAGGGCACATAGCACATTATGGCACATAGGACATCAGGGCATGGGGCACATAGCACATCAGGGCACATAGCACATCAGGGCATGGGGCACATAGCACATCAGGGCACATAGCACATCAGGGCATGGGGCACATAGCACATCAGGGCACATAGCACATCAGGGCATGGGGCACATAGCACATCAGGGCACATAGCACATCAGGGCATGGGGCACATAGCACATCAGGGCATGGGGCACATAGCACATCAGGGCACATAGCACATTATGGCACATAGCACATCAGGGCATGGGGCACATAGCGCATCAGGGCACATAGCACATCAGGGCATGGGGCACATAGCACATCAGGGCACATAGCACATCAGGGCATGGGGCACATAGCACATCAGGGCATGGGGCACATAGCACATCAGGGAACATAGCACATTATGGCACATAGCACATCAGGGCATGGGGCACATAGCACATCGGGGCACATAGCACATCGGGGCACATAGCACATCGGGGCACATAGCACATCAGGGCATGGGGCACATCAGGGCGCACAGCACATCAGGGCACATAGCACATCAGGGCACATGATAGCACATAGCACATCAGGGCATGGGGCACATAGCACATCAGGGCATGGGACACAGGGCACATAGTACATGAGGGCACATCAGGACATGTAGCACATAGCACATCAGGGTGGGGCACATAGCACATTGTTTACCAGCCATGCAGAGTACTGCAGGAAGCGTGTGTAATAAGTTCTCTCTCATGTCACGGCACTGACGGCAGTCACGCTACTCCCCGGCGGCCCCTCCTCTCTTCTCATCCATCCCAGATGATGTCACAAGCAAATGGGGATGGACGAGAAGAGAGAAGGGGCCGCGGGGAGCAGCGTGACTGCCGTTAGTGCCGTGACATGAGAGAGACCTGGTCATAGAGGAGAGGAGGAATTACACTACTGCCATCTAGTGGCGGTAGATGTAATTGGGGTAACGCCGCCCAAGTAATGGTAACTACGTTACCATGAGGGGAAGAGTAATCAGTTAGATTACTCGTTACCCTCTGCTTTACGTAACTCTGTTTATTCTAACTCAGTTACTTACATCACTGGTAAGCAATCAGTTAGCAGCGCAGCCACCAGAATGCTTTCACCTGACAGGCAGGAGTCTGCCTGTCAGTTTCACATGCAATCCCGGAGGCTGCAGCCACCAGATTGTGTGTGAAACCCCCCCCCTCCTGTCAGGACCTGACAGCGAAAGGGTTAAACTGTTTGTATTTTGTCTGCCCTGGTTTCTTCTTACCCCCTCATTTAAATAAAACCTTTGCATTTTTATTATATGCTTTATTTTATGCCCAGTGATATCTTCACTGGGTCTCTTTGCTTTACTGGGCAATCCAGGCAGAGCGTGGCTGGTGGGAGGGACAAGCAAGGTGCTCTACATAGATTTTCTGAAAACATCACAGCCCCCTGCCTCAGTATTATTCTCAAGAGCCCTTATCTCTGATGCAAATAAGGAGTTATATGAATATCAAAATGCTTGGTGGATCTCAGTTTGGAGGAGTGGGGTATGTCTTGTTAGGGAGCATTTGCATTCAAACCATGCTATGTAATGTCCACATGTGATGCTGATGGTTGAAAGGACTAAATTCTATTGAATGCAAGAAGTGGGCCAGGGACAGTCAAGCTGAGAAGGAAAGGGCTAGATGATACTGGACATCTTACAGCCAGAAAATGAGGCATGCTTTAGGCTGGGTTCACACTGCTGCGAATTCTGTTGTGAATTTGAGCCGTTGCGATTGCTCAAATTCGCAAGTCATTTAAACAACATTGTTTTACATTAGTGCCGTTCACATCAATGTGTTGCGAATCTAAGCTGCGGGAAAAAAGGGTCCTGTGCGAGTTTGATCCGTGTGCGATAAGAATTCAGCTCTATAGACTGGCATTCCCTGAAATCGCGGCAAAATTGTGGCAAATTCACTGCAAAATCGTGGCAGCGAAATCGCGCGATTTTGAATTCGCAGCAGTGTGAACCTAGCCTTAATGCACACTGTGAGAAATCTACAGTATTCAGTGAAATCAGACTAAACTATTTTAGCCCAGGTTCACACTGGGGCTGCGAGAGTGAAGCCGTGCGAGTTCAGCTGAACTCGCACGATTCGTCCCGATTTCGGCCGCGATTACAGAGACATATGTGCAGGTTTCTGCACAGATGTCAATGTAAATCGTGTGCCAAAATCGCAAAAAAGTAGTACAGAATCTACTTTTTGAAATCGGTGCAGCGCCGCAGATGCGGCGTCGCACCGATTAGGACGGTGCCATTGCCGGCAATTTGCGGCAAATACCGCCGTTTTGACATGCGATTTGACATGCCAAATCGCATGTCAAAACGCACCAGTGTGAACCAGGGCTTAGCAAAGGAGAGGAACCTGCACAACTGTGGAAGACTGGAGGTAAGAATGGAGCTCAGTTTAAGGCTAGGTTCACACTGCTGCGAATTCAAATCACGCGATTTTACAGCAAATTTTCGGCTGCGTTTTTCCCGCGATTTTGCTGCGATTCGCGGTCGTGATTTCAGGGAATACCAGTCTATAGTGAATATAGTGAGAGGAGAGGGCGCTAATTAATAATATATGAAATTAAATAAACTAAAAAGGAGCGTAAATTAAATAAAAAAAGGAAATCCAAAATATTATATTGCACCCACATAAATTGATTAGTGCTATATGTGAAAAATGAATTAATAAGTGATCGTACCAATAAAATTAATTGAGCAAAACAATTAGTGAACTGCAAGTTAACCAAAATGTATATAAACTCAAATGTTAAACGAATAGTGCATCAAAGTCCAAACAAATAAACACAAAAAGTTTTTGAACACAAGAAAATGTCCCACAATAGTAGTGAACACCAAATTTCTCTGCATATGTCTTCAATAAACGTGATGTGTAAAATCCAATAAATCCTTGCAAATTGCGAATCCACCTTCACCAAAAACAATAACACCCGATAGTGCTTTAAGTAAGGATGGCAGCTTACCACAGCGTATTGACCCTTTTAACTAAAAAAGAGGTCAAGCAGGCTTTCAGCAAGTTCCAGCTTGCTAGATACCAAGGAAATGATGTCCACTATGTAGGCAGCGATACACACTGGGATTCGAAAAAGCTCCGGTAATATGTAATCAGGAGAGGAGAAGCAAACAATAGTGTAATACCATTTATTGCATACAAAAATATAAAAGCCAAAAACGTGCTTACATTAATGTGTGCCCCGACCCGGCACTGAGGCTGTAAAGGCGTGGGTAATATCAAATGGCAGTCCCGGACCTGTGGATAATGGCGTGCGTTCCACCTCTATGGAACAGACAACCAGCGGGACCGGAAGTGACGTCAATTGCGTGACCTGTATTGCGCCTCAACGTACGTTTCGGGTTCCGTCATCAGGAAGCGCTCGATTCCGGTCCCGCTGGTTGTCTGTTCCATAGAGGTGGAACGCACGCCAATATCCACAGGTCCGGGACTGCCATTTGATATTACCCACGCTTTTACAGCCTCAGTGCCGGGTCGGGGCACACAATAATGTAAGCACGTTTTTGACTTTTATATTTTTTTTTGCAATAAATGGTATTACACTATTGTTTGCGTCTCCTCTCCTGATTACATATTACCGGAGCTTTTTCGAATCCCAGTGTGTATCGCTGCCTACATAGTGGACATCATTTCCTTGGTATCTAGCAAGCTGGAACTTGCTGAAAGCCTGCTTGGCCCACTGGCGTTTTTAAAGCTGCGTTTTTTGTAGCTTAAAAACGCCTGTCCATGTTATTGTAAATATTTTTTTATTTATTTTTTTGAAAAAAAAAAAAACGTCGGAGCTAAAAACGCGACCGCGCGTTAGTGCGCATTAGTGCGCGTTTTTGCGCGTTTTTTGACGCTCGCGTTTTTTTCTGCCTAATTCTGACGCTGAGGAACGCACTGGTCCTGTTTTTTTTTTTACAGCTTACAAACGCCTATGCTCTTTACAGCTCAAAAACGCCTAGGTGGACATGAAGCTATAGACTAACATGGACAGGCGTTTTTAAGCTGTAAAAAACGCTCAAAAACGCGGCTGAAAAAACGCCCGTGGGCATGAGGCCAAAGGGTCAATACGCTGTGGTAAGCTGCCATCCTTACTTAAAGCACTATCGGGTGTAATTGTTTTTGGTGAAGGTGGATTCGCAATTTGCAAGGATTTATTGGATTTTACACATCACGTTTATTGAAGACATATGCAGAGAAATTTGGTGTTCACTACTATTGTGGGACATTTTCTTGTGTTTAAAAAACTTTTTGTGTTTATTTGTTTGGACTTTGATGCACTATTCGTTTAACATTTGAGTTTATATACGTTTTGGTTAACTTGCAGTTCACTAATTGTTTTGCTCAATTAATTTTATTGGTACGATCACTTATTAATTCATTTTTCACATATAGCACTAATCAATTTATGTGGGTGCAATATAATATTTTGGATTTCATATTTTATTTCATTTACGTTTCTTTTTAGTTTATTTAATTTCATATATTATTAATTAGCGCCCTCTCCTTTCACTATATTCACTATTGATTTCAGCTTTCACTGAACTTGGAGGTGCAGCTTTCTCATAGCAATATTTTTAATTTTGGCGCAGGTTTTATTTATATCAATACCAGTCTATAGAGCTGAATTGGTGTCTATTAACTACAGGTAAGCCTAGATTAAGGCTTACCTGTAGGTGCTGGAAATATCTCCTAAACCTCCACGGTTTAGGAGATATTTACAATAGAGACGTGCGCCGATGTCTACGGCGCATGCACCGTAGACAACGGCGCAGTCACACTTTAGAAATGGCGATCGTGCCGTTTCTAAAGGAGGTCATGCCGTGACTGGCGGCTCCTGCGTGCATGCGCGGGAGTGACGTCATCGTGGCTCCGGCCAATTACAGCACCGGAGCCGCGATACCCGGAAGTAACTCTGGGGCGACATGTCACCAGCCGGTGCTGTGTCGGGCACCGCAGCGAGGGCTTCGATCCCAGGTGAGTATTACATAATGAGCTAGTATGCTACTAGCTCATTATGCCTTTGTCTTGCAGGTGTTATTTTTTATTTTTTTTCTAAAGTGGGTTTACACCCACTTTAAGGACATCCCCACGTACATATACTGTGGCAGGGTGGTCCTTTAGCGCAAAACCATGTACCTGTACATGATTCTCATCTTCAGCTCTTGGGGGTACATGCGCGCTGCCGAACCCCCGCTCCCACTGTGATTGGACACAGCGGGAGCCAATTAGCAGGAACCTGACCATCGTTTGTAGAGAGGCAAAATGGCGGTCTGCCTATGTAAACAAGGCAGACCGCTGTTCTGCACTCCCCTACAGGTAGAAAGCACACATAGGAAACACATTTAACCCTTTGATTGCCCCTGATGTTAATCCCTTCCCTGCCAGTGTCATTTATACAGTGTCAGTGCATTTTTTTGGCACTGATCACTGTATTGATTTCACTGGTCTCCAAAAAGTGTCACTTAGGGGTTGCTTTACTAAAGGAAAATAGACTGTGCACTTTGCAAAGTGCAGTTGCCCTCTGCGAGAGCAGTTCCTCCAGAGCTTAGTAAATGACTAAAAGCTCTGCTGAATTCCATCATTCAATCATATGCAAGCAAAAAGGCAGTTTTTTTTAATTTTCCTTGCACGTGATTGGGTATTCTTTGCAATGTGAAGCTTTACCTCATTTACTAAGCTCTGGAGCAAGTGCACTTTCAGAGTGCAAATGCACTTTGCAAAGTGCACAGTCTATTTGCCTTAAGTAAATCAACCCCTAAATGTCAGATGTGTCCGCTGCAATGTCACAGTTCCACTAAAAATCGCTGATCGTCGCCATTACTAGTAAAATATATATATATAAAAAAAAAATCCTAAATCTTTCCCATAGTTTGTAGACGCTATAACTTTTGCGCAAACCAATTAATATATGCTTATTGAGATTTGTTTTTAGCAAAAATATGTAGAATACATATTGGCCTAAATTAATGAAGAATTTTTTTTTTTTTTTTATTGGAAATGTTTTATAGCACAAAGTAGAAAATATTGTTTTTTTTTAATAAAAATTTGGTCTTTTTTTTGTTTATAGCGCAAAAAATAAAAACTGCAGAGGTGATCAAATACCACCAAAAGAAAGCTCTATTTGTGGGAAAAAAGACATACATTTTTTTGGGGGTTTCAGTGTTGCACGACTGCGCAATTGTCAGGTAAAGTAATGCAGTTCCGTATCGCAAAAAATGGCCTGGTCATGAAGGGGGAAAAAGCTGTGGCTTGTGAACGGTCCTTCATGCTAATATTGGGAGCGTCTGCATGCATGAGCCAGCCAGAAGAATGTAGGGTGGGTAAAGTTTATTATCACATTGTGTGATATCCAGGCCTCAATGAACCTAGACATGTGCAATTCGATTTGTTCCGAATAATTTTTTTTAAAGAATTTTGACAAATTTGTTAATTACGAAATTTCCGAATTTTCGGATTTCCGAAATTTCAAATTTCCGAATTTCCCAAATCCGAATTTTCTAATTTCTGAAATATCGAATTTTCGGAAATTCCGAATTTCGGAAATTAGAAAATTTGAAATTTCGATAATTCGGAAATTCGGAATTTCGGAAATTGGAATTCCGCAATATTTAAATTTTGGAAATTTGGAAGTTCGAAAATTCGAAATTAGGAAATTAAAAATTTCAAAATTCGAAATTCCAAAATTCCAAAATCAGAGATTAGAAAATTAGAACTTCCGAAACTCCAAAATTCAGAAATTCGAACATTCGAATTTTGAAAATTTGGAAAATTCAGAATTCGGAAATCCGAATTTCTGAATTTCCGAGTTTTCGAATTTTCGAATCTTCGAATTTCCAAAATCCTGAAATTTATGAATTTACGAAAATCCGAACTTTTGAATTTACAAATTCCGAATTTTAGAATTTACGAATTCCCGAATTACGAATTTACGAATTCCGAATTTTCGAATTTACAGAATTTCCGAAAAATGCATAAAAACGAATGTAACGAAAACGAACAAATTTTTCGGCAGTGCACATGTCTATGAGCTATTCTACAATCTTGGGGTCACATTCACTGCTCTACAGTGGCCCAGTAAAGATTGCCAAAGCACAATATCTGGGAGCTAACTGAGTATTTACTAGAATATTATAAGTATAATACTAATAAAAATGAATTATAATAATATTATTAATAATAATCCACCAGAGGATAACTTCGAACTTTTAATGGCATGTTTTCTTGTTTTCTACTTCACATTTACATTAACAGCTTCATCTACTGCACATATTCCTCGATGTCTCCAGCCTCTTTGTTTTGAAGGCAAACATAACACATTTTTATTTGTACATTCTAACAAATTATTTACTATTCTGATTAGATAGAAACCATCTGTTCCAAAGGACAGCGTATTCCCCCTACCCAAGGCATGCATGACGTCTCCAGGAATCTGACTGCATCCACCTGACGACAGAATGATAAAAACAACGCATCTAGTCTCCTTTTACTCTGTTGTTATGGAAAGAGTTTAAACAGAAGTTTCAAAGTGTACAAGAACAGTAAATAACATGAGGTCTGTTATAGAAGACAGAAGGTTTTGCCAAGTCGGAATCTAGGGGTTTCTTGAAGTATTATGGGTAATAATTCTTGTTTCTGCCACCCGTTCAGTCCTTGTTGTCTTCCATTCCTAAACTTAGCTTCAAATTGCCAAGCAAATTAAAGGAAGCTTATTTGATAGAAACACGAGGCTGCAATTGCTTTCCTCCTGTGAATATAATTTACATATTGACCTTCTTGCTTCAGAGCCCCGAACTAGCATGCAGATTTATTTTCCTGATTTGCATACCTGTTATCATCACTATATCAAGTCACCACAACAGGCAGGCAGCTAGCATATTTAGAAAACAACGGAAGCCTCTATTTCGTAACCTTTTCTCAATCCCTCAAGGTGGCCCATTAGGCAGGTCTTAATGCCAGCAGGTAGGATGGGCTTTACGATGATGTGATCACTGTGATCAGGGGTCAAATGATCACAGTGATTGCTGGCTCAGAATCTATCCGTGAGATCTTAGTGTCTGTGCTGGAAACCTTGGCCCCCATGGACGCATATGTCTGGCGTGTGGGCAATAGGACCCACCAGTAAGCTTTCTGAAGATACATGATTAGATGCGAAATGCGTAGAGGCTTCTGGGTAAAGCCGACGTCACTTCCTGTCGCTAACCCGCACCAAATCGAGGCTTATTTTTGTACCGGTGACACACACATTTTGCACAATAAGACCCGCTGACTCTTCTGCCGCAATTATGCCTGTGGTTGGCCAGAGGTAAATTGTTCATTAACCGCTTCAGCCCTGGAAGATTTTACCCCCTTCCTGACCAGAGCATTTTTTTTTACAATTCGGCACTACGTCGCTTTAACTGACAATTGCACAGTCGTGCGACGTTGCACCTAAACAAAATTAGCATTTTTTTCCCCACAAATAGAGCTTTCTTTTGGTGGTATTTGATCACCTCTGCGGTTTTTATTTTTTGTGCTATAAACAAAAGAACAGCGACAATTATGAAAAAAACACAATATCTTTTACTTATGTTTTCAAAAAAACTATTTTTTTCCTCATTTTAGGCCGATACGTATTCTTCTACATATTTTTGGTAAAAAAATCGAATAAGGGTATATTGATTGGTTTGCCCAAAAGTTATAGCATCTACAAAATAGGGGATAGAATTATGGCATTTTTATTATTATTATTTTCTTTTACTAGTAATGGTGGCGATCTGCGATTTTTATCGGGACTGCGACATTATGGCGGACAGATCGGACACTTTTGACACATTTTTGAGACCATTGTCAATTTTACAGCGATCAGTGCTATAAAAATGCACTGATTACTGTAAAAATGTCACTGGCAGGGAAAGGGGTTAACACTAAGGGGGGGAACATGGGGTTAATTGTGTTCCCTCTGCATGTTCTACCTGAATGGGGGATGGGACTTACTAGGGGAAATGACAGATCGCTGTTCATACATTGTATGAACAGACGATCAGTCATTTCTCCCCTAAGAGAACCGGGATCTGTGTGTTTAGTCCCGGAATCCATAAGGCAGACAACTCTTGGACATCCTGAGGTTCCAGAATACTCATCCTATGTCTGATAATGTGCGATTAGGAAAATGTTTGTCTTTACCATGGGCAACTACGTGGCACGGAAAATGAGGTTCAATGTAGAAAAATGTTAAATAATGCATTTGGGTGGCAAAAATACGAATGCAACTTATACACTGGGGGGGGGGGGATCCTCTGGGGGAATCTAGGATGGAAAAGGACCTGGGGGTCCTAGTAGATGACAGGCTCAGTAATGCCAAGCTGCTGCTAACAAAGCAAACAGAATATTGGCATGTATTAAAAAGGGGATTAACTCCTGAGATAAAATGATAATTTTCCCGCTTTACAAGACTCTGGTCCGGCCGTACCTAGAGTATGCTGTCCAGTTTTGGGCACCAGTCCTCAGGAAGGATGTACTGGAAATAAAGAGAGTACAAAGAAGGGCAACAAATCTAATAAAGGGTCTGGAGGATATTAGTTATGAGGAAAGTTTGCGAGCACTGAACTTATTCTCTCTGGAGAAGAGTTGCTTGAGAGGGGATATGATTTCAATTTACAAATACCATACTGGTGATGGTGACCCCACAATAGGGATAAAACTTTTTTGCGGAAGGGAGTTTAACAAGACACGTGGCCACTCATTAAAATTAGAAGAAAAGAGGTTTAACCTTAAACTACGTAGAGGGTTCTTTACTGTAAGAATGGCAAGGATGTGGAATTCCCTTCCACAGGTGGTGGTCTCAGCGGGGGGAGCATCAATGGTTTCAAGAAACTATTAGATAAGCACCTGAGCGACCACAACATACAGGGATATACAAGGTAATACTGACATATAATCACACACATAGGTTGGACTTGATGGACTTGTGTCTTTTTTTAACCTCACCTACTATGTAACTGTGTAACTATGTAACCTGTTGATTCCTTTTCTTGGAGTACATTAAGGGACATAGGTCCCTTCTCTCTGTTTCTAGTTTCTCTAGCTACAAAAAAAAATATTGTTGGGAGTTGGAAGGGTTATACTAGGCTGCTCTTACAGATCTTGTTTGCCAGTGTCCAAACTCTTGAAGACAGCAGCATAACCCAATGTACCTGAAGACTTATCTTGTGTCCCTAATGTACTCTAGGGATGAGCTTCGTGTTCAAGTCGAACATACGTTCGACTCGAACATCGGCTGTTCGATCGTTCGACGAAGATCGAACGATTTGGGCCGTTCGCGCCAAATTCGAGTGACGCGAACGGCCCACAATGCACTACGCCATCGCAGTGTCATCCAGGCGCTGTGATTGGCCGAGCATGCACTGTGACCCCGCATGCTTGGCCAATCACAGCGCCGGCAGCGAGGAGAGCAATGATTGGCCACAGGCAGGATGCCTGTGGCCAATTATTGCTGAGGGGGTTTAGTACACGCCCCACACTATAAAAGGCCGCCAGCGCGGCGGCCTTGTGTAGTGTGTTCCGGAGCAGGGAAAGAGAAGCATAGGCAGGGACAGTGTCATTTTTTTTCCTTTACTAATCCTGGATTCCTTGTGTTTAGGGACAAATAAGGATAGGTAGGGAGAGTGTCAGTGTGTTATTCTGTGCTAAACCTTGTTTGTAGGGACAGAGAGGTACAGTGAGGGAAAGTGTCAGTGTGCTATTCTGTTCTAAACCAATCTTGCTGAACCATATTTGAAATCCTTGAGTTTAGGGACAGAGAGGTACAGTGAGGGAAAGTGTCAGTGTGCTATTCTGTTCTAAACCAATCTTGCTGAACCATATTTGAAATCCTTGAGTTTAGGGACAGAGAGGTACAGTGAGGGAAAGTGTCAGTGTGCTATTCTGTGCTAAATCTTGTTTGTAGGGACAGAGAAGGACAGTGAGTGAAACTGACAGTGTGCTATTCTGTTCTAAACCAATCTTGCTGAACCATATTTGAAATCCTTGAGTTTAGGGACAGAGAGGTACAGTGAGGGAAAGTGTCAGTGAGCTATTCTGTTCTATACCAATCTTGCTGAACCATATTTGAAATCCTTGAGTTTAGGGACAGAGAAGGACACTCGTGGAAACTATCAGTGTGCTATTCTGTGCTAAATCTTGTTTGTAGGGACAGAGAAGGACAGTGAGTGAAACTGACAGTGTGCTATTCTGTTCTAAACCAATCTTGCTGAACCATATTTGAAATCCTTGAGTTTAGGGACAGAGAGGTACAGTGAGGGAAAGTGTCAGTGTGCTATTCTGTTCTAAACAAATCTTGCTGAACCATATTTGAAATCCTTGAGTTTAGGGACAGAGAGGTACAGTGAGGGAAAGTGTCAGTGTGCTATTCTGTGCTAAATCTTGTTTGTAGGGACAGAGAAGGACAGTGAGTGAAACTGACAGTGTGCTATTCTGTTCTAAACCAATCTTGCTGAACCATATTTGAAATCCTTGAGTTTAGGGACAGAGAGGTACAGTGAGGGAAAGTGTCAGTGAGCTATTCTGTTCTAAACCAATCTTGCTGAACCATATTTGAAATCCTTGAGTTTAGGGACAGAGAAGGACACTCGTGGAAACTATCAGTGTGCTATTCTGTGCTAAATCTTGTTTGTAGGGACAGAGAAGGACAGTGAGTGAAACTGACAGTGTGCTATTCTGTTCTAAACCAATCTTGCTGAATCATATTTGAAATCCTTGAGTTTAGGGACAGAGAGGTACAGTGAGGGAAAGTGTCAGTGTGCTATTCTGTTCTAAACCAATCTTGCTGAACCATATTTGAAATCCTTGAGTTTAGGGACAGAGAGGTACAGTGAGGGAAACTGTCAGTGTGCTATTCTGTTCTAAACCAATCTTGCTGAACCATATTTGAAATCCTTGAGTTTAGGGACAGAGAGGTACAGTGAGGGAAAGTGTCAGTGAGCTATTCTGTTCTAAACCAATCTTGCTGAACCATATTTGAAATCCTTGAGTTTAGGGACAGAGAAGGACACTCGTGGAAACTATCAGTGTGCTATTCTGTGCTAAATCTTGTTTGTAGGGACAGAGAAGGACAGTGAGTGAAACTGACAGTGTGCTATTCTGTTCTAAACCAATCTTGCTGAACCATATTTGAAATCCTTGAGTTTAGGGACAGAGAGGTACAGTGAGGGAAAGTGTCAGTGTGCTATTCTGTTCTAAACCAATCTTGCTGAACCATATTTGAAATCCTTGAGTTTAGGGACAGAGAAGGACACTCGTGGAAACCATAAGTGTGCTATTCTGTGCTAAATCTTGTTTGTAGGGACAGAGAAGGACAGTGAGTGAAACTGACAGTGTGCTATTCTGTTCTAAACCAATCTTGCTGAATCATATTTGAAATCCTTGAGTTTAGGGACAGAGAGGTACAGTGAGGGAAAGTGTCAGTGTGCTATTCTGTTCTAAACCAATTTTGCTGAACCATATTTGAAATCCTTGAGTTTAGGGACAGAGAGGTACAGTGAGGGAAACTGTCAGTGTGCTATTCTGTTCTAAACCAATCTTGCTGAACCATATTTGAAATCCTTGAGTTTAGGGACAGAGAGGTACAGTGAGGGAAAGTGTCAGTGAGCTATTCTGTTCTAAACCAATCTTGCTGAACCATATTTGAAATCCTTGAGTTTAGGGACAGAGAAGGACACTCGTGGAAACTATCAGTGTGCTATTCTGTGCTAAATCTTGTTTGTAGGGACAGAGAAGGACAGTGAGTGAAACTGACAGTGTGCTATTCTGTTCTAAACCAATCTTGCTGAACCATATTTGAAATCCTTGAGTTTAGGGACAGAGAGGTACAGTGAGGGAAAGTGTCAGTGTGCTATTCTGTTCTAAACCAATCTTGCTGAACCATATTTGAAATCCTTGAGTTTAGGGACAGAGAAGGACACTCGTGGAAACTATCAGTGTGATATTCTGTGCTAAATCGTGTTTGTAGGGACAGAGAAGGACAGTGAGGGAAACTATCAGTGTGCTATTCTGTGCTAAACCAATCTTGCTGAACCATATTGCAAATCCTTGTGTTTAGGGACAGAGAAGGACACTCGTGGAAACTATCAGTGTGCTATTCTGTGCTAAATCTTGTTTGTAGGGACAGAGAAGGACAGTGAGTGAAACTGACAGTGTGCTATTCTGTTCTAAACCAATCTTGCTGAACCATATTTGAAATCCTTGAGTTTAGGGACAGAGAGGTACAGTGAGGGAAAGTGTCAGTGTGCTATTCTGTTCTAAACCAATCTTGCTGAACCATATTTGAAATCCTTGAGTTTAGGGACAGAGAAGGACACTCGTGGAAACTATCAGTGTGCTATTCTGTGCTAAATCTTGTTTGTAGGGACAGAGAAGGACAGTGAGTGAAACTGACAGTGTGCTATTCTGTTCTAAACCAATCTTGCTGAATCATATTTGAAATCCTTGAGTTTAGGGACAGAGAGGTACAGTGAGGGAAAGTGTCAGTGTGCTATTCTGTTCTAAACCAATCTTGCTGAACCATATTTGAAATCCTTGAGTTTAGGGACAGAGAGGTACAGTGAGGGAAACTGTCAGTGTGCTATTCTGTTCTAAACCAATCTTAATGAACCATATTTGAAATCCTTGAGTTTAGGGACAGAGAGGTACAGTGAGGGAAAGTGTCAGTGAGCTATTCTGTTCTAAACCAATCTTGCTGAACCATATTTGAAATCCTTGAGTTTAGGGACAGAGAAGGACACTCGTGGAAACTATCAGTGTGCTATTCTGTGCTAAATCTTGTTTGTAGGGACAGAGAAGGACAGTGAGTGAAACTGACAGTGTGCTATTCTGTTCTAAACCAATCTTGCTGAACCATATTTGAAATCCTTGAGTTTAGGGACAGAGAGGTACAGTGAGGGAAAGTGTCAGTGTGCTATTCTGTTCTAAACCAATCTTGCTGAACCATATTTGAAATCCTTGAGTTTAGGGACAGAGAAGGACACTCGTGGAAACTATCAGTGTGATATTCTGTGCTAAATCTTGTTTGTAGGGACAGAGAAGGACAGTGAGGGAAACTATCAGTGTGCTATTCTGTGCTAAACCAATCTTGCGGAACCATATTGCAAATCCTTGTGTTTAGGGACAGAGAAGGATAGGCAGGGGACAGTGTCAGTGTCTTTGTTGCTAAGCCTCCTGCACAGTATACACCTGAAGGTAGCCCTTATTGCTGTTTTTCCCATCTCCCTGCAGGCCATTTATTAAAATGTCTGGAAGGCAAACAAGGAGAGGCAGACAGTCAGGAGGCAAAAAAAGAGGGCAAGCAGGCTCTGTGTCTGGGGGCAACAGTGCTGGTCGTGGACGCGGTGCATTGTCATCAGCACATGGCCATGGGACACGCTTGTCCTTCTTTTCGGCAGCTGGACATGTTGAGCCACATCATGCCGAAGACTTGGTAGAGTGGATGACCAAGCCCACCTCATCCTCCTCATCCTCTCTCACCCAGGCTCAGGGTACTGGCAAAGCAGCTGCCAAAGCGTCCTCTTCTCTGGTATCAATGTCATCATTAGTCACTCCTTCCCTAGACCCACCATGTCCTCCTCCTGAGGAGTCCCCCGAACTGTTTGAGCACAGTGTTGGGTACATGCTCCAGGAGGATGCCCAGCGTTTCGAAGGATCTGATGATGATACCCAGCTAGAGGAAGGCAGTAGCGTGAGAGCTGAGAGAGGGGATGCTCAAGAAGGACACCAATCTGGCAGTCATGCTCCAGCAGCTGCAGCATACTGCCAGATTGGCTCCAGTGATGAGGAGGAAGGGGATGATGAGGTCACTGACTCCACGTGGGTGCCTAATAGGAGAGAGGAGGAGGAGGAGGATGAGGAGGAGGCACATCTCCAACGAGGCAGGATGCCCTTGGGTGGCCAGCGTATGGGCAGCACACCGACGGAATCACACCGCAGAGCTCCGCCTGTGCAGGGCGCTGCCTCTGCCCGTCATTATGACTCAAGCGTATATCGCGTGGCCAAAACATCAGCCGCTTGGGCACCACATGCTTGATCAGACATATGTTGACCTGCCATGCAGCTCGTTGGCAAGCCTACCTTAAAGACCCACACCAAAGAACAAAGCGGACCTCTCCTTGCACCGCATCAGCTGGGATCTCCAACCCCAGTATACCTTCAGTCCTCTCTGAAACCTGCACTGAGAGGAATGAAGGTGTAGAATTAGGTGTGTCACAGCCAAGTACTTGCGGCCACTCTGCTAGCAGTACACTGACGTCCGATTCTAGCAGGCAAATTTCCCTGCCCCAGCTGCTGGACCGTCGAAAGAAGTTCACTCCCAGCCATCCACATGCCCAGCGGTTGAATGCTAGCTTGGCTAAATTGCTAGCGCTTCAACTGCTGCCTTTTCAGTTGGTAGACTCGGCCCCCTTCCGTGAGTTTGTGCAATGTGCGGTTCCTCAGTGGCAGGTTCCCAAACGCCACTTTTTCTCACAGAAGGCGATTCCGGCTCTCTACAGGCATGTGGAAGGCAATGTTTTGGCCTCGCTGGACAGGGCGGTCAGCGGTAAGGTGCATATTACCGCTGACTCATGGTCCAGCAGGCATGGACAGGGACGTTACCTTTCTTTCACGGCCCATTGGGTCACTCTTTTGGCAGCTGGGAAGGATGCAGGACAAGGTGCAGTAGTGTTGGAGGTTGTTACGCCGCCACGCCTCCAAAATGCTACTACTGGTTGTGACACACCTCTCTCCTCCACCCCCTCCTCTTCTTCTTCCTCCATGGCCTCTTCCTGTGGTTTGTCCTCGGAACTAGCGGTGCTCCGTAGGCGTTCAAGGGGCTATGCAAGTACGCAGGCAAAAAGATGTCATGCCGTGCTTGCGCTGGTGTGTTTGGGGGACAGGAGCCACACTGGGGCAGAGGTCCTGTCTGCTCTGCAGGGGCAGGCCGAGAGGTGGTTGACGCCATGCCAGCTTAAGCCAGGAATGGTGGTTTGCGACAATGGCACCAACCTCCTCTCCGCCCTCCGACAGGGACAACTGACCCATGTGCCCTGTATGGCTCACGTCCTTAACCTGGTGGTGCAGCGGTTCTTGGGCAGGTACCCGGGCTTACAGGATGTCCTGAGGCAGGCCAGGAAAGTCTGTGTGCATTTCCGCAGATCTTATAATGCCAGTGCTCGCCTGGCTGAGCTGCAAAAGGAGTTGAACCTGCCCAAGAACCGCCTTATATGTGACATGCCCATCAGGTGTAACTCAACGTTGGCCATGCTGCAGCGGCTGCACACGCAGCAGAGGGCCATCAATGAGTACCTGTGCGACTACGGCACCAGGACAGGGCCAGTGGGGCATGATCAGGGATGCATGCACTGTCCTGGCACCATTTGAGGAGGCCACGAGGATGGTGAGCAGTGACAGTGCATGCATCAGTGACACTGTACCTCTTGTCCACCTGTTGGAGCACACGCTGCATGGAATAATGGACAGGGCACTTGAGGCAGAACAGAGGCAGGAAGAGGAGGACTTCCTTGCCTCTCAAGGCCCCCTTTACCCAGACAGTGTTCCTTCTGTCCCACCCATCGCACAGGAAGAGGAGGAGGAGGAGGAGGAGGATTGTGTCAGCATGGAGGTGGAGGCTGGCACTCAGCATCATCAGCAGCAGTCTTTTAGGGATGATTTACAGTCCCAAGAAACCAGTGGACTTGTACGTGGCTGGGAGGAGGTGGCTGCGGATCATGTCGTCCTTAGTGACCCAGAGGACTCCGGACTGAATGCCTCAGCTAACCTACGCTGCATGGCCTCCCTGATCCTGCAAAGTCTGCGGAAGGATCCTCGTATTCTTCGGATCAAGGAGAGGGACCATTACTGGCTGGCCACTCTCCTTGATCCACGGTACAAGGGTAAGGTTGCGGACCTTATGTTACCGTCGCAGAGGGAGCAGAGGATGAGACAACTCCGGGAGGCCTTGCAGAAAGGTCTGTGCAACGCGTTCCCAGAGACTGGGAGGTTACAAACTCCTGGTCCTGGACAACGAGTTGCTGAGGCTTCGGGCAGTCAAAGAAGGAGCGGTGGGGAAGGTGGCCGTCTGACCGATGCGTTCAGACAATTCTTTAGTCCGCAGCCCCAAAGTATGATCGGTTCCAGCAACCATCGCCAGCGTCTGATATACATGGTGCAGGAATACCTAGGGGCAAGATCAGACTTGGACACCTTCCCCACCGAAAATCCTCTGGCTTACTGGGTCTTGAGGATGGATCACTGGCCAGAGCTTGCACAGTATGCAATTGAGCTACTGGCCTGTCCTGCATCCAGCTTTCTTTCATAACGCACATTCAGTGCTGCTGGAGGATTTGTCACGGATCACAGGGTGCGCCTGTCCACCGACTCGGTTGATCGACTGACTTTCATCAAGATGAACCAGTCTTGGATCACCACCAGCTACCACACACCTGATGCTGATATAACAGACTAATTGATTTTAAAATGTCACATCCCTTCAAGACTGATGCTGATGCTGAGTGCCTGTGCTGTTATGTTGACTGGCTATCCTCCTCCTCCTCCTCAATTATACGATTAATGATGATAGCTTGGAAGATCATTTTGGTTTATGGGTGACGCCACCAGTGGCTAAGGCCCAATTTTTCAGCCCCTGTTTAACAGGGGCGTGTAATTACAATTTTTGATGCAATACTTTGCAACAGGCCTCATTGCTGTGCTCCAAGTACAGTATCTGTGAAGGGTTGCAGTGTTGTGCCACCAGTGCCTAAGGCCCAATTTTTCAGCCCCTGTTCAACAGGGGCATGCAATTATAATTATTGATCTAATAATTCACAGCAGGGCCCATTGCTGCGCCCACCAAGAGTAACTGTCAGGCCTTACAGTGTTGTGGCACCAGCACCACCATCACCACCACCACCACCACCAAAGGCCCGATTTTTCAGCCCCTGTTCAACAGGGGCATGCAATTATAATTATTGATCTAATAATTTACAGCAGGGCCCATTGCTGCGCCCACCAAGAGTAACTGTCAGGCCTTACAGTGTTGTGGCACCAGCACCACCATCAAAGGCCCAATTTTTACTACCACTGATCAACAATTATATGTTATTACAATTCCTGATATAATAGTTGACAGCAGGGCGTTCCAGCACCCACAAAGAGTAACTGTGAGTGCTTACAGTGTTGTGCCAACACCAACACCTAAGGGGCCAATTTCTGCAGAGTATATACGGCAGGTCCCTACTTTCAAACATCCAACTTACAAACGACTACTACTTGCAAACGGAAGAAGACAACAGGAAGTGAGAGGAAATCTACCTCTTGGAAGGAAAATTCTCTCCTGTAAGAATAAATATGGGAGAAAGGTGTCTCCTCTCTACTGATGCTTTATCACCAATCCTTGTTTCAATAAAAACACCACATTTCAAAAACAGTTGTCATTGGGACGCAAAGTGAGGTGAAATGTTCTGAACAGGGGCACAGACAGCAAAAAAAATGTTACAGGGGTGATAACCCTTCCCTATGTTTTCCAAAAAGCTTTAAAAAAGGAATTTGGCATGGAGCTAGACTTAAACAATGTAGCTGTTCAAAATTACAAACAGATTCTACATAAGAACAAACCTACAGTCCCTGTCTTGTATGCACCGCCTGTATACGGCTGTTCAGAGTATATAGGGCCTTTTTTATTTTGTGTGCGGGGTTCCCCTTAATATCCATACAAGACCCAAAGGGGCTGGTAATGGGCTGGGGTGGGGGGTTGATGGGGTAGCTATGCCATTTTTCTTAAAGATTTTCATCCATATTACCGGGACCAGACATTACATTAAAGCCGCAAGCAGTTTTAAATGGCTTTTTTTTCCTTTAGAAATGTTATTTTGTGCAGGGACAGTTCTAAACACGGGAAACACGTGGCACTTTGTCAGGGTCACCTGTGGCCAGGTGACAGATGCACACCGTAGGGGGACAGGAGTGCACCACGAGGTAGTGAACCCTATGGCTGGCTTCTGCGGATAGGAAACTGGTGGTTGTGGAAAGCGGGACCAGAGGAGCACAACCGGGATCCCAACGGAAGCGAGAGCCAAGATTCCCCAGGGCGCGGAGTCTAAGACCCAGCTGGTCTTCTCCAGGGCCTCTAGTGGTGAGGATGTTACGCTGCAGGCTGGGACCAGGTCGCGGCCCCTGGAGTTTCCTAGCTCACGCCCCGTAGGATAAGGGGAAAAGAGGGGAAGCAGCAGCACACGATAGAGAGAACCGAATAACAAGCTGAAGGTCAGGGGCCACAAGCAGACAAGGATAACGAAGAACGAGCCGAAGGTCAAGGGTCACGAGCAGACAGGGATAGTCGGGGACAAGCCAATAACGTAACAGAGAGACAGACATAGCACACGGCAGGCAGGAACCCAAACACACAATGCCTAACAAACACGTTGATCAGCAAAGCAGGCTTGCAGTGCACAGGTTAATATAGTGTTCAGTGATAGGGCCTGGGGTGGAGTCAGGCTGGGAGGAGATTATAAAGGAAGCCAGGTGAAGGAGGTCTGGTCTCTAGATGAACACATGAGGAGGAAGGTAAGATGGCAGACAGACATTAATGCATATCCATGACAGTACCCTCCCTCTTACGAGGCCTCCCCCTTCCCCGCCTGGGCCCAGGTTTAGAGGGAAACTTCAGATGAAACTCCTTTAACAGACGAGGTGCAAAGACCTCAGATGCAGTGATCCAAGACCTCTCCTCAGGACCAAACCCTTTCCAATGAACGAGGTACTGAAGAACGCCTTTACAGAGTCGGGAGTCCAGAATTTGACTGATCTCGTACTCCTGATTATCCTCAGAGACAGGCGCCACGGTAGGGAGAGGACGAGAGAATTTATTGAGGACTAAAGGCTTTAGAAGAGCAACATGAAAGGAGTTAGTGATTTTAAGGCTCTTAGGAATCTGGAGTTTGAAACAAACCGGATTCAGTTTAGCAGTTACCGTGTATGGACCGATGAATCGCGGAGCAAACTTCAGAGAAGGAACTCGGAGCTTGATGTTCCTGGTAGAGAGCCAGACTTTGTCCCCTGGCTGAAGAGAAGGTGGTTTACGCCTGCGGCGGTCGGCAAAGCCTTTGAATTTTTCAGCAGCTGCCCGGAGGGAATCATGAACGTGACCCCAAACGGAATTGAGAGACTCCTGAACCGAAGCCAAAGCTGGAATGTCTGGAGAACAGATCATGGGAAGAGGAAGTTGAGGGTGTTTTCCATAAACTGTGAAAAAGGGTGTCTTCTGCGAACTGGTATTCACATGATTGTTATGGGAGAATTCTGCCCACGGGAGTAGAGAGGACCAATCGTCATGGTGAGAAGACACAAAGGTGCGAAGAAAGACCTCTAACTCCTGATTAACCCTCTCAGTCTGTCCATTGGATTGGGGATGGTAAGAAGAAGAAAAATCCAAGACAATATTGAGGGATTTGCAAAAGGCTCTCCAAAAACGAGACGTGAATTGGACTCCCCTGTTGAAACAATTATGAGAAGGGACCCCATGTAGGCGGAGAATTTCCCGAATGAAAATGGGAACCAAGGCAGGGGCAGAAGGAAGACCAGGAAGAGGAACAAAATGAGCCATCTTGGAGAATCGATCGATTACCACCCAAATGACTGTATTATTCTCAGACAGTGGGAGATCGGTGATAAAATCCATGGCAATATGGACCCAGGGTTCCTTAGGAATGGGCAAGGGCATGAGGAGACCAGCAGGAGCTTGTGTGGAGGATTTGGACTGAGCACAGACATGACAAGCTTTAACGTAGTCTTTGACGTCTGAGCGGAGATTAGGCCATCAGTAGTGACGACTGATGAGTAGGAAGGATCGGAGGAATCCAGAATGCCCTGCCACCTTGGAATCATGTCCCCAACGAAGGATCTTAGCTCTTAGCTCAGTGGGGACAAAGGTCTTACCAGGCGGAATTTTAGACTTCAGGGTGGTAGAGTGGGCAACAATGCATGAGGTGGGAATGATCGGCTCAGGTTCAGGGGCGGACTCCTCGTCCAAAGTGTCAAATGACCTAGAGAGCGCATCAGCCCGACCGTTGCAGGAACCAGGTTTGTAGGTAATCGTGAAATTAAAACGGGCAAAGAAGAGACTCCACCTGGCCTGTCTAGGATTCAGACGTTTAGCATTCTGTAGATACTGTAAATTCTTGTGATCGGTAAAGATCGTTATGGAGTGAGGGGAACCCTCCAAGAGATGACGCCACTCCTCTAACGCCAATTTAATTGCGAGAAGTTCCCGATCACCGATGGCATAATTCCTCTCTGCCTGAGAATTTTTTTTGGAGAAGAACGCACATGGTTGGCGTCTCTTCTCAAAGATTTGAAGAAGCACAGCTCCCACCCCCATTGAGGAAGCGTCCACTTCAATAAAAAATGCATTCCCAGGATTTGGTCTCCTCAAGAGGGAGCCAGAAACAAAGGCCTGTTTCAGGTTGTGAAATGCAGAGACAGCTTCGGGAGGCCAGTCTCTGGCATTCACACCCTTCTTGGTCAAAGCGATAATAGGCGCGGCAATGGAAGAGTAATTCCTTATGAACTGCCTATAATAATTAGTGAAGCCAAGAAAGCGCTGTGTGGCCTTGAGGCTAGCAGGAAGAGGCCAGTTGGTGATAGCCAAGACCTTCCCAGGGTCCATACGAAGACCCGAACATGAGACGAAGCACCCCAAAAACAGGACCTCAGAACATTCAAAGGAACATTTCTCCAGCTTGGCATAGAGATTGTTCTCTCTAAGACGTTGAAGTACAGTGCGGACATGGTTTCTGTGGACGAGCAGATTTTCAGAAAAGATCAGAATGTCATCCAGATAGATGACAACAAACTGGTACAGCAGATCTCTGAAGATTTCATTGACAAAGTTTTGAAACATGGCTGGAGCATTACACAGACCAAAAGGCATCACCAGATATTCGTAATGCCCGTCTCTAGTGTTGAATGCAGTCTTCCATTCGTCACCCTCCCGTATTCGAATGAGATTGTACGCGCCTCTGAGATCCAACTTGGTGAAAATGGAGGCACCCTTCAACCTATCGAATAGCTCAGATATTAAGGGTAAGGGGTATCGATTTTTAATAGTAACCGCATTTAAACCCCGATAATCGATGCAGGGTCTTAAGGTACCATCCTTTTTGGCAACAAAAAAGAACCCTGCCCCTGCAGGCGATGAGGATTTCCGGATGAAACCTCTCTCCAGGTTCTCTGCTACATACTCCGACATGGCCTGGGTCTCTGGGATGGACAGAGGGTAGGTACGACCCCTGGGTAGAGTTGCTCCGGGGACAAGATCAATAGCACAGTCAAAAGACCTGTGGGGAGGAAGCACCTCAGCTGATTTTTTACAGAACACATCCCGGTAATCGCTGTATGCGGCGGGAAGATCAGAAGAAACAGAAGTGGCAGCAACCGGAAGACTCTCCTTGGGGGTCACCTTGAGAAGACACGACGAGAAACATGAGGAACCCCAGGCCAGGATCTGCCCAGAGACCCAGTCCACATGTGGAGAGTGGAGCTGTAGCCAAGGGAGGCCCAATACAACTGGGGTAGAGGCCTTGGGTAGAATAAGAAAGGATATCCACTCCTGGTGGAGAATCCCTACCGACATCCTAATGGGTAGCGTCTGGAAGCGAATAGGGCCCCCTGGGAGAACAGTGCCATCAATTGCCGAGACTACCAATGGGGTAGTGAGAGGTGAAAGGGTAAGCTTCATAGAAGAAGCAGTTCTCCAATCCATGAAATTGCCGGCAGCCCCGGAATCCAGGTATGCAAGGGTTGACTGAGGAGAAGTGCCTACATGAAGGAACACCGGCAAGAGCAGGCGAGAAGGTGATGTTTTTGGGTCCAATACTCCACCTTCCAAATGTATTAGACCCGAGCGTTTCCCGGACGAAGCGAGCAGGAGTCACGAAAATGACCCTTGCCCCCACAATAGAGGCACAAGCCCAGAGTTCTGTGCCTAGCACGTTCTTCGGGGGTTAGTCTGGTCCGGCCCAGCTGCATAGGTTCTTCAGCAGGTAGAGGATGCTCCACGGAATGAAGGGAGGGGAGCTCAGACTGGCTAGGACCCAGAGAGTGCTGGCGTCTTTTTTCTAAGGACCTCTCTTGAAAACGAATGTCGATCTGGTTGCATAATGAAATTACATCGTCCAGACCAACGGGAATGGCTCTTCCCGCTAATTCGTCTTTCACTCGGTCAGAGAGGCCATGTAAAAAGGTAGCGACCAGGGCCTCATTATTCCAGCTCAATTCAGCTGTGTGGATACGGAACTGAAGAGCATATTGCCCCACTGAACTAGATTCTTGGCGAAGACGTAAGACAGCACTAGCCGCTGAAGAAGCCTGAGCCGGCTCTTCGAAGATATTACGAAAGAGCTTCAAGAATTCGGACAGACTGGAAACCACCGGATCGTTCCTCTCCCACAGGGGGGCAGCCCAGGCCAAAGCTTCACCGGAGAGGAGGGAAATGATATAGGCTACCTTAGCCCGGTCAGACAGGAAGTTTTGAGGCTGAAGCTCAAAATGAATAGTGCATTGGCTGAGAAACCCCCTGCAGGCCTTGGAGTCCCCAGAGAAACGGAACGGAGCTGGCAATCTTAGTGAGTGTGAGGCTGCGACTGGTGCGATAGGTACAGCCGCTGGTTGTACTTGGGGTTGCGGATTCGGGGTTCCCAAGGAGACCTGAAGCTGCTCGAATCGAGAAGCCAGATCCTGGAGGAATCGCATCACCTGGGTCTGATTTGATTCCTGGGTCTCAAGTCTGCGAACTATGCCCTGCAATGGATCATCCGCGGGAAGCGGGATGTCAGCCGAGTTCATGGCTGATCAAACTGTCAGGGTCACCTGTGGCCAGGTGACAGATGCACACCGTAGGGGGACAGGAGTGCACCACGAGGTAGTGAACCCTATGGCTGGCTTCTGCGGATAGGAAACTGGTGGTTGTGGAAAGCGGGACCAGAGGAGCACAACCGGGATCCCAACGGAAGCGAGAGCCAAGATTCCCCAGGGCGCGGAGTCTAAGACCCAGCTGGTCTTCTCCAGGGCCTCTAGTGGTGAGGATGTTACGCTGCAGGCTGGGACCAGGTCGCGGCCCCTGGAGTTTCCTAGCTCACGCCCCGTAGGATAAGGGGAAAAGAGGGGAAGCAGCAGCACACGATAGAGAGAACCGAATAACAAGCTGAAGGTCAGGGGCCACAAGCAGACAAGGATAACGAAGAACGAGCCGAAGGTCAAGGGTCACGAGCAGACAGGGATAGTCGGGGACAAGCCAATAACGTAACAGAGAGACAGACATAGCACACGGCAGGCAGGAACCCAAACACACAATGCCTAACAAACACGTTGATCAGCAAAGCAGGCTTGCAGTGCACAGGTTAATATAGTGTTCAGTGATAGGGCCTGGGGTGGAGTCAGGCTGGGAGGAGATTATAAAGGAAGCCAGGTGAAGGAGGTCTGGTCTCTAGATGAACACATGAGGAGGAAGGTAAGATGGCAGACAGACATTAATGCATATCCATGACAGTACCCTCCCTCTTACGAGGCCTCCCCCTTCCCCGCCTGGGCCCAGGTTTAGAGGGAAACTTCAGATGAAACTCCTTTAACAGACGAGGTGCAAAGACCTCAGATGCAGTGATCCAAGACCTCTCCTCAGGACCAAACCCTTTCCAATGAACGAGGTACTGAAGAACGCCTTTACAGAGTCGGGAGTCCAGAATTTGACTGATCTCGTACTCCTGATTATCCTCAGAGACAGGCGCCACGGTAGGGAGAGGACGAGAGAATTTATTGAGGACTAAAGGCTTTAGAAGAGCAACATGAAAGGAGTTAGTGATTTTAAGGCTCTTAGGAATCTGGAGTTTGAAACAAACCGGATTCAGTTTAGCAGTTACCGTGTATGGACCGATGAATCGCGGAGCAAACTTCAGAGAAGGAACTCGGAGCTTGATGTTCCTGGTAGAGAGCCAGACTTTGTCCCCTGGCTGAAGAGAAGGTGGTTTACGCCTGCGGCGGTCGGCAAAGCCTTTGAATTTTTCAGCAGCTGCCCGGAGGGAATCATGAACGTGACCCCAAACGGAATTGAGAGACTCCTGAACCGAAGCCAAAGCTGGAATGTCTGGAGAACAGATCATGGGAAGAGGAAGTTGAGGGTGTTTTCCATAAACTGTGAAAAAGGGTGTCTTCTGCGAACTGGTATTCACATGATTGTTATGGGAGAATTCTGCCCACGGGAGTAGAGAGGACCAATCGTCATGGTGAGAAGACACAAAGGTGCGAAGAAAGACCTCTAACTCCTGATTAACCCTCTCAGTCTGTCCATTGGATTGGGGATGGTAAGAAGAAGAAAAATCCAAGACAATATTGAGGGATTTGCAAAAGGCTCTCCAAAAACGAGACGTGAATTGGACTCCCCTGTTGAAACAATATGAGAAGGGACCCCATGTAGGCGGAGAATTTCCCGAATGAAAATGGGAACCAAGGCAGGGGCAGAAGGAAGACCAGGAAGAGGAACAAAATGAGCCATCTTGGAGAATCGATCGATTACCACCCAAATGACTGTATTATTCTCAGACAGTGGGAGATCGGTGATAAAATCCATGGCAATATGGACCCAGGGTTCCTTAGGAATGGGCAAGGGCATGAGGAGACCAGCAGGAGCTTGTGTGGAGGATTTGGACTGAGCACAGACATGACAAGCTTTAACGTAGTCTTTGACGTCTGAGCGGAGATTAGGCCACCAGTAGTGACGACTGATGAGTAGGAAGGATCGGAGGAATCCAGAATGCCCTGCCACCTTGGAATCATGTCCCCAACGAAGGATCTTAGCTCTTAGCTCAGTGGGGACAAAGGTCTTACCAGGCGGAATTTTAGACTTCAGGGTGGTAGAGTGGGCAACAATGCATGAGGTGGGAATGATCGGCTCAGGTTCAGGGGCGGACTCCTCGTCCAAAGTGTCAAATGACCTAGAGAGCGCATCAGCCCGACCGTTGCAGGAACCAGGTTTGTAGGTAATCGTGAAATTAAAACGGGCAAAGAAGAGACTCCACCTGGCCTGTCTAGGATTCAGACGTTTAGCATTCTGTAGATACTGTAAATTCTTGTGATCGGTAAAGATCGTTATGGAGTGAGGGGAACCCTCCAAGAGATGACGCCACTCCTCTAACGCCAATTTAATTGCGAGAAGTTCCCGATCACCGATGGCATAATTCCTCTCTGCCTGAGATTTTTTTTTGGAGAAGAACGCACATGGTTGGCGTCTCTTCTCAAAGATTTGAAGAAGCACAGCTCCCACCCCCATTGAGGAAGCGTCCACTTCAATAAAAAATGCATTCCCAGGATTTGGTCTCCTCAAGAGGGAGCCAGAAACAAAGGCCTGTTTCAGGTTGTGAAATGCAGAGACAGCTTCGGGAGGCCAGTCTCTGGCATTCACACCATTCTTGGTCAAAGCGATAATAGGCGCGGCAATGGAAGAGTAATTCCTTATGAACTGCCTATAATAATTAGTGAAGCCAAGAAAGCGCTGTGTGGCCTTGAGGCTAGCAGGAAGAGGCCAGTTGGTGATAGCCAAGACCTTCCCAGGGTCCATACGAAGACCCGAACATGAGACGAAGCACCCCAAAAACAGGACCTCAGAACATTCAAAGGAACATTTCTCCAGCTTGGCATAGAGATTGTTCTCTCTAAGACGTTGAAGTACAGTGCGGACATGGTTTCTGTGGACGAGCAGATTTTCAGAAAAGATCAGAATGTCATCCAGATAGATGACAACAAACTGGTACAGCAGATCTCTGAAGATTTCATTGACAAAGTTTTGAAACATGGCTGGAGCATTACACAGACCAAAAGGCATCACCAGATATTCGTAATGCCCGTCTCTAGTGTTGAATGCAGTCTTCCATTCGTCACCCTCCCGTATTCGAATGAGATTGTACGCGCCTCTGAGATCCAACTTGGTGAAAATGGAGGCACCCTTCAACCTATCGAATAGCTCAGATATTAAGGGTAAGGGGTATCGATTTTTAATAGTAACCGCATTTAAACCCCGATAATCGATGCAGGGTCTTAAGGTACCATCCTTTTTGGCAACAAAAAAGAACCCTGCCCCTGCAGGCGATGAGGATTTCCGGATGAAACCTCTCTCCAGGTTCTCTGCTACATACTCCGACATGGCCTGGGTCTCTGGGATGGACAGAGGGTAGGTACGACCCCTGGGTAGAGTTGCTCCGGGGACAAGATCAATAGCACAGTCAAAAGACCTGTGGGGAGGAAGCACCTCAGCTGATTTTTTACAGAACACATCTCGGTAATCGCTGTATGCGGCGGGAAGATCAGAAGAAACAGAAGTGGCAGCAACCGGAAGACTCTCCTTGGGGGTCACCTTGAGAAGACACGACGAGAAACATGAGGAACCCCAGGCCAGGATCTGCCCAGAGACCCAGTCCACATGTGGAGAGTGGAGCTGTAGCCAAGGGAGGCCCAATACAACTGGGGTAGAGGCCTTGGGTAGAATAAGAAAGGATATCCACTCCTGGTGGAGAATCCCTACCGACATCCTAATGGGTAGCGTCTGGAAGCGAATAGGGCCCCCTGGGAGAACAGTGCCATCAATTGCCGAGACTACCAATGGGGTAGTGAGAGGTGAAAGGGTAAGCTTCATAGAAGAAGCAGTTCTCCAATCCATGAAATTGCCGGCAGCCCCGGAATCCAGGTATGCAAGGGTTGACTGAGGAGAAGTGCCTACATGAAGGAACACCGGCAAGAGCAGGCGAGAAGGTGATGTTTTTGGGTCCAATACTCCACCTTCCAAATGTATTAGACCCGAACGTTTCCCGGACGAAGCGAGCAGGAGTCACGAAAATGACCCTTGCCCCCACAATAGAGGCACAAGCCCAGAGTTCTGCGCCTAGCACGTTCTTCGGGGGTTAGTCTGGTCCGGCCCAGCTGCATAGGTTCTTCAGCAGGTAGAGGATGCTCCACGGAATGAAGGGAGGGGAGCTCAGACTGGCTAGGACCCAGAGAGTGCTGGCGTCTTTTTTCTAAGGACCTCTCTTGAAAACGAATGTCGATCTGGTTGCATAATGAAATTACATCGTCCAGACCAACGGGAATGGCTCTTCCCGCTAATTCGTCTTTCACTCGGTCAGAGAGGCCATGTAAAAAGGTAGCGACCAGGGCCTCATTATTCCAGCTCAATTCAGCTGTGTGGATACGGAACTGAAGAGCATATTGCCCCACTGAACTAGATTCTTGGCGAAGACGTAAGACAGCACTAGCCGCTGAAGAAGCCTGAGCCGGCTCTTCGAAGATATTACGAAAGAGCTTCAAGAATTCGGACAGACTGGAAACCACCGGATCGTTCCTCTCCCACAGGGGGGCAGCCCAGGCCAAAGCTTCACCGGAGAGGAGGGAAATGATATAGGCTACCTTAGCCCGGTCAGACAGGAAGCTTTGAGGCTGAAGCTCAAAATGAATAGTGCATTGGCTGAGAAACCCCCTGCAGGCCTTGGAGTCCCCAGAGAAACGGAACGGAGCTGGCAATCTTAGTGAGTGTGAGGCTGCGACTGGTGCGATAGGTACAGCCGCTGGTTGTACTTGGGGTTGCGGATTCGGGGTTCCCAAGGAGACCTGAAGCTGCTCGAATCGAGAAGCCAGATCCTGGAGGAATCGCATCACCTGGGTCTGATTTGATTCCTGGGTCTCAAGTCTGCGAACTATGCCCTGCAATGGATCATCCGCGGGAAGCGGGATGTCAGCCGAGTTCATGGCTGATCAAACTGTCAGGGTCACCTGTGGCCAGGTGACAGATGCACACCGTAGGGGGACAGGAGTGCACCACGAGGTAGTGAACCCTATGGCTGGCTTCTGCGGATAGGAAACTGGTGGTTGTGGAAAGCGGGACCAGAGGAGCACAACCGGGATCCCAACGGAAGCGAGAGCCAAGATTCCCCAGGGCGCGGAGTCTAAGACCCAGCTGGTCTTCTCTAGGGCCTCTAGTGGTGAGGATGTTACACTGCAGGCTGGGACCAGGTCGCGGCCCCTGGAGTTTCCTAGCTCACGCCCCGTAGGATAAGGGGAAAAGAGGGGAAGCAGCAGCACACGATAGAGAGAACCGAATAACAAGCTGAAGGTCAGGGGCCACAAGCAGACAAGGATAACGAAGAACGAGCCGAAGGTCAAGGGTCACGAGCAGACAGGGATAGTCGGGGACAAGCCAATAACGTAACAGAGAGACAGACGTAGCACACGGCAGGCAGGAACCCAAACACACAATGCCTAACAAACACGTTGATCAGCAAAGCAGGCTTGCAGTGCACAGGTTAATATAGTGTTCAGTGATAGGGCCTGGGGTGGAGTCAGGCTGGGAGGAGATTATAAAGGAAGCCAGGTGAAGGAGGTCTGGTCTCTAGATGAACACATGAGGAGGAAGGTAAGATGGCAGACAGACATTAATGCATATCCATGACACACTTCACAGGCATACTTTAGACACCCCCCAGGTACAATATTTAAAGGAATATTTGACTTTTTTTTTTCACTTTATGCATCATTAAAATGACTGCTCCCGGAAAACGTCCGTTTTTAAAACTTCTTTTTGCATTGATACATGTCCCCTGGTGCAGAACCCGGGTTCCCAAACTCTGTTTAGGACAATAACATGGATAATAGTCGTTATAATTAGCACTTTAGAATCTGAACGTTCGCATCCATTGTATTTAATAGGGTTCTAATGTTCGTGCGAACTTTCGGTCCGTTCGCGGGTTCTGGTGCAAACCGAACCTGGGGGTGTTCGGCTCATCACTAATGTACTCCAAGAATTTTACAGGTACAACAAAAATCCTATTGTTGCCATATGACAGATTTACTTTAAAACTGAATTCCAGCTTTGGCAAAAATACATTTATGTATGACACAAAAACTCTACAAAAAAACAAAGACAGAATTTATGAAGTTTTGATGTAATCTTTTTGTAGCAAACAATAGGATGACAGACAGTTGTTTATAGCTCTATGTTTACAAACTGAAGCAGGCAGGTTAAAAGTTGGCCATGTACTAGAAGATTTTCAAACTAATGTTAATGTAAACCATCATACAAAGATTTGAACAAAGATTCTCATCAGTATATCTGATGAATTGAAAAAGGTCATTTGAAAGTACTTCAAAAAACGTTTGGCTTTAACATTCGATTTCAGATTGAATGGACTTAAAGCGGAGTTCCACCCAAAAATGTAACTTCCGCTTTAAGGGAAGGTGATAAAAAGAAAGTATATTTCTGGACAGCCGCACTCTGAAAATGTTGCCTTTATTCAAATAAGAACAGCACTACAAGCCACAGCAAAACAGCAAACTGGACAGCTGACGCGTTTCACACTATTCCTAGTGTTTAATCATAGCTTAAGGGAAGGTGACCCCATGACATGCCACATTTGGCATGTCATTTTGAGGGGGGGAGCGGAAACCCTCTTTTTAGAGGGTTCCAGCTCCCACTTCCTCCCGGGGCACCGCAGCGCCGGAAGGAAGTTCACCTTTCCCCCTCCCTCTCAGGCAATCATCTGGGACACATCACAGGTCCCAGGTGATTACTCGACCAGTCACGGTGTGCAGCGCGGCTCGCACATGCACAGTGCATGCCTGGCTGTGGCGCCTACAGTGACAATGCCGACGTGGCGGAGAGGAGGGAAAGATGAGTGGGGCTTCGTTCCCCCGCATTGCTAGACCCTGGGACAGGTAAGTGTCCAATTATTAAAAGTCAGCAGCTGGAGTATTTGTAGCTGCTGACTTTTAATATTTTTTTTTAGAACTTTAATTAATTAATTTTTTGGAGAAAAAAAAATCCATCCTGCTCCTTCAAATTTTATCATCACTGCTGTTGAAAACTAACATTGAATTAATGCCACTAAGAATTAGAAAATCAAACAAATGTTCTAAATTTTCAAACAAAATTCTACTAGTGTACGGCCAACTTTAACTAGGTAGGCTGAAAAGGCTACAGAAAACAATAATCATCTGCACCCTGGTCTATAATTTATCTAATATCTTATTAAAGCTTCAGGCAGTTAGAACATATTAATTACAATATTTTGATAAAGCCACTTTTACTGGTGGAAATTAACACAGTTTACTCAGTAATTCCCATTTAATAAACAACATTATTCCATAATTCAGATCTATAATGCATATTCATAATTTAAATACTTTTTGCTTATTGCCCATCAGATATGTTTACATTACAATAATACGGTAAGCTGTTATAGTCTCTTGACCCGATAACTCCATACTGGTTTAATAAAGCTGGCAACAAACATCATCATGCAAGCTGGAAAAATCCACAAATTAATTGCATTTTCTTTGCTAACAAGTGTTAATCATTGGTTTAGCTTCAAGTGGTAATTATGTTTATTTTTTTTCGCATATTGAATAACAAACTGTAAATTATTGTTACCTGGGTCATTGAGTCCTTTTTATATGGTTATGAACTGCATAATATGCTGTGTGATGCTACATTGGAAAGTGCTATAATATATTATGCAATGATGTACGGTATATCATTTTTTATACTGTGTTATTTTTTATTCTGTTGTGTCATAATGTATGCTATATTGCTATAATGCAACCATTCTCAACCAGGGTTCTATGGAACCCTTGAGTTCTTCCATAGGTTGCTTGTAGTTCTCTGAGCTGTGGTTGGTTGACCTCCCATGCGTGGATTCTGCACAATTCCAGGTCCAGTGTCACTTGACAGGGTCAGTGGCATGACACCAATGATTCTTTTTTTCACTGGCCTTCTGACCACCACTATAAAGTGGCCATTATTTTCACTGACCGCCAATGAATTAATCTTAGCAGGGGTCCCTGAGAACTTAACAATATTTCAACGGTTACCTGGGGGTAAAACAGTTGAGAAAACATGTTTTTTTCATCCCTGTTTATAAAGTGCATTATAGTATATGATATAACATCATTGTCTTGTTTATTCATATATTTATCTGTTGTACTATACCAGGTCACTATACACAGAATATTAATTCTAACATCATGGTCTGTTTTTTTTTTTTTTTAAATCATGTTAAATCATGCTGTTATTTATGATTTTGTCCTTGATTCAACTCAAATCTAAACTCCAGGCAGATAAAAAAATAAATACAATTAATGCAACTCTATATTAATTAATACATCATTAAAGTGTTACTAAACCCAGGAGCCTGCATTCACTATATCCGGTCTCCCACAGTACACAGAACATGAAAATGCAATTATTTTAGTAAATATAAACTGCTAAATACCTTTTCTCATCAGCAGTATATCGCAGGCTTGTGACTTCTATCAGTGTTGGGTTAAAGCTTGTAGGAAGAGTTTTCATTCTACTCTGACTGTCCTATGAGGCTGCATGACCCCTGACCCTCTGTCTGGACAGTGCTGATTGGTCCTGTGCCCCGTGTCCCCAAAAAACCCCCCCAAAAAAAACCTCTAACAATACACACCAAACTGAGCATGTGCAGAGTGCCCTCCAAAGCTTTGTTTTATCAGCAGTTGGATTGGGGACTGTAGAAGAAGGGGAGAATCAGAGAAGACAGGATCAAACAGCCTTTTTACACAATGTGCAGAAGTAACCCCTTATGTTCCACAGTGAGTATAACAAGCATGCTTTACTGCAAATACACACTGATTTACTTTTGTGGGTTTAGTAACACTTTAAAAAAAAATTTATGTAAACAGTGTAAGTGCTTGAATGCGACTTGGTAACTTGCATTCCCCTTACAGAAGAGCTCAGAGTGGGGGAGGGAGATGCAGACGAAGGAGCCAACCAGGTGTGTTATGCCGCGTACACGCGGCCGTTTTTAATATTCATTGAAAAAAACAAAGTTTTTCTCGACGTGATTCTTCTCAAGCCTGCCTTGCCTACACACTATCAAGAAAAAAAAAATGCTCTTGCAAATGCGCGGTGACGTACAACACGTTCGACAACACGTACGACGGCACTATTAAGGGGAAGTTCCATTCGGATGGCGCCACCCTCGTGTTAGTAAAGTTTGGTGAGAGACGATTCACGCTTTTCAGCCTTGTGCTTTTCAGTCCGTTACAGCGTGACGAATGTGCTATCTCCATTACGAATGCTAGTTTTACCAGAATGAGCGCTCCCGTCTCATAACTTGCTTCTGAGCATGCACGTTTTTTTCCCGGCGTTAAAGCGTACACACGGCTGTTTTTCACGACGAGAAAAACGGCGACGTGAAAAGCGACGAGAAAAAATAGAGCATGTTCTAAATTTTTAATGCCCATTTTTCTCGTCGAGAAAAATACTCTGGAGCCCACACACGATCGTTTTTAATGACCTATTAAAAAAATTGCATTTTTCTCGTCATGAAAAACGGTCGTGTGTACGTGGCATTACTGTTCAATGAGCTTGCTGATAGGAAGAGAGATCACAGTGACAGAGGGACGAGCTTCTCAGTATGCAGCTTCTCTTTTCACTGTCCAGTCACAGGCTGGGGAAGGGACAAGACCTGTAATTGATAGTGAACTGCAGCAGAGAAAAAATGAGGTCTCCTGTCCTGCGGGACTGGTCTATGTGGCAGAACTATGTAAAACTCAGATTTTGGCAAGTAAAACAGCTCTCTTATATGTATTTCATCTCTGTATTTAGCTATCTGCCTGGGGTTCAGCTTTAATTTTATCCCACGCATGGCATCAAGTTTTCATTAATCATTTCATCTGCTTTCTGTATTATTAAAATGAATCACATCAATTTATGGTAATACTGAAATGTCACTTCACTCGCTCTGTTAACTTAGCTACTGTGAAATGCAAGACCTTAGTATTATTTATTAAGAGCTCTTAAATGACAAATAGAAATGTTTGATACTAGTGACTAGGGATGAGCTTGGGTTAATGGTCTTTGCTGGACCAGGGAGCTGTGGGTGGGAGATTCCCTGCCCTGGTGCCCCATTTATATACAGGAGTGGAGATGCTTGTGACATCATGGACCGAATATGACCACATGACCATATTAGGTCAATGACATTGACCCGAATATGGCCATGTGCCCATAATAGGTCAATGATGTCACAAGCATCCTTTTTCTTTTGTGGACGTCAGCTACGGGGTGGGGGGAATCTTGTGCCCGCAGCTCATTGGTCCAACAATGACAGCTAACCGTCATATAAAACAGAGCACTTAAATTGGACCTTTCCCCCCTTTCACTAAAAAGCATATCGGCATGCATGTTCTTCATGCTGATAGAAAATCATCTTACAGTGATTGGGTAAAAAAAATATTTTACCAGTTACTTACCTTTAACCACTTAAGCCCCTGAAGAATTTACCCCCTTCCTTTTTTTTTTTTTATTATTTTTATTGAAAAGAATTTCAGACAAGATGATACAGATAAAGGAAGTAAACAAAGGGTAATTTTTCACTGCTTGACATGTCTATATTACTATATGCATAGCAAAAGAAAGTAATAGTCCCCAAGGGGGATCACTGCACAGATTCAATAACAACAATAGGAGGTGAAAACATCACGGCCTTTGAAAGGAAGAACAGGAGGATAAGAAGGGGGGAAGGAAAGAGGGGGGGAAGGAGATGGAGGGGGGGAAGTGGGGAGTAAGGGCGGGGGGAAGAAGGAGGAAGGGGAATGGGCGGGGGAGGGAGTGGTTGATCTGTAGTGGACATGCTAGGTCATCAAATACAAGAAATAATTTACCGAACATGCAATACAATTATTCATTTAGGTACATTTGAAACGAATGTCGTATAGTGCATTTTAAGAAGGACTTTTATGCCAGGTTGACCAGATTTCCCAGTGTTTGTTAAACCTAAGTTGATTGCCAAGTCTGTTGGCCATCAGAGATTCGTAGACGTAGTTTGTTTGGGTGATAAGCAGTACTTCGGAAACATTTGGTGCTTTGTCTGATTTCCAGTTTCTGGCAATTAGCGTCCTGGCAGCTAAGAGAATATGAGTTATCACTGTTCTGTGGTCGGGAGGGAAAATTTCAATTCCTACATTTAGAATGGCTAGGGCGGGATTAGGGCGGGTCAAAACCCCCGTAATTCCTGAAATATGACGGAAAATGGAGTTCCAGAAACTGGTCAGGTGCCTGCAAGCCCATAGCATATGAAGTAGGTTGCCTGTTGTACCGCAGTTCCTCCAGCATAGTGGGGAGCTTTGGGACCCAAACTTGGAAAGCCTGTAGGGAGTAAGATACCACCGAAGTGCTATCTTTTGGGATAGTTCCCAATGGTTAACGCATCTAGATGCCTTATATAGTGACCGAAATGCGTGTTGCCACTGGGAAACAGAAATAGTTTGACCCAAGTCTACCTCCCATTTCTCAAATGGTTGAGATTTTATAAACGTCAGTTTATGTTGAAATAAATTATAGAATAGAGAGATTCCCTTAGTGGGGGTAGGACTAGTATTATAGAAGCGCCACACCACCTTCGGGAGGAGAAGCCTGCGTATGCTTAGTGACCTGAGAAAATGGGAGATTCGTATGTACTTGTACAGGTCTGTGGAAGGCAGTGAGAATGTGTTTTGCAGGGCAGTGAATGAGAGAAGGACATCATCCTGGTAAAGATCATCTAAAGCCTTAATACCTCTGTCCTTCCAGCCTTTGATGGAGAGATTAGGTACAATCTGAGATAGAGTTTCAATAGGAGCAGGGATATCTATCAGGTCGGTGTGTGGGACTTGGAGACTTCTCAGGTCTCTCCAGACCTGTAGGGAGGCCTGGATGGTAAGGGGCAGATCTCGTAGAGGCAGTCGTCTCCACATATCTGCAAAGAGGAGGGATTTCAGGTCTGCGGATGGTATGAGTGACTGTTCAATGTCTCTCCAAATGGAAGGAGTCGATGGATTAATCCAACTCTTAAGTTGTGTTAGGAGAGAGGCACGATAATAGTCTCGGATATCAACCAACCCCATCCCTCCCGCCAAGCGGTGTTTAACTAGAAGGGTTTTGGAGCATCTTGGTCTCTTTGTTTTCCAAATGAAATGAGAGAGAAGAGTGTTAAGCTTTTTAATATGTATGGGGGATAGAGGAATGGGAAGTGTCCGAAATATATAGAGCATCTGAGGGAGGATTAACATTTTAAACGCCGCCAAGCGCCCCGACCAAGTCAGTTCCACATTGGAAAGACGCGTCAGTTCTACTGTTAATTTATTGATCAGAGTGGAGTAGTTAATCTCAGCTAGCAGTGAGGGATCTGAGGTAATTTTAATACCTAGGTAGGTAATATGTGACTTGCTCCAAGAGTAAGGATAGGTATTTTGGAGATGATTTTTCAGATTGAGTGGGATGCCTAGATCTAAGATAACTGATTTTGAGAAATTGACTTTGTAAAAGGAGATAGCACTGAATTCAGTGAGAGTTTCGTGGGCGTTACGTAGGGATACAGAAGGGGCGGTCAGGAACAGAATGATATCATCTGCAAATAGGTTAATATCATGGTATTTGCCTTGGATAGGAAAGCCTGTAATGTCTGGATGGGACCTGATCCTCTCTGCCAGCGGCTCAATAAGAAGGTTAAAGATTGAGGGGGAGAGGGGGCACCCCTGTCTTGTGCCGTTGGAAATAGAGAAGGTATTTGAAAGCATGTTAGATGTGTAGACCTGGGCACAAGGGGAGGAGTATAGAGCCAATATGGCAGAGAGGATGGGCCCCGTGAATCCGAATTTCTGCAGGGTTTGGTTCATGTAGCCCCAGTGTACCCGGTCGAACGCCTTCTCCGCATCCAAGGATAGGAGCAGGGAAGGCGTCCGACAGAGATTGGCAGATTGAATCACTCCCAACACCCTTCTCATGGCATCCGATGTTTGTCTGCCCCGGGTGAAGCCGGATTGATCCGGGCCAAGTAGCAGGGGAAGGATAGGCATTAATCTGTGCGCTAAGAGTTTAGCATATATCTTCACGTCAGCGTTGAGAAGGGATATAGGCCTGAAATTAGCTGGATCAGTATGTTCTTTCCCAGGTTTAGGGATAGTGACAATATACGCCTTAAGCATCTCTGGAGGAAAGGGGGCAGAGGACATGGCAGCGTTGAACACCTCTTGAAGAGTTGGTGTTAAATTACTTAGGAAGGCCCTATAATAGTCGTTAGGAAGTCCATCAGGACCCGGGGATTTGCCTAGGGGGAGTGTTTTTATAACCTCCTTGATTTCACACTCTGTAATAGGTGAATTAAGAGAGTGGAGGTGATCTGGAGACAAGGAGGGAAGGTTTAATTTCTCTAGGAATTTCTGAATAGCCTCTCCTGTGGGTTGGGGGGTGTTAGGGTCAGCCTGTAAATTGTAAAGAGAGGAGTAGTAGTCGGCGAAAGAGTTAGCTATTTCTTTGGGATTGAGTATTTTCTGGTGATTACTTGGGTGTAGTAGGAACGGGATTTTTGTTTTGACCCTAGTACTTTTAAGCCTTTGGGCCAGACATTTGCCTGCTCGGTTACCCGAGGCGTAGTGATTTAATTTTAAGTACTGAAAGTGCTTAGAATGTTGTTCAATAAGAAACAACCTGAGCTCAGCACGACGCTGTGATAGCTGTTGGGAAATTTGTATATCAGGGGAAGATTTGTTCAATGCCTCCAACTTCTGAATAGTAGTAAGGAGTTGCTCTAGCCTATGGGTCCTCCGCCTCTTTTCCCCCGCACAAATTTGTAATATTATACCCCTAACAAATGCCTTATGGGCACACCATATCATTGCAGGGTCCGAGACCGAGCCTACATTATCTTCAAAGAAGGTAACCAATTTGCTAGTTATAGTAGAGACATGTGTGGGCATCCCAAAGACACGAGAGTTGGCTCTCCATATGTAAGCAGGACTAGGGGTGTATCCCTCCATCACCGTGATTGAAACAGGTGCGTGGTCGGACCACGTGATATCATGGACGCTGGAGGAGGACACCGCCTGCAGGAGTATTTTGTCAACAAGGATCAAGTCTATTCTCGAATACGAGTTATGTCAAGTAGAGTGGAAGGTATAGTCTTTTTCATTACCATGTTGGCATCTCCAGACATCAAAAAGGTCTTCTGAGTGGAGAAGGTTTTGGAGTTGGGGTATTGGGCGCTTGGAATCAGAGGAAGAGTCGAGTACGTAATCCACAGTTAGGTTGTGATCCCCACAGATGACCAGAGACCCTTGTTTAAGCTCAGCAACCTTGCTGTACAACCTTTTCAGGAATCTAAGTTGGTGGGAGTTCGGAGCGTACAGGTTGACAAGGGTGAAGGGCTTATTGTTGAACTCACCTATCAGTATGAAGTACCTCCCTTCCGGGTCAGCATGTGAGTCCAACAAGGTAAAGGCTACTGAGTCTCTAACCGCGATAAGGACACCTTTCTTTTTGGAAGATGCCGAGGCAGAAAAGATATGAGGGAATCGGTTGTGGCAAAAATAGGGAGGACTGTCTGAGAGGAAGTGTGTCTCTTGAATACATAGGACATCAGCCTGAAGTTTGAGAGCCTCTCTCCAGACTGAGGCCCTCTTGGCCGGGTGATTCAGGCCGTTCACGTTAAAAGAGACTATCTTAAGCGCCATATATTAATGAGGAGCGTATATGATGAACGTACCTCCTGTCAACCGAGACAACCCAGATCTCAGGGTCAGGCGATGGTGTGGAGATGCAGTATTGTTGTTCTTGAGATGAGTAGGATTGCAGATTCTCTGAGGCAGGATCAACCAGGAACAGGCTTGAGAAGGTGGGATAATGGGGGACAAAGAGATTAAGACAGAGGGGGGGGGGGAGGTAGAAAAAAAGCAACAATACACAGTTCTTTGTGCATAAGGTAAAAAGAAAGTTCAAACAAGAACCAGAGGGAAGTCTCGCTTCCCATAACTTGACGGGGGGGTATCAACTTGAAAGAGTCAATGGGCTACATACTCCAGAACATACCGGGAACCTTGAAGTACCTGAGTCATACTAGGGTACGGGCTAGTTGGTTAAGATATTTGTTTTTTGTTGCTCTTCTTTTTCGACACCATTTGCCATTCATATTGTGGGTCAAGCTTAGGTGGGGGTGAAGGCCCTGCAGTAGATTTCACTGGCAGAATATCTAAGGTGCGCAGGAAGGAGAGACCTTCCTCTATATCCGTGATAACTGTGGACTTGCCCTCATGTGTGACCGTGAGCTTAACTGGGTACCCCCACCTATAGGGGATGTTATGGTTGCGGAGTGCTTTGGTCACTGACAGGAGGGATTTGCGCTTGTGCATGGTGAATTGTGACAGATCTGCGAACAGTTGAATATGTGAGAACTGAGCAGTTGATTGCTGATTTTTGCGAAATGCAGTCATCAGTTGGTCCTTCACCTGGTAAAAGTGAACCCTCATCAGGACATCCCTGGGGATGTTATCCGGGAGATGGGATGGTTTGGGTAATCTATGGATGCGGTCAATTTGCACTTCCACTTCTGGGACAGAGGGCAGGAACTGTTTCAATAGGTCACGGGCATATTGTTGGAGTTGGGTTGGAAGGATGGACTCCTGTACCCTCTAATTTTCACATTGTTCCTCCGTGACCTATCTTCAAGGTCAGCGACCTTTGCCCTGAGCCAAGAGAGTTCCTCTGAGTGATCAGCGTGTGCATCAATCAAAGTGTTGTGGGATGCTGCAAACTCTCCCATTTTCCCCTCAATATGGTCTACTCTGCCTGCTAAGTCTCCTATGTCAGATTTAAAGTTCTGCATGCATTGCATCAGGTCTGCGTGCATAGAGAGGGAGACAAGCATGTCTTTGAGCGTAGTGTCTGATACAGGGTGACCTGTTGTGGGGAATGAGGTGAAAGGGTCGACCAGCTCCCTCGTATCCTCCATAGGACTGTGTTTGTTGCTCACCTGCTGACCGTTGCCATCCAGACGAGGCTTAGATTTCGCTGGGCTGCGAGATAGCGGGGTCGAGGCCGGCGGAGGTGTCTCCGTGTGATTCAGAGGCGATCCTGGGCTGGCGGCCGCAGATTGCGCTCCGCTGGAGGAGGATGGTGAGACATCTCCCCCGTCGGCGCCATCTTGGATAGGCCCACGGCCTCTCGACGGGAAGAAATCCTCCAGTTTCTTGGGCTGAGTGTGATCTTTCCTCTTTCGGGTCATTCCCCAAGTGTACTGAAGCTCTCGGATGCGATGTAGTGGGGAAAGTAGCGGCTGGTGTCGCGCTATTCGACAGTGGTTCCCGTGTCTGGAGCGGAGCTATGCAGTCAGACGTCCATGCAGTAGCTCGGTAGCCACGCCCCCCGAATTTACCCCCTTCCTGACCAGAGCACTTTTTGCGATTCGGCACTGCATCGTTTTAACTGACAATTGCGCGGTCGTGTGACGCCGTACCCAAACAAAATTGACGTCCTTCCTTTCCCACAAATAGAGCTTTCTTTTGGTGGTATTTGATCACCTCTGCGGTTTTTATTTTTTTCGCTATAAACAAAAAAAGAGTGACAATTTTGAAAAAAATATATATATATTTATCACTTTTTGCTATAATAAATATCCCCCAAAAATATATAAAAAAAATTAATTTCTTTCTCAGTTTAGGCCAATATGTATTCTACATATTTTTGGGACCATTGTCATTTATACAGCGATCAGTGCTATAAAAATGCACTGATTACTGTGTAAATGACACCGGCAGGGAAGGGGTTAAACACTAGGGGGCGATCAAGGGGTTAAGTGTGTCCTAGGATGTGATTCTAACTGTGGGGGGGATGGGCTACAAGTGACATGACAAAGATCACTGCTCCCGATGCAGGGAGCAGTAGATCTCTGTCCTGTCACTAGGCAGAACAGGGTAATGCCTTGTTTACGTAGGCATCTCCCTGTTCTGCAGCTCCGTGACACGATCGCGGGACAGCGGCGGACATCGAGTCCGCGGGTCCCGTGGGCATGGTCACGGAGCACGCGGCTGCGCACACGCGCCCACGCGGCGGCAAATTCAAAGCAACATAAAGGTACATTACTTTGAGCAGCCGTGCCATTCTGCCGACGTATATCGGCGTGAGCCGGTCGGCAAGTGCTTAATGTGTTCCCATGTTATTTATTTTTTTAGGCACTGGGAATGTAGCCAGGGCCTCACAGCTTCCCCCTGGAAGGGCAATGTTAGCAGTGCCTTCAGGGAGATCTCATCTCTATTACCTGCACAATCTCACAAGATGTCATTAAATCTCTTGAGATCTTGGGAGAGTAGAGGCTTTTTTATTTTACTATTGATTATACATTGCCACTATGTTGGCAATGTAGGTGTTGGGTATCTTGATGCCACATACGTTGCCATAGGGTGTCAAGTTTTCAGTAATCATTTGATCTGCTTTCTGCATTATTGAAATTAATTACATAAATGTTTGATTAATACTGAAATGTAATTTCCCAAAAACAACTGTGTCAGATCTTGTACGGTGCATGTGTGTGATCTCGGTCATATGTCATTGGTGGGCCTGCACAGGTAACAAAGAAGAAGAAGCCGACCATCAATGATGTTATTTTTAAAAATGGCGGTGTGGGAATGGGGAACAGGTCAAAGAAATCCAGTGTAAATGTTGCAAGCTAGGGACAGTAAGGAGTGTTTTCATATATTAGTGGGCAGCACAGTGGTGTAGTGGTTAGCGCTTTCACCTAGCAGCAAAAAGGGTCGCTGGTTCCAATCCCGACCATGACACCATCTGCCTGGTTTTTGCATGTTCACCCTGTGCCTGCGTGGGTTTCCTTCAGGTACTAAGGCTTCCTCCCACACTCCAAAGACATTCTGGTAAGTTAATTGGCTCCTGTCTATGCCTCGTACACATGTTCAGATTATCGTACGACATATCATTTGCATTTTGTTGCATGAAACTAATATCCAATACAACATTGCAAAATGTGCTCTACGGAAAGTAAGATTTTTGTCCTACGATTCTGGAAAAACCTTACGGTGTGCGTAGCTACATATCTGAAACAATGTCAAATACCCCTGTATCCTTCTGGTTTATTTTCGTGTTTCCGATCATGCATGGCGTTTGTCTATCGATTTTTAGCTGACGCATACTGTACTGATTAAACGATTGTCGTACGATGGGCTGTCGTCCGAGCAAAGTTTTTCGTGTTTGTCCCTTCAAATCGTGTTGGACGGACTGTCGTGTTTGGCTGTCGAAAGCTGTGTACTAATATGATCTGATTATTGAACAATCAATCCGAAAGCGATTTTTATCATCCGATAATCTGAATGTCTGTACGAGGCATAAATTGGCCCTAGTATATGTATGAATGTGATTTAGGGACTTTAGGTTGTAAGCTCCTTGAGGGTAGGGACTGATGTGAATGTGCAATGTATATGTAAAGCGCTGCGAAAATTGACGGCGCTATACAAGTACCTGAAATAAATAAATAAATATTAGAGCAATGGTTTCACAGAATACTTTTGCATAGTGTTGGCGACCTCTTAACTAGGTGAGTAACAGTCCACTTTAACACTGGTTAGGGTTATACAAACTGTAGGTCCATGACACAATTATTACATAAAGTTCTTGCTATGCAGATTTCCATAATGTGTTTCTTGAAATTCTTCTTTTTAAACAATCCCCATAAAATTAAAAAACAATCTTGGATTTTGTTGATTAAATTGCTACCAAAACAACTTAAAGCGGAGCTCCGCCGTAAAAAAAAAATATTAAAAGCCAGCAGCTACACATATTGCAGCTGCTGACTTTTAATATTAGGACACTTACCTGTCCTGGAGTCCAGTGACGTCGGCAGCAGAAGACGAGCGATTGCTCGTCTTTCGGCTGCCCCCACCGCCATCATGGGTGAGGGAATCAGGAAGTGAAGCGTTGCGGCTTCACTGCCCGGTTCCCTACTGCGCGAGTAGCGATGCGCGTCTTTCACTGGTCCCCGCTGTGTTCTGGGAGCCGTGTGTTTCCCAGAACACAACTGGGGGGCGGGAAGTGGCGCACTACCCGCAGTCTACCCGCAGAGTACATACATGGAAGTGGGTGCAAATACCTGTCTTAGACAGGTATATGCACCCCCCTCCCCCGAAAGGTGCCAATTGTGGCACCGGAGGGGGGGAGGAATCCGATGAGAGGAAGTTCCACTTTAGGGTGGAGCTCCGCTTTAACCAGATACCAGTACCTCAAACTCTCCTTGCAGGCAATGCCACGAGATCTGAGGAACTTACCCAGCATAGGGAATGTAGAGAAGTCCTCAGGGTGGATTCCCCATAAGGGGTGCCATTCCACCCAGTCCCAAAACTGCCCACTGCAGGAGAGAATAAATAAATAATCCATCAAAGGATTCCTGCCAAGGCTTCCAAGCCACACTGTGGGGTAGATTTACTAAAACTGGAGAGTGCAAAATCTGGTGCAGCTGTGCATGGTAGCCAATCAGCTTCTAACTTCAGCTTGTTCAATTAAAGCTTTGACAAAATAAAACCTGGAAGCTGATTGGTTTCTATACAGAGCTGCACCAGATTTTACACTCTCCAGTTTTAGTAAATGAGCCCCTTTAAAATCTGTTTCAGGTAGAGTTCCTCTTTATATTACCTTTTCAGTTACTTCTGTTTCAGATGTTTGGATATAATCTATCACATCCTAGAATTTCCAGATGTCGTATTTTATTCTCTTTCAAGTGTATTACCATATTCTCTCTCTTTGTTCTAGTTGAACATGTAGTTACTCTCACTTTCAACATATTCATTAATACGGAAACTGTCAGATTCTGTGTCTTTAATTATTAATGGTGTGTCTTTGGAGACTCAGCTGGACAGAGGGAGTGCACTTTTTCCATTGTCTCCTTCAAAGGGCTTATTATCGATCTATTGCATATGCAGATATAAAGATTGATATTTACTTAGCATGGTAATAGTTGCATTTTTTCAACAGGCTACCATGTCAGTCAGCATTTCTGAGTGGAACATGCAGGGTTTAAGTCATTATTCATATTTGTGTTAAATATGAAAAATTATAGCTTCCTTGCCTTGAAATTCTCATGAACCATTTTGTATATTATTTTTATTGTATTTAGGGATCTATTTATTAATATTTTCACCCATGATTCTCCCATTTTTCTAATTGTAAATTTTGCTGGCACATACTGTATATTATAAGGCCTCAGTAGGGATGAGGTGAGAGATTTTGTCAAACTTGATTTCATTAAAAGATTTCTAATTTCACCTATCAATATTCCTCCTAAGACCGGGTTCACACTGGTGCGACAAGCGCCCCCCGACTTTGAGAGCACAAGTCGCGTGACATGTAAAAATCAATGTTTCTCTATGAGAGCTGTCTTAAATGGTCCGAGTTGTGTTGGTCTGACTCTTGAAAAGGTTCCTGCACTACTTTGGTCCTACTTGGGTCTGATTTCAGCCCATTGAATTTAATGGAAGTCGCATCCAAGTCAGATCAGCATCTTAACTGATCTGACTTGTGACATGCGACATGTGCTCAGAGGCAATGTTAGCAATGTCTGCTATGGATTTTGACGGGAACACCCCACACTTTTTTTTATTATTTAAAGTAGGGCTGTGAACATTAATTATTAATTCCTTGATTAATCGATTAATTTTTTTGATCGATCCAATTTTTTTTTGATCGGTACTCACCTCTCTGCCGGTCTCCGGGTCTTCAGGGAGTTCCGTTGGAGATCTGGTGACGTCACGGACACCGGCGGGGCTTGCCGTATCCATCTGAAGGGCTCCTTTGCTGTGCCTTCATATCTGCATGCCGGCGGGACCTTACTATCTGCCACACGCAAGGGCTGTTACACTTCCCTCTATCACTTCCCTCTATCAACCTGGGATTCTACAGCCATCCACTGGGAGTTGTCGTAGTTCCCTTCACGGGACATCTACATGCCGACGGACTTATGTTAACCCCTCCTCATCTGGATTAAGCAGTGGTATCGTTGTACACATTTTTATACCAGTATCATACTTAGCTACATGTTTTTATGACTGCTTTTGCTGCCGTTTGGTATTACTCGCCCCATTTTTACAGTTTACGTAGCTACATTGATTTTATCTCCAGTGCAATATTTATTTTGTTACCTACTTGAAGACTATAAAAGTCTTAATGCTATTCCCGTCGAGCGCTGCCTTTGTGTGTTTTTTGTATCCTGCTATCCATTTTTCCAGTGGTTGGTAGCTGCATTGGGAATCAGCCTGCAAGGAGATCAGCTAAAAGTAGTTGGATCTGTATGTGCGTTATAATTAATCGAAATAAGTTGATTAATCATTAATCGAACAATTACATTTTAATCAGTAACAGCCCTAATTTAAAGGGTCTGGCATGTATTTGGGGGGGGGGGGGCACACTGTTTTTTAAAAAAAATGTCAAGGTCGGATCAAAATCAGATCTCATTCATTAAAGTGGAAGTCGAACCGATGTCGGACCAAAGTTGCAGGGCAAAGTCAGATCAACAGTTGCACGACTTTCATGTTGCACCAGTGTGAACCGGGCTTTAAGCTGCTAAGTCAAAGAAACTATTTTTTTTATTTAAATGCTTTTTTTCTTTATCTTTTGGGTGTTAGGGTAGTTAAGGTTTTCTTATGTAGTATTCTTTGTAAATCTTTTCTATTTTTGTGTGCAATTTGTGTACTATTGCTTTTATTTATTTATTATTTATTCATTCCTTCTGTGATAAACCCCCCCCCAAAAAAACATAATAGGCTAAATACCTTACTTAAGGCTTTCCTTCACTCTCAGTACGTAAGTCGGTATATGACACTGTAGAGGTCTGCACCATAGTTGTTACTGGCAGGACTGGTAAACTGTGATATGCAGTATTACATTTTTGCAATTGGTTTATAGAAACCTGCAGGTTGGAAGTATGGAAGTTGCCCTTGCTATTGCTGACTTGTGAAGTGTGGGTAACCTTCCAATCCTGGTAAAAAAAAAAAAAAATCAAATGAATCTAAAAAAGTTAACTCAGCTGTCCATATATAAAAAGAATACAATATATCTTTTAAATGGGGTCCTCCAGTGCTGAGCTGTCACTGCTCCCAGTGCTTCCATCTTCACCCGGTCTTCCTTCTGGGTTTGCACTCTCTGGCCATTCAAATTGGTTTGAGTCATGATTATGTCACTCATGCAGGAGTCACAACCCCAGCACACCTACATTCAGTGATGTCATCATCTGGAGCCAAAGTATCTCCTAAACGGTGCAAGCTTAAAGTAATTGTAAAGTCTTGTTTTCTTTTCTCTAAAAACAACAAACATGTTATTGCAGTGGTTTTGCACAGAGCAGCCATGATTCTCCTTTTCTCGGGTCCCTCTTCGGCTCTCCTGGCCCCTCCCTTCTGTCGAGTGCCCCCACAGCAAGCAGCTTGCTTTGGGGGCACCCGAGCCAAGTCAAAGCTCCCTGTTTCTATTCAGACATGGGGCCCCGGATCGGCCCCGTCCGCTCTCTCTCCTGATTGGCTAACTGATTTTGATTGACAGCAGCGGGAACCAATGGCACCATTGCTGTACCTAAGCCGATCAGGAGGAGAGTCCCTGATGGCCAAGGCACTCGTGAACAGCGCTGGAGAGAGATTGGGCTCAGGTAAGTATTAGGGGGTGCTGGGGTGGTTGCTGCACACATACGTTTTTTTTTTTTTTATCTTAATGCATTGAATGCATTAAGATAAAAAACCTTCTGACTTTACAACCACTTTAACCCCGGAAGGTTTTAACCCCTTCATGACCAGGCCATCAAAGGGCTGAGTGTGTTCCTAGGGGGTGCTTTCTAACTGTGTGAGGGATGGACTGACTGGGAGAACACAGAGATCTGTGTTCCTGTTTAACAGGAACACAAGATCACTGTGTTCTCCCCTGTCAGAACGGGGATCTTCCTTGTTTACATCACGTCCACCGGACCCAATGATTGGCTCCCCCTCCGGCTAGCTATTGCATGAAATGACGTACAGGTACATTGTCTGCCCAATAGAGCCGCCCTGCCCCAGTATATCTGCGGTAGGCAGTGTTTAACTGGTTAAGACATATTCATGGTACCTACAGGTAAAAACGTATTATAATCTTACCTTTAGATAAAAGTTTTTTTAAGGAGAGTTTACTATTACTTCAATGGCCAACCACAGTGTACTTTCTGTGAGAATAAAATTCTTATGCCGCGTACACACGACCGTTTTTAATGTCATTGAAAAAAACTGCATTTTTCGCGACGTGATTTTTCATGTTTCCTCTCAAGCCTGCCTTGCCTACACACTATCGTGGAAAAAAATGTTTGAGTAAAGCGCGGTGACGTACAACACGTACGACGGCACTATAAAGGGGAAGTTCCATTCGGATGGCGCCACCCTTTATGTTAGTAAAGTTTGTTGAGAGACGATTCACGCTTTTCAGCCTCATGCTTTTCAATCCGTTACAGCGTGACGAATGTGCTATCTCCATTACGAACGCTAGTTTTACCAGAACGAGCGCTCCCGTCTCATACTTGATTCTGAGCATGCGCATTTTTTTTCATGTCGTTAAAGCCCACTCACACCCGTTTTTCATGACGAGAAAAACGACGATGTAAAAAACGACGTGAAAAATTAGAGCATGTTCCAATTTTTCTTGTCGTGATTCTCTGCGTTTTTCTTGTCGGGAAAACTGCTGAAAAGCCCACACACAATCATTTTTAATGACCATTTAAAAAAATGTCATTTTTCTCGTCATTAAAAACGGTCGTGTGTACGCGGCATTAGCTAGAGAAGCCAGAGATTGACAACTCTGGAGAATGGATGTGTGCTGATTTCACTCTCAACCCACCTGCAATGGAGGTCCTGGGCACCAGGGAAGGACAGGAAAGTCCAGAACACATGGTGGTGGGGGAAAGGGGCATCTTCACTCACATGTAAAAGTGATCCCTTCTGCTACATATCTGGCAGCCAAAAGTAAATGTAAAAGACAGACATCTTTAGAGCACTGTGTCTACATGCCGGTGCTTCCACTGATGTAATACTTACAACAATGTCAGTGAGAGGGTTAATGAATTAACCCCATAGACTTGTATTGTAATAAGGAGTACAAACATTGTCTAAAGTTGCAAAACAGAAAGCAGAGCCTGCATATATAATGAGAAAACCACCTTAGTCCTGGCAGGCAGAAGTGCTAACCACTTAGCCACTATGCTGCCCCTGGCCTAGCCCTCTCTACCATCTCAACATTAATCAAAATACTTACATTCTGATTCAGAAGCCACATGCCACCTTATGCTGGAGCCGTCCTTTTCAACTTTGCGCAGGTGTCTTATGGCCCCATAGGTTGTAATTTTTTTTTCTGTATAACCTGTAAGCGAGATGGGAATCCATTTCATCCTATGATCTGTGGGGTGCATGTTTTAAAGTTGAAGTCCAGAGCTTGCTTTTCCATGAAAATCTGATGGCTGAGTTGCATCAGAAGGTATTTTGGTCTCTAAAGCCCTGTACACACGATCGGATTTCCTATGGATTAAAATCCAATGGATTTTTCCATCGGAATTCCGATGAAGCTGACTTCCATCAGTCTTGCCTACACACCATCAGTCAAAAATCCGACCGTCCCAAACGCCGTGACGTAAAACACTCAGACGAGCCGAGAAAAATTAAGTTCAATGCTTCTGAGCATGCGTTGACTTGATTCTGAGCATGCGTGGGTTTTTTCTCCGATGGAGTTTCACACAGACGATCGGAATTTGCTATTGTTTTTTTTCCTTTAGATAAATTTAAAACACGTTCTATTTTTTCTCACCGATGGAAAAAAGACCGATGGGTCCCATACACGATCGGTTTGTCTGATGAAAAAAGTCCATCGGACTGTTTTCATCGGTAAAACTGATCGTCTTTACAGGGTATAAGATGACAGAGATAACCAGAAGGGAGCATATTTATTTTTTATTCTTTATCTTGCCCTTATCATTTAAGGCAAAACTAAGGCATCTTTTTTACTACAAACACTCTAAAACTGAAATTTAAACATTGCAAATCTGTGCTACCTTTTGTATCATCTTATTTGAAACATTTTAGTAGGTTTTAGAAATAAATGCAGAATTTTTTTTAGAAACAAAAGTAGAACGAACGCTCTAATGCATACATAAAGAGCTACAAAATCTTCATGGGTCTTTAGTAAAATGAATTTGAAACATTAGACTTGTATATCCAGCCTTCTTCACACCTCTACGTACCATGTGATAAATTTAGGAAGGCCACACTTTGGACATTTATTGCTATAGTTGGATATCAAACCTTGTAATAGCATACTGACACATTTCACAAACGTTAAAAAATAGAAAAACTTTTTTGAGCCCTAGTTCAGGTTGATGCTACTTTGAAATTGCGCTACTTCACTTGAAGCAGCGCGATTTCAAAGTTGCAAGGTCAGCGCGATTTCAGGTGCTACTTGATAGACATCTGTGTGGCTTCATGCACAGATGTCTATTGAAGTCACATCTGAAATCGGAAAAGGTAGTACAGAAACTACTTTTGCAAATCAGTGCGGCGCCACAGATCCGGTGCCAATAGGTTGCGACCTGTCATGCGATTTAATCTCTCAAACCGCATGACAAATTGCTCCAATGTGAACCTAGGCTCAATGTCTAAATGTATTGGTACATTTATATCTCTTGACCATTTTAGTGGGGCTTGCCTAAATTAATGCACCTTTTGAGAACTTTGATCATACATTTTAAGTCATTAGGTTAAAAAAAATCCATGACTATAACCATATTAACAGTTTATTCTATGAACAAACAAAATAAAAAATTAAACCACATCTACTTGGTATATTTTGTTTAAGCTGAAGGTCGATAAATCCAAACCAAGAGTGGCTATCAAAATTAATCATAAGAGAGTAAAAACAACCCCTTGAACCCAACTAGGTATAGGTTTAATGATCCTGTTATACAGTTACCAGGGCCGGATTTCCCAATAGGCAGTGTAGCCATGGGCCTACAGGCGCCCCTGTTTCCCACAGTGGCATAGCGTATGGGGGAGCAAAATCTAGAGTTGTGCAGAAAAGTGTCCCGAGTGTTCACTCACTGAGCCTCCTCAGCCTGTCACTCCAAGTTGTGAATGCCGCCGCTCTCCACTGGCTTAGTGTCAGTGATAAGTGCCTTTTCACTGTGATTGGCCAAACTGGCTCTCGCTGGCAGCCTGCCTTGCTATGTGTGACTGTCCAGACCTCACTGCTGGGCAAGGCCCTGCTTGCTCCGCTCCAGATCTCGTCCGACTAACGTCTGTCTCATCCCGCCTGACATGGGAGACAGTCACAGAAAGAGTACCAGGGGTGAGTGTGCTGGAGAGGGGTCAGTGTGGTGGATGGGATCATAAAGGAGGGAGCCTGCAGTCTGGATGGACTGGAGCAGGAGCACACAGCACTGCAGACAAGGAGAGGTAGAAACAGGCTGATGGTGGCTGGACCCACAGCCTATGCATGTGGTGGAATTGATGATGGATGGAGGCTGCCTGGATGGATGGAGCACTGTAGACGAGGAGAGGATGGCTGGCCCACGGTGGCGTGGCACTGTGAGGGGAGGGTTGGTCGGTGGCGTGTGGTGAATGGATGGAGGTTGGGTGGATGGAGCACTGCAGACGAGGAGAGACCCACGGTGGCTGGCCCACACAGCCAAACCACCCACCACAATGCTCTGTGTAGGGGGTTCGTCGGCACGATAGGGGTTCTTATTGTATAAACCTGCACCAATGCTAGGGGTTATTATTGCAGAAACTGACACCAATTTGCAGGATTATTATTGCATAAACTTACAATTGTGGGGGCTTCAGAATTATCTGCCTATAGGCTCCTGAGATGTAAATCCGGCCCTGACAGTTACATAGTTAAAGTGGTTGTAAAGGCACAAGGTTTTTTACCTTCATGCATTCTTCTGTGTGCAGCAGCCCCCCAGCCCCTCCCCACTAATACTCACCTCTCGATCCAGCGATGTCCACAAGAGCCTTGTCTCACCGGGGACTCACACTCCTGATTGGCTTTTGGCAGCAGCGGGAGACATTGGCTCCCACTGCTGTGAATCACAGCCAGTAAGCCAACCAGGAGGGGGTGTGGCCAAGCCATGGCTCTGTGTGTGAATGGACATGCTTGGGTGCCCCTAGAGAAAGCTGCTTGCTGTGGGGGCATCTGGCAGGAGGGAGGAGCCAGGAGAGCCAGCATGGTACCCGAGTAGAGGAGGATTCAGGCTGCTCTGTGCAAAACCATTGCACAGAGCAGGTAAGTATAACATGTTTGTTATTTAAAAAAAACAAAAAAAACAAGGCTTTAATAACTTTAAGTTGAAAATAAAGACACACAAACAAGTATATTTAGTTCAACCAATTATATATATATATAGCTTAAAGGAGTTGTAAAGGTTCCTGTTCTTTCACCTTAATGCATCCTATGCATTAAAGCGGAGGTTCACCGGATTTTTTTTTTAAAAAAGCCAGCAGCTACAAATACTGCAGCTGAAAAAAGAGGACACTTAACGAAGCCGAGCTACCGCTCGGCTCTCGGCTTCCCCCGCCGCCATCCTCGGTGAGGGAATCGGGAAGTGAAGCGCTGCGGCTTCACTGGCCGGTTCCCTACGGCGCATGCGCGAGTCGCGCTGCGCCGTCCTCACTGGTTCCCATTGTGTTCTGGGAGCCGAGTGTTTCCCAGAACACAACGGGGGGGGTGACGCGAAGGGGCGGGACTCCCGTGGAAGTCTTCTCCCGGAAGTGGTGCAAATACCTGTTTTATACAGGTATCTGCACCCCCTCCCCCCTGAAAGGTGCCAAATGTGACACCGGAGGGGCGGAGGTTCACTTTTGGGAGAACCTCCACTTTAAGGTGAAAAAACATCTGACGATTACCGCCCCCCAGCCCCCCATTTTACTTACCTGAGCTCTGGAAAGTCTCGCGTCGCAAACGCGCTGGATCTTTGCCCGGGGTTCTTCAATTTTCTATGGATAGATTGATAGCAGCGCAGCCATCGGCTCACGCTGCTGTCAATCAAATCGAATGAGGCAGGCGCCGGGTGTTGGGGCCGAGTCCTGCACTCGGCGGCTATTGATGCCGAATGCAGGACTCGGGAGCGTGCCCGCAAGTTAACCCCCTTGGGAGAGTGCTTACCAGAGGGGGTTATCTGAGGCGGAGAGGAACCGAGAGAGCCACCGGGGGACCCCAGAAAACGCAGTTCGGGGCCACTCTGTGCAAAACGAGCTGCACAGTGGAGGTAAGTATGACATGTTTGTTATTTTTGAAAAATAAAAATCGAACCTTTAGTATCACTTTAAAAAAATTGTGAATATTTTTCTATGAAGCATGAGTATTTTTCAGCAGTAGATTTTGTTTAATATAAAAAGGATTAGATTCCCAGTCTATATGTAAGAAGCGGAAATTGGTTTAATGCACCTTCCGAGTTATCTACTTTATTATATCAGCCACTTGTTACCCGTTTTAACAAATTCAGCCTTCTATCAAATGAGCAGTGAAAGCACAGGATAGGAGGCATGTTGTTCTGTGCAGTGATAGACTCTGTTCCTTATAAAAATATTGGAGCATTATGACATAGAAAGTGGGAGGTATGGAAGGTCTATGATCTCTGAGCTGTGCAGCCAGAAGAGCTGAAACCAAAAGGCCATATCGAATCCCAGGTCCTTCCTTGTGCCTGCACAGCAACTGGGATACCCTTTAGAAAAGCCAAAATACATGTTGTTTCACAAATATCATTATATTATTATATAATAATAGTATATTATATTAAATTATTTAAAAATATTATTATAATAATATTTGCACTATTTTTAACTTGCAATTTCAGAGAGTTTTCCTTAAAAATGTGTTCTGACTTTAGCCACTTAAGCCCCGGACCATTTGGCTGGCCAAAGACCAGAGGACTTTTTACGCTTCGGCACTGCATCGCTTTAACTGACAATTGCGTGGTCATGCGACGTGGCTTTCTTTTGGTAGTATTTGATCACCTCTGCGTTTTTTTGCGCTATAAACAAAAATAGACCGTCAATTTTGAAAAAAAAGCAATATTTTTTTACTTTTTGCTATAATAAATATCCCCAAAAAATATATAAATAAAACAATTTTTTTCCTCAGTTTAGGCCGATACGTATTCTTCTACATATTTTTGGTAAAAAAAACCCGCAATAAGCGTTTATTGATTGGTTTGCGCAAAAGTTATAGTCTCTACAAAATAGGGGGTAGTTTTATGGCATTTTTATTATTATTATTTTTTTTACTAGTAATGGCGGCGATCAGCGATTTTTATCGTGACTGCGACATTATGGCGGACACTTCGGACACTTTTGACACATTTTTTGGGACCATTGTCATTTTTACAGCGATCAGTGCTATAAAAATGCACTGATTACTGTAAAAATGAAACTGGCAGTGAATGGGTTAACCAGGAGGGGGCGCTGAAGGGGTTAAGTGTGTCCTAGGGATGTGTTCTAACTGTAGGGGGGATGGGCTACGCGTGACACGACACTGATCACCGCTCCCGATTACAGGGAGCTGTGATCAGTGTCCTGTCACTAGGAAGAATGGGGAAATGCTGGTTTACATCAGCATTCCCCGGTTCTTCCTCTCCGTGAGACGATCGCGGGTATCCCCGCGACCATCGAATCCGCGGGACCCGCGGTCGAACTCACGGAGCTTTCGGCGGGCGCGCGCGCGCCCACAATCCTGAATCTTAAAGGGGACATACCTGTATGCCCATCTGCCCAGTCGTGCCATTTTTGTCGAAGTATAAGTGCGTTCGGCGGTCCTTAAGCGGTTAAGGAGTGTACATATTATGAAAGCAAAATATAGTGCCCTGGAAAGGTTAAACAGCAAACACTTTGCAGCACGGACCTCTATTTTCTGGCACTTAGGCCAACACGACATGAGCTGTGGCATTTTTCAGATAAATTACAGAGTAGAGCAGAGATTTGTCAAGTGAATGGCTTCAAGTTCTTTGAGCAACTCTCTGAAATCCTCAGAGATGCAAAAGAGAGCGCCGGAAAAAAAAATTGCCTCCCAGCCATTAAAATAAAACTGTTATGCCACAGAGAAGCAATTGTATGGTAACAGCTTGCTGAAACTTTCTCTTATTTTCACTTTTTTTTTTTTAAATATGTAATCTTCTCTGTAATCCATAGAGCGGGTTTTACTAGGAGCCCGATCTCAGTTAAGATTGAGGTTTTCTCACTAGAGACACTTCATTGGGGCTGTATTTTGAGCTAATGTCCTGAGTGATACACTTTAAATTTGTATTAAGGCTCCTCACAATCTCTTTCTGCCAGCATTCCAAGCCTGATTTATAAAAACACGAGTGATGAAAATAGGTCCATTCTCTATGGCAACCAATCAGAATTCATGTCATTTTACTTGTGCAAGTTTGACAGTGAAGCCTGTAACATAAGTGGTTGTTACATCCTTTTTTCCTTTTCACCCCATAAATGTTTCTCTTTTTGAATCTTATGTACAGATCTAAATGAATAAATGTAGTGTTTAACCACTTCAGCCCTGGAAGATTTGGCTGCTCAATGACCAGGCCATTTTTTGCGATATAGCACTGCGTAGTTTTAACTGACAATTGCGCGGTCGTGCGATGCTGTACCCAAACAAAATTAATGTCCTTTTTTTCCCACAAATAGAGCTTTCTTTTGGTGGTATTTGATCATCGCTGCAGTTTTAATTTTTTGTGCTGTAAACAAAAAAAATAGCGACAATTTTGAAAAAAGCACAATATTTTGTACTTTTTGCTAAAATAAATATCCCCAATTTTTTTTAAAAAAGTAATTTTTTTCCTCAGTTTAGGCCGATATGTATTTTTCTACATATTTTTGGTAATAAAAATTGCAATAAGTGTATATTGATTGGTTTGCACAAAAGTTATAGCGTCTACAAAATATAGGATAGATTTATGGCATTTTTAATATCATTATTTTTTTTTTACTAGTAATAGTGGTTATATGCAATTTTTTTTCGGGACTGCGACATTATGGTGAACACATCGGACACTTTTTGGGACTATTGACAATTATACAGCGATCAGTGCTATAAAAATGCACGGATTACTGTGTAAATGTCACTGGCAGGGAAGGGGTTAACACTAGGGGGCGATCAAAGTGTTAACTGTGTTCCCTAGTGTGTGTTCTAAGTTTGGGGGGAGGGGACTGACTAAAGGAGATGACAGATCGTAGTTCCCAGCTAGAAGGAACTCACAATTTCTCTTGCCTCTCCTTTACACACACACGTCCCTGTTCTGCCTCTCGTGCATCGTGAACATCGGCCACGAGCAAGGGCACCCCCGCAGTGCAGCGGGCGTGTGCGGGCACCTCCGGCGGCGCGTGCCTGCTATCCCGCTTAAAGTAGCCGACATACAGCTGCGACAACTCGTGGGATCATGCCGACCTGCCGCAGTATAATGACGGCGGCTGGTTGGCAAGGGGTTAAAGAGACCCTGTTACTAACCTAAAAATTGCAGGTAAATGCACAAACAATTAATTGTTTTAAGTTCTTATTTGTAGTCATTTTCTTTTCTATAAACAATTTTTTATTGCACCTGAGTATTTCTAGCAATGTTAATCCTGTACTATTGCTAGGAATAATAACAATTTCAGAAAGAGTCTATCTTTTAGCAGACCCCTCTTCTCTTCTGCGAATGTCTAATTACTGTCTATGCTGGCCCAGTTTCTCCCCCTTCTTCTTCATACCTAATGTAGCGCCCCCCCAATATTTGGGGGCGCTATGTGTAAATTTAAGGGTAGTCTGAGCCAGTAATTGGGCTCAGACCAATTGATTGTTCTGGATTTGCTTCTGCTCTGGGTGTGATACTGCCTGGCAGTAGTGTTTCCTGTCTGCCTGTAGGTGGCACTGTCATCACCGGCATAGGTTGAACTACAGGGGGTATCACAACACCTTGGGTGTCCTTTCTCGGCAGCCATACAGTGGGTGTGGTCTAACCGCTGTGCATGCTGGGAGAGGGTACATAAGGGGCAGACGCCATAAATTGGGGTCGGAGTGTGCCTCGTGGCCCTCATGGCACTCGTCGCATGTGTGTGTTCTGCCCCGGGCACCTTTAGCCCGAGGCTACATCGCTGCATGATAGGCCCAGCTCTGCTGGCTGAGGCCTATACTTTTCAAAGGGATCCTCAGCTACCCACCTGAGGGAAGCCACGCTTAGGGAAGGAGACCAGGGGAGGATCTGCCCTGGATTAGACTAGCGATGGTACTGCTGTCTCGGAAGGAGGCCTGGAGCTCACCTAAGGAGGGATCCATCATTTCAAAGCCCTGCAATACGCCAATCCGGCTTAAAGGTTCTTCACTATTGCTTGGCTGGGAGGTTCCGGACTTTTAACAATCCTGTGGCAGAGGATTCCTGATCGTATCCCTAGAAAGATTGATTTGTGCTTCACCCTGGCTGCTAGGACCACTAAACGGGACTATCCGGGTGAGCAATACCCACTTAGGCTTGAGTGGCGATGATTGGGACTTTAGTGCTGCGTGCCTGAACCTTCCCCTGTGTTTCTCTCGTTTCCTACTTTCCTCTAAAGTTTTCATCTTCAGCAAAGAAAAAAAAAAGCATGACTGTTTGGGTTTTACATTGTGTGGACATTGGCCTTTCTAAAGACTTTCTCACACCCTGACAACGGAACCTGACAACGGAAGCCTTGGAGGTAGTTTGCAGACCCAACAAAACCAGTTGGTCCCTTAAATGGGGGTAAGTGCTACACTAACTTTTACATACTTGCCAGGAAAGGAGTTACGGGGAATACTATAGAGCAGTGGTCTCCAAACTGTGGCCCAGGGGCCAGATGTGGGCCACTATTTTCATCCACTGATACCAATATATAATTCCCCCACTGACATAAGCAGTGATGATGCAAACAATGGGGCACAATGCCTCCCAATGACACCATAAATGGGGCACAATTCCTCCCAATGACACCATAAATGGGGCACAATTCCTCCTATTGACACCAATTATGGGGTACAATTCCTCCTGACACTAACAATGGGGCATTATTCCTCCCACTGACACCAAAGATAGGGCTTTGTTTAATCCCACTGATGCTGGGACATTTTCTACTCCCAATGGCCACAGTCTGGCCCTCCTTAAGTCTGAAGCACTGTAAACTGGCCCTTTGTTTATGACATCACATGCACGATGGTGGCACCCAACAACAGTCTTGGTCCTTTTGGATGTCTATACAAGGGTGGCTTTTTAGTGATAAGCAGCATCCCAAAAATATGTTAAATGCACATACTTTTAAAAGTGTTTTGTTGAAATAAAAGTAAGCCTACAAGTAAGCCTAGATTAAGGCTTACCTGTAGATGCTGGAAATATCTCCTAAATCTCCACAATTTAGGAGATATTTACAAGAAAGCCATGCGCTGATGTCTACGGCGCATGCGCACTTTAGAGTGGGCAGATGGTGCCATTTCTAAATGGTTCATGTCGTGACTGGCGGCTCCCGCGCACAAGAGCGGGAGTGATGTCACGCGACTCTGGCCAGTCACAGAGCCAGAGTTTGTGGCTCCGGAAGGAAGAGGGGTGAAGATGGACACTCGCTGCTAGTGGGGACAGCAGTGACATCGCAGGCTTCGGTTTCAGGTAAGAGACACACAATGGGCTACTATGCGATGCATACTAGCCCATTATGCTTTACCTTTGCAAGGAAATAAAGACAAAGTAAAACCCATCAGGGTTTACTTCCTCTTTAAAGTAAACACTTTTTCTATGACTATTTGAATTTGGAGGCTACTATGGATAGTTGAAAATACCAGTCCACTGGCTGCTATCCTGACCCTCTAGCTTCAATACTTTATAATTCCTGACCCGAGGCATGTAAGCAGATCTGCGTCAGCAATCTTTAATTTAATTCTAGTACTTTTTCATCCATTTTATACAGCATTCTTATGCCTCGTACACACAACCGGTTTTCCTGGCAGGAAAACTGCCATGACAGCTTTTTGGCAGGAAAAATGGCTGTGCGTATGCTCCTTGGCAGTTTTCCTGGCAGGAAAACTGCGGGAAAAATAATGTGAACTTGTTCTCTATTTTCCTGTCAGGAAAAAAATACCGGCCGAGAAAAACGGTCGTCTGTATGGTTCCCCAAACAATTTGACGCATGTGCGGAAGCATAGAACGTCATTATGTCGGCTCGTTGTAGTCTTTGACGTCACTGCGTTCTTGAAATTCAAAAGTTCAGCGGTATTTGGCCTGAAGGTGTGTATGCAAGGCAGACTTGACAGGAATCCCGGCAGGAAAAATGTCAGTTTTTTTCCTGCCAGGAAAAATGGTCGTGTGTACGAGGCATTAGCCCTGGTAAAGGCTTATTATGTTATGTTAGCCCCTGTAATGCATTTGCTTGTGATCTTTATTTTCTATGATAAAGTAAACCCTTTTCTAAATACTAGAAATATTGGTTTAGCATTAATTTAACCTTATATGTTTTGGACTTTATTTGTGGCACCTGAATATGCCATCTTAAATTTGAGGGCATCCCAACTGAAGACATTGGACAACTTTGCTTCACAAAGATTGTTGTTGATTTTTGGTAGACAGTTGGCAAAACAAAAGATACAGGCAGCAGAAGTAAATTTTGTACATAATCATTGTCTATATACAGTATCAGATGTATCAAATAATACAATACAAATTTCACCATAACCAGTGGTATTCGTATAGAAGATAGGAAGCAATTGCATCATTCGGAACCTCATGTAAAAGCTAGAACTGGAATATTCCCCGAGTATGGGTGAGGAGAATTTATTTGAATAGAGACACTTTAAGGCTCCATGTACACAAAAGCTGATAAACTGCAGTTTATTGGCGTTTTTTTTTTAAAAAGCCCATTAACTGCACTCTATGTTAGCCTATGTGTTCATGTACACATAACAGTTTTTAGCTTTAATGAGCAGTGGAGTTAATGGGCTTTTTTCTGAACGCAAGAAATGTGCGTTCAAAGTGCCGTTTTTCGGCAGAAAAAAACGCAAAAAAATGCAAAACGACAAAAAAAGCTTATAAACACTCAAAAACGCTGGCCGCGAGCGTTTTTTGGTCCATTGAAAAAAAAAAAACGCTACACTGAAAAACGCTAATAAAAGCTAGTAAAAAAACGCTGATAAAAGCTAGCTTTTTCTGCTGCTTTAAAAACGACCATTTTTTGAGCTCCTGTGTACATGGAGCCTAAGTTTGAACTTCTTAAATAATGGACTTTTAATTCCAATCCAGAATTTACCCAAGATCTAGCACCTCATAGCTACACCTTCTGTAGGTCAACAGTAGCAGTCTAGTTTTCCCTTCTGATAGTTTAATGCAGATCTCAAAGTCCAGCATCCCTGAGCCCATCATCACACCCTTTTTCTGAATTGTAGTAAAGCTTCTAGAGTTTGTTTTTTTTCAAGCATCTACAGATTGTTTCTGTGATGTCATGGGTCTTTCTTCATCTTCTCCTCTAGAAGTGTGCAGCCCTAAGACCGCATTCACACCTGAGCGTAGCGCTTCAAGCGTTTTTACCGTCGTTTTTACCGTTGTTTTGTCGCGCGAATTTGCGCCCGTTGAAAAGCGCGTTGTCGTGCTAGACGCTTGAATCGGGCATTTCCATTACATTCTATAACTCCTAAAACGCCCAAATCTGCCCAATTCGCGCGACAAAAAAGGGTCCGGAACTTGTTTGAGGTTCAGGCGTTCGGCTTCAGACGTTTTTGAGTGGAGATGTGAACCATCTCCATAGAGAATAATGGATTTTTTCCCCTCTAGCGTTTTGTAGCTTCAGGCTTAGGGCTTACAAAACGCTCAGGTGTGAATGCAGCCTTACTGTGGCACTGAATGCCACTCACTTGTTATTTGGTGCAATAATGCCCTAAACCCAGAGTGGTTTAATGACATAACTGTTGGCCATCACTTATGCCGCGTTCACATGACCGTTTTTCATGACGAGAAAACTGCCATTATTTTAAATTGGTCATGAAAACCGGTCGTGTGTATGCTCCATAGCAGTTTTCTCGACGAGAAAACTGCCCGCAAAAAAATTAGAACCTGCTCTATTTTTTCTTGTACTTTTTCCCGTCGTTCTTTTTCTCGTCGCAAAAACCGCTCGCGTGTATGCTTTTCCGAGGGGAAAAAAAACGCGCATGCTCAGAATCAAGTATGAGACGGGAGCGCTCGTTCTGGTAAACAAGCGTTTGAAATGGAGATAGCACATTCGTCACGCTGTAACGGACTGAAAAGTACGAGGCTGAAAAGCGTGAATCGTCTCTCACCAAACTTTACTAACACGAGATCAGCAAAAGCAGCCCAAAGGGTGGCGCCATTCGAATGGAACTTCCCCTTTATAGTGCCGTCGTACGTGTTGTCGTACGTGTTGTACGTCACCGCGCTTTGCTCGAGCGTTTTTTTTTTCCTGAACGTGTGTATGCAAGGCAGGCTTGAGAGGAATCACGACGAATCACGTCGAGAAAAATTTTGGTTTTTTGCATGACAGGAAAAATGGTTGTGTGTACGCGGCATTAAACCAGAAGAGGAGCACCATTTGCGGGAGGACACCACTGGATTTAAAGTTAATATTGAATTAAGTTGATTTTTTTTTTTTTAGATGAGGTCCCCTTTGCATCTATTATTTATGTTTCCCTTCTCTACACTCTCTTCAATTCTGCAATAAACTAGTGCATCAAACTAAAATGCATTATTAGGTCTTACTATTTCTTTCTACATTCTTTGATATAATTCTTTGTCTCTCTTTTATGAGTATATACATCTTTGATGCAAGAAACTATATTGCTTGCTCTAGACCAGGGGTCTCCAAACTTTCTAAACAAAGGGCCAGTTTACTGTCCTCCAGACTTTAGGGGGGCCGGACTGAGTAGAAATTGTCCTGGCGTCAGGGACAGTAAACAGTATTATAATATTAGGGGGAGGAATAGCACCCAGTCGTTGGTGTCAGTGGGAGAAATAGCACCCCATCCTTGGTATTTGTGGGAGGAATAGGAATGTGGGAGGAATAGTGTCCCATCTTTTGTATCGGTGGATGGAATAGTGTCCCATCATTGGTGTCAGTAGGAGAAATAGTACCCCATCATTTATATCAATAGGGAGAATAGTGCGCCATAATTAATATCAGTCAAAGGAATAGTGTCCCATTGTTGGTGTCAGTGGGAGAAATAGTACCCCATTGTTGGTGTCACTACCAGGAATTATGCCCCATTGTTGGTGTCAGTGAGAGGAATAGTGTCTTGTAACAGTGAGAGGAAAAGTACTCCAAGGGCCAGATAAATGTGAGCAAATGGCCGCATCTGGCCCCCGGGCCGCAGTTTGGAGACCACTGCTCTAGACACTGCAGATTGCATTCAATGCTGCTATCAAGTCAATGATTTACCAGAGCACCCAGATCCTTCTCCGTCATTGATTTCCCCCAGTTGTACCCACCCTAGTTTGTATGGTGAATGCTTGTTTTTAGCCCACAAGTAACTTTGCACTTGTCAACATAAAACCTAATTTGCCATATGTTATCCCAATTAAAAACTACTGCCAGGTCAGGTTGAAAGTCAATGACATCCTGACTTTATTCCGCTTGATATAATCCTCAAACACAAAAATGGTGCTTTTAATGCCAAATTCTACATCATTTATAAGTAGTTCAAAAAGTAACAGTCTCTGCACTGAACCTTGGGAAACACTACTAACAACCGTAGACCATTCAGAGAATGAATCAATAATCACTACTCTTAACCACTTCTCTACTGCCCCATAGTAATATGACGGCGGCAGGAACCCTTTGTCCCTCCGGACCGTGGTCATATGACGTCTTTGGTTTCCGAGCCCCTAGGGGGCGGTCACTCGGGAGCCGATGCGTGTGCCTGGTGGCCGCGATGTCCGCCGGGCACCCACGATTGACTGTTACACAGCAGGGATGTGGATCTGTGTGTGTAAACACACAGAGCCACGTCCTGTCAGGTGAGAGGAGACCGATGGTGTGTTCCCCTTGTGAGTCCCCTCCCCCCACAGTTAGAATCACTCCCTAGGTAACACAATTAACCCCTTGATCGCCCCCTAGTGTTAACTCCTTCCCTGCCTATCACATTTACACAGTAATCAGTGCATTTTTTATAGCACTGATCGCTGTATAAATGTGAATGATCCCAAAATAGTGTCAAAAGTGTCCGATATGTCCGCCGCAATGTCACAGTCATAATTAAAAATTGCAGAATGCCGCCATTAATAGTAAAAAAAAAAAATAACAATAAAAATGCCATAAATTGAACCCCTATTTTGTAGACGCTATAACTTTTCCGCAAACCAATCAATATACGCTTATTGCGTTTTTTTTACCAAAAATATGTAGAAGAATACATATCGGCCTAAACTGAGCAAAAAAAAAAAAAAAAATTTAATGGGATATATATTATAGCAAAAAGTTAAAAATATTGTGGTTTTTTTTTTCAAAATTGTCGTTTTTTTTTGTTTATAGCTCACAAAAAATAAAAACAGAGGTGATCAAATACCACCAAAAGAAAGCTCTATTTGTGGGGAAAAAATTATTAAAATTTCATATGGGTACAGTGTTGTATGACCGCGCAATTGTCATTCAAATTGTGACAGCGCTGAAAGCTGAAAATTGGTCTGGGCAGGAAGGGGGTGAAAATGCCATGTATTGAAGTGGTTAATATGGTCATTATGACATTTTTCTATCGAATATTTTTTTTTTTTTTTTAAAGCTTATAGATCTTAATTTAAAAATTACCCTATTGCATGGAAATATGCCCAAAAAATTTAACAAAGTCCAACTATACTATACTATATCCTATATCCTATACTATATCCTCAGCCACGCCTTTACTTCCTCATACATAGAAAGTAGCTTTGTTTGACAAATTCGGTATATACTGTATAAATGTAATTATTTATTTTTGTGTTACTTTTGTATGTGTTCTTTTAAGCCCTCCAATAACTTTCCTATTATAAAAATTTTACTTGAACTTACATGTCTGTAGTTTTTCGGTAAAGACTTGTAATCCTTTTCTAATTATAGACACCACATTGTCCTTGCACCAACCAAATGATAACAAGCCAGTCATTAATGTATCTCTAAAGCAAAAACTTTTTCTTTAATTTTGGATAGTATTGTGAATGGTTAGAACCTCTGTCAGTTTGCTGTTGTGTCCCTACTGGGAAGATTAAAGGGGTTGTAATGCATTCTATGCATTAAGGTGAAAAAACATCTGATGTTTTCCGACCCCCCAGCCCCCCTGTTTACTTACCTGAGCCCTCGAAAGTTCTGCATTGTGAACGAGCAGGCTTCTCGACCAGGCTTTTTGGCTCTTCTCGGCTCATTCATTGGATGATTGATAGTAGCGCAGCCATTTGCTCCTGCTGCTGTCAATCAAACCAATGACGCGGTGCGCCGGGGGCGGGGCCTGAGTGATAAAGTCGGCGGCTATTGCCGCCGTCTGTATCACTGGAGCGTGCCCGCAGGCTAACCCCCTTGGGAGAGAGCTTCCCAAGAAGGGGGGTTAGCTGATGCGGGGAGGAGCTGAGACAGCCACTGAGGGACCCCAGAAGACCAGGATTGGGGCCACTCTGTACAAAACGAGCTGCACAGCGGAGGTAAGTAAAACATGTTTGTTATTTTAAAAAAAATGATCCTTTACAACCCCTTTAACCCTCTCTTTTTTCCAGGTGACCATTGTAACTGGGACTGAAAGTCATGGTGAATCCAACATTTTGAGTTGCCCTTAGAAATAATATTGAGGGAAATTTTAAAATGGTGATGCTTGTTGTGGTGACAATTGTGTAAGAGGGCATTTCCCTAACTTCCTGTAGTGTCTACTGAACAGGATGTTAAGTAAAATATCTCCAGTGAGGAATGAATATGAAAAAAAAATTATAGGGGTTTTCACCATTCCCTACTCCATCCAAAGTAAAAAAAAATTGCGCTTAAGTAATACTTTAAGGAGTCTCTAAAATTTTGAAACACTGAAAGGAATTAACAAAGAGTGATGCATGCACCATCCTTGCATTACTCTTCTAAAAATAAAAAAATTTAGGAGACGCTGCTCCTAATTACCAAAGTTGGCACAAGCCCCTTTGTTAATTAAGAGCAATGGCTTAGATATAACAGAACTCAATTCTTTAAAGAGGTATGGTTGTAAGTCATCTGGCCCAGGTGCTTTATCCACCTTTATTTTGACTGTTTCTGGACCATATCAGTTTTTAACCACTGTGGTTCATTTAAGGTTGTGTTAAAGTGTATATAAACCCTAGCAATGACCTTCTCTTGTTTGCCTTCTTTTAGCTTGGTAAATGTATAATCCAATTTATTTTGTTATATTTGTTCAATAAAAATATCCTGTTAATCCTGCAAGAAAATGTTTAGGTTGATAATTTCCTTTACCTGTGCTTCACCCATATCCGTTACATTGTTTCCGGCTATTTATGTGAAAACACCCCTCCTCCCTCTATGGTATAAAGAAGATATAAAGCAGAGGTGTTTTGTACAACCCAAATTGTACAAAAACTGGGACGCTGTGTAAAATCTACATAAAAACAGAATGCAATGATTTGTAAATCTCATAAACCCATATTTTATTCACAATACAAAACATATCAGTTGTTTAAACTAAGAATTTTTAATTTTAAGAAAACAATAAGGTCATTTTGAAAATATTTTTTTTTTTATTAGTTTATACAAATACAAGTACAGAGCTTTAGAGTACATATTCAGGGATACAATTCGCATTTATGTAAATCACAAGTTGCTGAGTTCTTCCATGACAATCATCCATACGAGTATATAAAGCAACCATCTGATCACGCACTCAAAGTTGGCCCGTAACCGTTTAAACCGTTTAAAACATAAGAGATAATGATAGAATGAAAAATTACGTTCATCTATTAAACATTTAGTAATTATTGACCAATTTTTGTTCCTTACTCCTTTACCTAAATAAAGTACCTGTATAATATTGACTTGCCTGAAGTATATATTTTGTGCAACAAATTATATAGTAGGCCTGTAGGTTCCCCATAAGTTCCAGTTATTTGTGAATTCCTGTAATTTCCCCTCCTTAACAGCAATGGATTTTTCGTATGAATAAGAGTCATCAACTAAATTCAATACTTCCCCAACCCGCGGGGGTTCTGTCGATTTCCATTTACGGGTTAATACCAGTCTGGCTGCATATAGGATGTGCATTACAAGTAAGCGGTATTGCTTCGGGTAGATATCCATGTCTACACTTAATAAAGCTTGTTCCACCCTCAGTCTATTAAGTATCCCTGTTATATTAGCTATTACCCGAGCTATTGCAGCCCAGAAGCTACGTAAGAGATACACAGAACCAAAGCACATGGGCCAAAGTGCCCACATGTCCACACTCCCTCCAGCACAGGTTGGATGTATGGCCTTGAAATTTAGCCAATACGTATGGGGTTCTGTACCATCTCAGTTGTATCTTCTGTGCTATTTCTCTGTAGTTAGAGCATTTGGTATGAGAGTGGTTCGCTTTTATCGCTCGCATCCACTGTTCTTTAGATATGGTTATATTCAAGTCCGACTCCCATTTCATGAATTGTTTCGGGGCTACAAAATGGAGTTTACTTTGCAGTAGGTTAGAGAATAGTGTTATGCCTTTTTTGGGCTTGGGAAAAGAGTGCCATAGGTCATATATGGTTTCCGGGATGTCTATATGTTGTGTTTTAATGGCATTTATGATACCAGTAATCCCGGCATAGTCCATAAATTCTTTCTCAGGGACAAACTTTGTATTTTGTAGTTCAGAAAAAGGAATGAGACGTGCCTGGGCAAACATATCAGAAATATGAACTATACCATACTTCTCCCAGTGTCTTACCTGTAGATTCGGAGATAGAAATGATAGTGCTGTCACTGGGATCGGTATTTTTTTATGAGCAATATTGGGATTTTTATTAGCCAAGAAATATTCCCATGCCGATACTGTGGCTGCTACTGTTGGGATTTTCTTACAGGGTGAGTGTTTATCTGAGAGTGTGATCAACAACAGGTTTTGAATCTCCCCATGTCCTATCCGAGCCTGCTCTGCCCTACACCAATGGATTGGGTCTGAGGAATGAAACCACGCTTTAGCCTGGTCCAATATTGCTGCCATATGGTAGTCCTTGATATTGGGCACCCCCATTCCTCCTGCCGTTCTGTGTTTCATAAGTATATTATGAGAGCACCTGGCTTTTTTCCCTTCCCATATAAATTGAGATAAGGACCTTTGCATAGCTACATAGAATGAACTAGGTATTTGGAGTGGCAGGGCTCTAAAGTAGTATAATAATTTGGGAAGTAAAAGCATTTTATACGCTGCTAGCCTACCAGACCAGGTGAGATAAAACTTCTTCATTCTAACCATTTCCTGTGTAAAATTGTTTATCAAGGGCTCAAAGTTGCAGTTGTAGAGTTGGGAGACTGATTGGGTCAGTGTAATACCTAGGTATTGTATCGTCTTCTCTGCCCAGGGAAATGGTAGCTTCTCTTGAATGAGAGATTTTGTTTTACTGTCCACCCCTAGTCCAAGTATACTGGATTTGGTCGCATTCACTTTGTAATAAGACACCGCATTGAACAACTCTAGTATCTCATGCACCACAGGTAGGGAACGAGCCGGATCGGAGAGTGACAGAATCACGTCATCTGCGAATAATGTAATTGTATGCTCCTCTTTGCCCAATCGGATACCCTGAATTTGGGGGTTTGTTCTTATTTTCTCAGCTAAAGGCTCCATCACGAGAGCAAAGATTAGGGGTGACAAAGGGCACCCCTGTCTTGTGCCGTTCGCGATAGAGAATTGCTCCGAGAATATGCCCTCTGTAAAAACCATAGCTGAGGGATTGGAATATAAAGCAGAGATGGCAGAACATATGTGCCCTGAGAAACCAAATCTCCCAAGAACTCTGGACAGATAGCCCCAGTGGATCCTGTCAAAGGCCTTCTCCGCGTCCAATGACAGGAGAACTGAGGGCCTCTTAGAAGTGGAAGAGGAGTGTATTAAATTTACAATTCGTCTTGTGGCATCCGTGGCTTGCCTACCCGCCACAAATCCCACCTGATCTGGTTTAATCAAAGTGGGGAGCAGTTTTGCAATTCTATTGGCCAAAATCTTTGCATATACCTTTAAGTCAACATTTAAAAGCGAAATAGGCCTGAAATTCTGTGTTCTGTCCGGCTCCTTCCCTGGTTTAGGCAATGTAACCACTGTAGCTTGTAGCATTTCTGCAGGAAATGAGGCAGAGGAGGCAGCAGCACGGAACACTCGCAGCAGTATAGGTGATAATATATCAGTACATTTTTTGTAGTATTCCGAAGAATACCCATCAGGGCCAGGTGATTTATTATTTGGGAGGTGTAAAATGGTACTAGTAATTTCAGAAGTAGAAATCGGAGAGTTTAAGTATCGCAAATCCTCTTGGGATAATTGGGGGAGTGATATGTCCTCTAGAAAGCTTTCTATCAATTGTGGAGTGGGTTGGGGTGTTTCAGAGTCGCTCTGTAGGTTATATAAACTGCCATAATAGCTACTAAATGCATCTGCTATCTCCTTAGGGTTGGTCAGTTTGGAACCACTCTTGGGGTGATATAAGTGTGGGATTTTTTGTTTCATCACTTCCTCCTTAATTTGATTCGCTAGTAATTTGCCAGCTTTGTTGCCATGCGTGTAGAAATTGGACCTAAATCTATGGGTGATACGAACATGCTGTGAGATAAGTAATGTCCTAAGGTCATTTCTAGCTGCTGCTAATTTATTGCTAGTATCCATGGTAGGATAGGCTTTGTTTTGAATATCCAACTTTGTAATATTTTCTAAAATAGAGTTCATGTGCTGCCCCCTCTTTTTTCTCAGAGATGCACTATGTTTCATTAGCAACCCTCTTATAAACGCTTTATGGCTGTTCCACAGTATAAACGGGTTTACACCCGTGGTGTCGTTTGTGGCAAAGAATTCTAGCATAGATGTCTCAATGTCTTTGGCAATATTTGGATCTGAAAATAAATGGATATCATTTTTCCACTTATTTGCCCGGGTAGTGAATCCCCGGCTTCCCACTGTAATGGATACAGGAGCGTGGTCAGACCACGTAATGTGACCAATGTCCGAATGTGAGATTTTTTGTAACAAAAATTTGTCCGTTAGGAACATATCAATCCTCGAATAGGACATGTGTACTGGGGAGAAATAAGTAAAATCCCTTTCAGTGGAATGTTGGCACCGCCAAATATCATAAAGATTATTTGCTCTGATATAGTTCGATAAAGTGCGCCTGATGCTTTTCCTTGCATTGGTGCTTGATACATCTAGGTGAATGTCAGATATGGAGTTCATATCGCCGCAAAGTATGATATGTCCAGAACTGTGCTTTTTAATTTTTTTCCACATTTTGTTTAGAAAATGTAGTTGCCTATTATTTGGGGCATAAACATTGACTATGGTGTATTTACCTCCATTAATTTCGCAAGAAAGTATAATATATCTCCCTCCTTCGTCACAGTGATTAGATATCAGTTTAAATCCCATTGTATTCTTCACCAATATAGCCACTCCTCTCTTTTTTGAAGGGGCACACGCTACAAAAGTGTGGGAGTACAATCTGTGTGATAAATTAGGATGATTTTGCGCTTTGAAATGTGTCTCCTGGATACAGAACACATCACAGTTTTGAGACCGAGCTTCCTTCCATAGCATGTGTCTCTTCTGTGGGCTATTTAGGCCTTTCACATTCAGCGAGGTGATTTTAAACGCCATCGTGTGAAGATTAGGTTTGTTGGGCAAGGGAGGAGTCTGTCAGAGCTTGCGGGGATGACGGTAAAGGTGCGTTGTAACATGTGAGAGAAGATGTAGATTTATACCTGTAGTAGGAGAAGTTGTTGATGCAATATATTCGTGGGTCTCTATGTCAAATGTTGCTGAACGTCAGAGATCCGGCTCTGTAGTACCTTTTGTTTTACTGGGTTTTGCAGAGTAGGAGCCTGGTTGGAGATGCAAGTTTGCTGCTTGACAGGAGAAAAATAAAACTAGACAGAAGACAAAAACTGGTCAAACTTCTCGTCAAAAGAAACAATTTGCGCAAAGCGAGGCGCACTTTAAAAACGTACGATTTCTATTGAAATCTGGGCAGGGGTAATCCTGCTAACTTGGGGGTGTAAAGAGATTTAGAGTTTATGCCGGTAGAACATCCGGAGCATGTTGAGATGAACTTTTATGATAGAGCAACGTATGCTGTGTTGACTAACAGTCATTTAGTGCGGGTGTGAAAGGAGGCATGCGTTTGCCGATCATCTCCTGTCTCATCAGGGAGAATTTTCCATCTTTCCAACAATTTGATGCCCTCCTCCAAGGATCTCACCAAAAATTCCTTTTCTCCCTTAGTGATCAGTAGGTTAGCGGGGTAGTTCCAGCGATATGGGATCTGGTGGTTCCTGAGGGGTTTGGTTATGGTCATGAGGTTTCTTCTCCTCTGCATCGTATGTGCAGAAAGGTCCGCAAAGAAGGATAATCCTTGCATGCATTCGGATTCGGGTAGATTGTCAGCTCGTCTTGTCACAGACATCAATTTTTCTTTAACTGTATAGTAATGGATTCTGGCTATAGTGTCCCTGGGCAGCTTCTCAGGGATGTGTTTAGGTTTGGGCAGTCTATGTATCCTATCAATGACAATTTCCTCCAGAGGGAGGTCAGGGAGGGCTTCTTTTAGTATATTAGTGAGGAAGGCATTCAATTCTGGGTTTTTTACTGACTCTGGGATTCCTCTAATTTTAACGTTGTTCCTTCTGGAACGATCTTCGAGATCCGCGACCTTTGACTTGAGCCAGACAATGTCTTCCTCGTGGTCATTATGCGCGTCCACCATTGCGTTAAAAGTCTCAGAGAAATCTCCCATCTTGTCTTCTATGTGAGCCACCCTATCTCTGACTTCAGTGACTTCTGCTTTGCATTGGTTCACAAGCTGCAGCATGTCCGTATGTATAGCACCTCTAAGGGACATCAACATGTCCTTCAGTGTGGAATCCAGTACAGGCTGGTTGTTTGTAGGGAAAGTAGCTATGGCATCTTGAAATTCTATAGTGTCGTCTATCCGCACTCCTCTCTCCCCTTCAGTCAGTGATCCAGAAGCATGCCCAGACATTCGTTGTTTAGCTTTAACAGGGCTGTTAGTTGTGGAGGAGGACTGTGAGCTTGGTAGTGTCTGGTCAGGGAGATGTAGGGGAGAAGTACCCACCATCTGGTTTCTGGGATGTTTCAGGCTGTATGTGTGTGCAGAGCCCTGCACGCTGCCGGCGCCATTTTGGCTGCTGCGGCGGTCTGATAATGCAAAAAAATCCGTCATCTTACCCGGCGCAGATCTTTCTCTTCTCCTTCTCCCCATGCTCCAGAGGTGTCCCCGCTCTGATACGGCCCAAACCCGCCGTTCCTGCGTGCTCTATGTGGCTGTGAAAAGCTCCGGTATGTTCAGGTGGCCGGGAGCTATGATCTCATGCGGCCATACTCCTTGCTTGCCGGCTCCGCCCCCCCCCAATAAGGTCATTTTGAATTTGATGACAACATGTCACAAAAAAGTTGGGACAGGACCATGTTTACCACGGTGGTGTAACATCTCTTCTTCTTTTAACAACACTCTAATTTCAATTGGTGAAAGGTCTGGACAGTAGGCAGGCCAGTTAAGCACCCAAGCACTTCTAATACAAAGCCATGCTGCTATCCTAGATGCAGTTTGTGGTTTAGCATTGTTCTGCTGAACTATTCAAGGCCTTTGCTGAAAAAGACATCATCTGGGTGGGAGCATATGCTGCTCTAAAACCTGAATATATCTTTCAGCATTGATGGTGCGTTTCCAGATGTGCAAACTGCCCATTCCATACGCACTAATACACCCCCATACCATTAGAGATGCAGGCTCTTCAACTGAGTGCTGATAACAAGCCAGAAGGTCCCTCTCCTCTTTAGTCTGGAGAACGCTGCGCCCATGGTTGCAATTTTTTTTTTTTACATTTCAATTCATCTGACCACAGAACAGCAACAGAATAATTTGAAATGAGCTTTGGCTCACAGAAGATGGTGGCGTTTCTGGATCATGTTCAGATATGGCTTCTTCTTTGCATAATAGAGCTTGCGTTTTGGGATGGCACAATGAACTGCATAACATTCAAGGTTTTTTTGGAAGTATTCCTGAGCCCATGCTATGATGTCCATCACAGAATCATACCTGTTTTTAATGCAGAGCCATATGAGGCTCGAAGATCACAGGCTTCCAATATTGCGTTACGGCTTTGTCCCTTGCACACAGAGATTTCTCCAAATTCCCTGAATCTTTTGATGTTATTATGTACTGAAGTATAATGTGAAAAGTGACTAAAGCGCTGATAAAAATTCAAAAGTAGGAATAAATAAACCCCACAGCAATCCAACTAAAACGTGCAACTAAAATACAATAGATAAACAAATGATAAAAGCAGCAATTTGTGTAAACGCGTGTTCCAATCACTGTAAAGAATATAAGATTTAAATTAACCGCGCTAATATCAACCTAATGTATAAAAACACATAGTTGTGCAATCACATGAAAAGTGCTGGTGCAGTAAACATACAATCTAATGAGATGGATCAAAAATAATTAGTCCTCATAAGAAGTTATCCTTGTTAAAACAATCACTGCAGGTGTTTCCTGGTAGGCAACTTTCCCCGCTGAGTGGTTTACCCGTGAATAGCGGTGCTAAGTAGGAAGTGCTTCAGGTCTTGCAGCTCTCAAAAACAAAGGAGACAATAGGACATAGCACAATATGCCATATATAATGTGAATATTAAAACCGCTGATGTTAGGACATGCACTCACATGTAATCCAGTGGTACTGGCACATAGTACGGTCAGATACAATACGATGGCTCCTCAGCTTCCTGGGTCTCTTCACTAGGCTCCTCCCCTACGCGTTGCGTCACTAGACACATGACTTTTTCAAGATACTTTGAAAAAGTCACGTGTCTAGTGACGCAACGCGTAGGGGAGGAGCCTAGTGACGAGGCCCAGGATACTGAGGAGCCATTTTATTGTATCTGACCGTACTATGTGCCATTACCATTGGATTACATGTGAGTGCATGTCCTAACATCAGCGGTTTTAATATTCACATTATATATGGCATATTGCGCTATGTCCTATTGTCTCCTTTGTTTTTGAGAGCTGCAAGACCAGAAGTACTTCCTACTTAGCACTGCTATTCACGGGTAAAGCACTCAGCGGGGAAAGTTGCCTACCAGGAAACACCTGCAGTGATTGTTTTAACAAGGAAAGCTTCTTATGAGGACTAATTCTTTTTGATCCATCTCATTAAATTGTATGTTTACTGCACCAGCACTTTTCATGTGATTGCATAACTATGTGTTTTTATACATTAGGTTGATATTAGCGCGGTTCATTTAAATCTTATATTATGTACTGAAGATAATGATATATTTAAAGTCTTTGCAATTTTATTGGAGAAATACTTGGACATGAAACAGGGACTTTATAAGCACACCCATACGAATTATTGAAAAATATAATCTTTGATTTGAACATGATTAAAAACAATATTTACATACGTATTAAAATCATTATGTAGTTTGACCTACAAAGCACTCACACCACCTATTATACCAGTTGTTACCAAAATATATAGAGTCAAAGGTAATATTGACTTGGATACTAATTATTCCTAGAAAACATGGTTAGTGGTTGAGGCGTGATGAAGGTTACTCTAAATGTTAATAAATGGGGGGGTGTCCTGCGCTGATGGTAAAAAATGTTTTCGATGATTTTGGCTGCTGCCTCCACTGTGACACCTACCTAAGTAGGGTCTGGATATAATTAAATTTTATGGGTGTGGTGGTAATGGTGCTGCTCTGCGGTATTGCAAAAATTAAATAATCCAACATGTGAAGTATTCCGTGCTATTAAACTTGGTGAATGGTATTTTCCAGTAATTAAAGTGCTTAGTGCTAATTGGGCGTGAGGTGAAAGATTAAATCATCATATGGGTGACCTGTGTTATAGAACCTTGGTGATTTCTATTAAAGCCTTCAATAAACCATAAAGTGACTTGTGCTATTCAAAATTTGTGGTGTTATACCATAAACATTACTTGAGCTATTAGTCCTAATCCATATACATGACAAAATTAATAAATAAAATCGATAAATAAAAAATTGAGAGACCATAAACCACAGAAGATGTTAAATAAATTAATTAATTATATATATATATTTGGATAAAATATAGTCCTTCAAAAACAAATCAAGTGACTGATAACTTTTATTCCTCTCCATGCCTGGTGAATAATTAAACGTATAAATGCAGGTGCTTCAATCCGGGATCTTCTCATATATACTCTTATCAGAGAGCTCTCCCCACTAGGGGGTGTTGTGCCTTTCACAGCCTCACCGCTGTATTACTGGAACAGACCACCAATGTTAATACCTCTCTGCAGCCCCTTCTCCAGTGCAGCGTGTTTTGCAGTCCTCGACTGTTACATCAAGGTTGGAAAATAATTTTGACAGTATTTGCATAAATTGTGCATAAATTGCTCACTAAAACTTGTATAATGTACATACCAGTATCTGGTATAGATTGACATACCGTATTTTCCCCTGAAAATAGGGGGCAAATCACGGGTACGTGTTATATGCCGACAGCTTACCTCGGAGGGGAAAGAGGGGGACGAGCGCTGCCGGAATTCACTGAGCCGTCATCTCCTCTCCACTTGGCTCTCACTCGGCTCTAATTCGGCTCTCACTCGGCTCTCACATCACACACACAGTCCCGCCTCCGCCACCGGCATTGGACCAGTGTTCTGTCTATCACAGGAGCTGGTCCAATACCGATGGCAGATGCAGGACTGTGTATGTGACTGCCGACTGAGAGCCGATGAAACAGGAGATGACGGTTCAGTGATTTCCTGCATTGAGAGATGGTGAGGCTTAATCAGGCAGCTGCATTGATGGAGGAGATGGGCGCAGATCAGGCTGCAGATGGGCACAGATCAGGCTGCACTGAAGCTGCAGATGGGCACAGATCAGGCTGCATTGAGGCAGCAGATGGGCACAGATCAGGCTGCATTGAGGCTGCAGATGGGCACAGATCAGGCTGCATTGAGGCTGCAGATGGGCACTAATCAGGCTGCATTGATGCTCACTGACCATTATTTTGCTTCAAAGTGGTTTATTTTAAAAAAAAAAAAGTATTTTTTTATGAAACTTCCCTCTTAAATTGGGGTGCGTGTTATACGCCTGTGCGTGTTAGTCAGTGACAACTCCTTTTTATGGAGGGATCTGGGGTCTATAAGACTGGTCTATAAAAATGGTGTTTTGAAATACTAGGGATATTTTAAAATCGGCGCCATTGGCAGCCGAGTAAACCGAAAGTAATGTCATGACATTGCTTCCGGGTTACTAGATCTGAGACCCGATCAAAGCCGATTCCGGCTTTGTTCGGGTCTTCGGCCAGCTGGCGGACGTGTCAGCTGGTCGCTCAGGCCTCCCGCTGGGACAGGAGAGCCGCGGAAGGCAGCCCTGGGTAATTCAGTATGGGGAATTCATCACCCCGGTACAACCTCTTCAAGCCAAGGCCGCATTTTTGCGTACAGTCGGCATGAAGGGGTTAAGTACATTTAATGGTGATGGGGTATGGCTTTAGGTGATTCACTTCTATATATTTTATTAATGTCATTTTGGTTTTGTATTAACCCAGATGATAGGAGCATTATATTTAAAGAGGAGTTCCAGCCTGTTTAAAAAAATAAAAAAAGATACTGTAGCTGCTGACTTTTAATATAAGGACACTTACCTGTACAGGTATCCTGTAATGTTGGCATTCCTAGCTGATTCGCCCATCGACTTTGGGTGCAGACGTCGGCATCCTTACTAAGAGAAACAGGAAGTGAAGCCTTGTGGCTTCACAGCCTGTTTCCTACTGCGCATGCATGAGTCATGATGCGCTTTCTGAATGGTCCTGCTATCTTCTGGGACCTGTGTGTCTCCCAGAAGGCAGCGGGGGGAAGGAGGAGGGGCCAGAAATGTTGTAGATTGCCACGATTGTTGTGCAGCGTACCTGGTTTTGACAGGTATCCGCTCCCCCCCAAAAAAGTGCCAAATGTGGCAGTGGAGGGGGGAGGGTGCGAACAAGCGGAACTTCCACTTTTGGGTGGAGCTTTGCTTTAATGGGGCATTATCTTATTCTTTGTAGTGGGGCTTGTGTGGCCGGTTGCGGCCCCTGTCCCCCCACCCCTCTGTCTAGCGCAGTGACCGACTTACCTTCCCCATGGCCTGTTGGGGATTGGTATTTACATCCTCTGTCTGATACCTCCTTAACCACTTAAGCCCCGGACCATTTCGGGCCATTAGGACCAGGCCTGTTTTTGGGATTCGGCACTGCGCTGCTTTAACTGTAAATTGTGCGGACATGCAATGTTGTACCCAAATGAAATTTGCGTCCTTTTCTTCCCACAAATAGAGCTTTCTTTTAATGGTATTTGATTGCCTCTGCGATTTTTATTTTTTGCGATATAAACAGAAAAAGACCGAAAATTTTGAAAAAAAATGATATTTTCTACTTTTTGTTATAAGAAAAATCGAATAAACTCAATTTTAGTCATACATTTAGGCCAAAATGTATTCAGCCACATGTCTTTAGTAAAAAAAATGTCAATAAGCGTATATTTATTGGTTTGCGCAAAAGTTATAGCGTTTACAAACTAGGGTACATTTTCTGAAATTTACACAGCTTTAAATTTATGACTGCCTATCTCATTTCTTGAGGTGCTAAAATGGCAGGGCAGTACAAAACCCCCCAAATGACCCCATTTTGGAAAGTAGACACCCCAAGGAAATTGCTGAGAGGCATGTTGAGCCCATTGAATATTTTTTTTTTTGTCCCAAGTGATTGAATAATGACAAAAAAAAAAAAAAATACAAAAAGTTGTCACTAAATGATATATTGCTCACACATGCCATGGTTATATGTGGAATTGCACCCCAAAATACATTCTGCTGCTTTTCCTGAGTACGGGGATACCACATGTGTGGGACTTTTTGGGAGCCTAGCCGCGTACAGGGCCCCAAAAACCAAGCACCGCCTTCAGGATTTCTAAGGGCGTAAATTTTTGATTTCACTCCTCACTACCTATCACAGTTTCGAAGGCCATAAAATGCCAAAATAGCACAAACCCCCCCAAATTACCCCATTTTGGAAAGTAGACACCCCAAGCTATTTGCTGAGAGGCATGTTGAGTCCATGGAATATTTTATATTTTGCCACAGGTTGCGGGAATATGACAAACTTTTTTTTTTTTGCACAAAGTTGTCACTAAATGATATATTGCTCACACATGCCATGGGCATATGTGAAATTACACCCCAAAATACATTCTGCTGCTTCTCCTGAGTACGGGGATACCACATGTGTGGGACTTTTTGGGAGCCTATCCGCGTACGGGACCCCAAAAACCAAGCACCGCCTTCAAGGTTTCTAAGGGCATAAATTTTTGATTTCGCTCCTCACTACCTATCACAGTTTTGAAGGCCATAAAATGCCAAGATGGCACAAAACCCCCCCAAATGACCCCATTTTGGAAAGTAGACACCCCAAGCTATTTGCTGAGAGGCATGTTGAGCCCATTGAATATTTTTTTTTTTTGTCCCAAATGATAGAATAATGACAAAAAGAAAAAAAAAATGTACAAAAAGTTGTCACTAAATGATATATTGCTCACACATGCCATGGTTATATGTGAAATTACACCCCAAAATACATTCTGCTGCTTCTCCTGAGTACGGGGATACCACATGTGTGGGACTTTTTGGGAGCCTAGCCGCGTACGGGACCCCAAAAACCAAGCACCGCCTTCAAGGTTTCTAAGGGCATAAATTTTTGATTTCACTCCTCACTACCTATCACAGTTTTGAAGGCCATAAAATGTCAAAATAGCCCAAAACCCCCACAAATGACCCCATTTTGGAAAGTAGACACCCCAAGCTATTTGCTGAGAGGCATGGTGAGTATTTTACAGCTCTCATTTGTTTTTGAAAATTAAGAAAGACATTTTTTTTTCTTTTTTTTTTTTCTTTTTTTACATTTTCAAAACTTTGTGACAAAAAGCGAGATCTGCAAAATACTCAACATACCTCTCAGCAAATAGCTTGGGGTGTCTACTTTCCAAAATGGGGTCATTTGGGGGGGTTTTGTGCCATCTGGGCATTCCATGGCCTCCGAAACTGTGATAGGCAGTGAGGAGTGAAATCAAAAATTTACACCCATAGAAATCCTGAAGGCGGTGCTTGGTTTTTGGGGTCCCGTACGCGACTAGGCTCCCAAAAAGTCCCACACATGTGGTATCCTCGTACTCAGGAGAAGCAACAGAATGTATTTTGGGGTGTAATTCCACATATGCCCATGGCATGTTTGAGCAATATATCATTTAGTGACAACTTTTTGTACATTTTTTTTTTTTTGGTCATTATTCAATCACTTGGGACAAAAAAAAAAATATTCAATGGGCTCAACATGCCTCTCAGCAAATAGCTTGAGGTGTCTACTTTACAAAATGGGGTCATTTGGGGGGGTTTTGAACTGTCCTGGCATTTTATGCACAACATTAGGAAGCTTATGTCACACATCATCCACTCTTCTAACCACTTGAAGACAAAGCCCTTTCTGACACTTTTTGTTTACATGAAAAAAAAAAAATTTTTGCAAGAAAATTATGTTGAACCCCCAAACATTATATATTTTTTTAAAGCAAAGGCCCTACAGATTAAAATAGTGGGTGTTGCATTTTTTTTTCCACACAGTATTTGCGCAGCGATTTTTCAAACGCATTTTTTGGGGGAAAAACACACTTTTTTTATTTTTAATGCACTAAAAAACACTATATTGCCCAAATGTTTGATGAAATAAAAAAGATGATCATAGGCCGAGTACATGGATACCAAACACGACATGCTTTAAAATTGCGCACAAACGCGCAGCGGCGACAAACTACATTCATTTTTAAAAGCATTTAAAAGCCTTTACAGGTTACCACGTTAGATTTACAGAGGAGGTCTACTGCTAAAATGACTGCCCTCGATCTGACCTTCGCGGTGATACCTCACATGCATGATGCAATTGCTGTTTACATATGACGCTAGACCGACGCTTGCGTTCGCCTTTGCGCAAGAGCAGGGGGGGACAGCGGTGCTTTTTTTTTTTTTTTTATTATTTATTAGGCTTTTTTATTTTATTTTTAAACTGTGCCTTCCATATTTTATTTTTTTACCATTTTTATCGTTATCTCAGGGAATGTAAATATCCCCTATGATAGCAATAAGTAGTGACAGGTACTCTTTTTTGAAAAAAATTGGGGGGTTAGACCCTAGATCTTTCCTCTGCCCTCAAAGCATCTGACCACACCAAGATCGGTGTGATAAAATGCTTTCCCAATTTCCCAATGGCGCTTTTTATATCCGGGGGGGGGACATTCCCTCCCACTGCTTGTAAAAGCAGTCTAGAGGCTAATTATCTGCTAGAATTGCTTTTACATGAAAGCCGGCTGCTGGCTGAAAAGAATGATACCAAGATGATACCTAAACCCGCAGGCATCATTCTGGTATAAACATTCAAAGTCCAGCAACATACCAGTACGTTGCTGGTCCTTGTTGGACATGTATTGTAATCTTTTTTTTCATACAGCCTATTGGCTGAACGAAAAAAAGAGATTGATTGGTGGGTATGCCCACCATTAGAATACCTCCCTTCATCCACCCACTTCTAATGATGGGCATATATGCCGAAGCATGGGGGCATCCTCCCGCAAAAAAGTTATGCCGCGTACACACGGTCAAGCCTTCGTCGGAATTTCGACCGTATGTACGCGGCATAAAAGGTTATGCCGCGTACACATGGTCGGACTTTTCCACGGGCAAGCCTCCGTTGGAATTTCGACCGTATATACGCGGCATTAGGAGCAAAATCGCTCCTCCGCCCCTGCTGCCCCCATGCTTCGGCATATATGCTCTTTTTTTTAACTGTGGTGGTGAAATCACCTCCTACAGCGTTGGAGTCACGGCTTTATGTATCGTGGGAGCAAACGCTGTTGCTGTCAAGATAAATAGATCCGCGCTGCAACTGAATGGCGTACCTGCTAAGCAAATGGTGGTTAACATTAAAACAAAGTAACATTACAGTACAACAGTAAGACCTTACCATGCCATACCTGCAAAGCAAATACCAAAACAAAACCTAGTAAAAAATAAAAAAATGTTTTAACGCAACCTGTGCCTAAAATATATATATGCCGAAGCATGGGGGCATCCTCCCGCAAAAAGTTATGCCGCGTACACACGGTCGGAATTTTCCACGGGCAGGCCTCCGTCGGAATTTCGACCGTATGTACGCAGCATTAGGAGCAAAATCGCTCCTCCGCCCCTGCTGCCCCCATGCTTCGGCATATATGCTCTTTTTTTTAACTGTGGTGGTGAAATCACCTCCTACAGCACTGGAGTCACGGCTTTATGTATCGTGCGAGCAAACGCTGTTGCTGTCAAGATAAATAATTCCGCGCTGCAGTTGAATGGCGCACCTGAAAACAAAAAATTACATACCTGAAAAGCAAGCATGATAAAACATTGCAGAATAGAATACAGTAAAAAAGAGCAGAACAATAGAGAGAAAATAGAGAGAGAGAGAACAATAAAACGACAACTATTTTTGGTTTTTTTATTTTATATCTTTTTTGTGTTTTGTTTTTTACGTTTTTTTTTTTCTTTTTTACACTTTTTTTTGTAACTTTACAACTGTAATGGTTCGGGTCTCTCAAAATGTAATGGCATCTTGGGAGACCCTGTGTAAGTGTGTCCTTGTCTGTGAAATGCTGTACCCTACGCTAAAACTTCACTTTTGAGTGGTAGCGTTCAAAACATTCACCTTGGCAAAGACCAGGCTTGTCAGGACAGAGTGGACAAAAACTACGGGTGTCACGCCTAAATCCGCGCTTGCTACAGACACGACATCTTTTTTGGGGGTGGCTTTGGGTAGGGGTACTCGGGAGGACATACGAATAATGCCTCTCATGCAGCCGGCTTACTGCATTTGGTAGGGGATGGTGAGGTGCAGAACCGCCTGGATACAGGAGTTCTGTGACTATCTCATTCTGGAATTTTAGAAGAGATAACGTCCCGCCTGAAGCTCTGTATAGCACATGAGCCTTCAGCAAAGCCAATTGGAATAATGATAGAGACACTTTTTTGTACCAGCGTCTCGCCTTACGGTCAATTAGATACGGCGCCATCAACTGGTCGTTGAGGTCCACCCCTCCCATATTTTGGTTATATTCGTGGACACAGAGGGGTTTCTCCACAACACCAGTCGCCGTACGAATTTGGACTGTCGTGTCTGCATGAAGGGAGGTAAGAAGGAAAACATTCTTATTGTCCCTCCACTTCATAGCGAGCAAGTTATTACACTTTAAGCAGGCTCTCTCCCCCAGCCTAAGACGGGCATCTACAAGCCGCTGGGGAAAGCCCCGGCGATTAGGTCGCACGGTGCCACATGCTCCAATCTGATGATCAAACAAGTGACTAAACAGTGGCACGCTAGTGTAATAATTGTCCACATACAAGTGGTACCCCTTTCCGAATAAGGGTGACACCAAGTTCCACACTATCTTGCCAGCGCTCCCTATGTAATCCGGGCAGTTGACCGACTCAATCTGACTATCTTTTCCCTCATAAACCGTAAAGTTCACTACATAGCCTGTTGCCCTGTCACAGAACTTGTAGAGCTTGACCCCGTATCTGGCACGCTTGCTGGGAAGGTACTACTTGAAAGACAAGCGGCCAGAAAATTTAATCAGGGACTCATCAACGCAGACAACTTGATCGGGAGTAAACAAGGCTGCAAAACGTTCGTTGAAGTGGTTTATGAGGGGCCGAATTTTATAGAGCCGGTCGTATTCAGGGTCCCCACGTGGACGACAAAGTTCATTGTCGTTGAAGTGCATGAACCGCAAAATCTGCTCGTATCGTGCCCTGGACATGGAGGTAGAGAACACGGGCATGTAGTCAATTGGGTGCGTGGACCAATAAGCACGCAATGACGGAAATTTATGTGTGCCCATGTTGAGGGAAAGGCCCAGAAAGGTCTTAAATTCGGAAACCGTAATTGGTTTCCAATTTCTGGCAATTTTAGGCAACTGGGGGTTAGCGGCGGTAAATTGACCAGCATATAAATTACTCTGGTCCACAATAGATCTATAGAGATCTTCCGTGAAAAACAGAGAATAAAAATCAATTGGAATAAAATCAGCTGTTTCCACCTGAATACCGGGTTGGGCAGTGAATGGGGGAAGTACGGGTTCTGCAGAAGTGGTGGGGACCCAATCAGGATAGGCGAATTCTGCAGGAAGGGCAGTATGGGCACGACGGGCCTGCCTTTGTCTTCTTGGTGGCAGCGGGACACTACTTGTGCTTGCCACCTCGCCAGCTTGAACTGCACTTATGGGACTCGCCACGTCACCAAGTGTTACTGCAGTGCTGGATGTACGTCCAGGCTGTACTAGGCCGCTGGTGCTTGCCAGTTCACCAGAAGGAATAGCGGCGCTAGTACTACTCTGCTCCATGATACGAGAGACCTGCGGTTCTTGCTCCTCAACAACCTCAGAAGATCGGGATCGGGTACACCTGACCTTAGCAGGGACCTCAACTTCGTCGTCAGAGCTATCTGACGTGGGGCCGCTGACGTCACTGTCTTCTACGGGAAGATATTCTGAGCCTGAATCTGACAGATACGTGACCTCCTCTTCACTATCTGTCATGCTCAGAATCTCGTAGGCCTCTTTACTAGTGTACCTTCGTCTTGCCATTTTGGGCTCTAAATTTAGGGGTACACTAGTAAGATTCACAGGAAAAAAAGCACCTGACTGTCGTCAGCAAATATATCAAACGCTACAAAAAAACTGTTAGCGATCGCAGGGATCAGGCCTGTCTCTGCGAACGCTGCAGTTATGTGTGTTGTGTTTGGTAAGTGACCTCCTCTTCACTATCTGTCATGCTCAGAATCTCATAGGCCTCTTTACTAGTGTACCTTCGTCTTGCCATTTTGGGCTCTAAATTTAGGGGTACACTAGTAAGATTCACAGGAAAAAAAGCACCTGACTGTCGTCAGCAAATATATCAAACGCTACAAAAAAACTGTTAGCGATCGCAGGGATCAGGCCTGTCTCTGCGAACGCTGCAGTTATGTGTGTTGTGTTTGGTAAGTGACAGTGATCGATCGATACTGCACTTGGGTGGGCTGGGCTGGGCTGGGCTGGGCGGAGGGGCTAAACGCAGGCACTAGCAGGTATCTGGGCTGATCCCGCTAACACTGCGTTTTTGGGAACCCTAAACCGCTGGGGATGCTAGTATAGATCTGATCAGATACTATACCACTAAGGGGGGTGTATGCTTTGCGCGTGGGTGTTAGCGTTACTGGCACTAACCTAACACTGCCTGGGGCGACGCAGACCCTCTCTGGCACTAAAACCTAATTGATCTCACCCGCCGGGCGATCAGGGGGGTTAAACCTTTATTGGGTTATATACGGCGGGTGCCCTGATGCTATAAAAAGCAAACTAATCAACCAGCGTCACCCGTAACCTTTATATGGTGATCACTGGTGAAAGGGTTAACTAGGGGCAATCAGGGGGTTAAAACCTTTATTAGGTTAAATATGGGGGTACCTGACACTATATAAAAACCTGACGGGTAACCTAAATAACTAAATAACTTACTGGCTAACCAGTGACACCAGTGACGCTTATACGGCGATCACTGGTGAAAGGGTTAACTCTAGGGGCAATCAGGGGGTTAAAATAATATATATAATAATATATAAAATAATATATGGGGGTACCTGACACTAATAAAAACCTGCGGCGAACCTAAAAAAAATAATCTAAAACACCAGCGACACGAATACAGCGATCGGAAAAACAATCGCTTAGTGACGCTGAAGTTAGGGGGTGAAAGGGTTACCTGGGGGGTGATCAAGGGGTTAAACCTTTATTAGGGGGGGTTAGGGGGCTACCCTGGACCTAAAGGGGCCTAATCCTAACTGCCCTGCAACTTTTTACAATCACAGATGACACTAAATGCAGTGATCAGTAAAATAAATGATCACTGCAATCAGTGACACTGTGATTGGGGGCTTTGGGGTGACCTGGGGGGTGATCTGGGGGTGACTGGGGGGTGATTTGTGTGCCTATGTGTACCTACGTGTCAGTGGACTGTTGGTGCACTAACCTGCTTCTTCTCTCCTCGGCGCCGGGAACGAAAAGACCGCGGCGAGGGAGATGACATCACTTCCTCCAGCCTGTGTTTACATTACAGGCAGGAGGAAGCAATTTCATTTGGCGGGAGCGATCGCGAGGGGGGGGGCGGAATCGAGCGGCCGCCCCCTCATGCCTGATCGCTCCCGAACACTTAACGGCCGCTCACTGCAGTGAAGGGGGGTCCGGATGGACCCCCCAACTGCACAAAGGCGATCACGTAGATCTACGTGATTCTGCCTGTCGGTGCCATTCTGCCGACGTAAATCGGCGGTGGGCGGTCAATAAGTGGTTAAAGGCTAGCATTTGTTATATCTATGTTAGATGTTGTGGTAAGCTCTATATAGCATAATTTTTATCTTTGCTATAAATTGTCAGGTAAAATTTATGATTTTGTGTGTACTGTCAAAAATATTTTCCAACCTTTCAGATATTCCCGCGGCGCCCTTGATGAAGCAGTTGAGGACTGCAAAACGTGTTGGAAATTTCCAGCGGGATATACTATTTTTCACGCATCTGTATTGGTTTTAATATTTGTGTACGCTTACATGTGTAGATTTTATAGACTAGGTTTTAGTCTAATGCCGTGTACACGCGATCGGTTTTACCGATGAAAACAGTCCGATGGACTTTTCTCATCGGACAAACCGATCGTGTATGGGTCCCATCTGTCTTTTTTCCATCAGTGAGAAAAAATAGAACATGTTTTAAATTTATCCGATGGGAAAAAAAAACGATAGCAAATTCCGATCGTCTGTGTGGAACTCCATCGGACAAAAACCCACGCAAGCTCAGAATCAAGTCGACGCATTCTCAGAAGCATTGAACTTAATTTTTCTCAGCTTGTCGGAGTGTTTTACGTCACAGCGTTTGGGACGGTTGGATTTTTGACTGATGGTGTGTAGGTAAGACTGATGGAAGTCAGCTTCATCGGATTTCCGATGGAAAAATTCCAACGGATTAGAATCCATAGGAAATCCGATCGTGTGTACAGGGCTTAACATTTATTTTACGTTATTGGATAAATACATTGTTTTATCTAACTGAGTTGTTGACTTTAGTATGGTGCCTCAAAAGTCCCTCTATTTCTGACTTCTTCTGAAGGTAATCCTTCTAATAATGTTTCAAATATTCAGAAAGTTGAGGAAGCATTGTTACTCCTGGGCAGGATGTGTGTTACTGGCAGGATCATTAGATGAAAATAAAAGGAATAATAGCCTGAAATTTGAGATATAATGCAGACAATTCACCTTAAGACTTATAAACTGCTGTGTATTACATTTTCTATCCTTTGTTTAGATATGCTTTATTACCATCCTCTTTTTGTACTTCTGCTCCACTATTTTCTTTTGTATATACAGAGCTGAGGAAGGTATTTAATAGATTATCTTTTTCTTTTGTCCCCAGCATCTTGTAAAAGGCCAACATAATCAGGCTTACTACTAATATATTTAAAGAAGACATTTCTAAAGCATATTATATGAAAATCTTGATCTGTAACAGTCACCATTTAAGGGGTCTAGAAAAGGATTCAGTCTCGCTTGGTTGTTGGTACATTCTTCTAGACCTAGAATGGTACGATTTCTGAAAGGCTGACCTTGGCAGTCAAGTATCTTTTTTCAAAATAAATGTAACTATGGGGCATTATATTACTTTTCTTCAGTTCCACATCAGTACATTTTTTTTTTTTACTACTGCAGCGTTTTTATTCTTTGACAATGTTAACCGTTTTAACTTGACAAGGATCAAGGCCATGCAGAAAAACATTTAATAATTGTACAATACACATGTATATCAGCGAACCGTTTTTACCAATTGTTGCCTCTGATATCTCCCGCAGGATAAAAGAACTTTGACCCACTAGTTTCCTTCCATAATTGCTACACTTACATAAAGAGATCACACACAGACTGGGTGTAATTGTTTTCATAATTGCCGGTGCTGCAACCTCCTAATCCTATTCATCAGCCAGACAACGAAAGCCAGTCACTACATAATTCAGCGACATACCTGGATCTATCACTATTGATGCCTACAGATTTCTGCATAAATAACTGATCTTTTGCATGAAGTGTTTTTGTGATATATAAATATATTGCACATTTTATTTTATAACAGTTAAGGTGTGAATCTTGCAGTGATAAAATAAGAAAATAAATATTATTATTATTATGCAGGATTTATATAGAGCCAACAGTTTGCGCAGCGCTTTACAATTGAGGCTGCATTCATACTTGATCATTTTCAGCTCGTAAAACGCTTGTAAAACGCTCTTCTCAAAAGTCCCAACAAGCAAAATCCCATACATCTGAATGGCCCCTGTTCACATCTGAGTGTTCTGTCGCCTGAAATAAAATGCCTGAAGCTCAAAGAAGTACATGAGCTTCTTTTTAGGCAAACTACAGGCATTTTTTTGCTTTTTACATTTGTGACCTGTACAAAAACGCTGCAAAATCGGGGCAAAAACGCTGTAAAAATTACAGCAAAATTGTGGTAAAAATGCACGACTTTCTGCTTGAAAACGATACGCTCAAGTGTTAATGCAGCCATAAAGGGAGACAATACAGCAACAATACAATTCAATACAAGAGGGTTAGGAGGGCCCTGCTCCTGTGAGATTACAATCTAATAGGTAGGGGCTGGTGAAACAAAAGGTAGTAACTGTAAGGGATGAACTGATAAGGAAAGTGGAAGATTTGTTTATTAGTTGAAGGCAGGCTATGCTTCCCTGAAGAGATGAGTTTTCAGGGATCGCCTAAAAGTGGACAGAGTAGGAGATAACCGGACAGATTGGGGTAGTGAGTTTCAGAGGATGGAAGAGGCTCTAGAGAAGTCCCGGAGACAATCATGGGAGGAGGAGATAAGGGAGCTAGAGAGCAGGAGGTCTTTGGAAAAGCGGTTTGGGTGATATTTGGAGTTAAGATTGGTGATGTAGCTCGGGGCAGAGTTGTAAATGGCTTTGTATGTTATTGTTAGCGTTTTGAATTTTATTCGTTGGGCAATGGGAAGCCAGTGGAGGGGTTGGCAGAAAGGGGTGATGGACACTGAATGGAGTGGAGTTCATGATAGACTGCAGAGGGGATAGCTTGCAGAGAGGTAGGCCAATGAGGAGGGAGTTACAATATGGCATAGTAAAGTACGGCGCTAAAATATGATCAAGTCTCCATAATAAAAGGGGAATTGAATATAGTGAATAAGGTTGATACTGCAATTTAAGGCAAGTAGCACTTCAAAGATAAAAAATGATGTGAATAACAGTGTATCTATAAATCAAAATGTGTTGATATAACAGTGTGAAACAGTAATCATCAAGAAAAAGTAAAATAAAATAAAAAATGAGGATTGATATAAATAAATATATGCAAAGTCCATAATGAAATAGCTTAAACACTAAAAAAATAATGATGATATCAAAGTCCCAAAATCAAAAACAATCACAAGAAAGTAAGTTCAAAGTCCCAATTGTGAATAGCTGAAAAATGATCCTGAAATAAACTGTGTTGAGAAAAGATGTAATTACATAGATGTGCAGAGGAGAAAAAACTTGTGATGATAGAACCTTCATCCACTGAGAAGACACCCGGAAGTGAGTATGTAGTCTCCTTACCACAAATAGATGACCGCTATTACGGCGGTCTCTCCAGGCACAGGGGTTTATGGTCTCCCAATAGACATAAGCTGGTGTCTGGATATTAGAGATTTGTGACCAATCCTTGCATCTCAAAAAGATATAAACAAAAGAAACTCCATAGTGTAATACTGTACTGCAGGGTTTATTAAGACAAAAAATATTGCACTTACAAGATTGAAGTTCGTATTGTGCGGTGTAATAAGAATGGATACGATCGTGGCGTCTCCACGAGGCTTCCTGTGTTTGTTTGCTCGCTGTGACCATCGATAAGGCGTGATGACGTCAGAGACACAGGCCATACCCAGCGCGTTTCGTCACGATAGGACGTCGTCTGGGGATTGGCTGCTGTCAAGATGCAGTAAAACAGCCATGAAGAGAGTGAGGTAAGCGTGTGTAGAATTAAAGGAAAGCTGTTTTATTTTTGCAAAAAATTTTAAAAGGGGAACTTAGCATTTAACTTTAGAGAAATAACAGTGCACATTAAAAGTCTCTCATTAAGTAAACAATGAGTAAAGAGATCAGATGATCCCATTTTTTTAAGGAAGCAGGACACTCATATTATAAAAGGTTAAAATGTTGCTTTTACATTTAAATTCCTAAAGTCCATCTGTATGTATTACACAACTTTTACCACTTAAACTGCCTTATATTTCAAAGTGCTATGAATAGCCAGTGGCAGAAAAAAAAATAAGTATCACACTCTATGGAAGTCCTTTTTAGAGCTGTTATCACAATTCCGGATATATTAGTAAAGCAGCTTTAGTGAGAATTTGAAAATCCCATGATTCGGAAATCTAGAGACTGTATATGAAGGGAGTATTTTAAATAAAATGGCAGTACATAGTTACAGAAACAGTCAGGTTGAAAAAAGTCCATTCTTATCATTTTGTGGGAAACCTGCTTTGTAATAGACCACCCATCTCTCCATAAAGAGTACCTGTCATTGCTATTGCTGTCAAAAGTGATGTTTACATTCCTTTTGACAGCAATAAAAGTGATCAATTTAAAAAGAAAAAAAAAAGTAAAATAAAAATAAAACATGTAAGTACCCCCGTCACGCTGTGCTCATATGCAGTGGCGACTGCACACGTCAGTCCCACACGCATATGTAAACAGTGATTTCAATACACATGTGAGGTATTACCGCGATCGTCAGAGCAATAATTGTAGCACCAGACCTCCTGTGTAAATCTAAACTGGTAACCTGTAAAGGCTTTTAAAGCGTCACCTATGGATAATTTAAAGTACCGTTGTTTGTTGCAATTCCTTGAGGCCACTCAATTTTAAAGCATGACATGTTAGGTATCTATTCACTCTATAAAAAAAAAATTGGTAACTTTACTGTTTTTTTATTCAATAAAGTGTATCCCCGCCCCCCCCCCCCAAAAAAAATACAGTGTGACATAAAATATTGCATTACTCTGCTTAAAAAATATATATAATGTTTGAGGGTTCTAAGTAATTTTCTATATAAAAAAAAGTATTTTTCGGACTATAAGACACACTTTTTTCCCTCAGAAATATGTGGGAAAATGTCCCTGCGTCTTATAGTGCGAATACATAACAGGCCCCGCCCCCCGCCATCGCTGGCACCGCCCCTGCCATCCGCATCGCTCACAGCCGCTGGAATCCCCTGACCACCACCACTGGCTCCGCCCCCCGCCGCTGGCAAAGCCCCTGACACTGCTCGCATTGCGGCGCGGCAAATCCAAATAGAGCCGCTCTCTCTTTCTCTTCGGCTTACAGAAAGGGAAGGGGGCGGCGGGGGATATACAGACAGCCCTCAGCTCTCCTCTCCCTGTCACAGCGCCGCTGCCGAATTCTCTGGCAAATAGAGCAGCGGCGCTGTGACAGGGAGAGGAGAGCTGCTGGCTGTCTGTATATCCCCCGCCGCCCCCCTTCCCTTTCTGTAAGCCAAAGAGAGAAGAGAAAGAGAGAGCGGCTCTAATTGGATTTGCTGGGCTGCCACCCAGCTTCCTGCCCACTGTTTCCCTCCCCATGATTGGCCACAGCAGAGGGCCAATCAGAAGACACTGGGGGCATCATGGGAAATTAAGTCACTGCAGAGTTCTGGCACCAGTTCCCCCAGCATGCAAGCACTCTGCTGGAGGGGAGGGAGGGGGTGTTAGAAGAGGAGCAAAAGAGAATACTCTGCTGGGGGACACCACCAGAGAGCCACGCTGTACCCCGCACTACCAGAAAGCCACGCTGTACCCCGCACCACCAGAGAGCCACGCTGTACCCCGCACCACCAGAGAGCCACGCTGTACCCCGCACCACCAGAGAGCCACGCTGTACCCCACACCACCAGAGAGCGACGCTGTATCCCGCTCCACCAGGGAGCCACGCTGTACCCCGCACCACCAGAGAGCCACGCTGTACCCCACACCACCAGAGAGACACGCTGTACCCCGCACCACCAGAGAGCCACGCTGTACCCCGCACCACCAGAGAGCCACGCTGTACCCCGCACCAGCAGAGAGCCACGGTGTACCCTGCACCACCAGAGAGCCACGCTGTACCCCGCACCACCAGAGAGCCACGCTGTACCCGCACCACCAGAGAGCCATGCTGTACCCGCACCACCAGAGAGCCACGCTGTACCCACACCGCCAGAGAGGGAGCCACACTGTTCCCGCACCACCAGAGAGGGAGCCACACTGTAACCGCTGTACCCGCACCACCAGAGATGGAGCCACATTGTACTCGCACCACCAGAGAGGGAGAAAGACCGAGCCACTGCCAGGATACACTTTCCACTGCATCCCTCTGTCCTCTTTCCACGGCATCCCTCTGTCCTCTTTCCACGGCATCCCCTCTGTCCTCTTCCCACAGCGTCCCCTCTGTCCTCTTCCCACGGTGTCCCCTCTGTCCTCTTCCCATTTCGTCCTTCTCCCACGGCGTCCATCTGTCCTCTTCCCAGGGCGTTACTCTGTCCACTTCCCAGGGTGTCCCTCTGTCCTTCACCCACGGCAACCCTCTGTCCTCTTCCCACAGCGTCCCCTCTGTCCTCTTCCCACAGCGTCCCCTCTGTCCTCTTCCCATGAAGATGACAGGGCGGGTCTTAAAAAGGAAGGGGTGTGACCTTGACAGGAAGGGGTGGGTCATATTTAAATTAGGGGGTGCGCAAGTTTAGTCAGGCCTAGGGCAGCACAAAACCTAAATACACCACTGATGGCATGGTCACTCTGCGTTTACTATGGCAATGGTCACTCTGCGTTTACTGTGGCATGGTCACTCTGCGTTTACTGTGGCATGGTCACTCTGCATTTACTATGGCAATGGTCACTCTGCATTTTCTGTGGCATGGTCACTCTGCGTTTACTGTGGCATGGTCACTCTGCGTTTACTATGGCAATGGTCAGCCTGCGTTTACTATGGCAATGGTCAGGCTGCATTTCATGGGCACTGGAAAATATTTTAGTACACCATTTGGTTCAGAATATTTTTTTTCTTGTTTTCCTCCTCTAAAACCTAGGTGCGTCTTATGGTCAGGTGCGTCTTATGGTGCAAAAAATACGGTACATTTTTACATGTATGCAAAAAGTGTCAGAATTGAACTGGTATTGAGGGGGTTAAAATAAACTTGTTGAACGACAGAAAGCCTCCAAGAGGACAAAACAAAGAAGATTGTGTATTACAGAGTGCATTGATGGAATATTATGTGTTAACTGCAAGAAAAACATTACTCGTATCTACAAGGTTGGTCTTGTAAAACTCAAAGACAACCTTAGATCGCACTTGTGGTGAATTTATCTGTTTTCTCTAAGACCTTCAGTTGAGGGACGCTCTTGATGCAGAAGTAGTAAGCATTGTAGACTATAAGATGTCCTTGTTTGACATTATCAATAATGTATATGTGAAGACATGCCCCTATGTTGAAGCGGTTCCAAGTGTTTCATAGGATTTTACAGAAATAACTTGTGTTGTACGTCACCGCGTTCTTGACGGTCGGAATTTGGTGTGACAGTGTGTATGCAAGACAGCTTGAACGGAATTACGTTGGAAAAATCTGTCTGAGTTTATCCCGATGGAAAATCCAATCGTGTGTACAAGGCATTTGAGTGTAACACATTTAAATACAAAATTTACTTTTCTAGTTGTATAAAAATATATGTTTATTAATAAATGAACTATTACAGAAGAAGGAAAATAGTAATGCAAAGAATAGATAATAATGGCAAAAGCTTTAGAACATACTGTGTACCAGTGTAAAGCATTTAAGAATTAAATGTACTTTTCTAGTTGCATAAAAATCAAAAATATATTAGAAAAATATAACAGAAGAAGGAAAATAATAATGCAAGGCATAGTAAGGCTTATGCCCTGTACACACGATCGGATTTCCGATGGAATAAAATCCGATGGAATTGTCCGTCGGAAATCGGATAAAGCTGACTTCCATCAGTCTTGCCTACACACCATCAGTCAAAATTCTTACCGTCCAAAACGCCGTGACGTAAAACACTCCGACGAGCCGAGAAAAATTAAGTTCAATGCTTCTGAGCATGCGTCGACTTTTTCGTTTTTTTCTCCATTGGAGTTCCACACAGACGATCAGAATTTCCTATTGTTTTTTTTTCCATCGGAAAAATTTAAACCATGTTCTATTTTTTAACACCGATGTAAAAAAGTCCGATGGGGCCCACACATGATTGTTTTTTCAATGAAAAAAGTCCATCGGACTTTTTTCATCGGAAAAACCGACCATGTGTACAGGGCATTAGAGAAGAATTTTCTTTGTGTGTCTGTGAGTCTGCAAAAGACTATGCTTTATAGTCCTAGAATATACAAGATGTAGTATATATAGCACATGTATCATATACCTTGAGTCACCTTTTCTACATTGTGCTGCAGAAACACCAATAGGGTAGTCTACTTTTTGTCTACTAAGTCCACTTTGTAATGGAAAGTTACTGCTTAAATCAGTTATTTGTATTAAACATTATTAAAGTGGTTCTAAAGTCTAAACATTTTTACCTTGATGCATTCCCTGCATTCAATTAAAAAATGTTCAGGTAGTAATGTCACCCCTCAAATCCCCCCCCCCACACACACACACATTTACCTGAGCCCTTGCTTGATGCAGTGATGCACCCATATATAGTGGCTCTCCCAGCTCTCCCAGGTTTTGCTGAGGCAGCATGAGTCATTGGTGGGGGGGGTGAGCCACACTGTCTATGTCTATAGACACAGGCACTGCAGCTCGGGAGCAAACCCGCAGGTGGTACCTGATAGGAAGCAGCTTCTATTGGGGTACCACGGGGAAGAGGAGGATCAGGGCTGCTCTGTGCAAATCCATTGCACAGAGCCGCTAAGTATAACATGTTTGTTATTTTTACAAAAATGTAACTTTACAAAAATTCTATATTTTTTTACTTTTTGCTATAATAAATATCCCCAAAAAATATATAAAATTCGTATTTTTTTCCTCAGTTTAGGCCGATACGTATTCTTCTACATATTTTTGGTAAAAAAAAATTGCAATAAGCGTTTATTGATTGGTTTGCGCAAAAGTTATAGCATCTACAAAATAGGGGATAGTTTTATGGCATTTTTATTAATAATTTTTTTTTTTTACTAGTGGCGATCAGCGATTTTTATCGTGACTGCGACATTATGGCGGACACATCGGACACTTTTGGCACATTTTTGGGACTATTGTCATTTTTACAGCGATCAGTGCTATAAAAATGCACTGATTACTGTAAAAATGACACTGGCAGTAAAGGGGTTAACCACTAGGTGGCGCTGTAAGGGTTAAGTGTTCCCTATTGAGTGTTTCTTACTGTAGGGATGGGCTGTGTGTCACATGACACTGATCTTCGCTCCGAGTACACGTAGCGGAGATCCGTGTCATTGTCACTAGGCAGAGCGGGGAGATGCTTGTTTTCAGAGCGGCGAGGTCCGGCGTCTGCCGAGCCTTCAGCCCGAGAATCCCCTGTGTGCATGCGCCGCTGCTGTCAGCGGCGCATTGCGAGGGGAATATCTCCTAAACCGTAAAGGTTTAGGAGATATTTTTTTTACCTACAGGTAAGCCTTAGTATAGGCTTATCTGTAGGTAAAAGTTAAAAAATTACCTATAAAACCGCTTTAAATTTATGAAGTTTTTTTGGTTGGGTTGAAATATTTTTACAGATTGAATAAGGTAATTTAGCAAATTTCAGTTCGGATTTCAGATTCTGCAAACAAATAATTAAATCTGTCTATTAATTTACTGATATAAAAAGTTGCTTTAAGATAAATTATATCTTTTTATCAAAGTGTAGGATTAATGGGGTATATTGGGAATACTAATATAGGGCCAGAGATTCAGTTCCAGTAGAAAACATGGAATTAGCGATCTCCTGCACTTATTGTGACGGCGGTATGAACTGCATAGAAACCTTTGCCGCTATGCTGGTTTCAATTTCCCGATACACACACTGACCTGAGAACCCTCCAGGCTCGGTGCAGGGAGATCAGCCTCAGAGGGAATTTGCTTATCTGTAACTGAAACCTTTGACATCATTCTTACTCAGTCAAAACAATTCCACCCTTTTAGTAAGGTGGTATTAAAAGAATCAAATTCTGGATGAAAATATAATGGAGATGCATCACATTACCTTAGCTGCATTTCTCGGAGAAGTGAAGAAAACAGTGTTAATTATGTTACATTACTCACTGGGTTATAAATGTTTCATTATTCATTTGCAGGTAAAGTGTACTGACTTTAATTAAATCTTCTATCTATGCACATTTGCATTTTTGTCATCTTTCAAAGATATTTTTTATTTTTTTTTCAAAATTAATTCTTGCAATTTATGGCGTGTAAAAATATGTTCTTTTTAAGCCAATGAAACATATTAATTTTAACTCCCTGTAGTACTAAATCTATTAGTCACTGAACTGATAACATATCCTGGGATAACAATGTACCATTCTGCTCACTGCATTAAAGGGAAATAGTACTCCATTTTATTCCTATAAATAAATAATAATACATTTCTACCCAAGAACAGAGACCACACGATAACTCCAATCATGAGTCAGAAAGGCCTCTTCTGTGTACCTCTCTGATTTGGTTTCACTTTATTACTGAAACATGACTTATAAGCTAAGTCTCTCCAGCTGCCATATAATGTTGGCTTTGCATATAGTACTCCTGATTTTCTTTATTACAATTTGAATTGAATTATGAACATCATGTCCAAGATCAGGTTTCTCACTACGTCGCATAGGTCATCTTCCAAGGGGGCATGATCAATGGAAGGATGGCAGGCCACCCAGGCCACCTAAAATGTATGTTTCCCACTTTGTTTTCTGGACCTACACAGCCTATTATCATCCAAACCACCTCCATCCCTTCCTCCTGCACACTACTATGTACATTTGCAGCCCCCTTACCTGCCACCGGCCCATTCAGTGTATCCTTAGTTACTCCCTTATAGTCCATATGACGTTGTTGACCAATGAGAATCCATTTGGTCTGTCCTGGCAGTGCTGGCCAGAGAGGACAGAAAGCAGCAAAGATTTCAAGTCCTCAGGCTGGTGGAGTAGCTTGTGGAAGCTCAGAATTGTGGGAGATAAGTACAGCAGGGACTGGGGAGGAGGTGGGGAGGGGGTTAGGTGTTAGATAACCTCTAGCATGGATTGACACATACAGATTTTCTACCAGTCCATCCGATACTTCCGTCTCAAGACAATTCTGCTGCATAAGGGTACATATCTCTGTTGCTCCTTTATTGATAAGGAAGTCACCCTAAAACAGGAAGTGCATTACTGGCCAGATTACCGGCTGAATATAAAAAAAAGCTAAGGTAGCCACCAAATCTAAGAAATTGTAAGCTGCAACATATTTCATGTTTGATTTTGGGTTTAGATCTCCTCAACAAAGCATCATTTTGGCACTATGGCAGCAGGGAGGTAAGTACATATTTCCTTCTTTACAGGGTCAGCATTAATCCACACTTTACATTTAACAACTGAGTCTCTAACTCTCTAGTATCTGTGGAGAGTTTGTCTAGCCAAAATTCAAACATGAGTTTTGGCTAGACTAACTGTAACCCGTTTGGAGGATGTTGAGTCAGCTTGGTACAGACTAGTTAGAACCAAGAGAGGGCTCATGTAAAGGAACAGCGATCTAATATACAGTATATGTTCAATTCAGCTGTGGTTGTTATTTAGCTAAGTAGACTCTATGATTTTAGCATTTTCTGTGCGCAGGGCTTTTGTTTTCAGCTGGTGGGGGATTATTGCTGCTGGGAGTGGGTCTTATGTTGCTTGGGGGTAACTTGTTGTTAGGAGGGATCTACTGTTGAGGGAGGGGTCTATTGCTGCTGTCTGCTGGAGGGTCTATTGATGCTGGCTGTGGGGAGATTTGTTGTTGCTGCCGGGGGTCTATTATTGCTGTGGGGGGGATATTGTTGGAAGAGGTCCCTTGTCGCTTGGAGGAATCTGTTGTTTAAGGGGGGGGTCTATTGTTGCTGGCTGCAGGGGATCTATTTTATTTCTTTGCTTGTTATCATTGACACATTCTATACAAATTACATTTGATTACACAAAATGATACTTGGTTCTGTAATCTTTAAAAGGGGCCTGACTGGGAGGTGGGTAGGGGTTGGGACCAAGGGACGTTACCCAAAGGTCGGTAAGGGCAGACACAAGGGGTGACTCTAAAAGGGGGAGTTCCTGCACCTATTCTCTAAGGAAAAAAAGCCCTGGCTGTGCGACTCTGACTTTAGCATGGACAGTACCACATCTTCAGCATTTGACAGAACAGAATAAGTAGCAATAAACAGCTTTGTTTTACTGCATAAAAAGCTCTGCGAAGCCCAGTTCATGCACTTTGTCATGTCTCTTTGTTTGACTTTCTTAAGAAGCATAAACTTGCTTTACAATGCCAACAACTAGATAGGCTGTAGTGATTTATTGGGAGTACAAAAACAGAATCCACACAACAGTGCCAGCCTTCTCCGGAGTGGCTTTTGCCTGTAACATTTGGAAAAGAAGACAAATAACTTTTGATTTATGAAGTATAATAATATTTACAGAAATATGATTTAGCCTAGTGTGGATTGTGGTTGTGAGTTTGCAAATCTCAATCCTGTCTGTTTTTGCTTTACAAAATTAAAAGAAGGAAATGAATTGTTTTGCAAAAAGCGAGCAAAGCCTGTCTGTATAGATTATTTTTTATTAAATGTTTCTGCTACAAAATTAAACGGTTCCCAAATGGGTTGTGTCACATATCCAATCTGCTTCATTCTGAAACAAATAAAGAAACTTACACCCCTGGCACTTAGGATCAGAGATTGCTTTATAGACTGTGGTGGGTTAGGTAAAGGAGTCAGCTTTATTTTTGTGTTTTCTTGTTATGTGTGTGAATGTTTGACTTGAAGGAGCACTCCCGGTAAACGTGAAGATTTTGCATGTGCTGTCTTCTGTCTTGTATAGGGATTAGTGATGGAATCTGTCTAGGTTCCATTCGACAAGGGTTCAGAAAATCTTGTTTGAAATTTGACAAACTTAAGCTACCACTGACGTCACTCTACAGGGGTGAATTTTGGAGTTCAATTCAGGAAAATTTTAGGACTAATAGTTGAACTACTAGTCATGGGAAGCTAAGTACTGCTATGGGTGACAAGCACACACACAAAAAAAAAAAAAAACTTACAGTGGAGAGATTGTATTTTTATGTGGTTTTGATAACAGTGAAAATACACATTTCCTTTAAATATTCTTTAGGGATGCCGTAAAGCTAAATAGTGGTGCTATGGAACAATACCGTTTTCATGGACAGTCTCAGCAACAGTGCACATTGGCAACACATATTTGGCTGTGAAATAGATTTTATTTCTCTTACAGTTAGCTTTGTTTACGTATAGCAGCACCTCAATCTGATTCATTTCAGTTTTAAAAAAAGGTACTACAAGAATAAAGATACTGCAGAGGAAAAAAAATGTGTAAAATTGTCCAACATCAGATTAGTTTTAATCAGAGATATTAGGCCTAACTGGTATTAGTCTAAATTTTATTTATTGGGGGGGGGGGGGGTACATTAGCTTCATTCAGCTTCTTGGGTCTTTATTGCTCATGAATGAATGGCCCATCCATTGGTCAATATATATATTTGTCAGTAATCAGTCAAAGTATACAAAGTGATTTTCCCTTCTATCTATTTGAATATTGTCTGCCTACAAGGCATTTCAGACCTATAACTAGGAAAAACAGTGAAAACACATGCTCTAGCTGTAAAGCACATGCAATGAATACATTGGCCCTAGCTCTAGCTGCAAAGTCCACGCAATGCCTACATTGAACCAAACTCTAGCTGCAAAATGCATAAAAAATGTCTGTGTTGACCCAAACTGTAGCTGAAAAGAGCATACAGTGCCTTCATTGGCCTAAGCTCCAGCTGCAAAGTGCATACAATACCTGTATTGGCACAAGCTCTAGCTGCAAAATGTATAAAATGCCTGCTTTTACCCAAGCTGTAGCTGAAAAGAGCATACAGTGCCTTCATTTGCCCAAGCTCCATTTGCAAAGTGCATGCAATTTCTACAATGGTCCAAGCTCTATCTTTAAAGCAAATACATTGTCTACAATGACCCAAGCTCTATCTAAAAAGAACATGCAATGCCTGCGTTGACCCAAAGTCTAGCTACAACGTGCATACAATGCCTGCATTTACCCAAGCTCTAGCTACAAAACATAAACAATGCCTGTATTAACCTAAGCTCTAACTGTAAAGTGCATACAGTGCCTGTATTGACCTAGGGTTTAGCTGTAAAGCACATACAGTGTCTATACTGACTTAAAGTTCTGCTGTAAAGCACATACAGAGCCTTTACTGGCCCAAAATCTAGACCAAAAGTGCATACAATGCCTGCATTGGACCAAGCTGTAGCTGCAAAGCATATGCAAAGTCTACAATGTCCCAAGCTGTAGCTTAAAAGCACATACAATGACCCAAGCTCTAGCTACAATGTGCATATAATGCCTGCTTGACCCAATCTCTAGCTGCAAAGCACATACAATGCCTGCATTGACCCAAGTTCTATCAGAAAATTGCATAACAATGCCTACACTGGCCAAAGCTTTTGCTACAACGTGCATACAATCTCTATATTGACCCAAGCTCTAGCTGCAAAATGCATAAAATGCCTGCATTGACCCAAGCTCCAGTTGCAAAGTATGTACAATTCCTGTATTGGCCCAAGTGCTAAAATATCCCAAGCTCTATCTGCAAAGCAAATACAATTTCTACAATGACCCAAACTCTATCTGAAAAGAACATACATAAACCCCAGCTGTAAAGCGCATACAGGGCCTTTACTGGCCCAAAATCTAGCTGCAAAGCGCATACAATGCATGCATTGGCCCAAGCTGTAGCTGCAATGTGCATATAATGCCTGCTTGACCCAATCTCTAGCTGCAAAGCACATACAATTCCTGCATTGACCCAAGTACTAGCTACAATGTGCATATAATGCCTGCTTGACCCAAGCTCTAGCTGAAACGCACAGACAATGTCTGCATTGGCCTAATCTCTAGCTGCAACGCACATACAATGCCTGCATTGACCCAAGTTCTATCAGAAAATTGCATAGCAATGCCTACACTGGCCAAAGCTTTTGCTACAACGTGCATACAATCCCTATATTGACCCAAGCTCTAGCTGCAAAATGCATAAAATGCCTGCATTGACCCAAGCTCCAGCTGCAAAGTATGTACAATTCCTGTATTGGCCCAAGTGCTAAAATATCCCAAGCTCTATCTGCAAAGCAAATACAATTTCTACAATGACCCAAACTCTATCTGAAAAGAACATACATAAACCCCAGCTGTAAAGCGCATACAGGGCCTTTACTGGCCCAAAATCTAGCTGAAAAGCGCATACAATACATGCATTGGCCCAAGCTGTAGCTGCAATGTGCATATAATGCCTGCTTGACCCAATCTCTAGCTGCAAAGCACATACAATTCCTGCATTGACCCAAGTTCTAGCTACAATGTGCATATAATGCCTGCTTGACCCAAGCTCTAGCTGAAACGCACAGACAATGTCTGCATTGGCCTAATCTCTAGCTGCAACGCACATACAATGCCTGCATTGACCCAAGTTCTATCAGAAAATTGCATAAAATGCCTACACTGGCCAAAGCTTTAGCTGCAAAGTACATGCAATCCCTGCATTGACCCAAGCGCTAGCTGCAATGCCTGCATCGGCCCAGGCTCTAGGTAAAAAGTGCAAACAATTGCCGCATCGATCCATGTTTTTGCTGAAAAATGCATACAATACCTACAATTACCTAAGCTGTAGCTGTAAAGCACATTCAGTGCCTGCATTGCCCAAGCTCTAGGTGCATGCCTACTAAGCAGAATAATTAGAGGAGTCTTGTTTATAGTGTTATAGCATATTTACTTTATAAGCCCTTTATAAGAGGGGTCTAAAGTGCAATAACCAGTCGCACATAACTCCGTTATTGTAGACATTTCTCAACTTTTCTTCTGTTTCTTACCTTCTGGTCTAAGATGACCTGAGAATATTATTTGCTGTGAGTGAAACGGCTGCAAACAGATTCACACCAAGTGCAATAGGTCATTTTTATGGTTCCTATTTCTTCTCCTGTTATTCCTGCTGATAGAACATTTAGTAAATGGATTGAAATCCTTTTAACGTTAAATAATATCTCTGCAGGAAGTGAAAGTCTGTCATGGTAAGAATTAGAACACAGTTCACCTGGATAATGAATTGCAATACATCATTCTTGTAATCAGTAGTTCCTGTGCTCTGAAGTATCTTTCTCCACAGTTGCCCAAGAACTGTCAAAGAAAAACACATTTAACAATAGAGATACACTGCATAAAGGTAATAAATAGGATTTCACTTGCTCTAGTTTAAAAGTTTGGAATTAATGTAAAACATAAGCTCCTAAAAGTTTTATTTTATTTTGATTCATCGTGTTAGAGATCGAAAATAGACCAACTTAATGGCGAAGTCACATTTTGCGTGTTAGAGATCGAAAATAGACCAACTTAATGGCGAAGTCACATTTTGTAAGGAATACATTCTTCTCTGTTATGTTTCCATTTTAATAAGGGGCACACTGTGTCACAGGTGATAGCACTATACAATGCCATAAGGCATTTTTTCTCAAAAGATCTAGCGTAAGAGCAGTCATAAAATAAATGTGCCAATACTAATGGCAATTATCATAAATTATCTTAATGTAGACCTCTTAAAGCTGAAACTTCCATTTAAATATATTTCACATTAGCCACAAAGGATATCATTCCACTATGAGTGCTCCAAATGCCTTTGCTAACCCATTTATTATGTTGTAAGAGTAGCAGTGATGCCCAGCAGGCTCCACCCACAACATGCTGCCTGTAGAAACCTACAGGAGGGGGCGGATACAAGACCAGTCACCCTGCACAAGAAGAGAGAGAGCAGCTACTGGATTATTGAACACATTTGGAAAAAATATACAAAGTTTACCAAGATACAAGTAAGGACACACACACCTATTTTATTTATACAATATTTGATTATCCTTTAACCACTTCAATACAGGGCAGTTTCACCCCCTTCCTGCCCAGACCAATTTTCAGCTTTCAGGGCTGTCACAATTTGAATGACAATTGCGCGGTCATGCAACACTGTACCTAAACAATTTTTTTAATTTCCCCACAAATAGAGCTTTTTTGGCGGTATTTGAGCACCACTGGGTTTTTTATTTTTTGCTAAAAAAAAGTTGAAAAAATAAAACGTTTTTCTTAGTTTCTGTTATAAAACTTTGCAAATAAGTACGTTTTCTCCTTTATTGATGAGCACTAAAGAGGCCTTACTGATGGGCACTGATGAGGCGGCACTGATGGGCACTGATGATGAGGCACATACATGCAGCACTGATGGGCACTGATAGGTGGCAATGAAATGCAGCACTGATGGGCACTGATAGGTGGCACTGATATGAAGCCCTGATGGGCACTGATAGGCAGCACTGATGGGCACTTATAGGTGGCACTGATGGGCACTGATAGGTGGTATTGATAGGCCACACTGATGGGCAATGCTGGGCACAGATGGGCAGCACTGATAGATGTCACTAATAGGCAACACTGATGAGGGGGCACTGACAGGCATTACTGATGAGCACTGATTGGCATTCATAAGGGGCACTGATTGGCATCCTTGATGGGCACCGATTAACATCCCTGGTGGGCTCGAGTTGGCATCCCTGGTGGGCTCGGGTTGGCATCCCTGGTGGGCACGGATTGGCATCCATGATGGGCTCTAGTGGGCATATTTGTTCGGTCTGAACTAATAATCAATGTGCTGATTATCAGCGCAGACCTCCCCCGTCAGGAGAGCCACTGATCAGCTCTCCTCTACTCGCGCGTTGTCAGCGCGAATCGAGGAAAAGCTGATAAGCGGCACTTCCTGGTTTACGATGTGACCAGCTGCGACACACCGCACCACTGATCGCTGTGCTGCGCGCCCTCGCTGGCGCGCATGAACGGCTTATCCTGCTGGATATAATATGATGCCCAGTCAGGATAATGGAGCCATTCTGCAGCTGTCATTCTGCATATGGCAGGTGGGAAGTGGTTAAATATATTTCTCAAAGACTAAAAAGCGTAAAAATCCACTTTGAGTGCACCAAGTCACGCATATTGCCAGATTTTACCTCGTAATAGCGATATCATCACATGGTCTATGCAAAGAGCAGAACTGTGGGTGGGACCAAGCAAGCTGCCTTTAGAAAACGAATGAGAGCAGTAGTTACTGATCTCTATCATATGAGACTCATGTACAGAGGCAAAGTGCAGGAGTTTCATGCTCGGTTACTCACATGCACAAAGGACACCAAAATGTTAATAAGCATGCACATGCATCTTATGTTTAGACTTTATTTGTGTAGCCCGGATTTCAGCTTTAGGGTTCGTTCACATGCAGCCAGGAGGTGGTAAAACAGACATGCAGCCACTCAGGGATGAACAAATGCCGTGGCAGCAAAGCTATCACCAAAACAGCATGTGGCATTTGGTGGGTGTTACTGCCGATCCACTGCAGATCACTTTTCAGATAGGCGGCAAGGTCTGACACGCATGTGAATGAGCCCTTACAGAATAATTGCACGCAACAGATGAAAGGGGTAGTTTTATGGCATTTTTATAATTTTTTTTTTTTACTAGTAATGGTGGCGATCAGCGATTTTTTTGGTGACTGTGGCATTATGGCGAACACATCGGACACTTTTGACACATTTTTGGGACCATTGTCATTTTTACAGCGATCGGTGCAATAAAAATGCACTGGTTACTGTAAAAATGACACTGGCAGTGAAGGGGTTAACCACTAGGGGCGCTGAAGGGGTTAAGTGTGCCTAGGGGAGTGATAACTACTGTGTGGGGGCGTGGCTACGAGTAACATGTGACCTATCTCCGCTCTGATTACACAGTGCGGAGATCGGTGACATTGTCAGTAGGGGAGCAGGGAGATGTTGTGTTTACACTAACTTAGGGGACGTACAGGTACGTGATTGTGCCTGTACGAGCCATTCTGCCGACGTATATATACAGTGGCTGGTCCTTAAGTGGTTAAGTGGTTTGAGCGGATCACTGATTCATACACATACTTAGGCGATTTTGGTTAAATTGTGCATGCAGCTTGTTCATTTTTGGGCTGTTGTGCAAAATGTCTTCTTAGAGTTAACATTTTAGTTTTATAAACATGCCTGCAGAGTAAGTCAACCATCAATTTTTTCTTTTTTTCACATGTTTAACAGGTGATCTTTGCTGAAAATATGCCTATTGTTTATAGAACTCAATAGCTTAAGCTCACATTACACACACAGCTAATACTAGTCAGTGGGTAAGAGAGTGACAATGTAAAAGGAAACAGCTACTGCTCCTCTTTGCCTTTTAAAACTCATAATGCTGTCAGTTTCATGGGTGTACCTTGTATAACATTTAAATAAAATGTTTTTGTTTAAGTAATTAAAAAAATTGCTTAAAAAATCTAAAAAAAATAAAAAGAAAAGAAAAGTCAAGCCTAAGATCATTACAGATTCCCTTTGAAGCATACGTGCATTGTAAAGCCCTTTAGCCTCAATAAAGAGAAACTTCACTCCCCTTTAGATTTTTCTTTCTTCCCCTCTTACCTGTACGTTGGGATGTACTCAAGAAACATACACACTCATCAAATCCAGCATTTTGTGGTGTAACTGCTGCATCCTGGGTCCCACACCATCATCTACTCTTCCAATGTCATCAGTGGACCAGCTATATCTTTCAGGTTCTTGTGGCCAGCCCCTTGATGATACAATGATGTGCATGTGCAATGTACTGGAGATTTCCCAGTGCATGAGCATTGCAATGGAGATTGTCATGAAGGCTACTGGGATATATGATATAGGCAACTCAGGAGGCTTTGGGTGGGGAAGGGGGACACCATGTTTACCGAGGCAAGAAAAGCCAGAAGTGCAGATTTGGGTCCAGCAAACAAGGTATTTAATTACTAATTGATATATACTACTAATTGATAGATAAGATGTTTCAAAACATTTTTTTTTAAATTGAAGTCTATTGACACACCAATGACTTAGTGACACATTGGAAGCTAATTTGAGCTGAGCAGTCCTCTACAAAACTATCAAGCTCACTACTAGAGATGAATGGGCTTTGACTACTATACTGTATTTTAGTTTAGATTTTCAGTTTTATTTGTAATTGTTTTAGAAACATAGAAATAGAAGAGTGATGGCAGAAAAAATACCAAATGGTCCAAGCATGTTTGAATACACTTAAGCCCCGTACACATGATCGGATAACCTATGGATTTTCGTCCGATGGATTTGTCCATCGGAAATCCGATGAAACTGTTTTTCATCAGTCTTGGCCACACACCATCAGTCAAAAATCCGACCGTTCCAAACGCGGTGACGTAAAACACTCCGATGAGCCGAGAAAAATGAAGTTTAATGCTTCTGAGCATGCGTCGACTTGATTCTAAGCATGCATGGGTTTTTTAACCGATGGACTTGCCCATAGATGATCGGAAATTCCCATCGGTTTTTTATCCATCGGAAAATTTTAAAACAAGTTCTATTTCTTTCTCGTACATCACGGGACACAGAGCGACATAGTCATTACTAATGGGTTATATAGATACCGTCAGGTGCTGGCACTGGCAACTTCCAAAACCGGAAGTACCCTCCCCTATATAAGCCCCTCCCATCCGGGAGCACCTCAGTTTTTTGCCAGTGTCTAAGGTGTTGGCCAAGAAGAAACATGTGTTTTTCACTGAGCTTGCGTACAGGTTCTTTTGGGCCTCAGTAAGCTATTCCGGATCCGACCAAAAAAGCTTCATAGCTAAACGGTCGGTACCCGGGCCTTGCAGAGAAGAGCAAGGTTTTGCCTGTAATGCTTCTCTTAGGAGAGCTGGACCCTGGGATCCAGAGCTCTGGTCATACCCACGACCAAGATGTTTTCTGTGCAGGGTGCTATACAGGTCCAGGGGAGTGGAATCCTTGGGAACCCGGTCCCTGAAGGTTTGATTACAATGCCTGCCGTGATAGGTGAAGTTTGGGCTTTTGTGGACCAAACAAAGTCCTGCGGCGGGGAACAGGTAAGTGGGGGCCCCCAGGAACTTGGTTCTATTGGGGGACCCCCAAGCCTAATTTGTCTTTCTGTCTGTTACCTAACGGTATTCCCGCTATTATTCTGTGTATGCCTGTTACTACTGAGAAAATGTAAAAATTTTAATAGTAGGCAAGAAAAAAAAAAAAATGTAAGACCGCGGTACCGGTGTTAGACACTAGAGGCCGCTATGGTTCTTTTTCTTGTAATGTGGATTTTTTTCTTCCAGAATCAAATCCAGGCAGTTGGTATGTTCTCTGCTGGGAAGCTGTCTCCTCTGCCCTGTTGCTGCGCTCATCCATCCCCGGGCCCTGCGGCAAAGGGACCCTGGCTCCCATCTAGCTCCTTGTTGTTTTCAAAAAAGGCGCCGAAGGCGCACGTGCCCGCGCGCGTGCGCGTGCACGCGCCTCTATTCATAGAGGCGATCTGGAAAAAGGGGCGGAGCGGGTGGATGACGCTCAGGTGTGCGCCGCGGCGCTACTGCGCATGTGCGGGCGTCCAGCGTGTTTTGAAGCACATTATAGCTGGCTGTTGAAGTGCACAGACAGAGCTAGCAACAATATAAAGGCACATAGAGGCGGTTGATGCAGGCATCCCCTAGAAAGGCACTTTAGTAGACACCAACTGTGATATAGCAGCAATTGTGCTAGACTATTCTCAGTAAAAGTGGTGTATTACGGCTGGAATACCTCAGCTTTAGGCTTAGGAATATGCCGTCCAGAAGCTCCGGAACTGAATCTTCCAGGAAGCGAAGGGGGTCTCATCGGGCTCGGAGGATCTTGGGCATACTTCTGCTGCACCAGTCTCCCCTGAAGTTCAGAGGTAAGTGACCGTAGAGACCCCGCAGGGGTACTTGGTACTGTGGCTGTCCTCAGTTCACCTGCTCCTGTGTATGTAACAGAGGAGGTTTTTTCCTCAGCTCTGGGAGGATTAGAGAGAGATTGTCAACATTGATCGCTGCCTCCCTGTCAGGGAAAGCACGCCCGATCTCCGTCTCCTCCTTCAGAGTGCCTGTTAGCAGAGCAACAGTCCCATACAGGGATCGACCTGCCTGAAGGGGATCAGGATGAGGTTGATTCTGTTATAGAGGAATCAACAGTGGGGGAACCTTTTCTCAGCATCTCAAGCTGAAAGATTATGGGTTCAGTCTCTGACTAACATGGTCCGATCAGCATTTAAAAATGCACCTTGCGGAACCATCAACCACTACTGTATCCTCGTTGGGGTCGCTAGAAGCCCCCAGACTGTCTGTTCTTTTCCACTTCACCCTTTACTGAAAGGGCTCATTTACCAGGATTGGGAACATCCTGAGAAAATATTTATTCCCCCAAGAGATTTCCGGTGGTCTATCCCATGGAGGATAAGTTCATCAAAAAAAAAAAAATGGAAGGTCCCTACAGTGGACGCAGCCATCTCTTGTATGTATAAATCACTGACATGTCCAGTGGATAATGTCCAAATGTTCAAGAACCCAATAGATAAAAGATTGGAGTCCTTATGAAAATCTGCTTCTTTCTACAGCAAGCTTGGTGACACAACCAGCAGTAGCAGCTATTGGGGTCTGCTAAGCAGTGAAGGATCAGTTGAAACAGGTCTTGAGGGACTTGACAGATCAGCAGGCTTTGCCCTAGCTGATCTACCTAGAGCCTTAGGCTTTGCGGTTGACGCCATAAAGGATTCAGTCCATCAGGCCTCCCGCCTTACGCTGTCTATAGTACATATGCGTAGGCTCCTATGGCTCAAAAACTGGTCTGCTGAAGCTCCCTGTAAAGAATGGCTGGTTAGCGTCCCATTTCATGGTGAACGCTTATTCAGGGAAAACCTGGACAAATATATCCAGAAAATTTCCAGCGGTAAAAATACGCTCTTGCCGGTTAAAAACAGAGTTAGAGGTCCCTCTTTAAGAGGCCTGCTTCTCCAGTCCCTGGGGCATCAGCTGTGTAACAGTTCCGACGGCCTCCTCGGTCAATTCCCGGGGGTAAAAACAGGGTAATGAGAAACCCTGGGTCAGGGGAGGTACAAAACCTCCCCCAAAGTTAAATTCATTGAAGCCCCCACTCAGTCGGGTGGGGGGAGGACTCCAGTTGTTCGCAAGAGACCTGGCGGGACACGATCAAGACAGATAGGTGCTCTCCGCAGTATGTTTGGGATACAGTTTGGAGTTAAAAGACTCTCCTCCTTCCCATTTTTGAGGTCAAACGTGCCAAGGGATCCCCGGAAGAGAGAGTCCCTCCTGTTGGCACTAGAACAACTATTGCTCCAAGGAGTAATTATGGAGGTTCCCCTGGAAGAATGAGGGTTCGGGTTTTACTCAAACCTCTTTACAGTCCCGAAGCAAACGCGGACGGGAGGCCCATATTAATTCTAAAAGGGCTATACAAATTCCTGTATATCAGGACTTTCCAATGGAGTCAATCCGATCGGTGGCCACTGCCCTACAAGGGGAGGATTGGTTAGCCGCGATCGACATCAAAGATGCTTATTTGCGCATTCCCATCTTTCCAGTCCACCAAAAATTTCTACGCTTTGCAGTAGAAGGGCGCCATTTTCAGTTCAGAGCCTTACCCTTCGGTTCGGCCACAGCACCACGAGTGTTTACAAAAATTCTGGCCCTTTATTGGCCAATCTAAGAACACAAGGTGTAATGATAATGGCATATCTAGATGACTTGTTGCTGATAGACCACTCAGTGAAAAAACTAGACGTGGTCGTTCACAAGACAATCAAGTATCTGGAATCTCACGGTTGGATTATCAACCGAGACAAGTCACCCCTAAAAACCAGTCAAAAGTCTGGAATACTTGGGGCTAAGGTTGGATTCAGGCCAGAGAAAAATATTCTTGCCTCGAGGAAAGGTGTTGTCTTTGAAAGATTTGATCCACTTAGTGGGTACAAAAAAGACAGCCGTCCATACGCCTGTATATGAGGCTGCTGGGAAAGATGGTGGCATCATTCGAAGCAGTACCCTACGGTCAATTCCATTCAAGGAATTTGCAAGGGGCCATACTGTCAGCCTGGAACAAAAAAGTTCAGGCCCTAGACTTACAATGTCCTTGTCCCCTTCCGTTCGCAAGAGCCTCCGTTGGTGGTTGGTTCCCCAGAATCTGGAAAAAAGGAAATCCTTCAGTCCGATTTCTTGGAAGGTGGTCACTACAGATGCCAGCCTTATAGGCTGGGGAGCAGTACTGGAGCAATGGTCTCTCCAGGGCAGATGGTCGGATGCAGAAAAGGCCCTGCCCATCAATCTCTTAGAGATACGAGCAGCCCGGTATGCCCTAGTAGCATGGACATCCAAACTCCAAGGGTCCCCTGTCAGAATTCAATCAGACAATGCCACAGCAGTGGCATATATCAATCATCAGGGGGGCACCAGGAGTCGTGCAGCCCAGAGGGAAGTAAATTACATCCTGAAATGGGCAGAAAGATATGTCCCAGCCATATCTGCAGTATTTATTCCAGGAGTGGAGAATTGGAAGGCGGACTTTCTAAGTCGCCAGCAATTATGCCCAGAGGAAGGGTCCCTTCACCCCGAGGTTTTCTGGACAATATGTCAGCGGTGGGGAACATCGGATGTAGATCTTCTAGCATCCAGATTCAACGCAAAGGTGGACAGGTTTGTCTCTCGGACAAGGGATCCCCTAGCTTGCGGCTCGGATGCCCTAGTGTTCCCTTGGGATCAGTTCAAGCTGATATATGCATTCACACCACCACAATGGTTACCTCGATGACTCCGCAGAATCAGGGTAGAAAAGGAACCAGTGATTCTGGTGGCTCCAGCGTGGCCCCGAAGAGCGTGGTACGCGGAGATTGTAAAATGTCAGTGGGGAGTCCTTGGTCTCCCACGTCGTCCGGACCTGCTTTCGCAAGGACCAATATACCACCCTTCCTTACCAGCCCTAGGTTTGACGGCCTGGCTATTGAAGCCCACATTCTAAAAAAGAGAGGGCTCTCTAATCCTGTGGTATCTACCATGATCAATGCCAGGAAGCCGGTATCCAGGCAGATCTACTATAGAATCTGGAAGGCGTACATCGCGTGGTGTGAGGCCAAGAAATGGCATCCACATAAGTACGTAATAGGTAGGATTCTGGACTTCCTACAGTGGGCTGTAGATAGGAAGCTTGCCTTGAGTACTATCAAGGGTCAGATTTCGGCCTTGTCAATATTTTTTCAAAGGCCCTTGGCTTCGCATTCACTAGTCAAAGCCTTTATACAAGGAGTGATGCGTATTAGTCCTCCGGTTAATATTCCCATATGTCCATGGGATCTAAACTTGGTTCTGTCGGTTCTACAGAAACAACCATTTGAACCATTACATCATATTTCTTTGGTGCTTCTCACCAGGAAATTGATTTTTCTAGTAGCCATTTGTTCGGCTAAAAGAGTGTCGGAATTAGCAGCTATGTCCTGTAAGGAGCCATATCTGGTTATCCATAAGGATAGAGTAGTGTTACGTCCTCATCCAGCCTTTCTTCCTAAGGTGGTATCGAGGTTTCATTTGAACCAAGATGTGGTTCTTCCTTCTTTTTTCCCCAAACCTACTTCGGTAGAGGAAAAGTTATTGCATTCTTTGGATGTAGTAAGAGCAGTTAAAGCTTATCTAAAGGCCACTGCTCAGATTCGCAGAACGGATACTTTGGTTATTCTGCCGGAAGGCCCCAGAGAGGGTCAGGCAGCGTCAAAATCTACTTTAGCCAAGTGGATTCGACAGGTCATAATACAAGCCTATGGCTTGAGAAGAAGACCGCCTCCGTTCAAAGTTAGAGCGCACTCCACGAGAGCAGTTGGAACTTCATGGGCAGTGCATCACCAGGCCTCCCTGGCTCAAATCTGTAAGGCCACAACATGGTCTTCAGTACACACGTTTACTAGGTTCTACCAGGTGGACGTTAGAAGTCAGGAGGATGTCGCCTTTGGGCGCAGTGTGTTGCAGGCCGCAAAAGATCCTCATGTCTGATAGCGCTCAGCTTATATATGGTGTATCCCCCCCCCTCATTGGGCATTGCTTTAGGACATCCCATTAGTAATGACTATGTCGCTCTGTGTCCCGTGATGTACGAGAAAGAAAATAGGATTTTTATAACAGCTTACCTGTAAAATCCTTTTCTTGGAGTACATCACGGGACACAGAGCTCCCGCCCCTCTTTGGGGACACTTATTGCTTTGCTACAAAACTGAGGTGCTCCCGGATGGGAGGGGCTTATATAGGGGAGGGTACTTCCGGTTTTGGAAGTTGCCAGTGCCAGCACCTGACGGTATCTATATAACCCATTAGTAATGACTATGTCGCTCTGTGTCCCGTGATGTACTCCAAGAAAAGGATTTTACAGGTAAGCTGTTATAAAAATCCTATTTTTTTACAACCGATGGAAAAAAGACCGATGGGTACCATACACGATCGGTTGGTCTGATGAAAACCATCCATCGGACGGTTTTCATCAGTCAAACCGATCGTGTGTACGGGGCTTTACTGTTGACTGACTCTCTAACTCTGCTAGAAGTCTAGCCCAGGCTTAAAATTTCAATTCCTGAGCTACTATTTTCTCTTTTTCAGACCATTCTCTGTAAACCCTAGAGATGGTTGTGCGTACAAATCCCAGTAGATCAGCAGTTTTTGAAATTCTCAGACCAGTTTGTAGCGTACCAACAACCATGCCACGTTCAAAGTCACTTAAATCCCCTTTCTTCCCCATTCTGATGCTCAGTTTGAACTTCTGCAAGTAAAATTCACCACATATAGATGCCTAAAGACATTGAGTTGCTACCACGTGATTGGCTGATTAGCAATTTGTGTTACCAAGCAATTGAACAGGTGTACACAGTAAAGTGACCGGTGAGTGTAGATTAGATTTGAACCGCTTCCAACATTTTATTACAATCTATGTCCATTTGAATTGTTTCTTCTAACGTCCTGTCTGTTTAATGGGTGAAAGAAAGAACAGGAAGTGAGGTGGAATTCCATCATTGGGAAGACAATTAGAAATAAAAGCATACTTTCTAGTAGAGTGAGGAAGGTATAGAAGCCTCATTCGATTTTTATTGCTGTCTTTGTCATTAAGGCCCCTTTCACACTGGCTAGCAGTGCGGTATTAACCCCCACTAGCGGCCAAAAAAAGGCTTAATACTGCCCACAATGCGCCTCTGCAGAGGCGCATTGCGGGCGGTATTACCGCGGTTTCCCATTACTTTCAATGTGAAGGAGCGGTGAAGGAGTGGTAAACACACCGCTCCTCTCACCGCTCCAAAGATGCTGCTAGCAGGACTTTTGGAGCGGTCCTGCTAGTGCACCACCTCAGTGTGAAAGCCCTCCGGCTTTCACATTGAGACTGCAGGGGCAGGAGTTTTCAGGCGATATTTAGGTGCTATTTTTAGCTCTAAACCGCCTGAAAAACTCCTCAGTGTGAAAGGGGTCTAATTCCCTCATATACAGAACCATTATATTATCATAAATGTACATACTCATAAAGAGTCAAATGTAATTTGTAATGCACCTAATAATAGCTTGCCTTTAGGACCAACATATGTGCTAAGCGATTGGTCTTTTGAGAAAGATGTCATGTTACTCGATCCTAATTATCACCTGATGGTATTATCACCTTGTAATTAGAATTTGGCTGGAGAAAAGGCCAAAAGTAGGTGAAAATCCCATTAACTGGTGTTGACATAAGATGACATTGAGCCCCTGAAGTGTTGTTTTCTGTCACCTGTGCTAAATAAAGATACAACAGAATTGAATAATTAAGAATAGCATTAGCTGCTTCAAATTAATACAGATTGACCATACTGCAGGTTTTACTAAGAGTGATGAACAAAGGGCTAGCAGCCTGCAGCACTAATTTCAAACATCATTTATTTCATCATCCTCTCTGGCCTATACTGATGAAAGCTGAACATCTATCAATCCTCCCGTTATATTTTAAGTTCACCATAATTCAGTTTGGAATGGACAATTACCTAGGATCTTCTTCTAACAGTTGGTGCAGAGGGTAAAAGCCAATTCCAAAAGGTTCAGCACTTGCTCTTCTTGACAGTATTGCTTAACTCCTTCCCACTGGCCATATACACATATAGGTGGCCTCTCGGTCGGTGGACCTTAACACAGAGAGGCTGCATATATGCATACTCAAAGATAAACAGAGCTGTGCCGAGAGCGTGCTCCCTGCACACTCCCGGCAGAGTTACCAGCGGCTAACGGAAAGCTCCTTGCTCTACTTGGGAGCATTCCGAATGTGACCGCTGTGACAGGCAATCAAAGTGGTCACATGATCAGAAACCCCACCCTGCCTACCGGCATCTGAAACCCCTTAAAGGTTCGGGAGGCAAAGGGGTTAAGGCTCTTTTCACACTAGAAGTGGATTGCTTTTCAGAGAGCAGTGCAAGCAGGTTTGCTGATGTCCACGAGGCAATACTGCCATCTGATTTTTAAATTTTTTATTGCCAAGTGGTAATAATGGCAATTGTGAGAATGTACTGCAACTGTGAGCCAAGAGTTTTGCTCATGGTTGTGACATGGCCCCATTCACATTCAAACTCTGCATGTACAAAAACAAAATAATAATCTAGCGCTCCTCTGTACTATGTGAGGAGAGTAGTCCATGGATAAACACACTGAGAGTATGTGGTATAACAGCAATTATAGAAATAGTTGATGAATGGTAGAGGGGTGGATGATGGTTGAATGAAGGGTGGATGGATGAACAGATGGGTGGAATGTGGTTCACCTCTGCAGCTCCTGTAAGATATGGGTAGGATTACCTCATAAAGCAGGAAATACTGTAACAAAAAGTGGAGCGCTGAGGTTAAAACCAAGCACAAAGTATAGTAACACAGCAGGTTGAGACACCAGAGCTCATCAGCTCTGCATGTAGTGTAAAAATAGCCACACCCCAATGCAAAGCATTGTAGCTGGGGCAATACATTTGCACCCGATCACCGCCATGTCTGCTTGTCCACTGTTTGGTGGTCAGGGAGGGGGTAAATGGTAAAAACGCACCACATACTGAAAAAGCTATTTAATTAATTTTTAATATTCAAAAAGCAAACTTGTCCATCCATCCATGTCTATATGATTTATCAGAAATCAGTTTGAACCCCCCCCCCCCAGCATTTCTTGCCACGCTCATCTTGAGTAAGGTTAGATGAGTTATGTAGCATTTACTGTATATACTTGAGTATAAGCCGACCCGAATATAAGCAGAGGCACCGAATTTTACCACACAAAACTGGGAAAACGTATTGACTCGAGTATAAGCCTAGGGTGTCCATCTGCATGCCTCACTGTGCCTCACTTTGCCTCACTGTGTCCATGCCTCACTGTGCCCATGCCTCACTGTGCCCATGCCTCACTGTGCCCATGACTAGACTGACGTTTAACATGGGAGTCTATGGAAGGGGTGCCCGGCTTTGAAAAATCGGTGATCTCCGGCCGTAGGTCCCCCAGACAACAAACTTTGCACTCTTGTAGAGGAGAAATGGGGCTACATGTGTGCCAAGTTTGGGGTCCAGAGGACCTACGATTGGCCAGTACCGGGTCCCCAAATCACCAGAGAAATTACAGTTTAACATGGGAGTCTATGGAAGGGGTGCCCGGCTTTGAAAAATCGGTGCTCCCCGGCCGTAGGTCCCCTGGACAACAAATGTTGCACACTTGTAGAGGAAGAGGGGGCTATATGTGTGCCAGGTTTGGGGTCCAGGGGACCTACGCCCGTCCGGTACCGGGTCCCCAAATTCCGGGAGATCAGTTGCAAAAAGGTGACTCGAGTATAAGCCGAGGGGGCATTTTCAGCACAAAAAGATGTGCTGAAAAAACTTGGCTTATACTCGAGTATATACGGTACTTCATGAAATTAATTTGCCCTTAGCTCAGGCATGCAGGAAGGAGGGTGTTCTTAGCTGAGAAAGTCCCTCCTCTTCTCCTCCAGATGAAAGAACAAAAATGCCCATGAAGACTCCTGGAATGTATTACATTATTTTGGCCTAGGCCAGAAACCAGGAAGCTCCTGAAGAAATAGAAAAAAAGTTTAAAACAAGGAAATCTAATATAACTTCCTGTTTACTAATGTTAGCAGCATAATGAATAAAATATTAAAGTCAAACATATTATATTATATTATACTTACCTGCTCTGTGCAGTGGTTTTGCATAGAGCAGCCCCAATCCTTCGTTTCTCGGGTCCCTCACTGGCGCTCCTGGCCAGAACCGTTGCTCTTTGGTGTCCAATCAGACACAAAGCCATGGCTCGACCCCACCCCCTCCTTCTCTTCATTGGCTCACTAACTTTTATTGACAGAAGTGGAAGCCAATGGCACCCGCTGCTGTCTAAGCCAATGAGGAGGGAGAGTCCCGGGACAACCGAGGCTCTCGTGCAACATCGCTGGATAGAGATGAAGCTCAGGTAAGTATGAGGGGGGCTGCTGCACACAGAAGGTTTTTTTATCTTAAGGCATAATGCCTTAAGATAAAAAAAACCTTCGGCCTTTACAACCACTTTAATGTTGATTGAGAGAGTTTAGTTCTGCTTTAAGTTCCCTGGTGGCATAGGATCAACCTATAGTTGCCTATACTTATGGTGTATTGCCAATTATTAACCCTGTTTATCAATCGGTTCATCTTATGCTAATGCCCAATTACAAACCTCCTGTGTGACTGAGCTCTAACACAGCAGATTGACACATAATTTGCACATTTGCTCTGCCGGAATGCAGTTTCAGTTATAGTAGAAAGGTTCAAAACTCTAAAAACAATTCTTCTTAACTGCAGGACATGGGGGGATCTCAAACTATTTAAATGTATCCTAGTGGTAGTTGGCTAGTACAACTATTTATGAGTTCCTAATAAACAATCTTTATAAACTTTGAAAAGTTCATTGGAATTGAATTATTTTGATTATAAATTAAATGGACCGGCTTGATCCAATTAAGTTACAATAGGCAATAGTGCAGATAGCTCATGTATGGGTCTGTATATATTAACATACAGTAAGGGGCCCTAAGGATTTGCATCGTTGTTTCATAAAAGATGCTTTACTTTTGCACTATACAATGCAGTAAATGTGTACATTATATACAGGCACACATTCATAATTCCATAGTTAATAACGTATGTGATACAAGTTGGGGTAATTATTATATACATGAAAATTCCTTGAGCGAGACCCCGATAAGGTGTATATTTCTTGTCTAGACTCTGATTAGTCACATATTTTGTTGACAAATCAGTTTAAAAAACACCCCCCTAGCATTTATAACGATCACCATCGTAAGTAAAGGCAGATGTTTCATGTAGCATTTCCTTCCTGGAATCCGTCTGCCCTTAGCTCAGGCAAGAGGGCATGCTTAGTTATAAAAGCCTCTCCTCCCCTCTTCTAAAAAAATGCCTTATGAGGACTTCTGGGATGTATGACATTATTTTGGCCTAGGTCAGAAACCAGGAAGCAACTGAAGAAATGTAAAAAAAAAAACTGTTTAAAACAATAAATTAAATATACCGTCCTATCTATTTATTGATGCTAGTAGCAATAAGGGTTAAAAAAAAGTAAATGCTGATTGCGAGAGTTTAGTTATGCTTTAAAGTATAGTTAACTTCTAGGAATGAACACGTATTGTTTTCTCACGTTTTGGTCTATCAAACATACCATTTAGCCCAGGTTCACCCTGGGCTGCGGGAGTGAAGCTGTGCGAGTTCAGCTGAACTCGCACGATTTCACTCCCGCTGGCAGTCCCGATTTCAGCCGCAATTACAAAGACATCTGACACAGATGTCAATGTAAATCGCGGCCGAAATCGCAAAAAGTAGTACAGAAACTACTTTTTGAAATCGGTGCAGCGTCCGATTAGGACGGTGCCATTGCCGGCAATTTGCGTCAAATATCGCCGATTTGACATGCGATTTCACATGTCAAATCGCATGTCAAATCGCACCAGTGTGAACCAGGGCTTAAATTGTTTTGTTTTCATAGCTCAGTAGGTGCTAAAAATACCTAAAATAACAACTTATCTTGCATTCTGCCCTTGCTGCCCTAACTGCATTGTTATGTTACGGCTAGGGAAAATGATCTCCCTGGCATGGTGTGGCATGGTTCTGACATCCAGCAATATGCATGGGGTAATGATCGCCCTATGCAAAGTCAAATTAAAGCGGAACTTCAGCCATTTCTTCACCTTTCCATTTATTAAATCTTTTCCCCTTGTTGTTTTAACTTTGGATAGTAAAACAATTTTCTTCTGCCAGTAAACACCTTATACAGCCCACTTCCTCTTTCTTGTCTGGTCATTAGCCTAGGCTTATGACATCAATCACAGCTCTCTCTCTCTCTCTCACTCTGAGTTTGCCAGTAAGGAAGGGGTGAGTCATAAGAGGGCCAATGAGAGCTGCAGAGCTGGAGGTGTGCCTCCCTCCAGCCTGGTGACGTCACTTCCGGTCACGGCCGAGACCGAAAGATTTCCGAGTTTGATGTTTTCTGGAGACATTCCAGAATTATACCATGAGGAAAGGTGGTACTTTTATTTTACCCACAATATATAGGAGTAATCAACCACACTTGGGTACAATCATAATTCTATAAACATTTTATTGAGCACTAGTCACAATACATACAAGCAAAGCGCCACATTATAACCATACAATCTGTATTTGCACAAGTGGGGACACATTAAATTGATGTGAGTAGCTGCCTAAAATAAAGTGGAAGTGCATAGGACCTCCTGCATTTATCTGTTTAACAGAGTGGGTCTACCGAACTCAATGACAGTTTCTAAAAACAGATCTAAAGTCTTAAGGCCCGTACACACGATCGGATATTCCGACAACAATTGTGTGATGGACGTGTTTTGTCGGATAATCCGACCGTCTGTAGGCTCCATCGGACAATTGTTGTCAGAATTTCCGACAACAAATGTTGGATAGCCATGCTCTCAAATTGTCCGACAACAAATGTGTTCCGTCTGATTATACGATTGTGTGTGCAGAAGTCCGTCGGACTAAAATCCAAAGTACAAACACACATGCTCCGAACCAATGCTAACCATCAGACAACATTAGCCGAAGTTGCCCAAAGGGTGGCGGTAAAGAGCTAAAAAACCACGTCGTTTCGTGAGGGTTGGCTGAAAAAGTTCTGCCGTCTGTATGCAGAACAAGTTTACGGCCAACGCCCTTCGGACAAAAATCCACGGATTTGTCCGATGGAAATCTGATTGTATGTACGGGGCTGTATAAACAAAAAAAGTAAAATGAAAGTGAGCCAAAGCCTTTGAGTTTTCCCTTTAAATAAGCCCTTTACTGCTTTTCCCCCGATGGTTCATTGTACTCTCCATTTTTCTACTGTGCTTTGTCCTTTTATTTCATCCATATAACTTAAAGATCTACACTGAACTGTGGCAAGTTCCACAGAGTATCAGCATTGTTCAGAAATAGGCAATCAAAATAGGTAGTTAAAAATAGGCACTGAGTGGATCATTTTCCATTGTTACATTTGCATTACGACAACAAAGACGCGTGATACTGACACAGTCCTACAAATGGCATTGATTTAAAGCCCGGCAGAAGAGCCGCAGGGTCAAAAGGATAATATGGAAATTTCTAAAGTCAGAGGATCAATTTCACCTGCCTCTGATTCACGGCCATTCGCATTATCTGCATATCTCATATCATTAGGAGCTCGGTTACTGTAAACGGCAACAGACAAGCCATTATCAGATAGACGCTATAATAAAAGCGGTGTAAATGCAGTTATTTGCATAGCAGACAAAGTCGGTAAAGCTGGCCATGTGAAGCCAGTCGAACGTGTAAGCCTGATCTGAATGACGAAAGAGTCTGTTTCCAAACAAGCCACTCTAAACTATATACAGTAAAACCTTGGTTTGAGAGTAATTTGGTTTGAGAGCATTTTGCAAGACAAGCTACATTTTTTAATAATTTTTTACTTGATATACAAGCGGTGTCTTGATATACAAGTAGCGTCATGTCACAACTGAGTATAAAAGGGAAAAGAAGCGCCTCTAAGTGTAGCAATATGGTTACATTTAACCTCCCTGGCGGTATGATTATGTCAGATTTTAGGTGCTGAAAGCGGTACAATTATTTTGCATGGAAATTTGGCGTTTTATATTGTAGGCCTGTAATTCTTAGGAATAATTCACTTAAATCTGTCCAAACAAGAGTCTAGTAGACATCCCGGGTATGATAAAGTTTGAAACACGAAATCATAAATTGTAATATAACAAATAACTATAAATAATTATAACAAATATAATAATCATAAAAATTATTCAATAATGTAATCAAATCAAAAACACTGAAATTTGCTCAGTTGCAGAATTGTCGCTGTCATTAGATTTAGTGTTTGATGACGAATTTCCCCACAAATCGCTATCGCTCAATTCTGCAAGTGATTCTAATTTATTATCGCTGTTTTCTAGCTGGTCTAAAACCACTTTTGACATAAAGGGACACTTTTTGGTTGCTATGGACAATCTCCAAATTCCAGGCATTAAAAACTGTATTTATAATATAAAAGTGCATGCAGGACACTGGACAGACCACTAGGGACAAAGGGGGTGTGTAATTATTTGAGAAAGTACTGTAATCTGTAAGATTACAGTATACTGTATGTGTACTGTGTGTTTTTACTTTTTTGAATTTGGCGCCGATCTCCGCCCCCGTGCACCGCAACGACACAGGGAACGGAGCTCGGCGGCACTGTGTGTGAATTGAGCGAGAAGACGGCTCGCACACACAGCGGGGAGACATTGCAGGATTCAGGGAACAAGGTAAGTAACTTTCTCTGTATCCTGCAATGCAGCCCGAGTCTGGCTCGGGGTTACCGCTAATGGTACTGAAATCTTACCCCGAGCCAGACTCGGGAATAACGCTAGGCAGGATAATGAAGGTACAACATTTAGCAACATATTGCTACACTTAGAGGCGCCTCTCTTCTCTTTTATACTCTGTAGCTTCTAATGGATTTTACTTCTAATCCCCTTGTGGAGACTTCCATTTGTGGATGGATATTTTATGGTTACACAACCTGGTCACATTGCTATAATCTTTTTATATGGACTATAAACTGAGGGACCTATGAATAAATGGTTGTGGAACGAATCATTTGAGTTTCCATTATTTCTTATGGGGGAATTCGCTTTGATATACAAGTGCTTTGGATTACAAGCATGTTTCTGGAACGAATTATGCTTGCAATCCAAGGTTTTACTGTAGTTGGTTTTTATTGGTTGGTTGGTTGGTTGGTTGGTTGGTTTTATTGGTTTATGTAAAAGAGGTTTTAATAAAAATCATACTTTAAAAAATGATTGTATATCTGTCATCGCAAAAACTACATCATGTGATAGACACCTTCTGATACCTATCAACACTTTTCTTACACTGCCCCCACTTCCTCCCATGGCCAGTGGCAATTTGTCAACAACACCTATTACTATGAGAAATTGCATACTTGATTCTGTGCCGGCTCTGGGACTTGGCTCAATTGTTGCATTATGGTTAGGCAATTGGCCTTTCTCATGCTCCTTCATATACAGCCATGACCAAAAGTTTTGAGAATGACACAAATATATATATTTTTTTTACAAAGTCTGTTGCTAATGTGCATATACTGCAGAATGTTATGAAGAGTGATCAGATGAATTGAAATTAAAGTAGAAGTCCACCCTAACACTAAAATCTCTAAATCTATAGGCATCCATGATCTAAGACTAACCTATCTAGCCCTGTAAAGAAGAAATCACTACATACCTTTGTTAAAGTCCAATCCCACGCTCAGCTGTCAGTGGGGGCTTCGCTGTGGAGGTGGGTGCAGAGGAGGCAGCCGACAACGGAAGCCCCATAGTAACTCTACGGGTGACATCACTTCCCATTCATTTCATAGTTGTTGTTGGCTTTCTCCTCTGCAGAGCTTCCATCGCTGGAGAGCAGATCGGATTCAAAAAAGGTATGTATAGCGATTTCTTCTTTACAGGGCTAGATATGTTAGTCTTAGATCATGGGTGCCTGTAGATTTAGAGATTTAAGTGTTGGGGTGGACTTCCACTTTATTTACAAAGTCCCTCTTTGCCATGAAAAAGGGCTTAATCCCATAAAAAAAATTCCACTGCAATTGTGAAGAAGGCTTCAGAGCGCCCAAGAAAGTCCAGCAAGCGCTAGGACCATCTGCGGGATCGGTGCACCACTAGTGCAGAGCAACTTCTCCCAACCATCCAAGAACAGTTTGGTGACAAACAATGCTATTTCCAGCATGATGGAGCACCTTGGCATAAGGCAAAAGTGATAACTAACTGGCTTGGGGAACAAAACATCAACATTTTGGGCCCATGGCCAGTAAACTCCCCAGACCTTAATCACAACTCTGGTGGAATCTAGGATGGAAAAGGACCTGGGGGTCCTAGTAAATGATAGGCTCAGCAATGGCATGCAATGCCAAGCTGCCGCTAACAAAGCAAACAGAATATTGGCATGCATTAAAAACGTGATAAACTCCAGGGATAAAACGATAATTCTCCCAATCTACAAGACTTTAGTCCAGCCTTACCTGGAGTATGCTGTCCAGTTCTGGACACCAGTCCTCAGGAGGGATGTACTGGAAATGGAATGAGTACAAAGAAGGGCAACAAAGCTAATAAAGGGTCTGGAGGATGTTAGTTATGACAAAAGGTTACAAGCACTGAACTTATTCTCTCTGGAGAAGAGACGCTTGAGAGGGGATATGATTTCAATTTACAAATACCATACTGGTGACCCCGCAATAAGGATAAAACTTTTTTGCGGAAGGAAGTTTAACAAGACACGTGGCCACTCATTAAAATTAGAAGAAAAGAGGCTTAACCTTAAACTACGTAGAGGGTTCTTTTCTGTAGGAGCGGCAAGGATGTGGAATTCCCTTCCACAGGCGGTGGTCTCAGCGGGGGGCATTGATGGTTTCAAGAAACTATTAGAAACTATTAGATAAGCACCTGAACGACCACAACATACAGGGATATACAAGGTAATACTGACATATAATCACACACATAGGTTGGACTTGTGTCTTTTTTCAACCTCACCTACTATGTAACTATGTAACATTGAGAACTTGTGGTCATTTCTCAAGAGGCGGGTGAACAAAAAAAAAACACAAATTCTGACAAACTTCAAGCATTGATTATTCAAGAACGCTTTGTTAGCAGCAGCTTGACATTGCATGCCATTGCTGAGCCTATCATCTACTAGGACCCCCAGGTCCTTTTCCATCCTAGATTCCCCCAGAGGTTCTCACCCCAGTGTATAGATTGCAGTCATTTTTTTGCCACCCAAATGCATTATTTTACATTTTTCTACATTGAACCTCATTTGCCATGTAGTTGCCCACCCTATTAATTTGTTCAGATCTTCTTGTAAGGTTTCCACATCCTGCGGAGAAATTATTGCCCTGCTTAGCTTAGTATCGTCCGCAAATACAGAGATTGAACTATTTACCCCATTCTCCAGGTTATTTATGAATAAATTAAATAGGATTGGGCCCAGCGCAGAACCCTGGGGGACCCCACTACCCACCCCTGCCCATTCCGAGTACTCCTTGTTTATTTGTGCTTTAAATGGTTAGCATGTTAAGAATTTTTACCAGTGATAAGCTTCACATTAACCACTTAAGCCCCGGACCATTTGGTAGCTAAAGGACCAGAGGTGAATTCAGAATTTTGCACTGCGCTGCTTTAACTGTAAATTGTGCGGACATGCAATGTTGTACCCAAACGAAATTTGCGTCCTTTTCTTCCCACAAATAGAGCTTTCTTTTAATGGTATTTGATTGCCTCTGCGATTTTTATTTTTTGCGATATAAACGGAAAAAGACCGAAAATTTTGAAAAAAAATGATATTTTCTACTTTTTGTTATAAGAAAAATCGAATAAACTCAATTTTAGTCATACATTTAGGCCAAAATGTATTCAGCCACATGTCTTTAGTAAAAAAAATGTCAATAAGCGTATATTTATCGGTTTGCGCAAAAGTTATAGCGTTTACAAACTAGGGTACATTTTCTGGAATTTACACAGCTTTTAATTTATGACTGCCTATCTCATTTCTTGAGGTGCTAAAATGACAGGGCAGTACAAAACCCCCCCAAATGACCCAATTTTAGAAAGTAGACACCCCAAGGAAATTGCTGAGAGGCATGTTGAGCCCATTGAATATTTTTTTTTTGTCCCAAGTGATTGAATAATGACAAAAAAAAAAAAAAAATTACAAAAAGTTGTCACTAAATGATATATTGCTCACACATGCCATGGTTATATGTGGAATTGCACCCCAAAATACATTCTGCTGCTTCTCCTGAGTACGGGGATACCACATGTGTGGGACTTTTTAGGAGCCTAGCCACGTACGGGACCCCGGAAACCAAGCACCGCCTTCAGGATTTCTAAGGGCGCAAATTTTTGATTTCACTCCTCACTACCTATCACAGTTTTGAAGGCCATAAAATGCCAAAATAGCACAAAACCCCCCCCAAATGACCCCATTTTAGAAAGTAGACACCCCAAGGAAATTGCTGAAAGGCCTGTTGAGCCCATTGAATATTTTTTTTTTTTGTCCCAAGTGATTGAATAATGACAAAAAAAAAAAAAAAAATTACAAAAAGTTGTCACTAAATGATATATTGCTCACACATGCCATGGTTATATGTGGAATTGCACCCCAAAATACATTCTGCTGCTTCTCCTGAGTACGGGGATACCACATGTGTGGGACTTTTTAGGAGCCTAGCCACGTACGGGACCCTGGAAACCAAGCACCGCCTCCAGGATTTCTAAGGGCGCAAATTTTTGATTTCACTCCTCACTACCTATCACAGTTTTGAAGGCCATAAAATGCCAAAATAGCACAAAACCCCCCCAAATGACCCCATTTTGGAAAGTAGACACCCCAAGCTGTTTGCTGAGAGGCATGGTGAGTATTTTACAGCTCTCATTTGTTTTTGAAAATGAAGAAAGAACATTTTTTTTTTTCTTTTTTTTTTCAATTTTCAAAACTTTGTGACAAAAAGCGAGATCTGCAAAATACTCACAATACCTCTCAGCAAATAGCTTGGGGTGTCTACTTTCCAAAATGGGGTCATTTGGGGGGGTTTTGTGCCATCTGGGCATTCCATGGCCTCCGAAACTGTGATAGGCAGTGAGAAGTGAAATCAAAAATTGACACCCTTAGAAAGCCTGAAGGCGGTGCTTGGTTTTTGGGGTCCCGTACGCGGCTAGGCTCCCAAAAAGTCTCACACATGTGGTATCCCCGTACTCAGGAGAAGCAACAGAATGTATTTTGGGGTGTAATTCCACATATGCCCATGGCATGTTTGAGCAATATATCATTTAGTGACAACTTCGTGCAAAAAAAAATAAAAAAAAAATATATATATTTTTTCCGCAACTTGTGTCAACATATAAAATATTCCATGGACTCGACATGCCTCTCAGTATATAGCTTGGGGTGTCTACTTTCCAAAATGGGGTCATTTGGGGGGGTTTTGAACTGTTCTGGCATTTTATACACAACATTAGGAAGCTTACATCCACTCTTCTAACCACTTGAAGACAAAGCCCTTTTTGACACTTTTTGTTTACATGAAAACATATTTTTTTTTGCAAGAAAATTATGTTGAACCCCCAAACATTATATATATTTTTAAAGCAAAGGCCCTACAGAAAAAAATGGTGGGTGTTGCATTTTTTTTTTCTACACAGTATTTGCGCATTTTCAAACGCATTTTTTGGGGAAAAAATACACTTTTTTTAATTTTAATGCACTAAAACACACTATATTGCCCAAATGTTTGATGAAATAAAAAAGATGATCTTAGGCCGAGTACATAGATACCAAACACGACATGCTTTAAAATTTCGCACAAACGCGCATTGGCGACAAACTACATACATTTTTAAAAGCCTTTAAAAGCATTTACAGGTTACCCCGTTAGATTTACAGAGGAGGTCTACTGCTAAAATTACTGCCCTCGATCTGACCTTCGCGGTGATACCTCACATGCATGGTGCAATTGCTGTTTACATATGACGCCAGACCGACGCTTGCGTTCGCCATTGGGCAAGAGCAGGGCAGGACAGGGGTGCTTTTTTTTTTATTATTATTAATTTTGCTTTTTTATTTTATTTTTAAACTGTTGCTTCCATATTTATTTATTTTTATCACTTTTATTGTTATCTCAGGGAATGTAAATATCCCCTATGATAGCAATGGGTAATGACAGGTACTCTTTTTTGAAAAAACTGGGGTCTATTGGACCCTAGATCTTTCCTCTGCCCTCAAAGCATCTGACCACACCAAGATCGGTGTGATAAAATGCTTTCCCAATTTCCCAATGGCGCTTTTTATATCCGGGGGGGGGGACATTCCCTCCCACTGCTTGTAAAAGCAGTCCAGAGGCTAATTAGCCACTAGGATTGCTTTTACATGAAAGCCGGCTGCTGGCTGAAAAGAATGATACCAAGATGATACCTAAACCCGCAGGCATCATTCTGGTATAAACATTCAAAGTCCAGCAACATACCAGTACGTTGCTGGTCCTTGTTGGACATGTATTGTAATCTTTTTTTTCATGCAGCCTGTTGGCTGAACGAAAAAAAAAGATTGATCGGTGGGTATGCCCACCATTAGAATACCGCCCTTCATCCACCCACTTCTAATGATGGGCATACATGCACCATTTATATATGCCGAAGCATGGGGGCATCTTCTCGCAAAAGTTATGCCGCGTACACATGGTCAGACTTTTCCACGGGCAAGCCTCCGTCGGAATTTCGACCGTATGTACGCGGCATTAGGAGCAAAATCGCTCCTCCGCTCCTGCTGCCCCAATGCTTCGGCATATATGCTTTTTTTTTTTTAACTGTGGTGGTGAAATTACCTCCTACAGCACTGGAGTCGCAGGGATCAGGCCTGTCTCTGCGAACGCTGCAGTTATGTGTGTTGTGTTTTGCAAGTGACAGTGATCGATCGATACTGCACTTCGGTGGCCTGGGCTGGACGGAGGGGCAAAACGCAGGTGCTAGCAGGTATCTGGGCTGATCCCGCTAACACTGCGTTTTTGGGAACCCTAAACTGCTGGGGACGCTAGTATAGATCTGATCAGATCAGATATTGAGCTGATCAGATACTATACCACTAAGGGGGGTGTATGCTTCACGCGTGGGTGTTAGCACTACTGGCACTAACCTGACGCTGCCTGGGGTGTGACGCAGACCCTCTCTGACGCTAAAACCTAACTGATATCACCCGCCGGGCGATCAGGGGGTTAAACCTTTATTGGGTTATATACGGCGGGTGCCCTGACACTATAAAAAGCAAACTAACTAACCAGCGTCACCCGTAACACTTATATGATGATCACTGGTGAAAGGGTTAACTAGGGGCAATTAGGGGGTTAAAACCTTTATTAGGTAATATATGGAGGTACCTGACGCTATATAAAAACCTGACGGCGAACCTAAAAAAAAATTACTGGCTACCTATCGGCATCACCGACACTAAGACAACGATCATAAAAACGATTGCTTAGCGACAGTGGTGATAGGGGGTGAAAGGGTTACCTGGGGGGGCGATCAAGGGGGTTAAACCTTTATTAGGTAATATATGGGGGTACCCGACGCTATAAAAACCTGCGGCGAACCTAAAAAAAATTACTGGCTACCGATCAGCATCACCGACGCTAAGACATCGATCAGAAAAATGATTGCATAGCCACGGCGGTGCTAGGGGGTGAAAGGGTTACCTGGGGGGTGATCAAGGGGGTTAAACCTTTATTAGGTAATATATGGGCGTACCCGACGCTATAAAAACCTGCGGCGAACCTAAAAAAAATTACTGGCTACCGATCAGCATCGCCGACGCTAAGACATCGATCAGAAAAATTATAACTTAGTGACAGTGGTGATAGGGGGTGAAAGGGTTACCTGGGGGCGATCAAGGGGGTTAAACCTTTATTAGGTAATATATGGGGGTACCCGACGCTATAAAAACCTGCGGCGAACCTAAATAAAATTACTGGCTACCGATCAGCATCACCGACGCTAAGACATCGATCAGAAAAATGATTGCTTAGTGACAGTGGTGATAGGGGGTGAAAGGGTTATCTGGGGGGTGATCAGGGGGTTAAACCTTTATTAGGGGGGTTAGGGGGCTACACTGGACCTAAGACTAAACTTTGGTGACACTTTTACAGTCACAAATGTCACTGATTGCAGTGATCACTAAATAAATGGTCACTGCAATCAGTGACACTGTGACTGGGGGCTGGGGGGGCTGGGGGGTGATCTGGGGGTGTCTGGGGGGGCCTGGGGGGCGATTTATGTGCCTATGTGTCCTGGTGTCAGTGTAGTGTTGTGTGTACTAACCTGGCATCTTCTCCTGTACGGCGCTCGGTATATGTGAGCGCCCCAGGAGAGATGACATCACTTCCTCCTTCCTGGCAGGCAGGGGACGCTCTCTCATTCGCCGGGAGCGATCGAGAGGGGGTGGCCGGAATCGAACGGCCGTCCCCTCATGCCGGATCGCTCCCGAAGGTAAAACGACCGCTCACTGTAAAGAAGGGGGGTCCGATCGAACCCCCCAACTATACAAAGGCAATCACGTATATATACGTGATTGTGCCTGTCGGTGCCATTCTGCTGACGTATATTTACAGTGGGCGGTCGTTAAGTGGTTAAAAGCAGCTAGGGCCAAGGTCAGGGATTGTATTAAAGCTCTACGATTGCTTGTTTGTAGTTTAATGCCCATAGTCTGGGCACAGGTGCGCTTTAATAGTAAGTTTTCATTAGATGTCTGTTGAGGGGACTGGAAAATTTAGCCATTTGTAGAGAAAGAAAAAAAAAAAGATAACATTTCATTAGCAAAAAATAAGTATTCATGCGAAATAATAGCTTGTAATGTTGAAAAGAGTCTTCCTGTGAAAAGATAACAGATTCACACTTACGGGATATTTGCGTATTTAAATTGAACATTTTGATGAGAAAGTGTTGTGATTGATAAAACAAATTCAGTTAAAAGAAACTACTTTAGCTTAAAGCAGACCTTTACTAAAAAATGAAAGCGCTGTTTATCCTTCTCCCCACCCTGTCTCTAACACTTTGAATTTTTAGTTATTTTATTTTATAGGGAGCATGTGTCTTTTTTGACAGGTACCCGCTCCCACTTCCTCATTTCTCACCTAGGTGAGAATTACATAATTTGCCCCAACCCCTCTTTCCCCAAGACCATCACAGGGGGGAGCTGGCTGTAATTCCTCTGGAAGTTACAGCCAGCTCCCAAATCCAAGATGGCAGCACCAGGGGCTCCAGGGACTGGTAAGTACCTATATTTTAAAAGTCAGCAGCTACAACATTAGTAGCTGCTGGCTTTTATTTTATTTGTTTTCAATAAGGTGAAGTTACTTTTTAATGTATGACCACTATGAGTGTGTTTACCTCTAACAATTGAAGGGCTGACAGTAAGGTAGCTCCAGTTGTATTACCTTTTGGCAAACTACAAAACTGTTTAATATTTTTTTTTTCAACTTAAAGTGGAAGTAAACCCTCCTATCATTTTCAGGCAAGGAAGCTGCCATCTTGGCCTCTGTTTAATCTTCAACTGCCATGATGCTGCACATGTGATCAGTTATGACACCAGCCATTGGATGGTTTGACAGTTTGGTTGAGAGCACAACCAATGTGACAGTTGGCATTCCCGGCATGTCGGGAATGTAACTGCTTTTTGAAACTGTTAAATCGATGGGTTTACTTCCATATTAAGTTTGAAGTGTCTCTCCCACTTGTTGTCCGTGTATATCACATGATTCTGCACTGTTAGCATACAGAAATATCTTACCTATAAAGATGGGCAAATTTTTACTTTTTGGAGCTGCTTCGTTCTTCCTTCCAACATTCTAGACCAGTGTTTCTCAACCTTTTTCCAGTCATAGCGCCCTTAGAAAGTATTTTCAGTCTTGAGGCACCCCTGTCCAAGGCTTGGTTCACATTAAGGTGTGTCGCAGAACACGCGCAAAATCACGCTCATTCCTGACACACAGACAAATGCTCTGCTCTTTAGGGGTAACATTAATTCTTAATGGTACCCCACAAATTGGAAAACGTGGGGTGCTTTTGCTGCAGTGCAATTAAAAAAAAAGAGGTTGGAGACTTGTTTCCCTGCATTTTTGTGGGTACGGAAGCCCATTGAAATAAATGGGCTGCCCTACACGCAGCCACACAGATGTGAACCAAGGACTTGTTCACATGTCAGAGGGGCGGTAAAACCACATGGTTGAGCTGTTTTTACCACCCCCAACTTCTCCATCTTTAGTTGCAAAGGCAGCAGTTGTGGGTGTACACATGCTGTGGCTGCAACTGGAGGTATACTGAGGGTGAATGGGGCTGCACTGCAACTAACCCGCAACTGTGTGCATTGCACAGTTGCGGTGTTGTGATGCTGCATTCACGGGCTTAAAACAGGTGGTGAGGAGGCAACATAATGCCTCTTTACCACCTGTCAAATGCCTCTGAAAAACGATCTGTCCATGGATTGCTTTTCAGAGGAGCAGCAGTCCTTGCTGCTATCAAACAAGCCCTACAAAAGCCATTCTGATGGTACAGGAATGGGAAGGGGGTCAGGATTAAAAGTAACATACACACACACGCACACACACACATACAGACACATGCATACACACATGCAGACACATGCTTACACACGCATACAGACACATGCATACACACGCTTACACACGCATACACACATGCTTACACACGCATACACACACATACAGACACATACACACACACATACAGACAGACACTCACATGTGTGCACACACACACACACATGTATAAAGCCCTTTTAAAACAAATCTAATAGCTTCTAGCTCAGTACCTTTCCAGATTCCTCATTCAGTCGGGTACTGCATTCTAGGGGGAAGCAGAGAGCACAGCACATTCCTCTGCACCTTACTTTCACTTTTGAAGCCGACGAAGCTTCTCACGGTGCCGATGTACAGTTCGGCAGGAGATCAGGCTCATCTGACGCAGCCCTTCTCTCCCCTGACCCCGCGGCACACCTGAGAACCTTTGACGGCACACCAGTGTGCCGCGGCACATTGGTGTAGAAAGGATGGTCTAGACAGATCTATTGACGAATATGAGAAATAATGCTCAGAGCTGATGCACCAATCGAAAGGGCAGATTTTTCTGAACAAGAAAGGATATATAACTGATTTTTTTTTTTTTTTTTAAAGAGCTGCCTCTTTTTTTTGCTGCAAATCCTTTAATTATAGAAGTGCACACATTCTCATTCTCATTTATTGTAAATCTGATGGCAATTAATGAGGATTCAATAAATAGTTTTGTCAAAAATAGAACAGGAAATTTGGTAAGTCAGGTTCAAGTGGACTCTTCCTAGAAAGAACACGTGGCTAACAAGTTGATGGAAATCTTGTGCCTCTACCTGTAATTACCACTTAAGCCCCAGACCATTTGGCTGGCCAAAGACCAGGCCACTTTTTGCGATTCAGCACTGTGTTGCTTTAAGTGACAATTGCGCGGTCGTGCGACGTGGTTACTAAACAAAATTGACATCCTTTTTTTCCCACAAATAGAGCTTTCTTTTGGTGGTATTTGATCACCTCTGTAGTTTTTATTTTTTGCGCTATAAACAAAAATAGAGCGATAAATGCAATATTTTTTACTTTTTGCTGTAATAAATATCCCCAAAAAATATATAAAAAATAGTTTTTTTTCCTCAGTTTAGGCCGATACGTATTCTTCTACATATTTTTGGTTATAAAAAACCCAATAAGCGTTTATTGATTGGTTTGCGCAAAAGTTGTAGTGTCTACAAAATAGGGGATAGTTTATGGCATTTTTATAAATTTTTTTTTTTTACTAGTAATGGCGGCGATCAGCGATTTTTATCGTGAGTGCAACATTATGGCGGACACATTGGACACTTTTGACACCATTTTGGGACCATTGTCGTTTTTACAGCGATCAGTGCTACAAAAATGCACTGATTACTGTATAAATGACACTGGCAGTAAAGGGGTTAACCTGTAGAGGGCGCTGAAGGGGTTAAGTGTGTCCTAGGGAGTGATTCTAACTGTTAGGGGGCATGGCTATGAGTGACACATCCCTGATCGCTGTTACCGATGAGAGGGAACAGACGATCAGTGACATGTCACTAGGAAGAACGGGGAAATGTTGTCTTTACACTGACATCTCCCCGTTCCTCAGCTCTGAGACCCGATCGCGGGACACCGGAGTACACCGAGTCCGCGGGTCCCGCGGGCACGGTCACGGAGCGCGCGAACCACACGGCGGCAAATTAAAGGGGACGTGTATATATATGCCCATTTGCGCAGCCGTGCAATTCTGTTGACGTAAAAAGTCTTGCGGCGGTTGGGAGAGAAGTTAAGTGATAAGTTAAGAGATAAAACAGAGTCTCAAGCCTGTAAGAGAGAGTGCGGTTCTCTATACCTCCAGTTGAAAAAAGATTATTAGCTTAAAGTGTTGTAAACACCAGTCATGAAATTTGAACTAAGCACATATACAATTCTGCTCATAAGTTTACATACCCTGGCAGAATTTATGATTTCTTGGCCATTTTTCAGAGAATATAAATGATGACACAAAAACATTTCTTTCCCTCATGGTTAGTGTTTGGCTGAAACCATTTATTATCAATCAACTGTGTTTACTCTTTTTAAATCATAATGATAACAGAAATCACCCAAATGACCCTGATCAAAAGTTTACATACCCTGGAATGTTTGGCCTTAGTACAGGCACAGAAAGTGGCACACGGGTTAAAATGACAATTAAAGGTTAATTTTCCACATTTGTGGCTTTTTAAATCCCAATTAGTGTATGTGTATAAATAGTCAATGAGTTGGATAACACTTGTTTGTACACGCTATGTACTTTGGAATAATTTTTGGAATAAATTACACACTGATTTTATATACTACAGGAGTCGTTTCTTTTATTTCAATACATGAACCTGTGGATTCACTACCTGTGAGGGCTATACAAAATTCAGACGTGACCAACCTGTGGATATACACTATGCCTGTTTGACCACATATAACCTAGTGGTCCACTATTTGGGGTAAGAGGCCCGGTGTGTTGATGTTCGTGGAGGATATCATTATTCACTCTAATATGTCTGATTTACACCTTGGTTGACTCCAGAAAAGAAACATGGACTTTTGTGGCAGCGTCTGTGGACTTTGATATATGTATTTATTTATTTTCAACACTGCATATATCCATTTTTCATGTGTTATTTTTGTTTCCCACAACCTTATACTAGCTGCTCCTAATGCCCTGTACACACGATCGGATTTCCGATGGAATAAAATCCGATGGAATTTTCCGTCGGAATTCCGATGAAGCTGACTTCCATCAGTCTTGCATACACACCATCAGACAAAATTCCGACCGTACAAAACGCAGTGACGTAAAACACTCCGATGAGCCGAAGAAAATGAAGTTCAATGCTTCTGAGCATGCGTCGACTTGATTCTGAGCATGCGTGGGTTTATTTCTCTGTTGGAGTTCCACACAGACGATCAGAATTTCCTATCGTTTGTTTTTTTCCATCGTAAAAAAGGCAGATGGGGCCCACACATGATCGTTTTTTCTGATGAAAAAAGTCCATCTGACTTTTTCATCAGAAAAACCGACCATGTGTACAGGGCATTAGAAACCAAGCACAGTGAATACTTTCTATTTTTATTGTAAGACTTGAAAATTGCTGTTCACAGACGCTCTCCATCCAGTCTGACAGAGCTTGAGCTATTTTGCAACGAAGAATGGGCAAAAATGTCACTCTCTAGATGTGCAAAGCTGGTAGAGACATCCCAAAAAGTTGTAATTGCAGTGAAAGGTGGTTCTACAAAGTATTGACTCAGGGGGGTGAATACAAATGCACACCACACTTTTCACATATTTATTTGTAATAAAAAATCAAAACCATTTATCATTTTCCTTCCACTTCACAATTATGTGCAACTTTGTGTTGGCCTATCACATAAAATCCCAATAAAAGACATTTACGTTTTGTTTGTAACATGACAAAATGTGGAAAATGTCAAGGGGTATAAATACTTTTTCAAGGCACTGTATATATATATATACACCTCAAAACATTGTGATTGCCCAGAATGTATTTTAGAAAGTTCTGTTCAAATTTCAGGACCCATTCTTGGAGTCTGTCAACTCAGTTAAAACAATTTTTTTCCCCCAGTAGAACTGTGCAGGTGATATGTACCGAGGTCTGGGTTGTCCAATGAAAAGGCAAAATAATATATAATCCTGGTGAAATCAAACAAAGGATGACCAATCTCTGCTGCTTGCCTGTACCTTAGAATTTGCTTTAATTGCACAAAACAAATATATATGGCCTTCTGTCAACATGCATTTTGTTTCCCCAATTTCAGATCTCACTAACTGCACATGAAAACTGGTATTGCAGTTCAGCTATTGAAATATAATAACATTCAATGAGAGCCTTTCTATTACTCCGCCAGATTTAAAGAAAAAAAATGCACTTTTGTGATAAAAATGAAATGTTATGTTGTTTTATAAGCAAAGAGTGCTGGGCCTCCAATGTGTACAAATTACTTTTTTCTGGAATGATAAAGCAATTGAAACTGAAATGGCCCACTAGAGATCTCAGTAGACATCGGGAGAAAGAAAAAAAAATGAAAAATTATATTTGAAACTCATATAATTAATAAGAATATGTATATATATATATATATATATATATATATATATATATATATATATACAGTATCTCACAAAAGTGAGTACACCCCTCACATTTTTGTAAATATTTTATTATTTATTTTCATGTGACAACACTGAAGAAATGACACTTTGCTACAATGTAAAGTAGTGAGTGTACAGCTTGTATAACAGTGTAAATTTGCTGTCCCCTCAAAATAACTCAACACCCAGCCATTAATGTCTAAACCGCAGGCAACTAAATTTAATACACCCCTAGGTGAAAATGTCCAAATTGGGCCCAAATTTGCAATATTTTGTGTGGCCAACATTATTTTCCAGCACTGCCTTAACCCTCTTGGGCTTGGAGTTCACCAGAGCTTCATAGGTTGCCACTGGAGTCCTCTTCCCCTCCTCCATGACGACACCACAGAGCTGGTGGATGTTAGAGACCTTGCGCTCCTCCACCTTCTGTTTGAGGATGCCCCACAGATGCTCAATAGGGTTTAGGTCTGGAGATATGCTTGGCCAGTCCATCACCTTTACCCTCAGCTTCTTTAGCAAGGCAGTGGTCGTCTTGGAGGTGTGTTTGGGGTTGTTATGTTGGAATACTGCCCTGCGGCTCAGTTCCCGAAGGGAGGGGATCATGCTCTGCTTCAGTATGTCACAGTACATGTTGGCATTCATGGTTCCCTCAATGAACTGTCGCTCCCCAGTGCCAGCAGCACTCATGCAGCCCCAGACCATGACACTCCTACCACCATGCTTGACTGTAGGCAAGACACACTTGTCTTTGTACTCCTCACCTGGTTGCCGCCACACACGCTTGACACCATCTGAACCAAATAAGTTTATCTTGGTCTCATCAGACCACAGGACAGGGTTCCAGTATTCCATGTCCTTAGTCTGCTTGTCTTCAGCAAACTGTTTGCAGGTTTTCTTGTGCATCATCTTTAGAAGAGGCTTCCTTCTGAGATGACAGCCATGCAATTCAATTTGATGCAGTGTGCGGCGTGTGGTCTGAGCACTGACAGGCTGACCCCCACCCCTTCAACCTCCGCAGCAATACTGGCAGCACTCATACGTCTATTTCCCAAAGACAACCTCTGGATATGACGCTGAGCATGTGCACTCAATTTCTTTGGTTCAACCATGGTATATATATATACTGTATATATGAGGTGCTTATTCAATTGGAGTTGAAGTAAGGTTCAGAAGTAATATATATTAGACTGTTCTGTTTTCTGACAAGAAATCTATATCAATGAAGAATTTATACTTGTACCTATATTGTATTATTCTACTGTAAAGAAAAGTTAGGTTTTACATTTGTCACATTGTCTACGATTTGAAAATGCCATGGATTACAAAATACAATGTAATAATGCTCACTACTAAAAGCAAAAAAAATGCAACTGAATACTTTGGATGCACATATCTAAGTTAAAATGCCATAATAGTTAAAATTCTAGTGAAGTGAACGATGATTGACAATGACCTGATTTCTGTACATTGTATAAAGCAGGTGCAGCATAGCTATGAAACACTACTGTGACCTTCTTAGGGGTGGTTTGGCTTGGAAGCATGAATCTTGCTTTATATTACTTCTAGTCAATAAACTCTCAAAGTCAAATGTTGACATAGCTGAAAATCATATATCACAAACAGAGCAGTCTTCAGTGTAAAACAATCCAAAGTGAGACATTATGCAGTGAGTGTAACCTTGCTTCTATTTAAAGACTATAGAATGGGTATTAGAATACTGTTTAAATTATTTTTGCTTACTTTTTCTTTCTGCATTGTTCTGAGATGTACTGACAGATTGAAAGTTTGAAGGTGGCGCACTGATAGCTGTCCAGCCTCTTGCAGCCACTGGCTGGTCTCTCCGTAACTTCGCCTGTAATAGACTCCTGCTGCTTTCATAATATATACATAATTGTCCTGCTTACTTGAGTCGTTTACCATCATATGCATACTTAGTGGTCACTTGTTATGTACCTCCCTTTTAAACCCTAATGCATTGTGCCTCTGCTCCACCTCAGACACCCCCTCTTTGTTTCTCCTCAACATCCTGCATGACCCGTTTAAAACTACCTTCATTCCCTACAGCCTTCCCCCAATAATTTGTCTCTCCTGCACCTCCAGCAAACCCCCCCCCCCCTTTTTGACCCTTGTTCTCCTCCCTTCCCTACAACCTCTCTCCCATGCCCTGATGGTTCTCCATCTTTACTCTGTACTATATTTACTCTCATGCTTTCTTCACACCGATGTAGTGCAGTGTGGTGGGTTGCACTGCCATTCATCTCAAATGACATCCTAACACAGTAAAACTTTGGGGGCTAATTGACTTGTGTTGCAGCTCACTGCAAACCACATACTGTGCTGTTTTAAAAATTGGATGCAGACCCAGTTTTTTCTGCATTATGGTGCATTGCCAGCCCATTCAAAAGAATGGACTGCCGTAATGCATGCACAGAACCGGTGACACAATGTTCATAATGTTAGTTAATGCAATATGTCAGAATGGTTGGGTGCGACGGGGTCTTCAGTCTCTAGTGCTCCCCCCGTTAGGCACCACATTCCCTGACATCAGTGGTGACATTCTTCCTCCTCCTGTGTCCTGCCAGGAAGTAAGCAGCATGCCATTGAAGCTTGAAAATATACTTTCTAGCAAGTGCAACCATAAAGGGAAAAACCTGAACCATGTCACAACTTCAGGATTCACAAGACATAAGAAAATGGCATTATGATGTTCAACTATATTGATACCGATGGACACATTAGGACTTTATGTTAGATTTAGTCATGTGCTCTTACTGAGTATATACTGTATATTGATTTCATATATCATTCAACCTGTTTTTAGTACATTATACTGTGGTAAATTGTGATTTGCTAGTACCGTAGTGTTTTTGGGTTAAATATGTCAAAAGTGTGGCATGCGTTTGTTTTCAGCCCCCTTGAGTCAATACTTTGTAGAACCACCTTTCGCTTCAATTACAGCTGCAAGTCTTTTTGGGGATGTCTTTACCAGCTTTGCACATCTAAAAAGTGAAATTGTTGCCCATTCTTCTTTGCAATATAGCTCAAGCTCTGTCAGGTTGGATAGAGAGCGTCTGTGAACAGCAATTTTCAAATTTTCAAGTTTTGCCACAGATTCTCAATTGGATTTAGGTCTGGACTCTGACTGGGCCACTCTAACACATGAATATGCTTTATTCTAAACCATTCCACTGTAGCTCTGGCTGTATGTTTAGGGTCGTTGTCCTGCTGGAAGGTGAACTTCTGCCCGAGTCTCAAGCCTTTTGCAGACTTGTTTTCGTCTAAGATTTCCCTGTATTTGGCTCTATCCATCTTCCCATCAACTCTGACCAGCTTCCCTGTCCCTGCTGAAGAAAATCATCCTCACAACATGATGCTGCCATCAACATGTTTCATGGTGGGGATGGTGTGTTCAGGGTGATGTGCAGTGTTAGTTTTCCCCCACACATAGGGGTTGATTTACTAAAGGAAAATCCACTTTGCACTTGCAAGTGCACATGGAAGTGCAGATGCTGTAGTTCTGAGGGGGACATGCAAGGAAAATAAAAAACAGCATTTTAGCTTGCACATGATTGGATGATAAAATCAGCAGAGCTTCCCCTAATTTCAGAGCTTCCCCTCAGATTTACAGCGATCTACAGCGACTGCACTTCCATGTGCACTTTCAAGTGCAAAGTGGATTTTCCTTTAGTAAATCAACCCCATAGTGTTTTGCTTTTAGGCCAAAGAGTTCAATTTCTTCTTTGCTTCTCCCAAACTGCAAATGGGACTTCTTATGGCTTTCTTTCAACAATGGCTTTCTTCTTGACACTCTTCCATAAAGGCAGATTTGTGGAGTGCACAACTAATAGTTGTCCTGTGGACAGATTCTCCCACCTGAGCTGTGGATCTCTGCAGCTCCTCCAGAGTTACCATGGGCCTCTTGGCTGCTTTTCTAATAAATGCTGGCCTGGCCTGGCAGTTTAGGTGGATGGCAATGTCTTGGTAGGTTTGCAGTTGTGCCATTCTCTTTCCATTTTCAGATGATAGATTGAACAGTGCTACCTGAGATGTTCAAAGGGGATATTTTTTTATAACCTGACCCTGCTTTAAACTTCTCCACAACTTTATCCCTGACCTGTCTGGTGTGTTCATTGGCCTTTATAATGCCGTCTGTTCACTAAGGTTCTAACAAACTTCTGAGGACTTCACAGAACAGCTGTATTTATACTGAGATTAAATTACACACAGGTGGACTCTATTTACTAATTAGATGACTTCTGAAGGCAATTGGTTCCTCTAGATTCTAGTTAGGGGCATCATAGTAAAGAGGGCTGAATACAAATGCACTCCACACTTTTCAGATATTTGTTTGTAAAAAAAAATTGAAAACCATTCACCATTTTCCTTCATTTTCACAATTATGTGCCACTTTGTGTTGGTCTATCACATAAAATCCCAATACAATATACATTTACGTTTTTGGTTGTAACATGAAAAAATTTGGAAAATTTCAAGGGGTATGAATACTTTTTCAAGGCACTGTAGTGTTCATTGCCTTGTTGTGCTGGTTGCTGAATTAGTACACTGTGAAGGAACTGATCCTCTATTGTGAAAATGTAGTGAACACTTACTGGTTGCTTGATGCTTTGTGTGGAAACATCTCTGGAACAATAACATTTGCGTTTTAAATGTTTTTATTTTTTCTTGTGTGATACTCTGGTATTTTTGATCACAAATGGTTGTTATACTGTATATTAGTTTTGTATAGCTATGTATTTATGGATGCCCATTTAGGTGCTATGTAGCTAGACACAAGGTCTTTTTAGGAAAAGAAGGACTTTACCGTAGGGACTAGTCAAAGTACTGAACTTCCACCCAGGAACTGTGTGATCCAGGACATATATATATATATATATATGTATATATATATATATATATATATATATATATATATATATATATATATTTATATAGATATTCTATATTCTATATTCTATATCTATATATATATAGCTATTGATTTTATATATATAGATATATATGTGTGTGTGTATGTATGTACTCATCTGCACATGTCTGCAGAAGCCACAGTTTTAGGTTGATTGACGGTACTGAGAAGTTACACCATCTTAAGAACCCTTTATATTAGATACCTGGACTTGATGAGACACAAACTGGCTCAGGAGCTAACCGATATGTTTAAAATCAGAATTAAGACATTGATAATGAACACACAGGTTGTCTTCCTAATTTATACTATAAAACAGCAAAATGCAATTGTTCCATATTTTGAATATATGAATATATTTTTCTGAACTTTTTTGATCTATGTTTGCTTACATTTTTAATTTTTTTTTTTAAAGGATTATATCTGATGAAATGCCCCATGTTTTTCTGATTCTTCAGTTCAGAAATTTGCTTCTTAGAACCACATAACAGGTAAGATTATGATGAATGACTTCTGGATTATAATAACACTTCTCTCTCATTAATACCGTGTAACAAGTTTGTCAGGCTCCAGCATTTGCTTCATCTCGTTACAAACAGCTTTTTCCAACTTTTTCAGGGGACATAATTGTGTGTACTCCAGTCTTTTCTATGCTTCTTACTATGCAGTTATGTGCTAATGTTGCCCCATTCTGATTAAAATGTAGTTCCTAAGGCTAAGGGCCAGGTTGTTTCTAGAAGATTTGGACCAATGGCAAATATATTTATATAGAGAACCAAATGGAATCACATGTTACAGGTTGTGAGCATATAAATTATTGTTCTGCCTTCTTACCAATTTTGTGGATCGTGTTGGTATACCAGAGAGACCAATACATTCATTTCGTACTGCTTCGTGGGCCTGTGTGTGGCTGTTTAGAGCCTTGGTACCCATCCTGGGGTGCAAGGTCCACAGACACACAAGAAACAGCCCTTTACTGCTTGCTGTACAACCCTTTTCAGGTCCCAGTAGAAAAAACATTGATTTGAAAGGGGGCAGACATGTTAGTGATTTCTAACAGTCTCACGTAACCTGTCTCCAGTCTCTGACTGTCTTCTTTAGCAACTCTTCAGTTTTTAGGCAAACCTATAGCATGCCTTTAGTTTCTGAACATCTCATTTAGTATGTCTGCAGTCTGTGACAGGGTTTCTGAAGCATTGCATATAATGAATATTATGTGTGGCCTTTTGGTGCAGTTGAGGTATCATATGCCCTATTTATGGTGACAAACTTTGGTCTACAGTTTTCGGGTTGTTGATTTAGTAAGAGAGTAGATGTATTAGTAAATATTTATTTTACCAAGCTTGTTGAATAAGGAGAATATGTGTTCACTTCAATTATCCACTCAGGTGTTAGCAAAATGTTTCTATCTGCTTGCTCATTATGATATATTGAAAGTGAACGCAGCTCAACTTTACCTTACAGTATTCACCAATAGAAGTGAACATACACTTTCTTATTTAGTACATTGTAATTCAACCCCTATCAGTAATTTTTTTTAACAGTCTCAATAGAGTTGCTAGCTATCTAGAAATTTACAAAATATCAAATATTTTACAAATATTTGTTTTCCTAATTTGTTCATTATTTAATTTAAATTTTCACAGATTACCATTACATAGTAGCGCAGAGGACTACTCGCATTTAAAATTTTCAAGACTTGTTACATTTTATGTAGAGCCAGTTTTGGATAGAGTAGAGAAAGGATAAAACCCTGTGAGATTATTTTTTGTTATAAGTGTCCAATAGGGGAAATTTCCCTTGACTTTCTGTCCCAGAGACATAACAGGAAGTGAATTACTAAAAAGTAGGAGGAAGTGCCCTTTTAGACATTTGTCACAGAAAACATATGTCTCTGCAAAGTTTTACCCATACTTCTATTTCTAGTGACAATTGTAGCACTATGGATTTGCCATCACTTTGTGTCTTGATGATAATGGTTTCCAGGAAAAATGAAGAGGATAATTCTACTCAAAATAGACACATACAGCCAAAAAATCCCTCCCTACTCTTTCCAAAAAAAAAAAATTGGTTTTACATACATTTTAATTTTGACCACACAACCCCCCCCCCCCCCCCAAAAAAAAAATGAAAACAATGTACAGTATATGATATATTCACAAGTTTTTTGCATGCCATATTCTGATACTCACATGTTCTTATCCAGCTGTGGGTGCCTCATCTCAATGAATAGTCACTTCCAAACATGATAAGCCTAGTACACACCATCAGAAAATCGTACGAAAAATACTGCTTTCGATAATCTAATCGTTAGCACACAGATTTAGTCCAAGACTATCTGAAGGGACAAACATGAACATTTTTTTTTTGTACGATACCAGATCGTATGATTTTCATTTAATCAGTACAGTTTTCATCAGAAAATACAATACAAACACATTACATCACTTCTGAATTTTTATTCAGTCAGATGAGAATTTCCATATCTTTAGAACCTATTCATTTTTGATATGGAGACTAGCATGCAAAAAAAATATGGCCGATAATCTCATTGTGTGTACCAGGCTTAAGCCATATTTTGAAGTCTCACACAGCTTCCATACAAATAAAACTACTTTATTGATCTAGCACAACCTCAGGATACTCCAGTTTTTCCCCCTGGGTGAGCTTTTTCACAGAACAAGAGGACAGGGGGAATACTGTAATGTTAATTACCGTTATTTTTGCTCATTATAACACTGCTGATAATATCTAGATCAGTCATTCTTAACCATGATTCTGTGGAACCCTAGGGCTTCTTCAGAGGTACTAGGAGTTCCTTGAGCTCTCATTTGATGGTGCCTGCATAATTCCAAAGCTGACATCACATCACCAATGATCTGTTTAGCTGTATCTAGGGGTTGCATTCTGATCACCACTGTCAGGGGAGAATTTTTCCCACTGATCGCCAGTGTAAGGGGCATTCTTACCTCTGATCCCAATTATTTAATTATAGCAGGTGTTCCCCAAGACCATACAATTATTTGAAGGGTTCCCCAGGGGTAAAACATTTGAGAAAGGCTGATCTAAATAATCAACAATACTCAAGGGAAAAGCCTTAAAGGGGTTGTAAAGGTTTGTTTTTTATTTTCTAAATAGGTCCCTTTAAGCTAGTGCATTGTTGGCTCACTTACCTTTTCTTTCGATTTCCCTTGTAAATGTTTTTTTTCTTTGTCTGAATTTCTCACTTCCTGTTCCTCCTCAGTAAGCTTGCTCCCATCACCCGAGCCGTTCTGGCTGGGGGTTAGTCAGCGTGCTCGCCCCCCTCCCTTGGGACTACATCCCTGCGGGAAGATGCTATGAACACACCGTCTCCCCGCAGGGATGTAGTCCCAAGGGAGGGGGCGAGCACGTTGACTAACCCCCAGCCAGAATGGCTCAGATGATGGGGGCAAGCTTACTGAGGAGGAACAGGAAGTGAGAAATTCAAACAAAGAAAAAAAACATTTACAAGGGAAATCGAAGGAAAAGGTAAGTGAACCAACAATGCACTAGCTTAAAGGAACTGATTTAGAAAATAAAAAACAAACCTTTTTCAACCCCTTTAAGGCTTTTCCCTTGAGTATTGTTGATTATTTAGATCAGCCTTTCTCAAACATTTTACCCCAAATTCAGACAAAGAAAAAAAACATTTACAAGGGAAATCGAAGGAAAAGGTAAGTGAATCAACAATGCACTAGCTTAAAGGAACCTATTTAGAGAATAAAAAACAAACTTTTACAACCCCTTTAATTAAGCTCCACTAAGGGGCAAAATGCATAAGAGAGAGAAACTGGTGGAGCGACCTAAAGTTGTGCTGGACCAATAAAGTTGTTTTTGTCTCTACAGAAGTGGTATATGACATGTTTTATGTTACATGTGCAAACCATATTCTGTTGCTGAATTTAAAATGAATTTTTGGGTTGTCTTGCAAACAATTTAGAGTTCTGTAAATATATTTGTGTAAAATCATCATGTTAGTACAGTGTTACAGTATTTACACACATACCCCATGTAAATATATTATCATTACCGAAGTAAAACATCACTGTCAAAAATTGCATGTCATGCCATTATTATATACTCTCTGTATCTTTTACATTTTTGGTTTAGGAAAAATAATGTGTGTTCTTGTAAATAGGGACTAGAACCAGTTTTGCTGTTGAGGTATTTCTAAGTTCTGTACTGCAGTTCTACAGTTGGTAATTTTTGTTGTACTGTGTTGTAGCAATTGATTCTGCTCAGGCAGCTGGAATAGATGCTTCCTGTAATTTTAGCTGTCTGCCGGACCTCATGGGAAACTGTCTAAAAGCTGATTTTACATGACGGATGTGTTCACAAGGGGTGTTCGTCCTAATGATGTCTATATAGATAAGTAAAGGGCCAGTGCACCCAAACCTATCTCAGCTTTTGTTAGCTACCAGAGGGTTAACTGAACAGTTTCCTATGTGTCTCAGGGACTCCAATGGGGAGATCTCAGCAAATGAGATCTAAGGCTTACTTAAATGCAGGCCCAGATTTCTACGTAGCAAACATAGGCTATGGCTGCCCTAAGGCATAGGTACTAGGTAGAGCTCGCAAGAGCAGCAAATAATCTCCCACATGTCTTATGTCTTAGTGTTAATAACACATTCCCATATGTAATACAAGAATCCGAAGTGCACTCTAGCCTACCTGTACCATCCTTCCAGGCCCCGATTTTTTGCTGTCCCTATAAAGTTGGTGCATTTTTTTGGTACATTATTAAACTTAAAAGAAGCTCACTTCCTCTTTGTCCATATAAGGTCTTAACTGATAGAAGACTAAGAAAGCTGGTTCATTTGTAGATGCACTGATGCAGAGTAGGTAAAATGGCCCTTTTATCCTCTCAGTCTGGATGAGTCTGGCGTAGCTATAACATCTAGAGGGAGGAGGGAAGTGGCACAAAGCAGTTGGTCTAGGGCGGCATAAAGCATAAATTGGACCCAGCACACATGTTGTGAAAATTATTAGGAGCTTTTGCTAAAAATGTATTTTGTATTATGGAGAATGCAGCAGGGGGAGTAAAAAAAAAAAACCCTGTTGTAGCTTTAATATGCCCTTTGCCTTTGCCCATACATAGTAAAAGAGCTTTAAACAAGTCAACATGGACATTTGTAGCTGCATGTACCGTGAAGTAATTCAGTGCCAACTATCATGACAGAGACTCTAAAGTTTGGTTTCAGTTGGCTTCTAACAGTTCACAGAACTTGTTGAACATTTACATTAGAAAGCTGCCAAGTCTTTACCACCCAACAAAAAATAAGAGGACAGGAGCTGTTGTGAATCTTCTGCATTGCCTGCAGCTTTATGAGTCAATACGTTTTTTTGCTGTTTGTTAAGAAAATGTAAATAACTTTCCATAGTCAAGGGACCAATGCAGTTGAGATGGACCTAATTGTAGTAACAGACTCAGGAACTAGGTATTATTGCAATTATATTTCATGCGTTGTTGCACCAATAGAAATAAGACAACTTCCTGTTCTGGATCACACAGACTCCAATGCATGCCATATCATCCCCTCTGTGTTGCATCACAAATGTGGGAGTGCTAATGTGATAAAACACTGCATGAGTGAGCTCTCTGTTTATCTGTGATTGATCTTCCTGCTTGTGCCTGTGTCACATTTAAATACGATGTAGCACTCACCTGCACGAGCATTAGACTGAGAGACTCAGGATTTGTATATATATGTAGTTTCTTCAAAGGAAATGTCAGTTCTCAGACTACAGACAGAGGTCATGCATTAATCTGTTCAGTGCTTTGCCACATGCCTCATGTTTTAACACTAATTGAAACAGTTGACACAGGAATGTGAAGATTTACTCTGCTATAGGCTATGCACACAGGGCATCAGGGATCAATTCACATCTTATGCAGGTGAAAAACACATGGTGCAGGTTGGAAAGATTTACAATCCACAAGGCGAATCAGTCCTCTAAGCTGTTAATATTATTGATGTATCACTTTTTGGGGTCCTAAATCATTAATGTTGCTAAAATAGTAATTTTGTTGTCTATACAGCATTGTCAGAACTAATTGTGTTGAAGCTATGTGGATTTAAAAAAAAAATACTCGTGTGTATGGGTTGACTTTACAGACCTCATCGATATGCATTGTAGTAGTTATAATAGTACTTTATAATAGTACATAGTGACTATTTCTCATGTTCTTGGTGGAGCTGCCATTACTCTTTGGCACTTTAAGTGTATTTTTGCCTCATTTCCTCTTGGTGATCCTTCTTCTCCGGTTTAGATTATAGATTCACTAAGAAATAACCAAGAATAACTCAGGAAATGCAATAAGAGTTTGCAAAGTGCCTGCTTGGTAATCCTTGCAAATACAATGAATTCCCTTAATAAATTTCAAGTGCAATGTGTATCAAATAGGTCACTGATAATAAAGGTGACTAAACATAAAAATATGGAAAGTGCTTGACAACAGTACCTAAATAAAGTCCATCATAAGTGCTCTAGCATAAAGTGGCTCTCAACAGTGCTTAAATAAGGTCCATCATAAAATGCTCCAAATCTTTAATCAAAGTGACTGTCCCATTACGAAAAAATGCTGCACCAGTGCTCTGTGCAATTAAAAAAATGTCACTGTAACAATCCACCATCCGTGCCCCCTATCAGGGTATGCGCTCATCCGCAGGAATTGATCCTCTAAGCGTATACTGAGGTGGGTCATACAGGCTTCAAAACAATGAATCCCTCATGTGATGTCACATTCCAGGAAGCTACGATCCACTTGCCCATATATTTATAAAGAAAAAACATCATAGAGCATCACATTTACTTCATGATCGTGCCACGCCGGGCACTAAGGATGGTCTGCCAACAGCAATAAATAGCACTGCGGCTCCGGTACACTCCAGAACTGGCGGGCGTTCCAACTCATGGAAGTGAGGTGGTGCTTCCCAGCAACTGACGCAACCAATTTTAGACCATAACAGTAACAAAATATCAGCAATATACATATTAATGTTGCTGATGTATCATCAATGTTTATCGGCAGTGTTATTTTAATTATGTATCAATCGTTGATCCTATATGCCCTGTCCTTAATTTCATGTAATATATTTGTCTTTGTGTGTTGCAGATATGCATGCAAGATTTTTTTTTCACAAATGAAATCAAAGATATTTAAAGAAACTTACATATTTTAACGTTTAAAGCTTATGCTATAAAACTTTTTAAACCTGAGACAGAATAGAGAAAGAAAATGTTAAAACATTTAATGCGCGATGGGGTCGATTTACTAAAGCCAAATAGACTGTGCACTTTGTAAAGTGCAACTTCACTCTGCAAGCGCAGTTGCTCCAGAATTTAGTAAATGAGATAAAGCTTCACTTTGCAAAGAATACCCAATCACGTGCCATAAAAAAAAAAAACAGCATAGCATCTGTGCTTGCATATGATTGGATGATGGAAGTCAGCAAAGCTTCTGCTCATTTACTAAGCTCTAGAGCAACTGCACTTGCAGAGTGCACAGTCTATTTGCCATTAGTAAATTAACCCCACTGTATCAGGTTAAATAGCACATCTTGAATGGCATGTTATTAAATCTTGGATGATATGCTGAATCTAGCTAAAAGCTTCATAGGCAATGTATTGGGCTGGGGTAAGAATGGCTGGTCAGCCCTAGTTGTGATGTTATACTCTAAGACCCCTTTCACATTGTGGGCGTATTGCAGGCGCTATAGCATTAAAAATAGTGCCTGCAATCCGCCCTTAAACTGCTGCTCTATTGTCTCCAGTGTGAAAGCCCGGGGGCTTTCACACTGGAGCGGTGCGCTGGCAGGGCATCAGGAAAAGTCCTGCCAGCAGCTTCTTTGGAGCGCATTAGGAGCAGTGAACTCACCACTCTTAATGCGCTCCTGCCCATTGAAATGAATGGGCAGCGCCACCGTACCGCCCACAATACGCCACTGTGGCGGCACATTGCGGACGGTTTTAACCCTTTCTCGGCCGCTAGCAGGGGTTAAAAGCGCCCCAATAGCGGCCGAAATGCGCCGCAAATCCGACGGGAAAATTACGTAATTTTAACGCTATTTTCTTGCCGACGCTATGGGCGGCACCAGTGTGAAAGGGCTCTAAAATGTATTTTTAGGAAAAAAGAGAAGCTTTTGTTAACATTTCTAAAGAAGCTTTTATCTAAGGTTGAATTTTTCTACAATGCCTGTTCTAAACCAGAAGGAAAGTGCTCAGATATGGCTTTTTTGGTAACTACCCACCCATTCAGGCCCAAACTAGAGGGATATTTCAATGCTACATTTACATGAAATTTATTTTACAGTATATATATATGTACTGTATATACATATTGTATATATGCAGTACATTAGTTATGCTTAATTGCTGAATTAAACTTACATTTTTTTGTTTTTTAAGCCATTTCTATTTGAGGTTGGGAGCTGTGAATAAAGCAGACCTTCTATTTTAATGCAAGGTGCCCTAAAAACTCTTACCTACTGTACAAAGTTTGAGAATGAATTGCTGCACACAGGCTTTAGCTATAGAGATGAATGAAGGCCCTTTTGCGTGTTACTGTACTGCTTGTTAGGAATATGTAAATATTGGCATTTTCACCAAAGTTATGTACAATCAATTAATGATAAGTGGATTAAACTAAACCCGAACACCAGATTTTGAGGGCAGATTGGGTGAACTGGCAATAGATCACATTTTTCAAAGCTGCTTATTGCTATTATTAAGATTTTGGAAGTACTTTCTCCTAAGTTGTAGGAGTGTTCAGTTTTAGAAGAATGGCAGAATTCCACTTCACATCACTTTTGTGTCATACTGGTGGCTTGCATTTAGCTACAAGTGTAAAGCACAATTTAACTTCATCTGTCACCACCGATCAATATTTTCTTATATAACAGTAGGCTTGGCAACCTGTGGATCCCCCTCTGTTGCAGCATTACAAGTCCCAGCATGCCACGACAATCACACTGTTTGAATCCTTTGAAATGCAAGGATTTAAACAGTATGTATGTCTGACAGGTTTGCTTGTGAACTTTACATTTTTCTTCACTTGATATATGCTTTATTTAATATTGCCATTTAAATGTGTAATAATAACATTTATGCTATGCAAACTTTTGCAACTCATGGCGTTAATAGCACTGGAAGTTAGCGTGCTACCAAAGTCACTATTAATATGTGTCCCAGAATGCTCCTAAAGAATAATTCAATGTGGCAAGTAAAGTCAGCCAATTAAACGTCCACTCGGTTTACCTTAAACACATATTATTAGTTTCAATAATTTTTTACATTTTTTAATTACAGTGGAATTTGAGGGGAAATGTTCAACAGCAACATAGACAACAATAATAAGAAAATAATAAAGAAGAAAAGATTTTAAATGGACATATAATGAAATCATGCCTAAGCACTAAGCGGTACCCTGAAAGACTTACCATGAAAATTAAAAAAAAACGATTTTTTCATGTGCCTAGGTATTCTTTATAGCTGTATATCTCCAGTGTAAAGTCATGTAAAGTACTGCTGCCTCTGACTTCTGGTTCTATGAGGTTTGAAGTGAGATTTGGTGCTGTCTCTACCAGTGGCGGCTGGTGCTCAATTTTCTTGGGAGGGCAGCCCGCGCCCCCCCCCAACCAGCCAACCCCCCCCCCTCCCTTAGCCAGCCACCCAACCAACCACATAACCCCCCCAGCGCTCGCTTGATTGCCACCTCCTCATTGCTCAATCGATCGCACATTGCCCACCAGCCCCCCCACTAGCCTCACACTTACCCTATCCAGGTGGCGGCTTCACCCTTCCTATCCTGAGTCCCGGCAGTCGCTTCTCCCCCGGCCAATCTGGAGTTAGGACTCTTAGCCAATCGGGTCTCAGGACCCACTTCTTGATTGTCCTGGAGGAGAAACAGGAAGACATTAGCAAATATTAATTCACTAATTTCACACAACCGGGTGGGCTTGGGGCACAGTGCTCTGCGCCCCCCGAATCCACCCTTTTTTGAAGCCAATTAGAGCCTCTGGCTCTAATCATGTGCTTCTAAAATAAAAATAAAATTGGAATCCATGCATCCGGCGCCCTGCATGTAAATTGGGGGGATGGACGCATAGATCAGGGGGGCAGTGCCCCTGCGCCCCTAATGGCCACCACTGGTCACTACTATGCTGCCCACCGTTTTTCTTTTCTGGGTGGAAAGCTGTACCTAAAAGACCTACAGTGCAAGAATCTCCCCACTTCTGCTTTATTCATTCTGTGGATCTCTGCTTTCCTCACCTATCCGGCTGCTTTATGAATATTCTTCCATCAATCATTATTTGACCAGTCATCAGGAGGAAACTTTGACATGATGAAACAAAGGGGTTAGTTTACTAAAGGCAAATAGACTGTGCACTTTCTAAGTGCAGTTGCCCCAGAACTTAGTAAATTAGCAGAACTTAGTGAATGAGGTAAAGCCTCAGTTTGCAAAGATTACCCAGTCACATGCAAGGAAAATGAATTTTTGCTTGCTTGTGATTGAATGATGGAAGTCGATAGAGCTTCCCTTCAGTTACTAAGCTCTGGAGCAATTCACTTGCAATTTGTCTTTAGGAAATCATCCGTAAAGCTCTGCTCCTGTACCAAATGTATAGTTAAACTTGAAAACACACCTAAATCCTGAAAGCATGATGTATTTCCTGAATGCTCAGACTGTGTTAAATAATATGGTCTATTTGCCATTTTTTTGTCAAATAATTTTTGCGCTATTGTTTATCAAATCTATTCACACTGGTGCAATGCAGGAAACCCTGTGAATCCAGTGCTGGCTCCCGCATCGCACCTGACTCGCAGGCAGTTCACACCCCCAGATAGGTTTGCAGATCGCAGTGTGAACTGTCAATTCGGACACCCATGCGATCTGATTCTGTTGCGGACAAAAATAAATGTTCTGTGCAAATTCGGTCCGAATGTGATGCAAATTTAGCCATACAGTTTGTATGGCTGAATTTGCATCGCACAGACATCGCATGTGATTTGCACAGCAATGCGGTGCAAATCATATGCACTGTTTGGCATTGCACCAGTGTGAACCAAGCCTTACAAAATAAACACTTTAATTAATTTTAGGCACACAAACACAGTATTTTTTTTTTTTTGGAAGCTATGAAAATAATTAGGTTGTGTTGAGTTAAAAGATCCCAAATGTGTCAAGTCTTAAAATTGCATGCATCCGTGAAATGCCAGAAAACTACAGTACTACAAATTGTTCATAGACAATACTTTAAAGCAGAGCTCCACCCTAAAGTAGAACTTCTACTCATTGGATTCCTCCCCCCCTCCGGTACCACAATTGGCACCTTTCGGGGGGGGGGGGGGACAGGATACCTGTCAAAGACAGGTATCCTTTCCCACTTCCGGGAGTCCTTCCGCGGCCGTGATGTCACCGTGGGGCTCCCTTCTCCTCCTCCCCTGGCCGCCGGGCTAATAGGAGAGAGGAGCAGGGCCTCGAGCAGTAGGGTTCCCGGCGTGAAGCCAAAAGGCTACACTGCCGGGTTCCCTTACCCGCAATGGCGACGGCAGCACCCGACAGCTGATGGGAAACATCAGCTGCGGTGCCGACATCGAGGGACTGCAGGACAGGTAAGTCTCCATTTATTAAAAGCCAGCATCTGCAGTATGTGTAGCTGCTGGCTTTATTTTTTTTTTCCAAAACACCGCTTTAAGAGCATTTTAAGGGCATCACTTTAGAGTTAATCATGAATGATGGTCCTAGAGTAATTGTTCTCACTGTGGTATGTGTGGTAATACCTAATTTGTGTTCCACAATCATTGTTTTCATGGACGTGGGGGTAGGGGGGCTTCTACAAATGTGTTTGTCTGTTTCTATTTATTTTATTAAAATTTATTTATTTTTTCCTTTTTTTTTAACTTAACATTATTGCTGTTATAAGGGAGCTGACAAGCAAAGCGGCAGCGTTAAAAGAGTTAAAGCTCAAAAACTTTGTTAGTTTTTAGTTCTGCTCACCAAGGCTTCTTTGCCATTGGTAATGCTTTTATCAACCTGTCATTAAAACTATATTCCAAGATAATGATGAGCCAGCAGGGATTAATTAGCCATGTCAATTATTAAAAAAAAATGAGTATTAAGTTCTATAGAAGTGTGCCAGAATTTATTGCATTGTCTCATAAAGGTGGCCTCTAAATGAGAACTTCAAAGTGTGTACATAAATTAAATTGGCAACTGCATTTCAACATTGGGACTAGTTAGTATCACATATTTTTTTCTAGTCACAATAAATCTGTCTGGATGTCACCAAATGAGGGACTTTAATTAAAGTAAAGGATATTACTTAATTGTTCTATTAATAAATGTCCCTTCTATCTTTCACATTTATTACCGTGAATGTTACCAAATAGTTTCAGTGCTTAAAAACATCTGAAGAAAGATGGATTCTGTTATTCATCCAGCCAATCAGATTCTCCCTTTCATTCAGCACCGGAAACATAAAGAGGACCCTGATTGCTGTAGGCAAAAACAAATCTTTCTACCGAGACTCTTGGCATTAGGGCCAAAATGGGAAGAAAAGACAAATCTGCTTCTACAGAGTATACATCAAGGCCAGACTGGTAATATGGCACCTCTGGTATTTGTCTGAATGGTTGAGGTTCCCAAAATATTTAGGGGCTACTGTATGGCTGATTTTATAGTGTGGTCAAAAAAAAAAAATAGGGCTGTTACTGATTAAAATTTTCGTGTTCGATTAATGTTTTTTTTTTAATCGATTAATTGACTAATTTCAATTAATTATAACGCACATACAGTTTTTACAATTTTTTACTGTAATGACCACATCTGCCCCCATACTGTAATGTCCACATCTCCCCACATCTCCCCCCATACCGTAATATCCACATCTCCGATTGTCCACTCTGTCCGGAATAGACCGCAGGCAGACCCGTCCGCAGAGTGGACGGCACAAGCAGGCGGGTCATGATGACGTCAGCGCGCTGCTACTAGGCCGCCGCCGGGTGGACCAAGATGGCCACTGCTCCGGAGCTAGGCCGAAGCCACGGCCTTTCCTATGGGCGAGACCGCGGAGCTCACTCCGCGGAGCTCACTCCGCGGATCGTCCTCGATCAAAATTATTTTGATCGATCAAAGAAATTAACGATTAATCAAGCAATTAATCGTTAATTTCCGTAGGCCTAAAAAAAAGTTTTTCTCTTCCCTCTGACACTTCAGGTTGTTGGTGGGCTCTTAGTGTCCTCATGTACAATGCAGAACTATTGGTCCGGCATTGTACCTGGTGCAGTCTCCAGCTGGATCACTTTACAGAAGAGGTTTTAGGGAACCAGTCGCATTGATTGGGGAAAAAAAGGAGAAATGGAGGAGGCCTCCATGAGTGAGGAATGGGGTAAGTATAACACCTTATAACACCTAGACTTAATGGGAATCTAACCCTTGCTGCGTATTGGCCACTGCAGGGTTAAAAAAAAAATCCATGCCTGGAATGTGGTTTAACTGCAACAAGGAAAACTCAGATAGGGCTGTGTATGACACAGCTGTGTAAAGCTCAGGACTGCGTGATTAAAAGTGCACATCCTTTGGCAGGGAAAATAGTGTTCTTTTATGCATTTTATCTGTATACTCACCATTTGTCTGGAGTTGAGCTTTACCTAAACAGTAATGTTGACTTCAGTCTTTTTACGGTATGTACTGTACTTAGTCCTCCGTAGTGTACTGAAGACAGCACACTATTGCTCAGCTGAGCATAGGTAGTCAGATTAGGCTGATGAGATGTGCCAGGGTTAGATTTTGGACTAGTCCGCAATACAGATCTCCGTCAGTTTGGCTCCATTCACAAAACGTGTGAAAATTAGCTACAACACACATTAAAAAAAATGGGTGAAAAAAACAGACAAAAGCATTTGTGAGGTCAGGTACTTACTGTATGTTTGATGAGAAGGTCTGGCTCACAGTCTCCCCATTAATTCATCCCAAAGATGTTCTATAAGGTTGAGGTCAGGGCTCTGTGCAGGCCAGTCAAGTTCTTCCACCCCAAACTCGCTCATCCATGTCTTTATGGACTTTTCTTTGTGTGCTGGTCCAAATCATTTGGTGGAGGGGGGGTTATGGTGTGGGGTTGTTTATCAGGGGTTGGGCTTGGCCCCTTAGTTCCAGTGAAGGGAACTCTTAACCACTTGTCCACCGCCCACTGTCAATTGACGGCGGGCGGAGGATACTCTCGTTCTGGGAGGACGTCATATGACGTCCTCCCTTTAAAACGAGCTAGAAGGCGCGCGCTCGCCGCCAGCGGCGCGCGCCCGCCGCGTTCACAAGGCCCCGGTGCGCGTGCCCGGTGGCCGCGATTGCCCGGGAAACGAGCAGGAAAGTGGGTCTCTGTGTGTAAACACAGAGATCCACGTCCTGTGAGGGAGAGGAGGCTGATGGTGTGTCCCTTGTATATAGGGACAACCATCAGTCACCTCCCCCAGTCAGTCCCCTCCCCCCACAGTAAGAACACATTGAGGGAACATATTTAACCCCTTCCCGCCCCCTAGTGGTTAACCCCTTCCCTGCCAATCACATTTATACAGTAATCAATGCATTTTTATAGCAGGGATCGCTGTATAAACGTGAATGGTCCCAAAAATGTGTCAAAAGTGTCCGATGTGTCCGCCGCAATATCGCAGTCACAATAAAAACATCGCAGATCGCCGCCATTACTAATAAAAAAATAAAAAAATAAAAATGCTATAAATCTATCCCCTATTTTGTACACGCTATAACTTTTGCGCAACCAATCAATACGCGCTTTTTGCGATTTTTTTTTTTTTTACCAAAAATATGTAGAAGAATACGTATCGGCCTAAACTGAGGAAAATGTTATTTAAAAAAAAAAAATGGGTATTTATTATAGCAAAAAGTAAAAAAATAGTGTTTTTTTTCCAAACTGGACGCTCTTCTTTTGTTTATAGCGCAAAAAATAAAAACCGCAGAGGTGATCAAATACCACCAAAAGAAAGCTCTATTTGTGGGAAAAAAAGGACACAAATTTCGTTTGGGAGCCACGTCGCACGACCGCGCAATTGTCATTCAAAGTGTGACAGCGCTGAAAGCTGAAAAATGGCTTGGGCAGGAAGGGGGTTTTCGTGCACAGTAGGGAGGTGGTTAAGGAGTCAACATACCAAGACATTTTGGGCAATTTCACGTTCCCAACTTTGTGGGAACAATTTGGGGATGGCCCCTTCCTGTTCCAACATGACTGCGCACCAGTGCAGAAAGCAAGGTCCATAAAGACATGGATGAGTGAGTTTGGGGTGGAGGAATTTGACTGGCCTGCACAGAGTCCTGACCTCAACCCGACAGAACATCTTTGGGATGAATTGTGGACAGCCTTCCCAGAAGAGTTGAAGCTGTTATAGCTGCAAAGGGTGGGCCAACTCAATATTGAACCTTACGGACTAAGACTGGGATACCCTTAAAGTTCATGTGGCGTCTCAATATTTTTGACAATATAGTGTATATGTGACAGAACTCCGGTGGGCTTTAAATTCAGGCTGTCACATAAATACAAACAGGTACAGGTGGTGAAGATGTGTTGTGCTTGAAGTCACCCTCCAGCATAGTGAACACATTGTCACCAACAGCTCCCGGTTCTGATTTTTAATTGGGAGCAGAGCTCCTAATCACGTGATCAATGTGATAGTCACAGTGATTACATTATTGGAAAGCCAGCCTCTGCATCCTGGCATTATGAAAAACCTTAAAGAGCTGGTGGTTGACGGCAAGAGTATTAGCCTGGGCACAGGTGCACTAAACCTTAATTATATGAAATTTCATTTGTTAAAGAACTCAAAAGCAACTGTTGAGATTTTAATGAATGGGTCCAGATAGACTTTAATCCTTCACCATGAAATCTGCTTTTCTGAAGCTACAGTGTAAGGTTAATGATTCAATAATCAGAACTATGTTGTTTTTTATTGAAAAATACCACTCTCCTCCTATGGATAATAGACATAGTTATTACATTTTGTATCTTGCTGTTGCTTTGCTCTGAACCTTGAGTGTTTTTGTTGGATGTGCTACTCTCTGCACAAAGGGGGGAGCCATGAAGCATGGGAGGTGATAACACTGGCATCTGGAGAGGCTGATTACACCAGATTGTAATTTCATCAAAGCAATCTACGGAGAAAATGCACATAATGAATAATAAGCATGATAAATGACTGTTACTTATTGTCACAAGCACCTGTGTGGATATAGAAGCATTGACAGGCAGTGAGATTTTCAATATAATCAATAGGGTGATGCACAACACAGAATCAATCATCATAGAATAGGCTTATGTGATATAACAAGCTTAGAATCTTTCCTTTGGGTCATTTGTTAACAGTTCAATGAGATTTGTCAACAAGCTACAAAAGATGATCATTAAAGTAGATAAATAAAGAAATTTTGCTCATTATTTCATCTTCTGACAGAACTACTTATATAAAGTATAAACAGTAGGGATGAGCTCGGTGTTCGAGTCGAACATACGTTCGACTCGAACATCGGCTGTTCGATCGTTCGACGAAGATCGAACGATTTGGGCCGTTCGCGCCTAATTCGAGTGACGCGAACGGCCCACAATGCACTACGCCATCGCAGTGTCATCCAGGCGCTGTGATTGGCCAAGCATGCACTGTGACCCCGCATGCTTGGCCAATCACAGCGCCGGCAGCGAGGAGAGCAATGATTGGCCACAGGCAGGATGCCTGTGGCCAATTATTGCTGAGGGTGTTTAGTACACGCCCCACACTATAAAAGGCCGCCAGCACGGCGGCCTAGTGTAGTGTGTTCCGGAGCAGGGAAAGAGAAGCATAGGCAGGGACAGTGACATTTTTTTTTCTTGCTTAACCTGGATTCCTTTAGTTTAGGGAAAGAGAAGGATAGGTAGGGAGAGTGTCAGTGTGTTTTACTGTGCTAATCCTTGTTTGTAGGGACAGGGAAGGACAGTGAGGGAAATTCTCCTTGTGCTATACTGTGCTAAAGCATTGATCATCAACCATCTTTAAAAAAACATTTTTTATAGGGACAGAAAACTATAGGTAGGGAGAGTGTCAGTGTGTTTTACTGTGCTAATCCTTGTTTGTAGGGACAGGGAAGGACAGTGAGGGAAATTCTCATTGTGCTATAGTGTGCTAAAGCATTGATCATCAACCATCTTTAAAAAAACATTTTTTATAGGGACAGAAAACTATAGGTAGGGAGAGTGTCAGTGTGTTTTACTGTGCTAATCCTTGTTTGTAGGGACAGGGAAGGACAGTGAGGGAAATTCTCATTGTGCTATAGTGTGCTAAAGCATTGATCATCAACCATCTTTTAAAAAAAAATTTTTATAGGGACAGAAAACTATAGGTAGGGAGAGTGTCAGTGTGTTTTACTGTGCTAATCCTTGTTTGTAGGGACAGGGAAGGACAGTGAGGGAAATTCTCCTTGTGCTATACTGTGCTAAAGCATTGATCATCAACCATCTTTAAAAAAAAATTTTTTATAGGGACAGAAAACTATAGGTAGGGAGAGTGTCAGTGTGTTTTACTGTGCTAATCCTTGTTTGTAGGGACAGGGAAGGACAGTGAGGGAAATTCTCCTTGTGCTATACTGTGCTAAAGCATTGATCATCAACCATCTTTAAAAAAAAAATTTTTATAGGGACAGAAAACTATAGGTAGGGAGAGTGTCAGTGTGTTTTACTGTGCTAATCCTTGTTTGTAGGGACAGGGAAGGACAGTGAGGGAAATTCTCCTTGTGCTATAGTGTGCTAAAGCATTGATCATCAACCATCTTTAAAAAAACTAATTTTTATAGGGACAGAAAACTATAGGTAGGGAGAGTGTCAGTGTGTTTTACTGTGCTAATCCTTGTTTGTAGGGACAGGGAAGGACAGTGAGGGAAATTCTCCTTGTGCTATAGTGTGCTAAAGCATTGATCATCAACCATCTTTAAAAAAACATTTTTTATAGGGACAGAAAACTATAGGTAGGGAGAGTGTCAGTGTGTTTTACTGTGCTAATCCTTGTTTGTAGGGACAGGGAAGGACAGTGAGGGAAATTCTCCTTGTGCTATACTGTGCTAAAGCATTGATCATCAACCATCTTTAAAAAAACATTTTTTATAGGGACAGAAAACTATAGGTAGGGAGAGTGTCAGTGTGTTTTACTGTGCTAATCCTTGTTTGTAGGGACAGGGAAGGACAGTGAGGGAATTCTCCTTGTGCTATAGTGTGCTAAAGCATTGATCATCAACCATCTTTAAAAAAACATTTTTTATAGGGACAGAAAACTATAGGTAGGGAGAGTGTCAGTGTGTTTTACTGTGCTAATCCTTGTTTGTAGGGACAGGGAAGGACAGTGAGGGAAATTCTCCTTGTGCTATAGTGTGCTAAAGCATTGATCATCAACCATCTTTAAAAAAACATTTTTTATAGGGACAGAAAACTATAGGTAGGGAGAGTGTCAGTGTGTTTTACTGTGCTAATCCTTGTTTGTAGGGACAGGGAAGGACAGTGAGGGAAATTCTCCTTGTGCTATACTGTGCTAAAGCATTGATCATCAACCATCTTTAAAAAAAAAAATTTTATACGGACAGAAAACTATAGGTAGGGAGAGTGTCAGTGTGTTTTACTGTGCTAATCCTTGTTTGTAGGGACAGGGAAGGACAGTGAGGGAAATTCTCCTTGTGCTATACTGTGCTAAAGCATTGATCATCAACCATCTTTAAAAAAAAATTTTTATAGGGACAGAAAACTATAGGTAGGGAGAGTGTCAGTGTGTTTTACTGTGCTAATCCTTGTTTGTAGGGACAGGGAAGGACAGTGAGGGAAATTCTCCTTGTGCTATACTGTGCTAAAGCATTGATCATCAACCATCTTTAAAAAAACATTTTTTATAGGGACAGAAAACTATAGGTAGGGAGAGTGTCAGTGTGTTTTACTGTGCTAATCCTTGTTTGTAGGGACAGGGAAGGACAGTGAGGGAAATTCTCCTTGTGCTATAGTGTGCTAAAGCATTGATCATCAACCATCTTTAAAAAAAAATTTTTTATAGGGACAGAAAACTATAGGTAGGGAGAGTGTCAGTGTGTTTTACTGTGCTAATCCTTGTTTGTAGGGACAGGGAAGGACAGTGAGGGAAATTCTCCTTGTGCTATAGTGTGCTAAAGCATTGATCATCAACCATCTTTAAAAAAACATTTTTTATAGGGACAGAAAACTATAGGTAGGGAGAGTGTCAGTGTGTTTTACTGTGCTAATCCTTGTTTGTATGGACAGGGAAGGACAGTGAGGGAAATTCTCCTTGTGCTATACTGTGCTAAAGCATTGATCATCAACCATCTTTAAAAAAAAAAATTTTATAGGGACAGAAAACTATAGGTAGGGAGAGTGTCAGTGTGTTTTACTGTGCTAATCCTTGTTTGTAGGGACAGGGAAGGACAGTGAGGGAAATTCTCCTTGTGCTATACTGTGCTAAAGCATTGATCATCAACCATCTTTAAAAAAAAATTTTTATAGGGACAGAAAACTATAGGTAGGGAGAGTGTCAGTGTGTTTTACTGTGCTAATCCTTGTTTGTAGGGACAGGGAAGGACAGTGAGGGAAATTCTCCTTGTGCTATACTGTGCTAAAGCATTGATCATCAACCATCTTTAAAAAAACATTTTTTATAGGGACAGAAAACTATAGGTAGGGAGAGTGTCAGTGTGTTTTACTGTGCTAATCCTTGTTTGTAGGGACAGGGAAGGACAGTGAGGGAAATTCTCCTTGTGCTATAGTGTGCTAAAGCATTGATCATCAACCATCTTTAAAAAAATGTTTTTTATAGGGACAGAAAACTATAGGTAGGGAGAGTGTCAGTGTGTTTTACTGTGCTAATCCTTGTTTGTAGGGACAGGGAAGGACAGTGAGGGAAATTCTCCTTGTGCTATAGTGTGCTAAAGCATTGATCATCAACCATCTTTAAAAAAACATTTTTTATAGGGACAGAAAACTATAGGTAGGGAGAGTGTCAGTGTGTTTTACTGTGCTAATCCTTGTTTGTATGGACAGGGAAGGACAGTGAGGGAAATTCTCCTTGTGCTATACTGTGCTAAAGCATTGATCATCAACCATCTTTAAAAAAAAAAAATTTATAGGGACAGAAAACTATAGGTAGGGAGAGTGTCAGTGTGTTTTACTGTGCTAATCCTTGTTTGTAGGAACAGGGAAGGACAGTGAGGGAAATTCTCCTTGTGCTATACTGTGCTAAAGCATTGATCATCAACCATCTTTAAAAAAAAAATTTTATAGGGACAGAAAACTATAGGTAGGGAGAGTGTCAGTGTGTTTTACTGTGCTAATCCTTGTTTGTAGGGACAGGGAAGGACAGTGAGGGAAATTCTCCTTGTGCTATACTGTGCTAAAGCATTGATCATCAACCATCTTTAAAAAAACATTTTTTATAGGGACAGAAAACTATAGGTAGGGAGAGTGTCAGTGTGTTTTACTGTGCTAATCCTTGTTTGTAGGGACAGGGAAGGACAGTGAGGGAAATTCTCCTTGTGCTATAGTGTGCTAAAGCATTGATCATCAACCATCTTTAAAAAAAAATTTTTTATAGGGACAGAAAACTATAGGTAGGGAGAGTGTCAGTGTGTTTTACTGTGCTAATCCTTGTTTGTAGGGACAGGGAAGGACAGTGAGGGAAATTCTCCTTGTGCTATACTGTGCTAAAGCATTGATCATCAACCATCTTTAAAAAAACATTTTTTATAGGGACAGAAAACTATAGGTAGGGAGAGTGTCAGTGTGTTTTACTGTGCTAATCCTTGTTTGTAGGGACAGGGAAGGACAGTGAGGGAAATTCTCCTTGTGCTATAGTGTGCTAAAGCATTGATCATCAACCATCTTTAAAAAAACATTTTTTATAGGGACAGAAAACTATAGGTAGGGAGAGTGTCAGTGTGTTTTACTGTGCTAATCCTTGTTTGTAGGGACAGGGAAGGACAGTGAGGGAAATTCTCCTTGTGCTATACTGTGCTAAAGCATTCCTCATCAACCATCTTTGAAATCCTTGTTTTTTGGACAGTCAGGGAAATTGTCGTTGTGCTATTCTGTGCGAAAGCAATCATCCTCAACCATATTTAGAAATCCTTAAGTAAAGGGACAGAGAAGGACACCTGAAGGTAGCCCTTATTGCTTTTTTCCCATCTCCCTGCAGGCCATCCATTAGAATGTCTGGAAGGCAAACAAGGAGAGGCAGACAGTCAGGAGGCAATAAAAGAGGGCAAGCAGGCTCTGTGTCTGGGGGCAACAGTGCTGGTCGTGGACGCGGTGCATTGTCATCAGCACATGGCCATGGGACACGCTTGTCCTTCTTTTCGGCAGCTGGACATGTTGAGCCACATCATGCCGAAGACTTGGTAGAGTGGATGACCAAGCCCTCCTCCTCCTCCTCATCCTCTCTCACCCAGGCTCAGGGTACTGGCAAAGCAGCTGCCAAAGCGTCCTCTTCCCTGGTATCAATGTCAGACTCATCATCAGTCACTCCTTCCCTAGACCCACCATGTCCTCCTCCTGAGGAGTCCCCCGAACTGTTTGAGCACAGTGTTGGGTACATGCTCCAGGAGGATGCCCAGCGTTTCGAAGGGTCTGATGATGAAACCCAGCTACAGGAAGGCAGTAGCGTGAGAGCAGACAGAGGGGATGCTCAAGAAGGACACCAATCTGGCAGTCATGTTCCAGCAGCTGCAGCATACTGCCAGATTGGCTCCAGTGATGAGGAGGGAGGGGATGATGAGGTCACTGACTCCACGTGGGTGCCTAATAGGAGAGAGGAGGAGGATGAGGAGGAGGCACATCTCCAACGAGGCAGGATGCCCTTTGGTGGCCAGCGTAAGGGCAGTACACCGACGGAATCACACCGCAGAGCTCCGCCTGTGCAGGGCGCTGCCTCTGCCCGTCATTCAAAAAGTTCTTTGGTGTGGGCCTTTTTTGAGGCTAGTGCATCAGATCGCACAGCTGCTGTTTGCAACATATGTCTCAAGCGTATATCGCGTGGCCAAAACATCAGCCGCTTGGGTACCACATGCCTGACCAGACATATGTTGACCTGCCATGCAGCTCGTTGGCAAGCCTACCTCAAAGACCCACACCAAAGAACAAAGCGGACCTCTCCTTGCACCGCATCAGCTGGGATCTCCAACCCCACTATAACTTCAGTCCTCTCTGAAACATGCACTGAGAGGAATGAAGGTGTAGAATTAGGTGTGTCACAGCCAAGTACTTGCGGCCACTCTGCTAGCAGTACATCGACGTCCGATTCTAGCAGGCAAATTTCCCTGCCCCAGCTGCTGGACCGTCGAAAGAAGTTCACTCCCAGCCATCCACATGCCCAGCGGTTGAATGCTAGCTTGGCTAAATTGCTAGCGCTTCAACTGCTGCCTTTTCAGTTGGTAGACTCGGCCCCCTTCCGTGAGTTTGTGCAATGTGCGGTTCCTCAGTGGCAGGTTCCCAAACGCCACTTTTTCTCACGGAAGGCTATTCCGGCTCTCTACCGGCATGTGGAAGGCAATGTCTTGGCCTCGCTGGACAGGGCAGTCAGCGGTAAGGTGCATATTACCGCTGACTCATGGTCCAGCAGGCATGGACAGGGACGTTACCTTTCTTTCACGGCCCATTGGGTCACTCTTTTGGCAGCTGGGAAGGATGCAGGACAAGGTGCAGTAGTGTTGGAGGTTGTTCCACCGCCACGCCTCCAAAATGCTACTACTGGTTGTGACACACCTCTCTCCTCCACCCCCTCCTCTTCTTCTTCCTCCATGGCCTCTTCCTGTGCTTTGTCCTCTGAACCAGCGGTGCTCCGTAGCCGTTCAAGGGGCTACGCAAGTACGCAGGCAAAAAGATGCCATGCCGTGCTTGCGCTGGTGTGTTTGGGGGACAGAAGCCACACTGGGGCAGAGGTCCTGTCTGCTCTGCAGGGCCAGACCGAGAGGTGGTTGACGCCACGCCAGCTTAAGCCAGGAATGGTGGTTTGCGACAATGGCACCAACCTCCTCTCTGCCCTCCGACAGGGACAACTGACCCATGTGCCCTGTGTGGCTCACGTCCTTAACCTGGTGGTGCAGCGGTTCTTGGGCAGGTACCCAGGCTTACAGGATGTCCTGAGGCAGGCCAGGAAAGTCTGTGTGCATTTCCGCAGATCTTATAATGCCAGTGCTCGCCTGGCTGAGCTGCAAAAGGAGTTGAACCTGCCCAAGAACCGCCTTATATGTGACATGCCCACCAGGTGGAACTCAACGTTGGCCATGCTGCAGCGGCTGCACACGCAGCAGAGGGCCATCAATGAGTACCTGTGCGACTACGGCACCAGGACAGGGTCAGGGGAGCTTGGTTTTTTTTCTCCACGCCAGTGGGGCATGATCAGGGACACATGCACTGTCCTGGCACCATTTGAGGAGGCCACGAGGATGGTGAGCAGTGACAGTGCATGCATCAGTGACACTGTACCTCTTGTCCACCTGTTGGAGCACACGCTGCGTGGAATAATGGACAGGGCACTTGAGGCAGAACAGAGGCAGGAAGAGGAGGACTTCCTTGCCTCTCAAGGCCCCCTTTACCCAGACAGTGTTCCTTCTGTCCCACCCATCGCACAGGAAGAGGAGGAGGAGGAGGAGGAGGAGGATTGTGTCAGCATGGAGGTGGAGGCTGGCACTCAGCATCATCAGCAGCAGTCTTTTAGGGATGATTTACAGTCCCAAGAAACCAGTGGACTTGTATGTGGCTGGGAGGAGGTGGCTGCGGATCATGTCGTCCTTAGTGACCCAGAGGACTCCGGAGCGAATGCCTCAGCAAACCTACGCTGCATGGCCTCCCTGATCCTGCAAAGTCTGCGGAAGGATCCTCGTATTCTTCGGATCAAGGAGAGGGACCATTACTGGCTGGCCACTCTCCTTGATCCACGGTACAAGGGTAAGGTTGCGGACCTTATGTTACCGTCGCAGAGGGAGCAGAGGATGAGACAACTCCGGGAGGCCTTGCAGAAAGGTCTGTGCAATGCGTTCCCAGAGACTGGGAGGTTACAAACTCCTGGTCCTGGACAACGAGTTGCTGAGGCTTCGTCCAGTCAAAGAAGGAGCGGTGGGGAAGGTGGCCGTCTGACCGATGCGTTCAGACAATTCTTTAGTCCGCAGCCCCAAAGTATGATCGGTTCCAGCAACCATCGCCAGCGTCTGATAAACATGGTGCAGGAATATCTAGGGGCAAGGTCAGACTTGGACACCTTCCCCACCGAAAATCCTCTGGCTTACTGGGTCTTGAGGATGGATCACTGGCCAGAGCTTGCACAGTATGCAATTGAGCTACTGGCCTGTCCTGCATCCAGCGTTCTTTCGGAACGCACATTCAGTGCTGCTGGAGGATTTGTCACGGATCACAGGGTGCGCCTGTCCACCGACTCGGTTGATCGACTGACTTTCATTAAGATGAACCAGTCTTGGATCACCACCAGCTACCACACACCTGATGCTGATATAACAGACTAATTGATTTTAACATGTCACATCCCTTCAAGACTGATGCTGATGCTGAGTGCCTGTGCTGTTATGTTGACTGGCTATCCTCCTCCTCCGAGTCCTCAATGATACGATTGATGATGATAGCTTGGAAGATCATTTTTGTTTATGGGTGCCGCCACCAGTGGCTAAGGCCCAATTTTTCAGCCCCTGTTTAACAGGGGCGTGTAATTACAATTTTTGAAGCAATACTTTGCAACAGGGCTCATTGCTGTGCTCCAAGTACAGTATCTGTGAGGGGTTGGAGTGTTGTGCCACCAGTGCCTAAGGCCCAATTTTTCAGCCCCTGTTTAACAGGGGCGTGTCATTACAATTTTTGAAGCAATACTTTTCAACAGGGCTCATTGCTGTGCTCCAAGTACAGTATCTGTGAGGGGTTGCAGTGTTGTGCCACCAGTGCCTAAGGCCCAATTTTTCAGCCCCTGTTCAACAGGGGCATGTAATTACAATTCTTGATCTAATAATTCACAGCAGGGCCCATTGCTGCACCCACCAAGAGTAACTCTGAGGGCTTACAGTGTTGTGGCAACGCCACCACCACCACCACCACGAAAGGCCCAATTTTTCAGCCCCTGTTCAAAAGGGGCATGTAATTACAATTCTTGATCTAATAATTCACAGCAGGGCCCATTCCTGCACCCACCAAGAGTAACTCTGAGGGCTTACAGTGTTGTGGCAACACCACCACCACCACGAAAGGCCCAATTTTTCAGCCCCTGTTCAACAGGGGCATGCAATTACAATTCTTGATCTAATAATTCACAGCAGGGCCCATTGCTGCACCCACCAAGAGTAACTGTCAGGGCTTACAGTGTTGTGGCACCAGCACCACCATCAAAGGCCCAATTTTTACTACCACTGTTCAACAATTATATGTAATTACAATTCCTGATATAATAGTTGACAGCAGGGCATTCCAGCACCAACCAAGAGTAACTGTGAGTGCTTACAGTGTTGTGCCAACACCAACAACTAAGGGGCCTATTTCTGCAGAGTATATACGGCAGGTCCCTACTTTCAAACATCCAACTTACAAACGACTCCTACTTGCAAACGCAAGAAGACAACAGGAAGTGAGAGGAAATCTACCCCTAGGAAGGAAAATTCTCTCCTGTAAGAATTAATATGGGAGAAAGGTGTCTCCTCTGTACTGATGCTTTATCACCAATCCTTGTTTCAAGAAAAACACCACATTTCAAAAACAGTTGTCATTGGGACGGAAAGTGAGGTGAAATGTTCTGAACAGGGGCACAGACAGCAAAACAAATGTTACAGGGGTGATAACCCTTACCTATGTTTTCCAAAAAGTTTAAGAATAGATTTTTGGGCTGGAGCTACACTTAAACAATGTACCTGTTCAAAATTACAAACACATTCTACATAAGAACAAACCTACAGTCCCTGTCTTGTATGCACCGCCTGTATACGGCTGTTCAGAGTATATAGGGCCTTTTTTATTTTGTGTGTGGGGTTCCCCTTAATATCCATACAAGACCCAAAGGGGCTGGTAATGGGCTGGGGTAGGGGGGGGGGGGGGGGTCATGGGGTAGCTATGCCATTTTTCTTAAAGATTTTCATCCATATTACCGGGACCAGACATTACATTAAAGCCGCAAGCAGTTTTAAATGTTTTTTTTTTCCTTTAGAAGTGTCATTTTGTGCAGGGACAGTTCTAAACACGGGAAACACGTGGCACTTCACAGGCATACTTTAGACACCCCCCAGGTACGATATTTAAAGGAATATTTGACTTTTTTTTTTTCACTTTATGCATCATTAAAATGACTGCTCCCGAAAAACGACCGTTTTTAAAACTTCTTTTTGCATTGATACATGTCCCCTGGTGCAGAACCCGGGTTCCCAAACCCTTTTTAGGACAATAACATGCATAATAGTCGTTATAATTAGCACTTTAGAATTCGAACGTTCGCATCCATTGTATTTAATAGGGTTCTAATGTTCGTACGAACGTTCGGTCCGTTCGCGGGTTCTGGTGCGAACCGAACCCGGGGGTGTTCGGCTCATCACTAATAAACAGCACTAACATTTGCTAGAGAGAATTAAAGGACACTGGACAGGGAATCTTAAAGTGGACCTTAGTGAGTTCAGAGAGAGTCTGCAAATAAACACCATTGGTGGCCTGCTCGGCAGATCCACCCATAGTCATCTATCTAAGAATAGGTTGAAGTCATCTGGTTTAATGACCATTACATTTCTTTATTATGGTGAATTAGACTACAATTAGATGGACCTAGTGTATTTGGGATATACATCTTCTTGTTTTGTAGTTAACTACCCATTGTTGTATAATTGACCTATATTAATCCCCCCGTGGTGGTTGCCCAATGGCCTGTGTATTATAGAAGTGTTACCACATTGTTTTCTTAGACACTTGGATAATAATTAGTAGATTGGTGGGCTAGCTAGCTTGTGCTTTGGCAGTCTTCTCCACCGGTGTTCATCCACATTTGTCCGGATGGCCTCAGTGACTCGTGAGCTCTGTGGCCTGACCTTGATTACCTCTTTGTTAGTTTAAAGTAAGTGGCAGCAAATTTGGGCTTTTAAGATTTTTAAAGTAACGGCTGTTTTTGTACTCCTGCATTCTTCTGTTCAAACATTTTTATTTAACAGAATCACAGTATACAGCAACAAATAATCTCAGTTTGAAATGGACAACATATCTTATGGTGTATCTGGAAAAAAATTTGTACAAACAGAATCATCTAAACCGGGATAATGTTCATTATAGCGAATCAGAGCTTAGTGTAAGTAAAATCTCTAAACACAATGTAAAGAATTTGGGAATGATTACAATAGGAAGGGAAATAAGTCCAGTCCAATAACGGTACAAAACAAAAACTTTCTCCTGCAGGTCTCGAGAGTAAAAAACATAAATAAATCTAGGCAATAAGCCCTATCTTTACCATAGAGACTACGGATAAAACAGTTCGGTCATAAAGAGAAAGGAAAAAAGGGGAAAGGAAAGAATTAAGAAGAGGAAAAGGACAGAGAGAAGAAAGGGAAAGAAGAAGAGTGTGGGTAAAATGGAAGAGAGGGGAGGAGTGTCGGCAGGATCACACGGATCCCCAGAGGGTCACAAAAGCAAACAAGGGTGTCCTTTGGGGTTTCATAGTTTGAGCAGATTAGCATCAAAATCTGAGGGAAGAAAGTTCTCCACCCAAGGTGTCCAAGTTTTGCAATGTTGGGGAAGTCGGTCTAAGATAGTAGCTTCAATCTTGCTATGTATCATAGCTTGGGTTACTCTATTTTTTCACTTCTGCAATATGTAAATTCTGTGTCTTCCAGGCTCTGGCTTTAGTCTGTTTAGCTGCTGTGGTTAATTGAAGAAGGATGCGACGCTGGGCCCTAGTGTAGTCTCCCTGTACATGGTTTAACAAAGCCAGGGAGGGGTCAGGAGCTAAGGTGTCCTGAATTAAGGTGGAAGCTATTTGAAATATTGTCGTCCAAAATTGTTGTACAATGGGGCAGGACCACCAAATATGAACATGAGTACCCCTCTCCCCACAGCCTCGGAAACATTCAGGTGGGTAGGATGGCAGAAATTCTTGCGGGGACAAGATACCACCGCATGAGGACCTTATAATTTGCCTCCAAAGCCACTACATTTTGTGTAGAAGTTTTTGTGCTGGCCCATATGCTTGTCCAGTCATCTGCATCAAGTTCTAATTGTAGGTCTTTGGACCACTGTGCAGCGTAAAGGGGAAGGTCAGCTGGTGAGGAAGTGAGGTGAGTATAGATGTGTGATATGATACCTGGGGCATGTGGGTCTGAGTTACAAATACCTTCATAAAAGGATAAAGTACTCCTGCATTCTTTACTGTGGGTAAAATACACAAATAATCTGTATGTATTTACGGAGGAACATCTTTAGCAGCAGGGCTTTTTTCTTCAGAGAATAGGCGCAGGTACTCCTCCATTGATGATCACCTCTTGTCTCTACACCTTACTCACCTCCGATCACCGTCCCTTGGTTCCATACCTACCCACCTTCCAGTACCACCCCTTTGAGAGAATACAAAACCGAGTATCATTTTGTGGTGCTAAGCAATTTGTATGGAATTTGTTAATGATAACAAGAAAAGCAATAAAATAGACCCTCTACAGCCAGCAAAAATTATTGATGCCTTGCAACAAAATACGATCCCAGCAACAATGGATCCACCTCAGCATTAATAGACCCTTGCCAGCAACTTCGATCTCTCAGCAGCCAGTATTAATAGATCCTCCAGCACCCAGCAATAATAGACCCCTTCCTCAACAGTAGGTCCCTCCCAGCAACAATTGACCCCTACCCTTCAACAATAGATCTACCGAATGTAAGCGTTCTGACTTTATTAAATTTTCTTAACCATACGGTTTTACACTATGTGGTGGTGTTCTGTTTCTCTTTCCGGATGAAATATAATTTGAGAATTATTGAGAAGAAATTTTTGAGCATTGTTTCGTGGAGCTGGTGGCCTTTACAGTTTTACAGTTGCCCTTAGAAAGCGGTTGAGTTGGTTGTGGATCTGAGGGTGCCCTAGAGTCGCTACCAGGAATTTCCCACAGAGAATGCCTGTGAAAACATCCTTTGATTGGTGTATATTCACCACTGCCTGTCTGACCAATTAGACGTACAGGGATTTGGTCCACAAGTTCTGGTAAGCCTCCCTTATATTTTTTGGTGATGGATACTCCTCACGGTGGTGATTCCTCTCTGTTATTGCTGGGACATACGAATATTCCTATCGGACTATTATCTTTGGGATTTCCTTTACCACCTGGACATCTTTTACAGCTCTCCTCAAACATTGTATTAATGACAAGCAAATTGGAAATGCTATTGACACAGGACTTTTTTTCAATATACAGTATGTTTATTGTAATGCACTGGATATTGCTAATCACATCACGGTTCATGTGTGCCTGTTTTGTTAGTTTGATCACTATTATTAGGCAGGGACATGCAGTGAGGTCAGTGGCTGGTGAGACACTGGCTAGTATCAGAGCCAGATACACACAGGTTACATACGCCACGATCGTTAGAGCGAGAGCAATAATTCTAGCACTAGACCTCCTCTGTAACTCTAAACATGTAACCTGTAAAATAATTCACAGCGTTGCCTATGGAGATTTTTAAGTACTGCAGTTTGGTACCCTTCTACAAGTGTGCACAATTTTGAGTCGTGACATGTTAGGTATCTATGTACTCAGCGTAACATCATCTTTCACAATATACAAACAAATCGGGCTAACATTACTGTTTTTTTTTCTTTTATTCATAAAACAGTTTCTTTCCAAAAAAAACATGTTTGAAAAATTGCTGCGCAAATAGTGTGTGACATAAAAAAATAATATATGATTTAGCTTGATTAAAACAGTACCCTTTCAACAGCAGCAGATTCTCATTCTCCCTCTTAACTGTGTGAGAAAAACATGGGATTGTGGGTACATCTTGTACCTATAAACCCATGTTTTTTCCTTCCAGTTAAGAGTGCTGGGCTGGAAGGGAGCATTTGTCTTTTAGATTCATGCCCCCTTCTATGACACTGCAGTGATAGGTGTGCCTCCACTGTAGCATTTTTATTGGACAACTTGGGCCAATGGTACTTTACCATTGGTCCAAGACTCCAAGCTGTCCATTGAGCTCAGTGACTCTGACAAGAAGTGAGGAGAGGCACTTTGAGCTCATCCTCTCAGTCTGCTGCAGAGTGTGCCAGCTTGTATTCACTGACCACCATAATATCATACACTTTTCCATTGACCACTACTGTACTGCCCACTGTTCCACTGACCACTACTGCACCATTCACGTCTCCGCCAACCACCACTACCATACTGTGCACTTCATTACAAGCCACCAATTGCATACTTCACCACTTACTGGTATTGCGAATGTGCAATCCTCCACTTACTGCCACTGTGCAGGCACACTTCTCTGCTGACCTCCAATGTACCAGTGCTTATCTCCACTAACCACCACTCTACTAGTGCACTTATCCATTGATCACCATTGCAAATGTACACTTGTCTGCTGCTGACCTCCAGCTAGATAGAAGAAATTTCACTTTTACCACCATAAATGCTACAGCATGCATCTCACTGCACATGTTAATGCATACTACATGGCAAAATCCACCGCGCTGTGTACATTTTGCTATATATAATACAGTCATATTATACAATTAATTCAAAATGGACCACATTGGATGTTGAGAGATAAAATGTCTAAATAGTCTTGTCCAAACATAAAAAAAAAAAGAAAAATGTAATTTTCTTCTTTACAACATGGATAAGAGAGGCCATAGGAGATCTCGGCTGTTGTAAGCACTAGGCAGGCACCTGTGTGTGTGCTGCCTGGGACGATGCTCTGTGCCCATGCATTAGGTCAATCAGAGTGACAGCAGCCACCAGCCAGGATAGAAGAGTCCCCCCCCCCCAGTTAATACAGAATGAGAGCGGGGATCTCCCACCCGGCGTTGCCACAGTGTCACTCCTAGCTCCTGGACCCGGCTCCTAAGATGGTTGTCACACGTTCCGTCACTGATGTCCATCATAGGAGATGGAACCAGGAGACGGGACTTTGTATGTATGTCACTCGGCCGCGCTGGGTAAGCGGGAGAGCGATCCCAGTTCTCTGTGTAAACCCAGCTCGGGGGCTAGTAATTCTCATTATGAATGCCGACACTCTGGGCTTTTTGGGGGCCCACTCTGGGCTATAGCCCTGGTCAGCCCCTTTTCCCAACACCACTGAAAACGTGTGCACATGTAATAGCTACAGTAATTGTTTTAATATTTTATTATTTTCTTTGTATTAATAAAAAATTATATGTTTATTGCGTAACACAGTTCACTGGTTTTTGCCTTTTAAAAGTCCCAAGTTAAGAAGGGTCGTGTTTTGGTTATGTTGTGTGGGGATGATGGCAACCTTCTTATAACTCTATTATATATGTTAGGTATTCATGTACTTTTCACTAAAATTAAAGCCCAATTGAACCTTAAGCTTAAATTAGCTCAATATATTTTAGGTGTATCAAAACAAAAAGTGTGTGCAGTCTTCTTTTTTTTTTTTGGAAAGCAGACACATCCCCTGTAAAAAAAAAAACCTGCCCCTTGCCAGCATGCTGTTGAGAAAAACACTTTTCTCTGTGGGGAAGCAGTGATCATTTTGTAGGGGTCCGACACTCCCCCTTGATAAATCAGAGCCAGAGCTCTTTAATCAGAGAGGTGAATGAGCTTTTCTGACTTCAGAGCTATATAGGTGTCACATACTTTACCAGAGGCCGAAGTGCTGGGAGGGCTTCCCTTGCGACTAAGTGCAGAGCGCCCCCTGAAGGTGGCACAGGGAGTGCTATACCCAAAGAGGCAGGGGTTGCCAGCTGCAACAAGCTGGGGTGATGGAGAGATGTCTGCTGGGGATCAGCTGATGAGCAGGGTAGACCACCTTGCAGAGGTACCTCGGAAGTACCCGATGAGGCTGTGCAGCAGGGAGGACCAGAGGCGGAGTCAGGAGCCAAGCCGGAAGTCATACACAGGTAAGCAGGCAGAGGTAGAGTCACTGGAACAGGTCAAGGGGCAAGCCTGGGTCATACACAGTATCAGCAGACAGAAGCAGGATACAGGAACAAGCCAAGGATCAAGCCGGGTCATACACAGAGAAGACTGGTCAGGCAAGCCGGGTCGATAACGGTAATTCAAGATAACAGGAACTGACACTCAGGAACACACAGGAAAGCTGAAGATAATGCAGCAGTTATTGACTGCTGCAGCAGACTTTAAATAGGCCACTGGGTGCCTAGTGTCACTCACGTATTGCGTGCGTTCTGGCGGATGCGCATGTGCATTGGAGAACGTAGATTCCTGACAGTTCTTTCCGGTGTGCGTGCGCGCATGCGCATAGCGTTTGTTGATCCGTGATTCTGCTGGACATGGAGAGACCTGCCAGTCCTTCTGCGGAGAGTTCCCTGACAATAGGTCCCACTATGCAGCTGCTGGCAGGGGGCAGGCTCTTCCTCTCTACTAGCTTTAGAAACAAAATTATAAGTTTCTGCACTGCCTTTGACCATTCTCCCCTTGGAGACTGTGTTTGATATATATATACAGTATATTTATAGGATATACATACAATATATATATCATTTATACCCAATAATGCAGTTAGGTGTTCATAAGTGCAACTCATGTAAATTCCTTGACTTGCCTTCCTTGACCTTGACCTGTACAGCAGCAATCAATTTTGTAGAGGGGCAGTTCTACGACCCAACTGCACATGAGCTGACAAGGAAAATGAAAAACTCTTTCACTGTCCAGTCACAGTCTGAGGATTAGGAGATGAACTAGTTATATTTATAAACTGCACTAGAGAAAAGTGAGCTCCCTATCCTGCCTGTGTGTATTCATCTTTTTGCCTTGAATTGAGTTTTAATTAGGGAATCTGTCTAGGCTGAAACATTGGCACCAAAATCTAAAATGATGCATTCTTGTGTGCGTTTTCATATGTTTACATGTAAAAATACAAACTTTGGCTTGCTTAGTTAACTGGGATTCTTCTTCTTATCGGTGTATAACATGCACAGGCGTATAACACGCACAGGCGTATAACACAAACCTTCATTTTAAGAGGGAAAGTTTTAGGAAAAAAACTAACATTTTAAATAAAGAACTTTGAAGCAAAATAATGGTCAGTGCCCATCAATGCAGCCTTATCAGTACCCATCTGCAGCCTCACCATTGCCCATCAATGCAGCCTGATCAGTGCCCATCTGCAGCCTCTCCATTGCCCATAATTGCAGCCTGATCAGTGCCCATTTGCAGCCTTGACATTGCCCATCATTGCAGCCTCATCAGTGCACATATGCAACCTCTCCATTGCTCATCAATGCAGCCTGATTAGTGTCCATCTGCAGCCTTGACATTGCCCATAATTGCAGCCTGATCAGTGCCCATCTGCAGCCTTGACATTACCCATCATTGCAGCCTGATCAGTGCCCATCATTGCAGCCTGATCAGTGCCCATCTGCAGCCTCTTCATTGCCCATCATTGCAGCCTGATCAGTGCCCATCTGCAGCCTCTCTATTGCCCATCAGTGCAGCCTGATTAGTGCCTATCTGAAGTCTCACCAGTGCCCATCTGCAGCCTCTCCATTGCCCATCATTGCAGCCTCATCAGTGCACATATGCAACCTCTTCATTGCTCATCAATGCAGCCTGATTAGTGTCCATCTTCAGCCTTGCCATTGCCCATCATTGCAGCCCGATCAGTGCCCATCTGCAGCCTCTCCATTGCCCATCATTGCAGCCCGATCAGTGCCCATCTGCAGCCTTGACATTGCCCATCATTGCAGCTTGATCTGTGCCCATCTGCAGCCTCTCTATTGCCCATCAATGCAGCCTAATTAGTGCCAATCTGAAGCCTCACCAGTGCCCATCTGCAGCCTCGCCATTGCCAGATTACACAGAGGGATCTCCTATTTAATCGGCGCTCGCGGTCACACACAGTCCCGCCTCCTGTACGGCTCCTATGAAAGACAGAACACTGTTCGACGTCTATCCTACAAGCTGTCCAGGAGGTGGGACTGTGTGTGACTGAGCGCAGAGTTGAGATTTCCCTGGCTATGTGTAATCCAGCAGCCCTCCCCTCCCCCCCCCCCCCAAGGCAGCCAGGTAAATATGTGTGTAACACGCACCTGTGACTTGCCCTCTATTTTCAGGGGGAAAAAGTGCGCGTTATACGCCGATAAATATGGGACATAAAGTAGGTCGTTCAAATTTCACTTGTGGCTAGAGTATCTCTTGCTCTATAGTAACTCTTTTAATTACAGGTAAATAATGTATTCCAAACAGAAGCAATATTCTGTCATTGAGTTCTTGAGGAAGGAAGATGTCCAACATCCACAGAAGGCTACAAAATGTTTACAGGGATAACACCATTGACAAGAATAAAGTCTTGCCATTGGTGAATTGTGTCAATGGTGTCATCGTTTGTAAACATTCTGTAGCCGTCTTCGGATGTCAGACAGCCTGCACCCTTCCTTCATCAAGAACTTAATGAAGGAACATTGCTTCTGTTTGGAATCCAATATTTACCTGCAATGAAAAAGTTAGTGTATTAGCACTATATAGGTTTCTGTAAAAGATCATTTATATTTTTATTATCAGAACCGTCAACTTATATTTTAGTAATTGTACCAGGCCCCAAGTCTTCTATCTTTTTTACTGCAGAGAAGAAGGTTTCCATGGCTGCTTAGTGGTGAGCTCTTTTTCTCCAGAAGACTGCAGAGTATGATGAAGTCATATACAGGTGACCGGTCAGCACAGGCACAGGCTTGGAATGCTTGATTTGAGGAAGTGACCCCAAGGGACACAGACAGCAGACTTAGAGTTCATGCATAGAAGGCTTTAACAGGCATGTTATCTGTGTATTAACAAAATGCAGTTATCACAATACATTTCTTGTGATTATAGTTCCTTAAGAGGGGGTAAACCTTTATATATTCTTCCAAAATAATCTTGTAGCAGCCCTCTTTATCTCATTAAAGAACAACACAAAAAAAATGGATCAATTAACATATAACTTGTAACTTAAAACAGTGAAAATATCAGTTGCACTTCTTTTTTAACACTGCAAATGGTTCTGTTAACTTATTTTAACACAGTCACAGTAGTTGTTATCACCAAAAACTGTTTCTCCTTTTTTTTCTGTAAATTTGAATATAAAGTAGAGCAACTTAATGTGAACTGTCTTATCATTATGTATTAATGTTTAACGTGGTTGTAAACCCTTGCATATGCCCAATGAAGAGAGTAGCCTCTGGTGAGACACAGAGATTAAACAAATCATACAATCATAAGTTGTATTTGTTTATCTGCAGTCTTCTCTTCTATATATCCATTCAAAGTACAGAATTTACACAGCATTTATGAGCTTCAGAAGATGGGGGGATCTGTCACCACACACACACACAGCATAGAGTAGGGAGCTGAGTGCAATCTGAAACCTGAGTGGAGGGAATAGATACCCCCCCTCCCACAAAGCCTCAAGCCTCATATGGAAACATGCACAGCTGAGGTTGTCAAATTCCTTCTGTGTGCTGTAGGGGGAATAGGGATGTCTCCAGAGAGTCCGGTGTCAGAAATGACTCATGCAGATAGCAGAGGAAGGAGAGAGCAGACATAAATCATACTAGATGGAGGCAAGTGCACACTATAGATGGATATGCTTTGTTTATTTTTCACAGGTTTACAACCAGACTGTTGTGTACTGTATAATTTGTAATAATTATAGTACCTAGCAGTGGCGGCCGGTGCTCATTTTTTTTTTTTTGGGGGGGGGGCAGCAAAGTAACGCCCCCTCAAGGGAGACAGACAGTAAGGCGGCAATTTCCCCCCCTCCCCCACGCCCAGGAAACGGACGGAAGGCGTGATCCGAGGCCTTACCTTAGGAGGCAGGGGGGAGGAAGATCCGGGCCATTTCTTCTCCTCCCGGCCGAACAGGAAATGTGTCCTGAGACCCGATTGGCCAGGGAATACTAAGACTCCCTGGCCAATCAGGTCTCATGACCTGCTTCCTGATTGGCCAGGAGGAGAATCAGGAAGACAATAGAGAATATTTATTCACTATTGTCACACAACTGGGGGGGGGGGGCTCAGGGCGCAGTGCTGTGTGCCCCAAGCCCACCCTTTTTTTAAGCCAATTAGAGCCTCAGGCTTCAGAAAAAAAAAACATTGAAATCCATACGTCCAGCGCCCTGCATGTAGATTAGGGGCTGGACGCATGGATTAGGGAGGTGGCACCTCTGCGCCCCTTATGGATGGGCCGCCACTGGTACCTGGGTAAACATACTTCTACATTACATAGACATGTTTTGCTCCCAACTTTGTGGTGCTTCACAGTGGTTTTGTTTTAATGCGTCTACTAGCCTATATGATTAATTTACTCAAGGCAAATTTTATTTTGCTAGGGGATTTTCTCTTAGCTTAGTGAATGTGGTGAAAATTCACTTTGCAAAAAATACCCAATCACATGCTAAGAAAAGAGAGGACCTTTTTGATTGAACATGGTTGGATGGTGAAGGTCAGCAGAGCTTCACCTCTTTCACTAAGCTAAGGGAAAATTAGTAGTCTTTAGTAAATCAACCCCTAAGATCACATACTTATACTTTTACACCCATAATATAAAACCCATAACATTTCAACAGCAGGAGTGGAAATACCTCATAATGGTCAGAGAAGGTGTGCAGGCCCAGTAAATCAAGAACAGAGGACTCATGAATTTAGTCCCTGGTCTGACACACCAGCCTCTACCAAAAACTGATTATCAACTGGAAGTCTTCCTCCCTTTTAAAAAAAAAATGTTGTCAAAGGATGTCAATTACTCAAAACAATACGGTACATCCTGCAGAGTCAACAAAGCCTATATAATGCTCTGAGCTTTAGTGGATAGCAGTGGTGGCCTGTCCATACTGGCCCATCCAGTCTTAGGACTCCCGGACAATCGGGTCTCAGGCCCCACTTCCTGTTCGGCCGGGAGGAGAAGCAACGGCCCCAGAGCGAGGAACAGCAGCCCTACCCCGGATCCTTGTCATCTGCCTCCTAAGGTAAGAAGGCCTCTGATAGTCTGTCTCCCGGGGGGGGGGGTGATCTACCAACTTCTTTAGTTGCCCAGAACTTCTCTCTTATCTCAGGTAATGACCTTTTTACTGTGCATTTTGCAAGAACGATGAATTCCCGATAATCATGGTCACTCATTTTTAGAGGAAGTGTTTTATATTCAAAGCTGCCTTGAACTACTTTGATATCTGTAAAAAAAAAACAGCAGTTATAATTGATACTTACGAAGATGAAAATGTTGAGCCATCTGCACCTGAGGATACAGTGCTGAGAATAGCACTAATAGCTACTTTTTCCTGATCAAACACAATTTCTCAGTCTCTATTGTCTGATAATTCTTACGATTTATTTCATCCAGGTGTGAGAATAATTCCTCATCTTGTTATGAGGCTTCAGTGAACTGTACAAAATAAAATATACAATTATCTCAATCTTTCCATAGACGTGATGCTTGTAAAGATAGGCATGACATTATGTTAGAAACAGATTCACTTTTTACAAAACTGTAGTGCCCTATAAATTGGAGATTGGAGTTCCAGCGTGGATAATATTAAAATGGTCCTTATTTCTTTAGACTTGCAGCACAGTTTTGGATATATTATTATTTTTTTATACTATATTAAGCCCCCATTCATACAGTACCTAAGGCTGGGTTCACACCATCGCCACATGCGGCTCCCAGCAGGGGTCTGGTGCGTCCTGATTCACCGTTTCAGGTCCGATTTCAGCCCAAATATTTGGCTGAATTCAGACCTGAAACAGACCAAAAGATGCACAGAGCTCCTGTGCAAATTTTCACTGGATCCGCAGCGGAGATATGTGAACCAGCTCTATAGAGAGCCAGTCAAAATCTCCTGCTATTGCGAACCTGTATCTAATTCACAATGGTATGAACCCAGCCTGAAGGGACACCGATAAAATTTATTCTGTTGGCTTGTAATTTTAACATTTTCTTTGATATTTTAAGTACCTTACTTAATTTTCATTAGTTCTTAAAATACACATTTTACAAAAATAATGTATAATATTAAGTAATGTAGACAAAACTTTTAAGGTATGTACATTTACATATTCTAATTGAGTTACATTTACCTAAAAAATTATCTTTTCATTTGACTGAAATTGCGGGAATATGTTTGCTAAACGTTCATCAGCATGGGTTTTGATGCTGTAACTTTAAAGAGTTTGACATCTTATGGAACTTTGAAAACCTGCACTAGGCAGTTCCCATACATTTGAGGCCCATCAGGACCCATCAGGACAAAAGAGCGCCACCAGTGACAATCATTTTTCCAAGTCACTACAAAGCCATACAATGGGACCTGGGACCTCAGCTGTGTCTGGCAATGACTCCTTTCACTGAGCTACCTGAGATGCTGGACAGCACCCTGTCTGATCCATTGGACAACCCTGCCTTGCGTCCTTCTGCCTTGACTTCCATGTCTCTGCACTTCCTCTTTACAAGATTATTTTGCCTTCTCAACCAGTTATTGATTCTTACTCTGAATGGTCTAAGGTTTTAGATGGTCTAGTGGTGTACCCCAAGGTTCAGTGTTGGGACCCTTACTTTTTAATATCTTTATAAATGATATTGAGTCTGAGATCAAAATTAACATTTCTGCCTTTGCAGATGACACTAAGCTATGCAGTGGAATAACGTCCTTACGGGACGTTATTTGTCTCCAATTTACAAGCCGACCTCAATGGGCGACTATGTGGCAGATGAGGTTTAATGTTGATAAATGTAAAGTTATGCACTTGGGGGCTAAGAATATGAATGCATCATACATACTAGGGGGAGTACAACTGGGGGGATCCGTAGTGGAGAAGGATCTGGGGGTTTTGGTAGATCATAAGCTCAATAATAACATGCAACGCCAAGCTGCGGTTTCTAAAGCGAGCAAAGTCGTTTCTTGTATTAAGAGAGGTATGGACGCCAGAGAAAAATATATAATTTTGCCCCTGTTCAAATCATTAGTAAGACCTCATCTGGAATATGCAGTTCAGTTTTGGGCACCAATTTTCAAAAAGGATATTGGGGAACTGGAGAAAGTGCAGAGAAGTGCAACCAAAATGGTGTCAAAAGTGTCCGATGTGTCCGCCATAATGTCGCAGTCACGATAAAAATCGCTGATCGCCACCATTACTAGTAAAAAAAATATATTAATAAAAATGCCATAAAACTATCCCCTATTTTGTAGACGCTATAACTTTTGCGCAAACCAATCAATAAACGCTTATTGCGATTTTTTTTTTACCAAAAATATGTAGAAGAATATGTATCGGCCTAAACTGAGGAAAAAAAATGTTGTTTTATATATTTTTTGGGGATATTTATTATAGCAAAAAGTTAAAAATATTGCATTTTTTTCAAAATTGTCGCTCTATCTTTGTTTATAGCACAAAAAATAAAAACCGCAGAGGTGATCAAATACCACCAAAAGAAAGCTCTATTTGTAGGAAAAAAAGGACGCAAATTTTGTTTGGGAGTCACGTTGCACGACCCCACAATTGTCAGTTAAATCGACACAGTGCCGAATCGCAAAAAGGGGCCTGGTCCTTTAGCTACAAAATGGTCCGGGGCTTGTGGTTAAAAGATCTTTTTAGAGCTAGATGTGGGGAATCTATCTTCAAAAATTACTTTCCCAAAAGGCTTAAAAAAAAAGTTAATACATTATGTGTTCTATGTTCTTTACAAGATTGTAAACTGTACAACTGTATGTTACATGAGTGTGTGTGTGTTTCAGTTTGATTTGTTAGCTGAGAAAGAGGAATTGTTTTACATATTTACATTTACATTTGATGCTGCTTTAATAATATTACATTTGTAACACTTTATAAATAATAAATGTTAATTTGTTTTGAAAGCCTGTTTCATGAGACTATTCCTATTTTTTAAAACCATATTATTATATTATTATTATTATTATATAAAAACCTTCAAGCATGTATCAAATAAATTTGGAAAATAAGTTTTACTAACATAAAAAATTTGAGTAAGTTACAAAAAAAGAGTTAATATCATTTAAAACTATGGTTCCAGACAAGTTAATGTATGTATGTCAGGACTGGACTCTTAGCAGCTCCGTTCTCTGTGCTCAGGCTGCTCAGCTGACGGATAATTGTCAGCAATCATTGATCCCTCTGTGGCTCATCTGGTTATCATCATCTGCTCGTCAGTCCCGCCTACAGCTAGCCCCTTCTGGCTATTTAAACTGCCTTGCACATTCCTTTCCTGTCTTCGCCTTGGTCCAACATATCTGGAGAGTCTCTGCTGTGTTCCTGTGAAATACTTTGCCCGGCTGATGTCCCTTCTGGTTCCTGATCCTGTTGTTCTGCCTCCGACTACACTAATCTCTGGTTTCCTGATTACTTGCCTGTTCGACTACCCGCTTTGGTTACTAATCCCTAGCTTATGTTTTAACCATGTTTACTGATCTGTATCATTTTTACCATTTTATTAGAAGGTGTGATTTTTACTGCATTGCTGTCTTAGTCTGATTCATTGTTCCTGACAATGTATTCCTAACTTAAACCTATGGTCTATAAATTGAAAATATCGAGTAGGCTTTACTTAAACCTGTGGTCTAGAAACTGGAAAAAATGAGTAGGCTTTACTTAAAGTGGTTGTAAAGGCAGAAAGTGCATTCTATGCATTAAGATAAAAAGCCTTCTTTGTGCAGCAGCCCCCCTCAGCCCCCCCAAACACTTACCTGAAGTTCCTCTCAGTCCAGCGATGTCCACGAGTGTTTCAGCCGTTCGAGATTCTCCCTCCTGATTGGCCATTAGCTGCTGCCGCTGTCAATCAAAGTTAGTTAGCCAATCAAAGGAGAGAGGGGCAGGGCCAGCTCGGGGCTCCGTGTCTGAATAGACACATGGAGCTGTGACTTGGTTCGGGTGCCCCCACAGCAAGAGGGAGGGGCCAGGAGCACAGAAGAGGTACCCAAGAAGAGGAGGATCCAGTCTACTCTGTGTAAATCCACTGCGACAGAGCAGGCAAGTATAACATGTTTGTTATAAGAAAAAAAAAAAGACTTTACAATCACTTTAAACCTATGGTCTATAATCTGAAAATATTGAGTAGGCTTTACTTAAACCTATGGTCTATAAACTGGAAAAAAATAGTTGGCTTTACTTCAACATATGTTCTATGAACTGGAAAGATTGAGTTGGCTTTACTTAAAACTATAGTTCCAGACAAGTTAAGGTATGTATTCTTAACTTAAGCCACTATGGTCTATTAACTGAAAATTTTTAATTGGCTTTACTTAAAACAACAAAGATGAAGACATGAAAAGTCTAATGAGTCAGACAAAAATAAGTTTAGTTGAGAGTACTTAAAAAGCTGAAGCAAATAGTTGCCTCAATTTTTTTTGAGTAGACCCAGCACAATATTTTTTACAGTGTAGTGTAGGGAGGCAATTTTTAGGTTTCTATTGTGCATTTTTGTGTGCATTTTTGCACATGAAGTGCTATAGAGGAGCTTCTTTAGAGCAGGATTGTGTGTTCTTATTCCTTAGGCTTTTATATGGGATCACCTAAAAAATGTGTGTAGCATGCATTTTTGCACATTTTTTTGCATGCTCTTATTGAGTCAGTGGGGCCAAAAATGCCCCATTCTGCCTCAAAAGTACCTTTTTGTACTTAGGTGCCTATAGGTGTCTGAAGGCACAGATATGAACATGGACAATTGAAAAATATGGGATTTGGCTTGTTGAACCTTTTGGAGTTTCACGCTACAAAACGTTTTGATGTGAATAGGGTCCTTAATTCTAATACTTAGTTCACACAATGCATGAGGATAATAGTTTAGGGGGTTATAGAGGCATAACAACTTTTTAATATACTTATATATTATATACATCTTCGGCTAACAAATGTATGAAGTTGTCCCTAATTAAAAAAAAAAAAATTGTTTGAGATTTTTTTTCCCTCAAAGTGGTGGTCAGGAATCATTTCATGGATTATGAAGGAACTTAAGGATGTATTTTCCTATGAGGGATCATGTTGTACTAAAGGCTAGAATATACTAGAATATAAAATAGAATATACTTGGAGGCAGATTTGTCAAAGATTCCGTGAGTAATCTTAAAAAATGCAACCAGTATTCTCTATCAAAATAATTTTAGTAAGTAACCAACCATAAGAAATTAGAGAAAGGTCAGATAGCATTATTGACTAGCTCTCAATATCTTCTGGGCCAGTATCCCAAAAGGGAGTGTTCTAGTGGTACAGTGTTGTGTAATGTAAAGGACAATGGAGGAGGGATGCAGGGTCTTATGCAATTCAGTCTGCTGTGCATTGCCTCCTACGAACTAAATCTTGTAAGTTTGCCATCTAATATCTATTAGACACATGCATTCCTTTTCGTCCGAATGCATTTTCGTCCGAATTTTGCGGATTTTCGCGTTCATTTTAACAAACGATAATGAACGCCCAGAATCCGAAATCCGAAAGATCCGACATAAAAAATGCTTTATTTTCATTTAGTTGTGATAACAGTTCAATATAGATAGTAGATTCGACATGATGGTGACAATAGCGATCTGTGTCTAGTGAACCTGCGGTCGAATGTGCCTAACCTAACTCTATTAGTCCAAGATTATTCGACACAGAGAGAAAAGATTTGACATTATAGAGACATGAAGATTCGATGAAGCAGCTAAAAACATACGATCGCTGCGAGCGGACATTTACGGTCAAATGCTCGGCCCATAGGCTATAGAATAATTCTAATGTTGGTTGACTAGTAATAATAATTTATAAATATAATTATTACTAACCATACAACATTAGAATTCTACTATAGCTTGTGGGTGGAGCATTCGACTGGAAATGTACGATTGTGGCGTCGTACAGTTTAGCTGCTTCGTCGAATCTTCTTAGAACATTCGACAGACACCATAAGCCTTCAATTGACAGTTTTGACCTTAATTCGGTTTTTCGGACGACTGCATTTTTTAACGAAACAAACTAAATAAAAACAAATTTTGGGAGTAACTAAATAAATTTATTTTTCGGACGAAAATGAAATTCCAAAAATGAAATATTTCAGTGTGCACATGTCTAATATCTATGGGTACCTAAAGTGAAACTGCATCTGCTTGGTGTGTCCAACGAGCTTAGTGTGTCCACAGAAGAGCTCCAGGCTCCAGTGGTGTCCTAACCTATTAGAATCCAGTGGTGTCCTAACCCGAGCCGATTATTCAATCGACTATCGGGTGCTGCTGCCACCATCTCCACTAAGGGAAACTGGCAGTGAAGTCTTGCGTCTTTACAGCCAGTTCCCTACTGCACGAAGTGCGCTGCGCTCTGTGAATGGGCTGGCTGCGGAGGGAGAAGGCGGGGGGGCCGCGGTGAACTCAGCCAGAAGTGGCAGCGGGTACCTGTCAAAACCAGGTACCCAGTCCCCAGTATTGCCAACCACCCGTGATTTTAGGGGCAGCCAGAAAGACTGAACACTTTGTTATTGCCTGTAAATGCCCGTAACAGGAAAAAGGACTCTGACAGCTCGGCTCAAAAAACAGCCGAGAGTCCGAGATTGTGATATCTGGAAATTTCTCTGGAGTGCCCATGTATTCGGTGCAGGCTGGTCTGGTGGAGAGGAGGCGACTGCCTAAGCCAGCATGATGTCATCATTATGGTGCATTTCCCGCCACCGCGCCAACCACTCCTTTATACTATACTTTTTATACAGATCACCACCACTCCACTCAATTTACAGTGCTGTATATTTTACACTGCACAGCCACTCCACTCAGTATACATACAGTAACTAAATATTTTGCACTTCACACTGCTCCATTTTGCATATTTTGCAATATATACTCTTTATCCTGTACATTGTGCTGTACATCATTTACTGCTACCCACTCCACTTTGTACACTGAGCTTTACCTTATATACTTTCAAGCTCCATAATATATTCTGCTGTATGCTATAATGTATACTCCAAGTTGCTCCACTCTGTGCCATCCACCTGGAAGGGAGAGACTGTCACAGTGTCACTGGAGGAGAGAACGTGTTTGGTAAGGTCACAGTGAGTCAGACCCGGGTGTCATCACCATCTGTGCTGTTGCACATGTTGTCAGTGTCACTGGGAGTCAATTTCATGTGTGTCCCTGGCCTGCCTGCCCATTCTTATTTATTGCCCACTTGTCTGTCCCTGAGCCGGGTTTGGGGGGGGGTTGGGACCTGCCTTCCTGGATTGGAGACTGTCACTGACACTGAGGGGTCCAACATCCAGGCAGGCAGTCAATTTCATATTGTGCCCAGGGGGCCCCAGGCCCCATATCATGCCCTTCCTGAGCCGTAAAAGGGGAAGGGGGTCAGCAATTTATTTTGCTGGGCACTGCAGACTGGCTGAGGGGCTTTCTTGGCTCTTGCTGTGGGGGCAAATGCAAAGCAGTCTCTCTCTCAGTGACAAAAACGAATGGGTTATAATAACCTGCCCTCACTATATAAAAAAAAAAACAAAAAAAATAATTACCTTAATATCTACCTTGAATCACATTGCTAATTGCATATTGTACGTGTTTGTACCTTAAATACTGAAATTTGCACTTAAAACTATAATTTTGTAACTTTTGGAAATGCCAGTAAAAAACTTGGCTGTGCCAGTCAATTGTGGGTGTCATGTCAGTAAATTTATTTTGTTTATATTCTCTTTATAAATTTTCTTCCATATTAACATTAACAGTATACATACATATACATATATATTTCGTCATTAAAAGTGGCAAAGTATTATCAATATAATTTTCACTCTATTGACCCCCTCCCATTATATTAACTGACAATTGTGTGGTCGTGCAATGCTGTACCCAAATAAAATTGTTGTCCTTTTTTTCCTGATAAAATAGAGCTTTCTTTTGGTGGTATTTGATCACCTCTGCTTTTTTTGCACAAACACAAAAAGAGCGACAATTTTGAAAAAACATTTTTTTTTTACTTTCTGCTATAAAACACTACATATTTTTGGTAAAAAAAATCCCAATAAGCGTATATTTATTGGTTTGCGCAAAAGTTATTGTGTCTACAAACTATGGGATATTTGTATGGCATTTTTATTTATTTACTTTTTTACTAGTAATGGTGTCGATCAGCAATTTTTTAGCGGGACTGCGACATCGTGGCGGATAAATCTACCTAACACCTAACTACCTAACACCTAACTGACACTTTTGATACTTTTCTGGAGACCAGCGACATTATTACAGTGATCAGTGCTAAAATTATGCACTGTTACTGTACTAATGACAATGGCAGGGAAGGGGTTAACATCAGGGGCGACCAAAGGGTTAAATGTATTCCTAGGGGGTGCTTCTAACTGTATGGGGGTTGCTGTGACTGGGGGAAGACAGAGATCCATGTTCCTGTTTAGCAGGAACACAAGATCTCTATCTTCTCCCCTGTCAGAACAGCGATCTGCCTTGTTTACAAAGGCAGACCGCCGTTCTGCCTCTCTCATTGGCTCCCCCTCTGTCCAATCAGTGAGCGATTGCGCCTCTGGCGGCGCGCGCACGCTCCCTAGTAGCTATTGCACAAAATGACGTACAGGTATGTGATTTTGCGCAATAGAGTCAACCTGCTGCAGTACAAGTACATTAGGCGGTCAGCAAGTGGTACAATGTGCATATGTTTTAAGCTTTTTGTTGTGCTATTTGGATTTTAATACTACTAACCTGGTTGCTAGGTTGTGTGGATGACTAAAAGTCTGTTATTAACGGATGCATGCTTGTCATCATTTGGGACACCTATAAAGTCCCTCGGTACCTTTTTGACTGTCTTTGAGCTCAGGTTCACACTGGGCTGCGGGAGTGAAGCCGTGTGAGTTCAGCTGAACTCGCACGATTTCACTCCTGCTGTCAGTCCCGATTTCGCCCGTGATTACAGAGACATCTGTGCAGGTTTCTGCACAGATGTCAATGTAAATCGCGGGCTGAAATCGCAAAAAGTAGTACAGAAACTACTTTTTGAAATTGGTGCAGCGCCGCAGATCAGGTCGGTGTCATTGCCGGCAATTGCCGGAAAATGCCGCCGATTTGACATGTTAAATCGCATGTCAAAACACAGCAGTGTGGACTAGGGCTTACAGCCATCTTTGTTTTTGTATGTCTGTGAAGTGTGTGTCCACCAGGGTCACATGTGACAGGGTGACAATGCAGAAGTATAATTGAGACAATGTTGATACCCCATAATAGGGAGTGCCTGAACAATGACCTTCATGGCAGGTCTACCAAGACATGTCATGGTTAACCACGAAAAAATTTGACAAGCCCGTCAGTTCAACCAATAGAAGAATTTATAAATAAATGCATTGAAAACTTTCATATACAAAACCCTAAACCCACAGTTGATCCAGATAAAAGGATAAAAAACATATTAATCACGGTAAAAAATAAATAAAAAAATACAAATCTTTCCTTATCAACTATCTATGCTGCTGTTATTATTTTAATGAAAGCTGAAGATTTCAGCTAGAAGACTGAAAACAGCTTGTGAAATTACAGTGACAAGTGAAAGCTTATATGAGATTCGAGTGATTGGGTTTAAATCCACTTGCATTGGTTGCCTTGTGATATTTTATAGTAACTTTCATATTTTCTACTCGAGATCCTTCAAATATGATTTACAATGAAAAATTAATTGTGTTTACGTTATCAAAATTCATGTGCCCAAAGCTTTCAGATACAGCCAGAATGTAAACATCTTAGGCAACCTATATCCATTGAGAGTATGAGAGAGTATATAGAGTATATACATTGGGGGTTATTTACGAAAGGCAAATCCACTTTGCGCTACAAGTGCAAACTACAAGTGCAAAGTGCACTTGAAATTGCACTGAAAGTGCACTTGGAAGTGCAGTCGCTGTAGATCCGAGGGGGACATGCAAGGAAAATAAAAAACAGCATTTTAGCTTGCACATGATTGGATGATAAAATCAGCAGAGCTTCCCCTCATTTCAGATCCTCCTCTCAGATTTACAGCTACTGCACTTCCAAGTGCACTTTCAGTGCACTTTGCACTTGTAGTTTGCACTTGTATTGCAAAATGGATTTGCCTTTCGGAAATAACCCCCATAGACTCCAATAGGTAGTAGAGGCAGGTATGTGCATGTTACAGAAAACTAAAACATGTTTGGTGTGTTATGTGACCAGAGAGGACTGTGTTTAAAATAAGCTTTGGTATTAAAGTAACCCTGTCATTTAACGCAGTTATAAACTCATTATATTGCAGTATTATATTGCAGCTTACCAATTCTTAAATGTGGTGATTGCATTCATTTCCTTTTTTAGGTCCTCTTTCTTTTATTTTTACTTGGCGATCTGGCCAGTTAGTCTGTTGTTTTTACACAGAACACGCTGTCCTGTAGATGTAGCTGTTAGAGGAACATGTATTTATTCATGTAAAACTCTTTTGTTGGTGAATCTAAATCTGCTAATCCATCTAACACTGCCCTCCTCCTAGACTGAAAATGCTGCTGTACAAAGGTGTGCTCCAGAGTGGGGGCGCTTTAATACAGGAGGTGTAATAATGGCCAGATCACCAGGTGAAAACAGAGGGGAAAAAGCTTAATGCCCCATACACACAATCGGACCTCTGTCCGACCAAACTCACATCGGAGTTTGTCTGAAGGCTGGATCAGACGAATCCCAGATGACAACTCTCCAGCAGGTTCCCCGACTTGAAAGAAGACTCTGGATTCAACAGCGATCGCCGTGATCCTCAGATGCAACAGGAACAACCTCCAATCCGAAAAAGGTTTCCGGAATGAAAATCACAACATGGAGGAAACCTCAACTCAATCGACCTCCTTTAGCTGTAACTAGCAGGTTTCTGTGTCTGCTGGTTTCCATTCCGGAAACCTTTTTCGGATTGGAGGTTGTTCCTGTTGCATCGCTGTCAAATCCAGAGTCTTCTTTCAAGTCAGGGAACCTGCTGGAGAGTTGTCACCTGGGATTCATCTGATCCAGCCTTCAGACAAGCAGAAGAGAACTGCCACTGAGATTTCTCATGCCCATACGATCTGCCTGATCCACCAGCTCTGGTAAGAGTATTCTACCTCTCTTTCCCTTCAGACGTTATGTGATGACCCATATTGTTTGCCACGTGTGGTTTCAGCCGTTTTTGATCACGGATTTTTGAATGGACACTTATGGACTCACTTTATTGTTATTTATTCACATTTATGTTCACCTAGAGCAGGGGTCTCAAACTGGCGGCCCTCCAGCTGTTGCAAAACTACAAATCCCATCATGCCTCTGCCTTTGGGAGTCATGCTTGTAACTGCCAGCCTTGCAATGCCTCATGGGACTTGTAGTTTCACAACAGCTGGAGGGCCACCAGTTTGAGACCCCTGACCTAGAGACTATATTCCTTGGTCTCTTTTAGAACTTAGCGCTACATCCCTACTCACATTTATATCTAATTTAGTCACTTTTTATGTAGCAGCTCCAATATTTCTTTTACACGTTCATTGTATATTTTGAGACTAGCGCAATATTTTTTCTTTATATTTATATTATAATTAATGATTTTGTGTTTCAAACTTTATCATACCCGGGATGTCAACTGGACTCTTGTTTGGACAGATTTAAGTGAGTTATTCCTAAGAATTACAGGCCTACAATATAAAACGCCAAATTTCCATGCAAAATAATGGTACCGCTTTCAGCACCTAAAATCTGAAATAAACATACCGCCAGGGAGGTTAAACATGGATGAGAAACCAAATGAATTTTCAGTTTAAATCAATTAAATACAATTCAAGTGAACCAAAACATAAGCTGTACGGTGCTTATGCCCTGTACACACGACCGGTTTTCCCATCGGAAAAAGTGTGATGTGAGCTTTTGAACGGGAATTCCGACCGTGTGTATGTTCCATCTGACTTTTTCTGTTGGAATTCCCGCCAGCAAAAGTTTTGCCGCGTACACACGATCGGTTTTCCCGTCGGAAAAAGTCTGATGAGAGCTTTTGGTCGGGAATCCAGACCGTGTGTATGCTCCATCGGACTTTTTCCAATGGAAAAACAGCTGGCAAAAGATAGAGAGCAGGTTCTCTATTTTCCCGTCGGGAAAAATTCCGATTGGAATTTCCTATTGTGCGTACAAATTCCGACACGCTAAATTCCGACGCATGCTCAGAAACAAATTGGTGCATTCGGAAGCATAGAACTTAATTTTCTCGGCTTGTCATAGTCTTTTTCGTCACCGCGTTCTTGGCAGTCAAAAGTTCACCAAACTTTTGTGTGACCGTGTGTATGCAAGGCAGGCTTGAGCGGAATTCCGTTGGAAAAAACATTACATTTTTTTTCGACAGCACTTCCGCTCATGTGTACAGGGCATTTGAGAGCAGGTACTCTATTTTCCCGACGGAAAAAATTCCTATCGGAAAAAACGATCGTCTGTAGCAATTCCGACGCTCAAAATTCCGACACATGCTCGGAAACAATTCAACGCATGCTCTGAAGCATTGAACTTAATTTTCTCGGCTCGTCGTAGTGTTGTACGTCACCACGTTCTTGACGGTCGAAGGTTCAGAGAACTTTTGTGTGACCGTGTGTATGCAAAAAAAGCTTGAGCGGAATTCCGTTGGAAAAACCATCCAAGTTTTTTTCCGAGGGGAAAACCGGTCGTGTGTACGCGGCATAAATGTAATTTTGATTTTGGAAACAGCTACATCCTTAGTAGAGAAGCCTGTCCCCTGCCAGCATGCTGCAGAGAGGCAGATGGGTACACACAGGCCAAAAATTGTGCGAAAACGGTCAGTTTGGCAGGATATGACTTTGAAAGGATCATTTTACCAAAAGAGTAGTTGATGCTTGGAATAAACCTCCAACCCCCTATAAAATGGGGCAGACTCGATGGACCAATTGATCTTTTTTCTGCCATCACTCTTTTATGTTTCTATGAAGGGGGCTGAATTTAAAGGAATTGCAATTATAGAACAAAAAGTTAGCTTGGGGTGCCCTTTTATTTATCGTTTTCAGGCAGGATTATCCCTATACCTTCAGAGACATCACATAAAAGACGACTGAAGACAATCTAACAACATTTTGGCTCTCTGTAAACACAAAAGGCTGTTGGACATCCATCATTTTTATATTCCAGTGTTAATTCTGAGAATGCTTCTCTGTTTACATCAGAGTGTTTGCAATGTGCAATGTTTTGTTACGGAGCTCTCTGATTGCAGAAAATGAGAGCATTATGTACATTTATCAGTCGAGCAACAGAGAAGAACCCTTGTTGATGGACTCTGCAGCTTGAGGAAGAGGTCGATTTAACCTTTATCATCATGTACTTAGATGTTCCTCTGGGTATTTTCATTGCTGTCATTGTAACAAATGGAATGATATGGATGTATCAGTTGTCATTTTCAGTTTGTTGCATTCTCATTGACCTGAGTAGCAGGTTGCAGAGTGTGCTGGCTGTGCAGGGAACAACTCATTTTAAAATAGTGAATATTTCTTAGGTCACCTCCAAGGTCCTGGGGCTATTTTTTTTAAAGTGTTTTACAGAACAAAAGAAATATGTTTTGTTTTTGTTTTTTGAACTAAAAAGCTTAAATGTCATTTTGAAATACCGAACACAAAGATTTATTTCATCACACTTGTAAATTTAAAGTATAAGGCAAAACTTTTTTTTTTAGTTTTGGGACAGAGTGGAGATGTATTAGAACAGCTGTCAGTTTTTATTGCTGTCGGTGCCCCTGTTAGGGGTATTTACCCTCTCTATTTTTCCTGTTTGACATTAGCATTGAAACTAAAAGTAATAAAATCCCAAATTTTGGGTTTCCCCCAGAAAAGTAATAGAAGGGAAATCTTCCATTGGGGACACAATTTCTGGTGGCCTGGAGGTTCCCAAGGGATTCCCTTAATTTGCAGGGATTGCCTGTCGCTTTCTGTTTTGGCTATGTGGCAGGAAGTAAAGGTAAATCTCCCCAATGGGACGTATAAGGCGAAAAATAAACTGATAAGGGTTATAACCCTTCCTTACTATATCCCCCCCAAAAAAAGATTTGCCTATAGTTCTACTCTAAATTTGCATTTAATTTGGAATGGGGTCAGAAACACGTTGACTGCATGCGGGTGATGGGGGGAATGCAATGGCCTAGAGCTGCATGAATAATCGCGGAGAATCGTTATTGTGATTCTCTGCCCCCCCACGATCTCAATCCCAGATTTGAACGATTCTTATAGGGTTAAAATAAGAAAATGTTAGCTTACATTTGAGGAGGTAAAAAGCGCGCAGCGATCAATGGTGTCCCTGGGATGCTGGCATCAGTATTGCGACATGATGGTGATGTTGCCTGTATCGAAGTGGAGGGGAAGTCGTCGGCTGCAACAGAGCCAGCGTGGAACGCAAATGGCGGAGATACCGAAACTGACGTCAGCAAAGAACGTGATGGTGATGCTGTGGATGGGCAGTATCGCATTTCTTCTTCCCACAGAGGTCCCGGGGACAGCGCACCCTTGCTCCCACAAGCATGTACATGAGTGGCACTGGCAAGGTTTATATCTACTGAAATGTGAGCTGCTAATATTTACTGTCTATTTTTAAGAATCAGCAGATTCTCTCCCCTGTAAAAGTATGGCAATATGAAAATGCTCAACTTTTAAATACAGTACTGCTGGAATCTCATTTTTTCCAGAATCGTGCAGCTCTACAACTGACCCCACAGTGCTCCCTCCCAGTCCTCAGATCAGATCAGAAATGTGAAAGCAAAGCCAAGGGTAATTCTCCTCTGGTCCTGCATTCACAATGCCGCTCTAATCGAATTCAGGAAACCTATATACCAGTGATGGCAAACCTTGGCACCCCAGATGTTTTGGAACTACATTTCCCATTATGCTCAACTACACTGCAGAGAGCACGAGCATCATGGGAAATGTAGTTCCAAAACATCTGGGGTGCCAAGGTTCGCCATCACTGCTATATACTGTGCTCTAGGTTCTGTGCAATACCACCTATCCAGCATGGATGCAGGCACATTATTGTCTTATGTACTCACTTCCACATGCCTAAAAACACTCCAAAGCCGATATCCCCCACAATAAACTTTATTGACAAGATGTCAGAATTTCCACTCAACTGAGCTTAATCATGACAGATTTACCCATCATTGACAGCCATGTACCTAGCCTAAAGGTGATGCTTTTTGGATAGGATAACTGGGAACATGGCTAGTATTTGAAACTTTTGTTAGACACAGATTGGCACACGATTAGTGGACCAGTAATAAAATAAGCCCCTCCATCTCTCTAATGATGGCTTAGGGCCCATTCACACAATCATGTTACGCACTACTGACCTTTGCACTCTGTGTTACATACTACTGAACTCTGCATTACGTAATACTGAGTCTTGCATTGGGTGTTACATACCACTGACCTCTGAACTCTCCAATACTTACTACTGAACCTGTGTTATGTAATACTAACCGCTGAATATTGCTGAGAAGCAGGCTAAAACTTGACTACAGTGCCTTTGTTATTAGATTTTAGGATGAATTGCTTCACAATGCCTGCAGCTGTTTTAAAGCTTATTTACTGCTTGTTATACTGGAATGTCCTTAGCGTGGCCACAGGTTCACATTTGGTAATTGGTTTGCCTTTTTAATTTGTCCCTAATTAGACCGTGACCATTTTAGCATGGCCACCACTTTCAAAAGCCCCACAAAAATGTGAAAAGATTTAAGCCTATTTTTTATTATTTTTTTGTGACATCTAAAAACTTTTGCCCATAATTATCTTTTTTTCTGCAGAAAAGTGAAAATTGATAAGTTGCTTTACTGTAGGTCACTGCATCCTGAATATGATCTTTGCCCAAACCTTGGATTGTCCCTGGAAAAGTAGTAGAGGGGAAACCTTCCAATGGGGACACTAGTTCTGGTGACCTGGGGGTCCCCAAGGGATTCCCTTCATTTTCAGGGATTTCCCCTCACTTTCTGTTTTGGCTATGGGACAGCTATGTAGTGCAAGTGCTTCCTGATTGGATATAGATTGATTGGATAGTTTAAATAAGTCTGCATATGATGTAGGTTCGATAAATGTAAATGAGTTTGTACAAAGACTTTAACAGTGAGCCTAATGCCTCGGACACACAACCGGGTTTTCCGTCAGGAAAACTGCGATGAGAGCTTTTGGCCAGGAATGCTCCATCGCAGTTTTTCTTTTTTCCCGTCGGGATTCCCGACTGACTTTTTCCCGTCGGAAAACCCGGCCGTGTGTACGAGGCATTAGAACTCATGTAGACAAGTGTTGTTTTCCTGTGTTTGGAGCACACCTCAAACACAGGTCGGCAAAATCAATTATTCAAGCAGTACACATGGCAGTTCAGAGACTACAGTTGACCGGCTTGGTGTTATGTTTCTTTGAACGAAGCATATCCTATTAACGTGCATCGACAGGAACCCCTAATGCTGGATACACACTAGACAACTTTTGCTGTTTGATTTCCTTTAGATTTACCTTCAACTATGTAGTGTAAGGGCCTGCCTGATTTCATACAAATTGAAAGTGTTTAGGTTTGACCTCATAGTATATGGTTTTGGTAAATCTAAAGGACAAAATCTAAAGAAAGTTGTAAAGTGTGTATCCAGCTTTAGTGTCAATACACAGTTCTTGCTGTTCTTTCCTAACATGGTGGGTTTCCATCCCCTCGTAGTTCTACTTTTCTGATAGAAGACCTCAATGTTATATGTTTCTGTGTCCACCCTTGCAGGAGAAATGTTATTTGTGTGAACTCCATTTAGTTATGACAAGTTCCTGCATTTCTTTTAAGATGCATTTTAATTTTCAAAGACATGTAAACAGCAGAATGACATTTTAGAAATTATTTTTCAAATATATAATACCAAACCGCACAACACTGCATTCCAAAACAGTAGATAATTAGGGCATATTGTGATCCCAAAAGCAGATTATGAGAACAGGATATTAGCCATATGCTCTTGCTAAAATTAGCTAGTCCATCTCCACAGTCCTCTGAGCTGTCTGCCGACAATGCAGTCCCCGCTGACAGGGGGTTCAGGACTCTGAGCTTTGACAATCAGTAGCAATGTTTAATCCATTGGCAGACACAACTAAAATATTAATAGAAACATAAAGAATGTTAAGCAAATAGCTCTCTACAAGCTGCTTCTCTGGCTGAACAGTTAAAATAAAGAGACACAAGGCAAACATTAGGATACAACATTTAGAGAATTAGCCCGTTGTTGTATTTTCAGTGTTAGACAGCAATATGAAATCATTATCTTTGCAAAAAGTACGTATCTCTCTTGTTTAATTATTACTGTACAGGCTCCTGATTTCCATTGTGTCTGACTAAAAAGGTTTGGATTTTGCTTATTGTCAAGAAAGATGTTTATGATTATTGTGATCAGGGCCGGCGCTGCCACTAGGCGAACCAGGCAGCCGCCTAGGGTGCACTGCTGCCTAGAAGGCACAGCCACGGCCCACTGACTTCCCCATTTTGCCTGGCTGGGGAACACAAGGCGGAGGAGGGAAGACGGAGGAGGCAGGCATGAGGTCGGTGGAGGAGACGGGCACAGCTGAGAAGGCAGAGGAGCGGAGGAGGGGGGCATGAGGTCGGCAGAGAAGGGGAGGCAGAGGAGGCAGGCACAGCTAAGGAGGCGGGCATGAGGTCAGCGGAGAAGGGGAGGCGGAGGAGGCGGACAAGAGGTCGGAGGAGGCGGGCATAAGGTCGGCGGAGGAGGGGGAGCAGAGGAGGCAGACACAGCTGGGGGAGGGAAAGCAGTGGAGGTGGTCATGAGGTTGGTGGAGGAGGGGAGGCGGAAGAGGTGAGCACAGCTGGCGGGCGGGGAGAAGGGTTAGTCTTGTCTAGGGTTCAAAATAGTTAAGCACTGGCCCTGACTGTGACAGTACAGCACCCTGTTTAAGTGGCATTCAGGTTTTTACATTTATCCAGGTCAGGGGGCTCAAGGATGTATGTTAGCTGCAGAGAAAACTGGTTGTTCAGGGTCATCTTAGATTAGTAAGTTCTGATTGGGTCCTAGAGCCTGGAGGTTTTGTAGAGACTTGGGAAGGATGAAGCCTTCCATCCCAGGTCTATGTTTTGCCAGTAGCCAGCACCCTGATTGGGCAGGTGTACACAGTCCTTACGAGTTGGGTGTTTTGAAATAGTTTAGGGCCCCCCTTCCCCAAGAATGTGGCTGCAGGGGAACACCAAGTATAGAGGTGCACCAAATGTAAATGTTGGTGCCAAAACGGAAAAAGCAGGAGGCAATTGGCCTGAAAACTGAAAACCTAAAATGACAGTTTTAAGAAAACAATGTATTTTTATATATAATTGTATTATATTCAACTTTTTAATTAATATCATGAATTGAAATGAATATGAATTTATTGTCGGCCATTATGGGCACCCTTAGCGCAAGAAAAGCTCAAGAAAAATGGATCCCTTTAAATTCTATGTATGTCTTTACACTAGTCCATTGTGCTTCCGTTGTGGTGTTAAAAATCTTGCTTGCTGCATTTTTGGTCAGTTAAAATAAAACGCACAAAAAACGCAGGTCTCCGTTGAAATGCATTGAAATGCAGCAAGGATGCATCAATAATGCACCCACGTTACGTTTTTGATGTGATTTTTGAGTCACGTGACCTATGAAAAACAAACCATAAGCACAGTAAAATCACAGCAAAATCTCCCCAAAATCGTGGTCAAATGGCAATAACACCATTTTCGCACAACATGTTTCGGCAGCCAAAATTTTGGTACATCTCTAATCAAGTATGCATACGCGTAAGTGGATGAGTAGTCTGAGTCGACTAAGATAAGAAGGGATGGGAGCAGGAAGCGCAAGCTCAGTGCAGAGATAAAACAATCCATTTAATATAAGGTTAAAATGCACTTACACAATGCAAGTGAGTGTCAAACTCAGTGGTTGAGGTAGGAGGAGAGGATTCTGTCACAATCAGTCTATCGGTATAGGGCCATCCGGGGAGATGTTTCATCCAGTTGCAGGCTCCATAGGCTTCCTGTGGCCACCAGGAAATGAAACCAGCGTGACGGAAATTACGTTACCGGATGAACAGGAACATACAGATACAGAGTGATTAACAATACAGGCTATGCGCTCAGAGCTCCTGCTCCTTCTACAGGCCTCCTGAAAGCTTTTAAACTCTCTGCTACACCGGTTTGAATCCCAATCACAGGGCTACCTGCCTGGAGTCTGAGTGTTCCTCGGTAGGTTTCCTCCGGGTTCTCCGGTTTCCTCCCACACTCCAAAGACTTGCTGGTAGGTTAATTGGCTCCTATCTAAATTGGCCCTAGTATGTGTATGTATGAATGTGAGTTAGGGACCTTAGATTGTAAGCTCCATTAAGGTAGGTACTGATGTGAATGTACAATATTCATTCTATGATTGTTTGCATGAAAAGCTGCTCAAAATAAAATAAAAAATAAAAAATATATATATATATATATATATATATATATATATATGTAGCAGGGCTGCTCCCTCCTCTCTCTATCTTCATCGGTTTTATGGCTGTTGTCTAGGGGTACCTGAGAGAGAGGGATAAGACACACCACGGCCCATGTCCTCCATAGCTAAGAGGTGAAGGCCAGCAAATTGGGTTTTTGTGTAGGTGTCCTAGAGTCAAGTCCAGTACTTCGTCCCTGACTCCTTTGCTTCTAGTAACCAGAGTTCCACACAGTGAATAGGTCCAACTCAGTTTTATTCTTCTTGCCAAGCAATAAAACAGTTTCTTTACTTTGGAAAATGGGGACAGATCGAGGCACAATCCTTTCCCTTCTGCTGCTGACCACAGTGCTGTCACTAGTGGTGAATAGTCACTGCCACTGACTAGATGATATAGAACGTGAGTTACCTTCGCTCACTCTGCCCCTGTCAGAGGAAGAAATCCATTCAATGGAGAAATGGAGGCCTCTCCGTCACCAGCGATGCTGCGCCGGACTCTTCAGAGAAGTTACTGCACACCAGTCCTCACGAACTCAGACACGGGCACCCAAGGAGTTAGGGCCCCCTCGGTTTCCTCCACCCTCGCGGAACTCAGTCGAAGGTACTGAGCCCCAGGCATCCGCCATAGTACCTCACCCCAGGCTAAAGGTGCCTGACATGGACTCCATCTCCGCTCCGGCTAGGTCAAGGGCACCTAGGCCTGGAACACCGGAACGCCAGCACCCAGGCTGAAGGTGCCTGGGTGCGGCCGCATCTTCTGACTCCGGACTCTAACCCTGTGATCAGGGCGTCCGCCCCTTTTATGACCTCTCCCTTCCCGCCACAGCGGGTTCCCCCGCCCCGCTGTACCAGCTCCAGGGGAGGACAAAAAGGCACAGTCTTGCGGTGTGAGCCCAACCCCGGTCCAAGGCAACAACGCCACTTATAGGCTGGCGGGAACTTCACACCACCAGAGTCCTCCAAGACTCACAAAGGGAACCTTGAATTTCCTAACAATCAAGGCATCTGGGTTACACTACCACCCAGATGCTTCCCCTAAATTCAAGTACCCGCTACACACACACATATATATATATATATATATATATATATATATATATATATATATATATTATATATTGAACCCTACGGACTAAGACTGGGATGCCATTACCGTTCATGTGCGTTTAAAGGCAGGCATCCCAATACTGTTGGTAATATAGTGTATATGTAAAGTGCTGTGTAAATTGATGGTGCTATACATACTCGAGTATAAGCCGAGTTTTTCAGCACATTTTTTTGTGCTGAAAAAGCCCCCCTCGGCTTATACTCGAGTCTCTTCAATCAGTCCCTGTGTCATGCAGTCAGACGGCGTCTAGTGTAACCCCGCCCCATGTCCTCCTCGTCCTCATCCTCGTCCGTGCTAGGCGGAACACTGACCCACCACTGGGAAACTGAGTGTTCCGTCTATCATGGTCGAGGACGAGGAGGAGACGGGGCGGTGTTACACTGGACGGCTGCCGACTAACTGCATGACACAGAGATCAGGTATGCGGATCGGCACAGTGAGGCTTGCAATGGGCACAGTGAGGCATGCGATGGGCACAGTGAGGCATGCGATGGGCACAGTGAGGCATGCGATGGGCACAGTGAGGCTGCAAATGGGCACAGTGAGGCTGCAAATGAGCATTGCTGACCCTCTTTTTCACTTACAGTAGCTGCTGCATTTCTTACCCTAGGCTTATACTCGAGTTAATACGTTTTTCAATTTTTTTGTTGTAAAATTAGGTGCTTTGGCTTATATTCGGGTCAGCTTATACTCAAGTATATAAGGTACCTTAAATTCCAGACCAGTGTGTTATTGGGCAAAGCTTCAGAAATTACAGGTCGTGTTGAAGGTTATCCACGGTCTCCAGCTTCCTGCACATTTCTATTGGCCACTAATGAAGTACATCATAATGATGGGTCAATAGTAATTTTATTAACAAATGGACAAGCTTTAACAACTCTAAGAAAAATTGGAATATAGGGCAATCAAAGCAGCCTGTCGTTTAGTGGGAGTGTGGGGAATTAAAACCATTGCAAATATGAGCAGGCACCTCTAAGTTCCTGCATTTCATACCTGCCAGTGCCTCTTTTTTTAAGATAAAGTGACAGAGTCTCTTTATGTAAGAGGTAAGTAAAACCTTGGACAGAGGGGTGGCTGTGGACGTGGTATACTTGGATTTTGCAAAAGCGTTTGATACAGTTCCCCACACACGGCTCATGTGTAAGTTAAAGTCTACAGGATTGGAAATATCAGTTTGTAAATGGATAGAAAACTGGCTAAAAGACAGAATTCAGAGAGAGTAGTAGTTAATGATTCTTACTCTGAATGGTCTAAGGTTATCAGTGGTGTACCCCAAGGTTCAGTGCTGGGACCCTTACTTTTTAATATCTTTATAAATGATATTGGGTCTGAGATCAAAAGTAACATTTCTGTCTTTGCAGATGACACCAAGCTATGCAGTGGAATGACGTCCTTGCAGGATGTCTTCAATTTACAAGCCGACCTCGATGCCCTGTCTAATTGGGCGACTATGTGGCAGATGAGGTTTAATGTTGATAAATGTAAAGTTATGCACTTGGGGGCTAAGAATATGAATGCATCATACATACTAGGGGGAATACAACTGGGGGGATCCGTACTGGAAAAGGATCTTGGGCTTTTGGTAGATCATAAGCTCAATAATGGCATGCAATGCCAAGCTGTGGTTTCCAAAGCGAGCAAAGTCCTTTCTTGTATTAAGAGAGGTATGGACTCCAGAGAGAGAGACATCATTTTGCCCCTGTACAAATCATTAGTAAGGCCTCATCTGGAATACGCAGTTCAGTTTTGGGCACCAGTTCTCAAAAAGCATATCGGGGAACTGGAGAAAGTGCAGAGAAGGGCAACCAAACTGATAAGAGGCATGGAGGAGCTCAGCTATGAAGAAAGATTAGAGGAGCTGAATTTATTCACTCTTGAGAAGAGGAGAATAAGGGGGGATATGATTAACATGTACAAATATATAAGGGGTCCATATATTGATCTTGGTGATGAGTTATTCACTTTACGGTCAACACAGAGAACAAGGGGGCACTCTTTACGTCTAGAAGAAAAAAGATTTAATCTCCAAATGCGGAAAGGTTTCTTCACAGTAAGAGCTGTGAAAATGTGGAACAGACTCCCTGCAGAGGTGGTTCTGGCCAGCTCAGTAGATTGCTTTAAGAAAGGCCTGGATACTTTCCTAAATGTACATAATATAACTGAGTACTAACAGTTCTAGGTAAAGTTGATCCAGGGTAAATCCGATTGCCTCTCGGGGGATCAGGAAGGAATTTTTTCCCCTGCTGTAGCAAATTGGATCATGCTCTGCTGGGGTTTTTTGCCTTCCTCTGGATCAACTGTGGGTATAGAATTGGGTATATGGGATTGCACGATATTTTTTTTATTTTTATGGTTGAACTGGATGGACTTTGTCTTTTTTCAACCTGACTAACTATGTACTATGCAACTATGTAACAAGTGATATCCTACCTCTATCATTTTAAAATGGCTGTGCAATGGTTTGATAGGAGTCAAATATTGCTATTTGTAAATTCAGCATCCCTTTAATTCCCTCACAGGCATGTTTGTCCATTTCATCTCTTAAACAACAGATGGAATTGTCTCCCTAGACTGACTTGGCAGGGCTCCCATTACCAGCTGACATTTTGTGTAGCTGAGGCTATCGTTAAACAGGACCTCGCTGAGTAAAAACTTCTGCACAAACACATTGAAAGCCAAGGTCTCAATCTAAATATTAGCTGCTCAAAATGTCCCTGACATCTTAAAGTGCTTAGAATTTTCAAAACAGTTTTTCAGTATTGTTCAATGGTGAAGTTTAATTGTGTTTTATCAACATATGTAAAAATAATACATATATTGTTATAAATATGTATATTCATGAAGCAATAACGCATGGAACCTTTGCAAGATGGCCCTGACTCACAACCACAATTATTGTGGCTAATTATACGTGGTTCTAAAGGCTGAAGATTTTTTACCTTCATGCATTCTATGCATGAAGGAAACAAGCAATCTGTGTGCAGCGGGCCCCCCCAGCCCCCCAATCCTTACTTGAACTCCCCCTGGTCCAGCGATGTTCACAATAGCCTCGGCTGCCCCGGTACTCTCTCTCCTCAATGGCTGAGACAGCAATGGGAGCCCTATGGCTCCCACTGCTGTCAATCACAGCCAGTAAGCCAATGAGGAGAAAGCAGGGGGGGGGAAAGCTGCGGCTCTACGTGTCTTATAAACGCATAGAGCAATGGCTCGGGAGGGAGGATGCAGAGGTGCCTCCAGGGCAAGTGGCTTTCTCTGGGGGCCCTGCTCAAGGGGGAGGAGCCAGGAGCGCTGGCGGGGGACCCCGAAAAGAAGAGGATTGGAGCTGCTCTGTGCAAAACCACTGCACAGAGCAGGTAAGTATAACATGATTGTTATTTAAAAAACAAAGCGTTATTACCACTTTAAGTTTAGTTTGTAACGTTATCTAGTGCTAGAGAATAGAAGATTAAAAATAGAAACATTAAAAAAATCTACAGTATATAACATCTATATAACAAAAGCAATTATTCAAGCATATGTAGAACCCCAATTCCAAAAAAGTGTTGATGCAATGATTTTCAAATCTCAAAAAAACTAAAATTTATTCACAATAGAAATTAGAAAACATATCAATTGTGTACCATATTGAGAAAAAAATAAGGTCATTTTGAAATTGATGAGCAACACGTCTAAAAAAAGTTGGAACAGGCAACAAAAGGCTGGCAAAGTAAGTGGTACCTACAAGGGAAAGCAAGAACATTTTGCAAATACAGTAAAAGCTTGGATTGCGAGCATAATTAGTTCCGGAAACATGCTTGTAATCCAAAGCATTTGTATATCAAAGCAAATTTCCCCATAAGAAATAATGGAAACTCAGATGATTTGTTCCGCAACCATCTAATTATAAGTCCCTCAGTTTATAGTCCATATAAAAAGATTATAGCAATGTGATAGGTTGTGTAACCAAAAGATGTTTATCCACAAATGAAAGCCTCCACAAGGGAATTAGAAGCAAAATCCAGCAGGAGCTACAGCAGGGGTGCCCAACCAGTGGCCCGGGTCTCATTGTGGCCCATGACCGATTACCAAGTCGCTTAAGTGGCCCTTGCTCTTCAAAAGGTTGGGCACCCCTGAGCTACAGAGTATAAAAAAGAAGAGAGGTGCCTCTAAGTGTAACAGTATGTTACTAAATGTTGTACCTTCATTAAATGTAACCATATTGCTACACTTAGAGGTTCCTCTCTTCTCTTTTATACTCAGTTGTGACGCTACTCTTATATCAAGACATCGCTTGTATATCAAGTCAAATTTTATTTACAAATTTAGCTTGTCTTGCAAAACACTCTCAAACCAAGTTACTCTCAATCCAAGGTTATACTGTAATTAGGTTACTTGGTTTGGGTATAAAAAGAGCATCTTAGAGAGTCAGAGTGTTTTAGAAGTAAAGATGGGCAGAGGTTCACCAATCTGTGACAAGCCACATCTAACAATTGTTTAACCATTTCAGAATAATGTTCCTCAACGTAAAATTGCAAAGAATGTAAATATATCATTATCTACAGTACATAATATCATCAAAAGATTCTGGGAAACTGAAGAAATCTATGTGCCCCAGGGACAAGACCGAAACTATATAGAGAGATTATGGGAAGGTCAGGATACTTCCTATATGAAGATGTTAAAGCTTAGAGGACATTTTAGTGATTGGGTTTAGATCTACTTTAAATATATTGAATTCCAAACATAAAATAATTGGGTACACGGGTTGCCCGAAAAAAAAACTGGCAGCTCTGGTCAGAGCCGCTGTACTAACCATGCAAGGTTTGTTCAGCGATCTCCCCCCGCTGAGCTGTTGTGTTCTGACAGGAGGACGCCCCCCCCCCCCCCCCCACCGCCAGAACACTCCGATCAGCGCTCTCTGCCATTGGCTGAGAGCGCTGATCAGGAGTCGGTCGGCTGCTGGAGAGACTGACATACACAAGGGCATTATGTCGGTATTTTTTGTGTTGGCAAATGTCTCCTGACATTCTGCCCATGTGTACCGGGCTTCAGTGTGTACATGTGCCAGTGTGTAATATGTATGTGGCAGAAAATGCAAGAATACTGTACACTCTCCTGGCACATATAGACACTAGCTTGGCAGTACTCTTGAGGGTAAGCTGCCAGATATTCTGTATGTAGTTATTTTGCCATATCCTGTATGCCCATCAGTGTTCTGTATATTTGTCAATACTATGTTCAGACATATTACCATTTAGCTAAATCACTGAGCTGAACTTGGCATTAGAGTCTGAGCATTTATTAATAGCAAGTAAGAGCATTGCTAAATGAAAATGTAAGAGGTTTGGTGGAGCAGACTATGAGGAGACCTATTCAGGATGACATTTCGAGTATCTGAGTGAATTATCCTATATTGCAGCTGAGCTGCCTGGGGTGAATTTAGTAAATGAACTGTGCACGGTACACATTGCGTATAAGTGCTCAGCCATGGAATGGTCTCATGCAGCCTGTCCAGAAAATCATAGACTCTCACTGGAAATGTGCTCTGCACACAGGATACGATGCAGTGAATGACCTTTAAAGTCCAGTTCCACGTATTCCAACTGGGACAACAGACGCAATATGAATGAATAGCCAGAAAAGCTTTGGCAGCACATGAAGCTTTAAATAAATTGAATAAAAATAATATAAAATTAAACCGACAAGTCATAAAAGTATAACACATATTAAGCATACCGTATGAATGGTTTTCTTGTAAACAAATGTTCATAACTTTATTAATAGCGCAATGCATCCCATTATGCTACCAATAGATTACTTAAAGGGTCAAACCCCCCAAAAGAGATATATAAAGAACTGCTCTCAAGAGCTTTGCCCAAACAAAGCAGGAAAAGGACAAAGGGCTAGTCACCAGCATCGCCTGTGGTCTCACTACAGCTGTTCTTTTTCCATTACTGACTTGCATGCCTTGCTCTGAACTGTGTCTCTGTGTGGAGGTGCCCATCTTGTTAGAGGTAGGGTTTTGCTTCCTCACATCAGAGCCTCCAGACAAGAAGAACTGTGAGCAGCACAGCAGTGACTTCTCAGAATCTCCCCCAAAACCCTCATGAGACCAGCGTTCAGGGCAGTCATGCCTTAGATCTCACACTGCATGTATACAGATATGGGGCTGTAGGCACACTCACATATCACAAAGCGCACTTTATTAGGATCAACTTTTCTAAATGTTCTCTATAACATAACATAGCTTAATTTTTTACGCTCAGGTCCATCTTATGCCGCGTAAACACAATCGGAATTTCCGTCGGAAAAACCTTGGATGGTTTTTCCGACGGAATTCCGCTCAAGCTTGGCTTGCATACACACGGTCACACAAAAGTTCTCTGAACTTTCGACCGTCAAGAACATGGGGACGTACAACACTACGACGAGCCGAGAAAATTAAGTTCAGTGCTTCCGGGCATGCGTAGAAATTTTGCGCGTCGGAATTGCTACAGACGATTCGTCGGAAAAATAGAGAACCAGCTCTCAATCTTTTGTTGGCGGAAATTCCGACAGCAAAAGTCTGATGGAGCATACACACGGTCGGAATTTCCGACCAAAAGCTCACATCGAACTTTTCTGACCGTGTGTACGCGGCATCAGGTTATAATTGAAGTGTGGTGGGTTCAGTGATCCACTGGACTTTTATAATTTTTCCACTCCAGTTACAAAATCGGCATTCAATAACCCCTTGTTCTGTCTTCACCCAGCATGGAAATATAGGTGTTTCCACTTACTTTGACATCTTCTCACTCCGGCTGCAGCCTTCATAATGTAAAGTAAGTTTAGGCCAGTTGAAATGACAGAAATAGATATTTTGGTTAAACAGACATTGTTTTAGCAATCTCCCTTTTCCTGTTACAGTAGTTGTGCTCAGTGCCAGTATATGCCTGTGCAGTCCAATAGGCACCAAAGCTGGACCTAGTACACTCAGTAACAGAGATCCCACTACTGATATAAGAAAGCCAGTACCTGGTCCACAGCATGTACCGATTACTGAAATTTCAGTTTTGAGTAGAATTGGTTAAAAGTCATTCTCAAGAAAGAGTCAAATATTTCCACTTGACCAGATTGAGGACTGTTTGATGAGAAAGACCTTGTCATTGATCAGTCATGGTAAGGACGGCCATACATGGACTCAAATTCGGTGGGTTCAACAGTGACCGGCTGAATTTTGATCCATGTATGGACAGGCTGGTTCTGCAGAAGTCAATCTACTGAGAAACTTCTGTACAACCAGCCTGTTGGTGTTTTTATGAATGATCAGTGTATTCTCAGTGAACAGTGTATTCAGTGAAGGCTCCCCGCCGTCAGAAACCAATACCACAGCGCAAGTCATTCTCCCATCCACCTTGAATCTATGGATGGGGGAATCAGGTAATTTTTTATTTTCGTTGAACCCACTGGTTGAATGAAAAAATTATTAATGTATGGCCAGCTCAAGAGAGACTGGTTGATAGGGAAGGTGCAGTAAATAAGTATTTAGTTGTATGGCAATTACAATCTAATTGTACCTACATGGTTTGGAGACCTACCCAAGCAATCTGTGTGACCAGCTTAAGAATACTTTATTCTATTATGCAAGTGAATAAGCTAAAGTAAGCCATAAATTATGTGACTTACTTTCCTGCAACCACGGGTCAACACTGACTGTATTAATGGGGGAATTTCTCCTACAGAGCTATTGTGTTCTCCAAGTCCAATTGATAGATTGACTTGGGTACAACCAGCCTGCCCTTAGATCGATCAAATCTCGGCCGGTCCTTCTGAACCAGCCGAGGTTTGATCTATCTATGGCCAGCTTAAGATTTGTAAATCACCAAAAATCCCCTAGCATTAGTAAATGGGAAGAGTTTATTTTCTGCAGAGCCTCTTAAAAATTAGAACAGGCTATGCTGCACATAACACTAGTCTTATATTTATAGAACTACAAAGAGTTGCTTTAAAGTTGTAGCTCAATGTAGAATTCCCTCCTTTTTAACAATGTTCAAAATAAAACTGTTATATTGCACTCCTCTGTAACCTCATTCTGAAATTTATCAGATCTCTTCTAAGGTTTTCCTCTTTGAGTTCTCTGGTGTAGATCAGCTAGCTGGTGGAATTGATTTAGAAGCTAAGAGCCTTGGGACCATCGCCTCGGAGACGTTACTCAGCTCAAACTGGATGCGGGGCTTAAATATTCATCCTTACCATCAGTGGAAAATATAGTGTCGATATAGTGTTTGGTGTACACAAATGTTGCTTGTTTCAGTCTATTCTTTGTTAACATTCTTTCTGTCTTCTGGACAGAAAATTGACAGACTGTTAGCACCTTCACTCTTGTACCTGAGATGGTTGTATTAGATGGACACTCCATCAAAATCTGTGCTGAATTACCTCTTGAAGGAAAGCTCAGCATCTCTGATGAATTGAGGGGTAACCAGGACTAGACTAAACTAGAAGAGTAAATCATTGGGATACAAAATATGTATTTCTTTTCTGGAGGTGCCTGAGGCAATCTACTATGCCATACCATGCCATACAAATACAGACTTAAAGTGACCCTACCACTACTAGGTCACTTGTAAACTAATTGTAGTCTATAAAATATAGCATTTACTTTTACCTCTACTTCCCTATATTACCTTTCCAGCTGCCTCTGCGGCCATTGCAGGTAGACCACACTTTAGGGGATGTTACCCTCCATAGCACATTGTGTTTTTTAGTGCTGGCTTGTACATCATGAAAGTGCCTTTGTTAGATATCCCCACACCAGTTATACTCACCTTACCTGTGCTCTCTCTGTGCTCCAGCCTACATCATTGCCTACAAGAACACACAATGTTTCCAGGCATGGGGAACATGAGATCTCTTCCCAATCTCTAGATCCAAGCACGTCACTGGGGGATGATGTCACTGCTTCCCTTAGAATTCAACACCAACCAACACCTTGATTTTAGTGCTGTGGTGGAGTCAGGGGCTGTGAGGAAGTGCTGGTAAGGTAAGTATAACAGGGGCAGGGTGGGAGGCCCCTTTACAAAGACACTGTCATTTTTCCCTGTATGGCAAAGCCCTGGCCTACCATAAATGACTAAACTATCAAATCAACCCTTTGAGGTTTGTAATATAATGCTAATGGAAGCTCCCCGCAACAGAAAAAGTCATTTATTCACCTCTCTAATACTCCATGTTTCCTACCTCTTCTCCAATTCAGCACTGCCGTGTCCACTAAAAGCTTTAGCGCTCAAGTCTTCTGGCCGTTTAAGATGCCTGTATCCCCTGACACGCACCATGGTTCCATCTTCCAAACTCATACATCACTACAGGACATACCAGTGACTTGACATGGTCACTTTTAGCATGCAGCTTCAGCTAAAATCAATTAAGTGTTTGTGAACACCCCCTTTTTTTTCTTTTCTCTCCCTATCTCCTCCCTCGCTAGGTTACTCAGATCATAAACTTTAAAGTGTTTCTAAAGGCAGAGTTTTGTTTTTACCCTAATGCATTCTATGAATTAAGGTAAAAAACCTTTTGCAAGCAGCCCCCCCCCCCCAGCTCCCTGTAAATGCTTACCTGAGCTTCCTGGATTTCGACTCTCTTTCTCCTCATTGGATTAGCCATTGGCTCCTGCTGCTGTCAATCACAGCCAGTGAGGAAGGAGCAGGGAATGGGACTGAGCCACAGTCTGCATGTATTATGAACACACAGAACCAGCATGGACAAGTGCCCCATAGCAGGCTGCTTGTTGTGGGGATACTTGCCAAGGGGGAGGGGCCAAGTGTGTCAGCAGGGGGACCTGAGAAAAGAAGGATCAGGGCTGCTCTGTGCAAAACCATCTCTGAAGGATCTAAAAAAATGCATTTTTGCTCTATATAAAGATGGTCTAGGCTATAAGAAAACTTCCAAGACCCTAAAACTGAGCTGCAGCATGGTAGCCAAGACCATACAGTGGTTTAACAGTACAGGTTCCACTCAGAACAGGCCTTGCCATGGTCGACCAAAGAAGTTGAGTGCACATGCTCAGCGTCATATCCAGAGTCTATGTCATACATCTATGTCTTTGGGAAATAGATGTATGAGTGCTTCTAGTATTTCTGCAGAAGTTGAAGGGGTGGGGGTGGGGGGTCAGCCTGCCAGTGCTCAGACCATACGCCACACACTGCATCAATTTGGTCTGCATGGCTGTCATCCCAGAAGGAAGCCTCTTCTAAAGATGATGCACAAGAAACCCTGCAAACAGTTTGCTGAAGACAAGCAGACTAAGGACATGGATTACTGGAACCATGTCCTGTGGTCTAAAGAGAACCAAGATAAACTTATTTGGTTCAGATGGTGTCAAGCATGTGTGGTGGCAACCAGGTGAGGAGTACAAAGACAGGGGTGTCTTGCCTACAGTCAAGCATGGTGGTGGGAGAGTCATGGTCTGGGGCTGCATGAGTGCTGTCGGTACTGGGGAGCTACAGTTCATTAAGGGAACCATGAATGCCAACATGTAATGTGACATACTGAAGCAGAGCCTGATCCCCTACCTTCGGAGACTGGGCCACAGGGCAGTATTCCAACATGATAATGACCCCAAACACACCTCCAAGATGACCACTGCCTTGCTAAAGAAGCTGAGGGTAAAGGTGATGGATTGGCCAAGTATGTCTCCAGACCTAAACCCTATTGAGCATCTGTGGGGCATCCTCAAACGGAAGGTGGAGGAGCGCAAGGTCTCTAACATCCACCAGCTCCATGATGTCATCATGGAGGAGTGAAAGAGGACTCCAGTGGCAACCTGTGAAGCTCTGGTGAGCTCCATGCCCAAGAGGGTTAAGGCAGTGCTGAAAAATAATGATGTCCCCACAAAATATTGGCCCAATTTGGAAATTTGCACTTGGGGGTGTACTCACTTTTGTTGCCAGTGGTTAAGACATTAATGGCTGTGTGTTGAGTTATTTTGAGGGGACAGCAAATTGACACTGTTATACAAGCTGTACACTCACTACTTTACCATGTAAACAACCATGTCACATAAAAAGATAGAATAAAATATTTCCAAAAATGTGAGGGGTGTACTCACTTTAGTGAGATACTGTGTATGTATATATATATATATATATATATATATATATATATAAAATATATATATATATATATATATATATATATATATATATATATATATATTGTGACAGCAGGAAGGTAAAGTCACCTGGTTGCATCCAGGGGGGTAGATATATTTCTCCCAGATTCAGGCTTTATGCCGACTTATACAACTAGGGAGGGAGTTGATGAAGCCCAGCTGAGGCTAGTGGGCTCATGGATGATTCATACCTCTAGGGAGAGTGCTGGGCGTCGTGCAGGCAGGGAGTTGATGAGACCAGCTGAAGCTTGTCAGCTCGTTTAAGGCCTCTATAAAAACTCCCAGCTTCATTAGGTGTTTGCTCATGCCTGGAACCAGACCTGTGTGGACTGTCTAGGGAGAGTGAACCCCTGTGCGGTGAGACAAAGCCTGTGTGGCTATTTGTTTGGACATTTACTAAACCAGGGACTTAGGGACTAGGACAGCACCAGGCTGATCCCAGTTGTTAGTTAGGAAACCTGCATGTTTAGTCAGAGGTCAAGCTGACCAGGGTTTATTTTGTTTATGTTTCTTTTGCTTTGCTGTGTTTTTTGTCACTGTAAATAGAGAAATAAACCGCACCTTTTTGATCTTGAAAACCACAACCTCCGTCTGCTGGGCCTGTTTTTGTGTGGGGAGCCCATCCAGGGGATCACACACACCCGCTGCCGAGCTAACCCCCTCACAGTTGGTGGAGAATACAGGCAGTTTTTTTTTAAGCCAGCATGGAGGAGATACTGAAACAGCTGGCTCTAGCAAATGCCAATCAACAGCAGACAAATGCAGGTTTGCAAAAGAGCCTTGCAGCTCAACAACAGAGCTTCGCAGCCCAGCAGCAAGCTCATCAACAGAGCCTTGCAGCCCAGCAGCAATCTGAGGCCCGCTTCATAGACCTGTTACAGAAGCAAGAGCAGAGACTACAACAAATGGAAGCAGTAATGCAGCAACGTCCGCAGACCAGTGAGGAAAGCCGTCCCACTAATACCGCGTCCTTTGGGGTGAGTCGTTTATTGACAAAAATGACTGGAGAGGATGATCCAGAGGTATTTTTGACCACATTTGAAAGGACTGCTGAAAGAGAAAAGTGGCCTGAGGAGCAGTGGGCTGGACTGGTGGCTCCTCTGTTAACTGGTGAATCGCAGAAGGCTTACTATGACCTAGAGCCTGACCAAGCAAAAGACTATGTGATGCTAAAAGCTGAAATATTGGCAAGGCTGGGTGTCACCCTGGCTGTCCGGGCTCAGCGTGTGCATAACTGGACTTTCCAGCTTGGAAAACCCCCCAGGTCTCAAATGTATGATCTCATTCACCTGAGCAGGAAGTGGCTACAGCCAGAGACTTTGTCCGAAACCAGAGATTGTGGAACGTGTTGTAATGGATCGGTTTTTGAGAGCTCTTCCTACTGCCATCCAAAAGTGGGTAAGCCATGGAGACCCAGAGACGGCCGGTGGTCTTGTGGATCATGTAGAGAAATACTTGGCTACAGAGAACCTGACGGCCTCTTCCAGAGACTCTCGGACTTTCCACCCTAAGACCAGACCATCCCCAGGGGCGGATAAGAGGATTCCAAGGGGTGAGGGTGGAGAGAGTGAGAGGGTGGGAGCTCTACCCAAAGTTTGGCGAGAACAGCCTGGGAAGTCAGGGGCTCAAGAGGCAGCCAAATGGATTGTTTGCTACCGCTGCCGGCAAGCGGGACATATTGCAGCAAATTGCCCGGTTGTGGAGGAACCCATGCAATGTGACTTTCTGACGGACAGACGTCAGTCGCTGTGTGCGACAGTCGCATGCACTGCCATTCGGGGAACTGAGAAACATTTATGCAAAATGTGTATTAATGGTAGAAATGTTGTGGTATTACTGGATTCAGGTAGCCTTGTGACCCTGATAAAGGCTGAATTAGTTAAAACAGAGGTCTCTGGGAATAGCAAGGTAGCTGTTATTTGTGTGCATGGGGACACCCGAGAGTATCCAGTGACTACAGTGTGTTTCAAGACCCCCAAAGGTACCCTCTCTCATCCAGTGGAGTTAGTATCTCAATTACCGCATGATGCCATTGTGGGAAGGGATTTTCCGAAGTTCTGGGAACTGTGGGATGATCCTGAGCCCCCCACTGGTGCCCCTATGTACCAGGAAGGTGATAGCCAGAACTCCTCTGAGAGTGGTGAGGACTCTCCAGAATTTCCCTTGTCAGTATTGGCAGGCGAGACTCAAGAAACTGGAGAGGAGCCCACCTCCTCAGACGAAAACCTACCGTCTGTGGAGTTTTCTGATCTTGAGGTTCACAGGGAAAATTTTGCCACAGAACAGTTAAAAGACCCCGCCCTAATAAAGGCACGGGAAAACGTAGTGGAAATAGATGGCGAGTTAGTGAACCCAGATAATACCTGCACTTACCCATACTTCAGCGTAGAGAAGGACCTACTGTATCGGGTGGCAAAAAGGGCAGAAGAAACCGTTGAGCAGCTTGTGGTGCCCAAACCTTACAGGAAGTTGGTGTTGGAGTTGGCCCATGGGCACATTCTTGGAGGTCATCTGGGGACAGAGAAAACCCGAGAGAGGGTATTACAGAGATTCTATTGGCCTGGGGTGATGAAGGACATAGAAAATTATTGTTCCTCCTGCCCTGTGTGACAGAGGTCGGCCCCGATGCCACATTTCCGTAGCCCGCTGGTCCCTCTACCCATCATTGAGGTCCTGTTTGAGAGGATCGCAATGGATTTGGTAGGTCCTATAATAAAGTCCACTAGGGGGCACCAGTACATATTAGTTATAATGGACTATGCCACCCGTTATCCAGAAGCGATCCCTCTCCGAAATACCTCGGCCAAAACCATAGCCAAAGAGCTATCTCTTGTTTTTAGCCGGGTGGGTATTTGTAAAGAACTGCTTACGGACCAAGGTACACCCTTTATGTCCCGGGTTATGAAAGAGCTGTGTAAATTGTTCAAAGTGACGCAATTGCGTACATCTGTGTATCACCCCCAAACCGATGGGCTGGTTGAAAGATTCAACAAAACCCTAAAACAAATGTTGAAGAAAGTGGTGGATAGAGATGGAAAGGATTGGGACTGTCTACTTCCTTATTTGATGTTTGCTATTAGGGAGGTGCCCCAATCCTCTACGGGATTCTCCCCCTTTGAGTTACTGTATGGGAGACACCCAAGAGGGCTGTTGGATATTGCCAAGGAAACTTGGGAAAGTGAGAGTTCTCCCCACAGGAGTGTGATTGAGCATGTCGCCCTGATGCAAGATCGAATTGCACAGGTAATGCCCATTGTGAAGGAACATTTGGCCCAAGCGCAGTTGGCACAGCAGAGAGTGTACAACCGTGGAGCCAAGACCCGTACCTTTTCCCCGGGGGATAGGATATTGGTACTTGTCCCTACGGTTGAAAGTAAATTCCTTGCCAAATGGCAAGGCCCCTACGAGATAATGGAAAAAGTGAGGGAAGTGAATTACAAGGTCAGACAACCAGGAAGGCGAAAGCCCGAACAGATCTATCACGTTAATCTGTTGAAAGCCTGGAGGGATAGAGAGTCCCTAGTCGCAGAAACTTGGTCACCAGCTCAAACTGGTTGCGTGATTCCGGAGGTTGGAATAGCAGCCACCTTGTCACAACCCCAACAACAGGAGGTTAAGGAGTTTGTGCTTCGCAACAAGGAGGTGTTCTCTGAGCTGCCGGGACAAACATCTGGGGTAGAGCATGATATTATTACCCCGCCCGGTGAAAGGGTGAAGTTAAAACCCTATCGGATCCCAGAGGCCCGACGGGAGGCAATACGGGAGGAAGTACAGAAAATGCTGAACTTAGGGGTGATAGAGGAGTCCCAAAGTGATTGGTCTAGTCCCATTGTGTTGGTGCCTAAACCGGATGGGAGCTGGCGATTTTGTAACGATTTTCGTCAGTTGAACAAAGTTACAAAATTTGACACCTACCCCATGCCACGTATAGATGAGTTGATCGACCGGCTGGGAACAGCCCGATACATGACGACTCTTGACCTCACAAAAGGGTATTGGCAAATTCCCCTGGCCAAGTCGGCCAAAGAGAAAACCGCATTTGTAACCCCAGACGGGGCGTTCCAATATAAGAGAATGCCGTTCGGGTTACAGAATGCGCCGGCCACATTCCAGCGGAAAATGGACCAGATACTGAGGCCCCATCGGAAGTATGCTGCGGCTTACCTGGATGACGTAATTGTCCATAGCACAGATTGGGCCTCACATCTGCCAAAAGTGCAAGCAGTCCTAGACTCTATCCGGGAAGCGGGGTTTACGGCTAACCCCAAGAAGTGTACCATTGGGCAGGAGGAGGCCAAATATCTTGGGTACACCATTGGCAGGGGAGTAATAAAACCCCAACTCAACAAAGTCGAGGCCATCCAGAGTTGGCCACGTCCCAACAGCAAGAAGCAGGTACGAGCCTTTCTGGGAATCGCGGGTTATTATCGGCGCTTCATTCCCCACTTTGCTTCTAAGGCTGTGCCCCTAACCAACCTGACGAAAGGGAAAGGGTCGGTCATGATTAAATGGACCCCCGAGGCTGAGGCAGCGTTCCAATTCTTGAAACAAGCCTTATGTAGCCAGCCAGTGTTGTACTCACCCGACTTCTCTAAAGACTTTGTCGTACAAAGTGATGCGTCAGATGTGGGGTTAGGAGCAGTATTGTCCCAGGTCTGGAACGGGGAAGAGCACCCAGTCATTTACCTCAGCAGGAAGTTGAAGTCCCATGAGGTAAATTACGCCACGGTTGAAAAGGAGTGTTTAGCGGTGAAGTGGGCTCTAGATTCCCTTCGGTACTATCTGCTAGGTAGGCACTTTGACATGGTTACGGATCACGCTCCGTTAAAGTGGATGGCTCAAAACAAGGAGACAAATAGAAGAGTGAATAGGTGGTTCCTGGCCCTACAGGAATTCAACTTCACAGTAAAGCATCGCCCTGGCGTTCAAATGGGGAATGTGGATGCTTTGTCTCGAGTACATGAATGCCTGATTGCTGGTGTTCCAACCCCAAGGTTAAAACAAGAGGGGTGGTATGTGACAGCAGGAAGGTAAAGTCACCTGGTTGCATCCAGGGGGGTAGATATATTTCTCCCAGATTCAGGCTTTATGCCGACTTATACAACTAGGGAGGGAGTTGATGAAGCCCAGCTGAGGCTAGTGGGCTCATGGATGATTCATACCTCTAGGGAGAGTGCTGGGCGTCGTGCAGGCAGGGAGTTGATGAGACCAGCTGAAGCTTGTCAGCTCGTTTAAGGCCTCTATAAAAACTCCCAGCTTCATTAGGTGTTTGCTCATGCCTGGAACCAGACCTGTGTGGACTGTCTAGGGAGAGTGAACCCCTGTGCGGTGAGACAAAGCCTGTGTGGCTATTTGTTTGGACATTTACTAAACCAGGGACTTAGGGACTAGGACAGCACCAGGCTGATCCCAGTTGTTAGTTAGGAAACCTGCATGTTTAGTCAGAGGTCAAGCTGACCAGGGTTTATTTTGTTTATGTTTCTTTTGCTTTGCTGTGTTTTTTGTCACTGTAAATAGAGAAATAAACCGCACCTTTTTGATCTTGAAAACCACAACCTCCGTCTGCTGGGCCTGTTTTTGTGTGGGGAGCCCATCCAGGGGATCACACACACCCGCTGCCGAGCTAACCCCCTCACAATATATATATATATATATATATAATATATTTATTTATTTTCACAAATAAACTTTTAATATAGAGTGCACCCAGAACCTTGGTGTCACAGACCACTATGGGTTTGCTAAGAAAATAGTATAACCAGTATCTTTTCAGACAGGCAGGAAGGGGCATATGTTACTCCTGTGACTTAATCATCTGTGTGCATACAGTAAGTTGTACCCAACATGCTTTCTAACATGGCAGCTATAAAGAGACAGCTTGATGTGAAAAGGGGCCTATAGCTTGAAGGGGTTGTAAAGGTTTGTTTTTTATTTTCTAAATAGGTTCCTTTAAGCTAGTGCATTGTTGGTTCACTTACCTTTTCCTTCGATTTCCCTTCTAAATGTTTTTTTCTTTGTTTTCTTTGTCTGAATTTCTCACTTCCTGTTCCTCCTCAGAAAGCTGTTCAGTAAGCTGTTCTGGCTGACTAACCACCGCTCGGATGATGGTGTGAAGTTTACTGAGGATAAACAGGAATTGTGAAATTCAGACAAAGAAAAAAAACATTTAGAAGGGAAATCGAAGGAAAAGGTAAGTGAACCAACAATGCACTAGCTTAAAGGAACCTATTTAGAAAATAAAAACGAACCTTTACAACTCCTTTAAAGTGGTTGTAAACCCACTTATGTAACTTGCACCTACAGGTAAGCCTAGATTAAGGCTTACCTGTAGGTGCAAGAAATATCTCCTAAACCTACACGGTTTAGGAGATATTTTACAAAAAAGAAAGCACCGTGCCGTAGACAACTGCGCATTCAAAGGGTTAATTCCCATTCACAAATCCGGCTTAGCTGGATTTAACGGCTCCCGCGCGCATGTGTGGAGTCACGTCTTCACCCCCCGATCTAAGGTAAGTGATGCATAATGAGCTAGTATGCTGTCTTGCAGGTGGGATAAAAAAAAAAAAACTTTATGAGGGTTTACAACCACTTTAACCCTCTGACTGTATGAAAACATTGGCTATATTTCATAGTTGCCTAATAAAATGGAAAAAAAAAAATGTTTTACTTTGTTTTTGTATGTTTTTATTCTCAACAACAGTAAATAAACTAAAGAACCTACAGAAACTCTACATATTCCTTATAATGAAAGACTTGGAAGTAAACTAAAACTTGTGCCTATGTTTCCCCTTGTCATTCACTCCATCTTTCATTTGAGAGTTAATGGTCCTCTTAATACGCCTACAGTGTCACAACTTCATTTTAAAAAGAAGCAAAATTTAAAATCTTCAATAAACATTATTGAATTAAAAAAAAAAAAAAAAGCAACAATGTTAACAAATAATTAACAAATACTTATGTCAAACATCCCGGTACCTCTATATGCCAGTAAATATCGACAAACCATCTTTAATAAAATAATGCCTTGTATTTTTCCAATAATCTCCCTTTAAAGAAAGTGCACAGTGATTGACAGTTTTGTATTGCCTTTATCTCTAAGAACCAATGTTTCTACCAGACACCTATAATTTTCTGAAATTCCTCTTTGTGTAAAACGGTGTCTTCCCAAAGTGCAGTGGATATACAAAGTCTTGAGCCTACAATATCATTTCTGTGCAGGAATTTGTCAGCTTGTAAGCACAAAACTTTATTTCATTGTGTTTTAGAACAATGCTAGTCAGCACATTTGTGTCCGACTTCATGACCCATTTGTTACTTGTTACTTAATTTAGCACATTTTAAAATTGTGCATCGGAATGAAGGCAGTGTATGAATTACAATTAGAACAAGGGAATTACAAAAATAACAAATACTGTAACTATATACACGACACATGTAAATTTAAAACTAGGTGTAAATTAGAAAGTCAAAAGATGTATTGCAATGAGTGGGCCTGAGCTTAGTTCTAAACCTCTTATGGTAATAATTGTTTCTTAAAGAAATGTTTAAAAGAGGGTTTGGCTGGAGTTAGACATTGCAGTAAATGGTATATTGATTACCAGTAAATACCTTCAAAGTCACTATTAAGGAAAGTGATGATGAGATTTTGTTTGTCTGAGAACTTTTTGGTGCTTTGCCCATACAAATACAGCATTTACCTTACTCCTAACTTCCTTACTGCAAAGAGTGACACCATGATCCTTCCATCGAGATCCAGGACAATGCTGAGTACCCCATCTCAGGAGATGTTCCAGCATTTTGCAGGAATGTATTTCCAAGGGATTTGGGATACTCAGCATTCCCTGGGATCTTGCCAGAAGGATTGTAACCTATGCCTAAGCGTCACGAGCAGAAGTTGGAAAATATATTTAATAACTTTTACAGGTTTATTTTTTTGTAACTTTGTAGCTCTTATTTATGAAAGGGGAGGGGAACAGATATAATAAATCATGTTTTCTTACTGCAAGTTTGTTTTAGGTTGGCCATACACATGACAGTGTGATAGAGAGATTGACATTTTGTCTTCATTTTTATTTTTATTTTTAAATGCATAGCAATTTCAGACATGATTTTGACCGACCACAAAGAGTCGAGATCCAATTTATTGCCAGGTTTTAACATCACAATTGACTAAGTTTTGGTGGTTGATCAAACTCAAGCATGGTTGAATGCTTAGCTTCTGGTGATTACTTGCATACTTGCAATTCCCAGTGGATGGAAAGTGGATGATGTTGACTGAAAATTGCTACATACTAGAGATGGTGTGATAAAAGTCAGTGAGAATTAAAGTGTTTGTTATCCTCTAAAAAAAAAATTGGATCCTGTTCCTTTAAAACATGTTATACAGCACAGTGCTTGTGCTGTGTAATTTGGCCCCCTGTTTTACCTGAAATACCTGGCTGACATTCCTGGTTCTGCCCCCTGTAAGCTGACCACGGTTTATCTTGACTGCTGAGCCCTGACACTGTGGTCCTCTCTCCCCCTTCCCTCCCTGCCCGTCAGCTCCATTTGCTCTCTCCCCCCTCCCCTCCTGCTGTAAAAATAAAAGTGTTTTTGTTATACAGTTCCCTCTGTTAGATAACAATAATATCCCCAGTGTATGTGACTTATAAAAGTATGCTGCCTAATACCTTAATTCTGAGCGCCGCACAGTGCTCACGTGACTGGTTGCTGGTCGTCTCCTCTCCTCTTCTCATCCCACCTAACGTCAGTGGGGGATACCCAGCACCTCCCCCTTCAGCTATCAGATCAGGAGAGGAGAGCAGCGGGCAGTCACGTGAGCACCCAGCGGCACTCAAAATAAGGTATTAGGCAGCATATTTTTATAAATGATATACACTGGGGAGCTTAATGTTATCAAACAGAGGGAACTATTGAAGGAAAAAAAATTGTCTCAACAACCATTATATTTATTTAAGGTACTTATATAGTGCTGTCAATTTATGCAGCACCATATACATATATACAACAGTCACATCAGACCCTACCCTCAAGGATCTTACAATGTAAGGTCCCTAACTCACATTCATACCTGCACATACTAAGGTCAATTTAAATAGAAGCCAATTAACCTACCAGCATATCTTTGGAGTGTGGGAGAAAACCCATACATGCACAGTCCAGGCAGGTAGTGCCATGGTTGGTATTCAAACCAATGACCCTAGTGCTGCCAGTTTGAAATGCTAACCACTTAGCCACTTTGCTGCCAGTTTGGATAAAGTAGGGATAGTAGGGATCAGTGAAAAGCCCTACTAGCTTTAATTTGCCAACTTTTTCCAAATAGGGAGAATTATGTTCAACTCCTTTGCTGTAGACACAGGAGGGAACTTTTGTTCCTAATCTCTCTACGACCAGCTATAGTGTATCAGCAATGCAGAGGCTGGGTACAATGGAAAGAGGTGGGGCTTATTACACTTTGATGCATGCTTGCGGCTTAGCAATCTCTAGCAACTAAGGTGCATCTGCAGTACAGGGGCCGAGCGTAATGGGAAGTGCTGGTTCTTACTACAGTTATAACTTCTGCACATTGTTGAAATGTCAAGTAGTGAGATGTGTCATTAAATGCAACAGGTTGGAATAGCAAATGACTACATCAGAAAGCCTGGAACATTTATACATGAAGCTGAATGGTTCATTTTACATTCAGCAAAAAATGAAATAAACAATCTCTAAAGACAACATTAAATCTTTTATTTCTCTGCTGTGTCTATAATACGTTACTTACTCCTTTCTACTCTGTTTCTGATTATCTTTTCGCTGATTTAGTCATTCATCTTTGTTAATTAATTTAAAACACATTAAATCCATTAAAGGGAGTCCTTGATTGTAAAAGTTTTTGAATCATGGAGCTGCATCCTTCTTTTCGCAAATCAAAACCTGTAAAAGGTCTATGATTTGGATCCTTGCAGGTCTGCTGAAAAATTTGCAATGCATTCAAGAAATATGGAGTAAGTGCCGTTTTCATACTTTGTCAATGTAGCAATACCCCCGCAGGGGCCGTTGGTTTAAGATTTTGGGCCTGCCGTTACCTTACTGTTCACCACGTCCGTCTTAGGGGTCTTCCTTGAAGAGTTGTTCACAAATGTCTGCACCAAACACTTAAGCCTCGTACACACGACCGAGTTTCTCGGCAAGAACCAGCAAGAAACTTGCTGGCAGAGCTTTCTTGCCGAGTAAATCGGTCGTGTGTACGCGGCTATCATGTTTCTCGTCAAGAAAACCGACAAGAATCTCGACGAGAAAAATAGAGAACCTGCTCTCTATTTTCTCGTTGAGATTCTTGTCAGCATGTTTCTCGACGATAAAAGTGTGTGTGTGTACACTTACCTGTCCTCTGGGAAGTCCACGCATGCTCGAAATGACTTTGACGCATGTGCGGTAGCTTCCTAGGCATAGGTAGGGTGTAGCAAGATGGCGGCGACGGCATCGAATGTGATGAGCACACGCTCGTCGTAGCCAATTACGTCACCCGCGGTTCTTTGAAAGGAGCGTGTGTACACTCGGTGAGGACAAGTTTCTTTTCCAAGAATCTCGTCAAGAAAAACGACGTGTTTTTTCTTGACGAGATTCTCGGCCGTGTTTATGAGGCCTTAGTCTCTTTTTCTGAAGGGTTTTATTAAAGAACTTCCAGACAGAGGGATGGAGGGTTGGGGGAGATTCGGGTACCTTGCTTTTGCGGATCACGGGTACTTCTTAATCCAAAGGACAAACAGTCTCCACACTGGATATAGCAACCACCAGATAGGCCTCTCTCACTGACCTAGCAGCCGGTGCGATGCTCGGCCAAAAGTCTCTGCCACAGATTTGAAGAATACAAATAGTCTCTGCCACAGACTTGAAGAATACAAATAGTCTCTGCCACAGACTTGAAGAATACAAATAGCCCCTGCCACAGACTTGGGTAATCACTCACTTGATAAAGTTCTGGAAACATAACACACAGTGCCAGGATCTTTCAGCCAGCCGACAGCACTGAAAGGTAGATTTTTATCCGGATGCATCCTCCAATTGAGCCCTCAATTGTTCGGTCCCTTCCCACAGGCAAGGCGACACAGGACCATCCCCGGATCAGTAGGCCCCAGAAACTCCTGGGCCTGCTCTCAGTAACGGAGCCTCGGGCCTACAAGCCCTTGAGGTGGAAAAAACTGCTAACACATTGCTGAGGCCAGGAGGGCTGTCAGGTCAGGATCGGAAGACCCTGAGAAAACGGCGTCTGCTCCTTAAATCTCCTCGCCCAGAATGCACAGCGGGGAGACCAATCCCACTGAGCTGCTTCTGGGCAAGAGGTACCCAATACATCCAGCCTACTGCATTTCCAACCTTGACCTGTGGTGACAACGACACCTACAGTCAGGTGGAAAATGTTCAACCCAGCTGAACTGGAACAGAGACCAAAAATGTTGGTACAATTATTCTGAGCTAAACTACAGCTCAGACATCTAAATTTACACTAGCGCCTACCCAATAGGAGCAGGTCGCTACATCAACAATACAATGTAATGAAACCTGTCGAAATAAAATTCAGCTCCGCTTCAGTGAAAGCAAATATTTGGTGGTTGTTTTTATAACAAGCAGGTGAAGAACTTTGTTGTAATGTCCCAATGGGCTATGCTAGAAGCCTAAAAAATACTAATACCTAAGTGATCACATAAGTAAAACAGAGGCTCAAAGGAATGGCAGGGAAGATATAAGAAACAAAATTAAGCGACTAACACTTAAACAAAAAGAATCCATCACACCGCAATGATTACTGGGCAATATTGTATTATATCTTTGTTATTTGAAGCAGTAAAAATAATCTTGTCTTATTATTATTTAATATACAGGTTTTATATGGCGCCAACAGTTTGTGCAGCGCTTATTAAAGTGTAACTACAGGCAAATAGGTAGGTATGCTGTTTAGTACATACTGTATAATAAAATCTTTTTATTTTTGGGCACTTGAGCAAGCGGCTTGCTATGGGGGCACTTAGAGGGGGAGGAGCCAGGAGCGCTGTCAGGGGACCCCAGAAGAGGAGGATCGGGACTGCCTTGTGCAAAACCACTGCACAGAGCAGGTAAGTATGACATGTTTACTATATTTTTTTAAATCCTTTAAGAAGCAACATAACACATAGTGGTGTGCATAAGTTATTGCACCACAATGGCCTGTTGAAAATTATTGTACTGTCTTCAAGAGCTTTGGCAGCTGAACCTCTTGAGCATCGGACACATTTTCAGTTCTGTTCTGTTCTGCATTACCCCCACTCCTGTCAACCTGAAAGCATTGAAGGATGATGAGATATGTAGTTTTGTTTTTAAGTAAGTACTGGAGTGTATCATCTCCTCATGAAGCCCAATGGATTCTCAGTTTGGATACATTTCTGGTTTATTTTTTATTTTTTTAGAGCTATACATTTTGCAAAACAAAAATTTGATTGAAACAGTATATCGTCAGTATGTTTTACAAGTGCATGTTGTATTTTTTTTTTTTTTTATGTCAAGGATCAGCCTACTTAAATGTAATATTTCATTTATGGGTAGAGTCTGTTTGGCTGAGCTGAACAGACTCTGGGGTAGTCCATTCCTACCACCTACTATTACTAATATTAAACATATTAAAGATCCAATAAAAAGTAAAACTTCAACATCATAGGTGCAGTAGATGTGTAAAGCTTGAAACTGTGAAGCTCTGTGATGGATTTTAAAGGCTCTTCAAGACATATTAAAATGTGATGGTCAGGTATCCTCAAACATTTGGCTTAAGTGTGCCAATTAATTAAAGTAATTGTAAACCCTTAGTTTTGTAGTTTATACCTACCTGCTTTGTGCAATGGTTTTGCACAGAGAATCCCCGATCCCCCTCTTCTGGGGTCCCCTGCAGTCTTGGCTCCTCCCCCCCACCATGTGTCCACTATAGCAAGCCGCTTGCTATGGGGGGCACACCTGTGGGTTTGCTCCCAAGGCGGCTCTGTGTGCCCATAGACTCACAGTGTGTGGCTCAGCCTCACCTCCGCTCCATCCTCAATGGTTGTGATTGACAGCAGCGGGAGACTCACTACTCTCTAGTACATAGATGTATCGCGATCAGGCTCAGGTATGTGTGGGGGGGGGGTGTTCTGGCGGGGAAAACTGCGCTCAGAAGTTTTTTTTACCTCTAATGCCCTGTACACACGATCGTTTTTTCTGATCAAAAATGTCTGATGGACTTTTTTCATTGGGAAAAAACGATCATGTGTGGGCCCCATTTGACTTTTTTCCATTGGTGTAAAAAAATAGAACATGTTTTAAATTTTTCCGATGGAAAAAAAACCCGATAGGAAATACCGATCGTCTGTGTGGAACTCCAACGGAGAAAAAACCCACGCATGCTCAGAATTACGTCGACGCATGCTCAGAAGCATTGAACTTCATTTTTCTCAGTGTGTTTTACGTCACCGCGTTTTGGACGGTCTGAATTTTGTCTGATGGTGTGTATGCATGACTGATGGAAGTCAGCTTCATCGGAATTCCGACGGAAAATTCCATCGGAAATCCGATCGTGTGTACAGGGCATAACTCGTTTTCTGTGTCAAATTTGTATAGTAAAAGATCACATACACATTTGCTGCTGTTTAAAATATCACCAGGCTAATGCTTACTAATTAATATGTTGTATGCCTCTGGCTACATACAGTGCCTTGGAGAAAGTATTAATAAGTATTTATACCCCTTTAAATATTCCACATTTTGTCATGTTACAACCAAAAACATAAATGTATTTTATTGGGATTTTATGTGATAGACCAACACAAAGTGGCACATAATTGTGAAGTGGAAGGAAAATGATAAGTGGTTTTCAACATTTTTTTACAAATAAATATCTGAAAAATGTAAGAAAAATTCAGACTTTAGAACCACTTTATGTAGGAGATTTGGGTAGACCAACACTTTAATAGTTACATTTAGCTTGCTTGCACTGTAGAACAGAAGCCAATAGGATTGTTTAGTACATATGTTTTGTATAGCTTTTATTAGAAGTTTTATCATTATTTTTGAGCAAGGCATACACTGATGCAATGAGGTCTAATGCACTTTACTTATTATTCTTAGATATAGGAAAGACATTAAGATTGAAAACAGTTGTAAAGAAAAAAAAACACTTATATCTATTTGGTAAGCACTTTTAATATTTGTTGGATAGTTAAGGATTTGTCAGTAGCGTTGTCTAAAGTTTCTATATCCAGTTTAAGATCATTGGAAATCCTCACCGTCTTTCAGTACCTTTATATGGTATAGTTGGGTGTGTGATAGCCTCTATATTAAAGGGGTCGTAAACCTTCGTGTTTTTTCACCTTAAAGGGGAGTTCCAGCCTTTTTTTATGTTTATTAAAAGTCAGCAGCTACAAAAAGTGTAGCTGCTGGTTTTAATAAACATACACTTACCTGTTCCACTGTCCAGCGAGGCGACGCCCGGAGCTCCACTCCTCTCCCCCCTTCTTCGCCGGCGCCTCCATTCATAGTGTGGGCACCCAGCCGTGACAGCTTTTGGCTTCAGGGCCGGGCACTCACTGGGCATGCGTGAACGGCGCAGCGCTCTCTGAGTGGACAGGCGATCGCCTGGGACCTGTCACATCCCAGGTGATCACCTACAGGGAGGGGCTGCCAGAAGGCGATATGACGTATCGCCTAGGCGACCCCAGGGCGGAAGGAGGAAGTGGGACAGGAAGTCCCACTCCTACTGAAGCCCCCACTCCCTCCCCCCAAAACAATTACATGCCAAATGTGGCATGTAAGGGGCGAGGAGTGGATTTAGCGGAAGTTACAAATCTGGGTGGAACTCCGCTTTAATGCATCCTATGCACTAAGGTGAAAAAACACCTTGCAGTGTCCGGCCCCCCAGCCCCCCCCATTTTACTTAACTGAGCCCAGAATTTCTGTGTGCGCGATCCCTCTGCCGCTCTCTCCAAGTCTTCTCGGCTCTTCATTGGATAGATTGATAGCAGCGCAGCCATTGGCTCCCGCTGCTGCCAATCAAATCCAATGACGCGGGTGCCAGGGGGTGGCGCCGAGTCCTGCATTCAGCGGCTACGGACGCCAAATGCTGGACACGGGAGCGCACCCGCAAGGTGACCCCCTTGGAAGAGCGCTTCACAGAGGGGGTTATCTGATGCGGGGAGGAGCCAAGAGAGCCGCCGTGGGACCCCAGAAGAGGATGTTCGGGGCCACTCTGTGCAAAACGAACTGCACAGTGGAGGTAAGTATGACATGTTTGTTATTTATTTTTATTTTTTAATCGAACCTATAGTATCACTTTAAGTCATGTACAGTAATTCACCAAGGGAGCTTCTTATATCGCATAACTGCGCAACTACTGCCAAGAAAATACATTTTATTTTTCCAGCAATATGCAGGCCTCTTTCCAATAAAAATAATAAAGACTTGTCTCCAGTACTTTTAAAAGGAGACCTTCCCAAAGCTTAATTTAATTTATGTCCGGTTCTATAGAAGGATTACATCAACAGCTGATATATAGAGGCTGAAACATTGTGGTACAGCCTAACACAACCTTCTTGGCTAATCCCCCTTTTAATGTACTGCCTATCTGCCTCTTTACATAATATAGTTGTACCAAGGGATGGGATGTAATTAAACCCTCTGTTTCATTCAGCAGGAGAATCCCTGTCAGTTTAATTGATATTCGGTCTAAGTAATATTGATTTGATAAAAGCAAATCCATTTCTCTTCCACCAATTAAAAACATTTAAATAGGCTCCATCTCATTTCTGATGAAAGCACATAAAACCCAAGCCGGCTCCTCCGTGCCATCAATACTAATCGTTAATAAATGAGTTAGTGTCCATTTGCATTGATACCTATTTTGTTTTAACATTATAGCTCTCTGCATTGTGGAGCTCCGGTGCACATTGTCAAGTAGCGAGCATCTAAAAAGAATGTTCTCATTACAGCTACTGATCAGATCTGGCATTGAGCATGTTGCCATTACTGTAAAGTATTTCAGTGGGAGGGAGGCTTTTCAAGAGGCTCTCCAAATGCTCAGATAAGTTACTTTAGTAAATTCCAAATACGATTTGAAAAACAGAACACTTTTACATTTTGATTGCGCTGTATTTTCCAGGAATCCATTTGTGTGTAAACATTATCTAATTCTTATATTGATTGTACATATTTTAACTTGTTTTCTGTGTCAAATTTGTATAGTAAAAGTTCACATATGCATTTGCTGCTTAGAGTATCACCAGACTAATGCATCCTAAATTATATGTTTATCCCTCTGGCTAAATACAGTGCCTTGAAAAAGTATTCATACCCCTTGAAATTTTGGCATGTTACAACCAAAAACATAAATGTATTTTATTGGGATTTTTTTTTATATACAACTTTGTGTTTATTGACAGTTCCGGGAATAGTTTTATTTTTTCTTGTCCACTTCCTGCTCCACAGCTTTCGTGGCTCTCTTGGCACGGATGCCGAAGAGGCGTGCGTTGGCGTGTGCCATACGCAGACTGGCGAAGGCTTTGACGTTCTTCTCGTCCTCGGAGATAACTCTTGCCTTTTCTTTCTTGAAAGTCTGGCGGATTGGCATGACAGGGCCCTTCAGCTGGGTGGCCATCTTCAATGGATGCCGAAGAGGCGTGCGTTGGCGCGTGCCATACGCAGACTGGCGAAGGCTTTGAAGTTCTTCTCGTCCTCGGAGATAACTCTTGCCTTTTATTTCTTGAAAGTCTGGCGGATTGACATGATAGGGCCCTTCAGCTGGGTGGCCATCTTCAACTTTTTAGCAGAGCCGTCTCCCTTCTTTTGCGTGGGAAGATGATCAGTTTGGAGCGGTACTCCTTCAGCCTCTGTACATTGGTCTGTAGGGACTCTGTTGCGGCGGCGGTGATCCACAGAGATGCCAATGGTGCGAGCAACCTTTTTATGGATGCCTAGCGGCCTTAAGCTCCTCCAGGCTGAATCCTCTACCAGCGCGAATCTTGGTGTGATATCGGATGGTCGGACATCTCACCACCGGTCTGAGGGGTCCTGCGATTGTTCTCGGGGTGATCTGTCATGCTTTGGTCAGACGTGCCTTTCGCCTGTGGGTCTTCCCGGCGGGTTGGTTAAACCACGTGGCCACTCGTCTCTGCCAGTCCTTGTGGAAATGGGGCTTCAAGATCATTACATTCCTGCTGGGGGCCATGGCTGCTCCACGGGGAGAAAATGGCCGAAAGGAAAGCATTTTATTGGGATTTTATGTGATAGACCAACACAAAGTGGCACATACTTGTGAAGTGGAAGAAAAATTATGAATTGTTTTCAATTTTTTTACAAATAAATATCTGAAAAATGTGGCGTGCATTTGTATTCAGTTCCTTTTACTCTGATACCCCTAACTAAAAATCTAGTGCAACCAATTGCCTTCAGAAGTCACCTAAATAGAGTCCACCAGTGAGTAATTTAATCTCAGTATCAATACAGCTGTTCTGTGAAGCCCTCAGAGGCTTGTTAGAGAACATTTTTGAACAAACATCTTCATGAAGACCAAGACACAACACACCAGAGGGGTCAGGGATAGACCAACAGAAATTGGCACATAATTGTGAAGTGGAAAAAAAATTTATAAATGGTTTTCAATTTCTTTTTTACAAATAAATATCTGAAAAGTGTGGCGTTCATTTGTATTCAGCTCCCTTTACTCTGATACCCTTAACTAAAATCTAGTGGAATCAATTGCTTTCAGAAGTCACCTAATTAGTAAATAGAGTCCAACTGTGTGTAATCTCAGTATAAATACAGCTGTTATGTGAAGCCCTCAGAGGTTTGTTAGAGAACCTTAGTGAACAAACAGCATCATGAAGACCGAGGAACACACCAGACACGTCCGGGATAAAGTTGAGGAGAAGTTTAATGCAGGGTTAGGTTATAAAAAAAATCTCAATCTTTGAACATCTCACGAAGCACTGTTCAATCCGACATCCGAAAATGGAAAGAGTATGGCACAACTGCAAACCTACCAAGACATGGCCGTCCACCTAAACTGACAGGCTGGGCAAGCAGAGCATTAATCAGAGAAGCAACCAAGAGGCCCATGGTAACTCTGGAGGAGCTGCAGAAATCTACAGCTCAGGTGGGAGAATCTGTCCACAGGACAACTATTAGTTGTGCACTCCACAAATCTGACCTTTATGGAAGAGCGGCAAGAAGAAACCCATTGTTGAAAGAAAGCCATAAGAATCCTGTTGCAGTTTGCAAGAAGCCATCTGGGGGACACAGCTAACATGGAAAAAGGTGCTCTAGTCAGATGAGACCAAAATGTAATTTTTTGGCATAAAAGCAAAACGCTATATGTGGCGGAAAACTAACACTGCACATCACCCTGAACTCAACATGCAGAGATCCACAGCTCAGGTGTTCAAGCGGACAATAGAGTGTCCACTGGTGAAGTAAGAAGTAAGCCTTGACTCAGAACAATGAGTTTGGGGTGTTGACTTGGCTTCCAGATTCTCCAGATCATAATCCAATCGCGCATCTGTAGGATGTGCTGGGAAAAAAAAAGTCTTATCTATCAAGGCCCTACATCAAACCTTACAGGACTTTAAGGATCTGCTACTGATGACTTGGTCTCAGATACCACAGCATACCTTCAGAGGTCTAGTGGTGCTCATGCGTCTGCAGGTCAAGGTGTTTTCGGCAGCAAAAGGGGGGGCTTGTTCAATATTCGGTGAGTGATCATAATCTAACGGCTGGTCGGTGTACAGTTTTGTTAAATAGTTAATGCTGACTGAAAGGATTACTAGACATGCAGCATTTCCAGGATATATTTACAATATTTTATTTGCAAATATGTTCTTGATCTCTACTTGAGAGAGTCTGAAATATATAAATGGAATTAAATGCATAGGTGAGATGAATATCCTATAATACTGGTTTGACTTATATAGTAATAGTACAGTATTTCATTAGAATTAGCCATTAATACCATCAGGAGGTTGGAATATGAATTAAAGTCATATCATGCATATTAATAGCCTTTGACGGGTCTTACATGATCACATTTTCCCGCACACTTTTCTTCAGCATTCCTTCTTCTTTTTTTTTTTAACACCTGTGATTTCTAGTACAGCTTGACATTTTAATACAGAACTTGTACTTCATTTTTATGTGTTTTTATGCACTTTTCTCAAGGATACGCTGGATTGGAAAAGCAATAAAAAAATCAATTTCATAATGCGTCATGTTGCTTTCCACATATGTGATTGTGACAGCCTAACATCATATATTCCAGAACTTGCTAACCATTGTATAGGGTTCTTTCAATTCAGAGATCTCACACTTGAAGACAAGAAAGGAAACTCATGTCATTCAATGCCTTGGCAATAAAATTAGATTTCTGCTGCAGGAATGGTAACATTCCTAACTTAAAGACAGCTGCGCTGCGGAAGGAACATGCTGGCAAATAGGTATAAAGCCAAATAAGAATTTCATAATAAGAATGCGAGAAAGAAAAATATATATTTTTATGCAATAAAAACAATCTCATATCATGAGAATATACAGTTCCCAAAATTAAAGTTTATGTAAACTCAGATTACATTAACAAGTTAATATAAGTCTCCCTTTTGCCGTCAAAACAGCCCTGACCTGTAGAAGCATGGACTCCACTAGACCTCTGAAGGTATGCTGTGGTAAGCCGTCCACCAAGTCGTCCAAAGCAGATCTTTTAGGCTGTTTTTACACTGGGACATGGGCAGCGTTGGCGGTAAAGCGCTGCTATTTTTAGCGGCGCTTTACTGTAGTTTTTGCGGAGGTATTCGGCCGCTAACGGGGTGGTTTTAACCCCCGCTAGCAGCCGAAAAAGGGTTAAAACCACCCGCAATGCGCCGCTGCAGCGGCGCTTTGCTGGCGGTTCGTCCGCGCTGCCCATTCATTTTAATGGGCAGAAGTAGTGGAGGAGCGGTGTATACACTGCTCCTTCACCGCTCGAAAGATGCTTTTCGCAGGAGTTATTTTAACGTCCTGCCAGCGCATCATCTCAGTGTGAAAGCACTCGGGCTTTCACACTGAGACTGCAGGGGAGCCGTTTTTCAGGTGCTTTGCAGGCGCTATTTTTAGCCCAAAAGCACCTGAAAAAACTCCTCAGTGTGAAAAGTTTCTTAATTCCTATAAATTGCAAGGTGCAGCCTCCATGGATCACATGTATTTTTTTCTAGCACATCCCAAAGATCCTTAATTTGATAGAGATCTGGAGATTTTAGAGGCCAAGTCAACACCTCAAACTCCTTGTTGTAATCCTTAAACCTTTCTTGAACCATTTTTCCAGTATGGCTCGGCACATTATCCTGCTGATAGAGGCCACTGCCAGCAGGGAATATTTTTTATTAATGCAGGGGTGTACTTGGGTCACATATATTCTAAGGAAATGTGTTGGGATGTTTCTAGAGTGACCTGAAAGCATTCTGAATGTACAACGCCGAAAAGTTATCCCAGCTTTCTCCTAACAGCCCTATACATACAGTGAAAGTATTCATACCCCTTGACATTTTCCACATTTTGTCATGTTACAACCAAAAACGTAAATGTATTTTATTGGGATTTTATGTGATAGACCAACACAAAGTGGCACATAATTGTGAAGTGGAAGGAAAATGATGAATGGTTTTCATTTTTTTTTTTTACAAATATATATCTGAGAAATGTGGCATGCATTTGTATTCTGCCCCCTTTACTCTGATACCCCTAACTAAAATCTAGTGGAGCCAATTGCCTTCAGAAGTCACCTAATTAGTAAATAGAGAAAGAAAACCAACGATTGCAGGATTGTAAATGTTGACAGTCACCACATCCCTAATTATATGAAAAACTAGAAAAACCCCCTTTGGAGGTGGGACTTTAAAAGTGACTGACAACACACAGAGGTATATCAAAAAATATATATGAATTTAATCAACGAGTATAAAGACATAATTACAAAGACAGTTTCTTATTAAAATACATGAATTGAATACAGATCCACAAAAAACTGTTTGTATTCAAAAAAGAAAGAAAGAACATGACATTTTATGGTCCGACCCGACAGCTGTTTCGGTTACCCTTCTTCGGGGGATTTGTAGACATAAAAAGTCGTAAATATTTCCAGAAGTAGTTCGATATTCCATGCGTAAATAGGGCACGTGTGTCGCTGTGTATATGGAGCGAGAGAAAAAACGCACCACAGAAAAAGGCTGGACTTTATAATTTATGCAATCTCTCAGATATGAGAGAGATTCTTTCTTGAATTGATAAGAGTTGTTGCTTTCTTCTTGTCTACTCGAAATGAAGGTTTACTGAAGCCTAGACTCTTTATTTAGAGTCCTTTTTAGCTCCATCGTCTGTCACCTTTTGGGGACCCTCGTATAAAAGTCTTTTTGGACCCCGCTCCAGCCTTTTTCTGTGGTGCGTTTTTTCTCTCGCTCCATATACACAGCGACACACGTGCCCTATTTACGCATGGAATATCAAACTACTTCTGGAAATATTTACAACTCCTGATTTTTATGTCTACAAATCCCCCGAAGAAGGGTAACCGAAACAGCTGTCGGGTCGGACCATAAAATGTCATGTTCTTTCTTTCTTTTTTGAATACAAACAGTTTTTGGTGAATCTGTATTCAATTCATGTATTTTAATAAGAAACTGTCTTTGTAATTATGTCTTTATACTCGTTGATTAAATTCATATATATTTTTTGATATACCTCTGTGTGTTATCAGTCACTTTTAAAGTCCCACCTCCAAAGGTTTTTTTTCTAGTTTTTCATAATTAGTAAATAGAGTCCACCTTTGTGTAAGTTCATCTCAGTATCAATACAGCTGTTCTGTGAAGCCATCAGAGGTTTGTTAGAGAACATTTTTGAACAAACATCATCACGAAGACCAAGGAACACACCAGACAGGTCAGGGATAAAGTTGTGGAAAAGTTTAAATCAGGGTTAGGTTATAAAAAAATATCCCAAGCTTTGAACATCTCACAGAGCACTGTTCAATCCATCATCCAAAATAGGAAAGAGTATGGCATAAGTGCAAACCTACCAAGACATGGCCGTCCACCTAAACTGACCAGCCGGGCAAGGAGAGCATTATTCAGAGAAGCAGCCAAGAGGCCCATGGTAACTCTGGAGGAGCTGCAGAGATCCACAGCTCAGGTGGGAGAATCTGTCCACAGGACAACTATTAAGCCCTGTACACACGATCAGATATCCTATGGATTCTAATTCGATGGTTTTGTCCATCGGAAATCCGATGAAGCTGACTTCCATCAGTCTTGCCTACACACCATCAGTCAAAAAACCGACCGTCCCAAACGCGGTGACGTAAAACACTCCGATGAGCCGAGAAAAAGGAAGTTCAATGCTTCTGAGCATGCGTCGACTTGATTCTGAGCATGCGTGGGTTTTTTATCCGATGGACTTGCCCGCAGACGATCGGAATTTTCTATCCGTTTTTTATCCATCGGATAATTTTAAAACATGTTTATTTTTTAAAACCAATGGAAAAAAGACCGATGGGTCCCATACACGATCGGTTTGTCTGATGAAAACAATCCATCAGACGGTTTTCATCAGTTAAACCGATCGTGTGTACGGGGCTTAAGTCGTGCGCTCCACAAATCTGGACTTTATGGAAAAGATTTAACAGGAACAGAGCTAAGGCTGTGAATCAGCTGGAGGTCCTCCCTGTCACAATTTTTCTCTTGGTGTCAGAAGAACTTATCAGAAGTGAGGTTGATAGCAGAGGAATGAAGCAGCAGACAGAAATTGCATGTTGTGCTCTTAATTGAGACAAGTACACACTATAGAGGAATATGCTTTGTTCATATTTAATGTCTGAGGTTTACAGCAAGCATTTCAATTTCTCAGTGCAGGGGGGGCACTGCAAGGATATTTTTTAGGTTTTTTTTTGTATCACAAATATTGGGTATGCAAAAACACTTGCAGGATTCTGTCACAATGGTCAAATAAAATATCAATGTTTGTAGATGACACAGATGAACTGTAGCCCAGCTCTTTTACTTTTGATGTTTCTGAATAGTTATTGTTAGAAGATATCTCATTAATTCACTCCCTACAGCACATTTTCCTTTGTTTTTCTTGTCTGTGGAGTCAAGGTCCATCTTATGAATCTTTGTTCTGTAAGGCCCCTTTCACACTGGGGCGTTTTTCATGCGGTTTAGCGCTAATAATAGCGCTGTTATACCGCATGAAAAAATCCTGCCCTGTGTCTTCAATGTGAAAGCCCGAAGGCTTTCACACTGAAGCGGTGCGCTAGCAGGACCGCTCCAAAAGTCCTGCTAGCCGCTTCTTTACAGCGGTAAAGGAGCGGTGTGTTCACCGCTCCTTTACCGCGGTCTCCCATTGAAATCAATGGGACAGCGCGGTAATACCGCCCGCAAACCCTTGTGTGTTTTTTTAAACATTTTTTTACGCTTTCTTCGTGAAATGGTAGGGGTACAATGTACCCCTTATCAATTCACATAGGGGGGGGCGGGATCTGGGGGTCCCCTTTGTTAAAGGGGTCTTCCAGATTCCGATAAGCCCCCCGCCCGCAGACCCCCACAACCACCGGGCAAGGGTTGTGGGGATGAGGCCCTTGTCCCCATCAACATGGGGACATCCTCCCCATGTTGAGGGCATGTGGCTTGGTACGGTTCAGGAGGGAGGCCGCTCTCTCGTCCCCCCCTTTTCCCCTGCGGCCGGCCAGGTTGCGTGCTCAGATAAGGGGTCTGGTATGGATTTTTAGGGGGACTCCACGCCATTTTTTTTTTAAATTTGGGGTGGAGTTCCCCTTAAAATCCATGCCAGATCTGAAGGGCCTGGAATGGATATTTGGGGGAACCCCACGTCAATTTTTTTTTTAATTTGCGGCGGGGTTCCCCTTAATATCCATTCCAGACCTGAAGGGCCTGGTAATTGAATTCTGGGGAACCCCCACGCTTTTTTTTTTTTTTATCAATGACTTTTGAATGTATTGCCGGGAGCCGACAATTCATTAATAGCCGCGAGTCAGTTTTAAATGCATTTTTTTCTTTCAAAAATGACATTTTTTGCAGGGACAGTTCTAAGCACGGGAAACATGCGCCACTTCACATGCATATCATACACACCCCCCAGGTACGAAATTTAAATGAATATTTCACTTTTATTTTTTCATTTTAAGCATTATAAAATCACTGCTCCCGAAAAAACGGCCGTTTTTAAAACTTATTTTTGCATTGATACATGTCCCCTGGGGCAGGACCCGGGTCCCCAAACACTTTTTAGGACAATAACTTGCATATAAGCCTTTATAATTAACACTTTAGATTTCTCCCATAGATTTTTCGAATTTGCCGCGAACACCCCAACTTTTTCGCTGTTCGGCGAACGGGCGAACAGGCAATGTTCGAGTCGAACATGAGTTCGACTCGAACTCGAAGCTCATCCCTATTCAGCATACACATGAACTTAAACTGTGTGACATATAGGTTATTTTATGTATTTTGTATATTATACATGTATAAGGTTGTTAGGAGAGAGCTGGAATAACTTTTTGGCTGTGTACATTCAGAATATTTTCAGGTCACTCTAGGAACACTTTTTCTTAGGATACTATATATGTATACAGTGTTAAGCCACGTCACACATTTTTAAGCTGTAGTAATTGGATTTGGGAGTGGAAAAAAGAGAGCAGAGAAACGCTGCTAAATGCGCATTAACGCCAATGCAAAAAGCTTCTAAAAGAGCGTTTTTACAGACACTTTTTGTATCGGTACTGGTTTGCAGCTCATTTTTTTCAAGGCCCTGTGTGCATGAGGTATAAAGGAGTAGTAGTGGTAAAAAAAAGCAATGGCTAGACAACATTATAAAAAGCAGAGACATCACCCTACCGACAATGGGCCATATAGTCAAAGCTATGGTATTCACAGTAGTAACCTATGGCTGCGAAAGTTGGACCATAAGGATGGCTGAGCGCCAAGGAACTGGTCTTTTGAACTATGGTGTTGGAGAAGACTCTAGAATGTCCCTCAGATGGCAAGAAGATCAAACCAGTCAATCTTGAAGGAAATCAACTCTAAATATTCACTGGAAGGCCAGATTTTGAAGCTGAAACTCAAATACTTTGGTCATCTAATGCAAAGAGACGACTCATTTGGAAAAGATCCTGATGCTGGGAAACATGGAAGGAAAAAGGAGAAGAGGACGACAGTAAACAAGATCGATATATAGCATCATCGAAACAATGAACATGAAAATAAGCAAGCTCTGGGGGGCAGTGGAGGACAGAAAAGTCTGGCTTGCTATGGTCCAATAAATCACAAAGTGTTGGACATGACTAAACAACTGAACAAAAACAAGTGGTAAAAAAAGCACTCGTGGGTTTAACTAAAATTTTTTTTGTAGATTTCTCCTTTAAGGGGATGTGACAGGGTGTGTGTCCTAGTCTTACATATTTTTGCTAATAGGTGTCCCTCGTTCCCATCCCAAAAAGTTGGGAGGTATGTTACAAGCTGTAGACACAGCCTTCATATACAGCTTCAACTTTTGCATTAAAAAAATCTTACAGGTTTTCTGAGCACAAAAAAAACAAACTGTTATTAGTCAGTGAAAGAATCAGCTGTCCCCCATCTCAAACTAGACCCAGGACAGTAAATTAGTGAATAGGTTTAGCTTTACGGCTCCAGAACTGGTATATGGCACAAGATTAAGGGAATGGCTGCTTCCATCAGAGCTTAATAAGACAGGTGTTTGGCTTTGTGACAGATTTCCATCAAGATGCATTAGGCATGCTGGTAATTGGCTGAAGATTTGTTTTCTTATTGTTTATGCCTATGGCAGTTTTTAGTGAAGAACTGCAAAAATGTTTCCATAGTTTCTAATGGCAGAGCTGTTTTAGATCTTGAAAAATATCAGATAGACACTTTGTCTGGGGAGATAAGATGGCTGTAAATATGCAAGTAACTGGTTTCCTAATCCAGAATGAGGGAGTGATTGGAGACTCTGGGGACGATTTACTAAAGGCAAAAAGACTGGGCACTTTGAAAAGAGCAGTTGCTCCAGATCTTAGAAAAAGAGCAGAAGCTCCGTTGACTTTCATCATCCAAGCACAAGCAAGCAAAGATGCTGTTTATTTTTTCCTTGTACGTGATTGGGTATTCTTTGCAAAGTGAAGCTTCACTTAATTTACAAAGCTCTGGAGCAACTGCACTTGCAGAATGCAAAGTGCACAGTCTATTTGCCTTTAGAAAATCAACTCCACTGTGTCCTCCCTGCCCTGATTTTTGTGAGTTAGTCCAGCTTGGGCAACAAAACTAGAATACTCAATCAAAGGAAGAAGGACCCCTGCTCCAGGTGTATAGAATAACCCAGTTGGAACCTAATGAGGAGTGCCAGCCCCGGCCCACCTCCACGGAATACTTGAAGAAAAAAGAACGTCTGCACATCCAAAGGTTCCAAATGCCTTTATTGAAATCACAGTGATGACACCAAGGACACCAGAAAACAGTCATGTAGATGCGTTTCACACATACATCTTGTGCTTAATCATTACCTAATGATTAAGCATAAGATGTATGTGTGAAACGCGTCTACCTGACTGTTTTCTGGTGTCCTTGGTGTCACCACAGTGATTTCAATAAAGGCATTTGGAATCTTTGGATGTGCAGCCGTTCTTTCTTTTCTTCAAAAAAAGAATGCACTGCCCAACATATTAAAAAAAAAAATGAAAATCAATTCTGACAGCTATACCCTTCCTATCTCCTGCACGCTGTCCCCCACAAATTCAACGGCTAGCCAATCTAAACTGCTCACCTTCTGGGTTGAATGATGCCCAGTACCTTTCAACCCTCCTCCTATGGACCCAAGGTCTCAAGATTACACCAATCCAACCAGAACCCCCAGGAGAATTTTGTCAAGTCCTTTTATGGTAACACCTTCTGCAGCATTTAGGATCCACCCACTGACAAAGGGTAAAGTGAGCCTATTACATCCCCAGGCCAGACGAAGATACATGGTAGCTCCATTGGAGATAATAGGCAAACGAGGCAGGGCCAGGGGTTGGTCTGAAGTTCTGGAGTTGGGGTTTAAGAGCCCATTCACGCAGAGACGACTTTGGATCCGACTTCAAGTCGCCCCTAGTCGCCTCAAGTCGCGCTGCATGAGAAAATCAATGTAAGTGAATGGAGCCGTCTTAATGCACACTCCTGCAGTCGCTCCGACATCAGAAAAGGTTCCTGTACTACTTCAATCCGACTTCTAGGAGACTTGTAGGCAACTTGTACCCATTGATTTCAATGGATGTCCCTCAGAAGTCAGATCACTGTCTTAACAGAAGCAACAATACAGGAAGAGAACATACATTTCTCAGGCAAACCCCTCCCTCCTCCCTCCCCCTCCCTCCCACAGAGCTGATTCTTGTTTCATTGGCCACTGAAAAGCCTCCTGTCCTGGAGGCAACTTGAAGTTGCCTTGTAAGTTGCCTGGAGTCGCGCTGTGATTCATACTCAAGTCATGTCCAAGTTGCCTCCCGAAGTCGCGCTGGAAGTCGTGTTGCCCCTGTGTGAATGGAGTCTTAGTCTTACATTTTAATGCAAACATTATGTAATGTAAACATTTATTGTATTTAATGTAAACTTACAATTTTTTTATGTCAAAGCAATTCAGGAATCTTTATGGAAGCATTACTGAATTAAGATGTACAACAATCAGAGTCTTCGTTCACTTTTTCACATTTCGATGGAGTTCCAAGGATAATGGTTATTTGTGACAGGCCTGTTTTCCATACGCAGACTATTTACGTTCCAGCTCCAAGGAAACCATTTTTTTTTTTAGAATTACATAGACACTAAAATTTGCCAGAAGATTTTCCAATTCCCCGCTGTCCCAAATAAACAAATAATTACCGTATTATGTTTTGGTTGGCATTGGGCTTTAAAGCTGAATTCTAGGCAAACAGCTATATATACAAAAATGAAATACATTAGGATCTGTTTTACCTGCCAAAGGATTTTAATTTCTGTTCACCCAGTCCTGAGATTTAAGCTCTGCCATGTAATACAGCCCTGCCAGGCAGGGCAGAAGACCTGATTTTTCTTTGCTGTAGTTTCGCCTTTAACACCGACCCCCCGCAGGACTGGTCATTAAAGCAGAAGACTGATTAGCTCATCTCTCTATCACTGCTCACTCCTCCTTTCTGGACTTCAGCAAAACTGATTGGCTCTTTGTGCCGCTTCCCTCTCCTCCAATCTGAGCTCTGCTGTACAGGGAAAGCAAAGAAACTGATACCAAGTCATCCTTCCTGAAGTTCAGTATTGAAAAGCAAGTAGCTTCAAACAAAATTGGAGCTGACCAGGGTGGATTTGATTTGTATCAAGACGATTTAAATCACAATTTAAATCACTAATAAAAAGACTTGATTTAAATTAACTTGATTTAAATCCTAATTTTTAAAGAGCAGCTGACATCTCTGTCCCACAGTGGCTCCTCCTCTGACCCGCTGTGGACTTACCGACAGCTCCATTCACTTTAATGGGACGGCTGGTGATGCGGCAGTGACACAACAAGGTGAGGGACGTGGCAGCAGCAAGTGAGTGGCTAACAGGCGCTGCCATGATGGATCTGAAATGACAGGTGCTCTTTAAATGTAAGCACTTATTCTTGCTGGTAGTTCGAATCTTTACTATTTGCAAACAAAATGAAGGTTTCCTATTTAGAATAATAAGCTGTCAGGTTAGTAAAACAGCGATATCAGAACCGTTTCAATCATACAGTTTGTAGTGCACATAGATTTGTAAAACAATGGGATAAAGGAATATTCCTGAACTTTGGTTTATCTCATGGTTACTGTGAAATTGTGTGAATGCATCAATGCAGTGCATGTTATCTCAGCTTGCAGAGCTTGGATTCATTGAATGAGTTTATGAAAAATTTTAATATTGCAGAATATACAGCCTCATGCTACATAACTTAGCTCCATTTCATGCTGAATAAATTAAATTATTTATGTATCCTACATAGAAAACTATCATTAGATAGATTTTTACTCCAAAAGCATTTTATTAAAACAAATTTGATAAAAAAAAAAAAATCTGATCTACATAAAAAAATCAGATCTAAATAATAAAAATGATTGGTCTACTGTGGAGGAGTATGGCTGATGTTTCAATAGGAAATAATAAGGCTGTTTCAAGATAATCTCTATTCTTTAGCAAATTAGCCCCAGTCATCTGGCTTTCAGACAATCCATTTTCAAACTTGCTCTATTGCTTGATGGTTTAATGAATAAGCTATTGTCTTACCAAGGAGAAAATGTGAAGGATGACGTTTTATGGGATGTAAGACAATCTAACATTAGGACAACAGGTCTAGTAAAGCCAAAGGCCGCAGTTAGCTTTTTTTTATATAAAACCTCTACTTGCATTATCTTTATAAAGCCTGCCTGATTGAAAAGAGTACTGTATATCACAGGTCAGGGCCAGCCCAAGACATTGTGCTGCCTGGGCCCAGGATCAAAATGCTGCCCCTCTCCTCCCTACCGCCCCCCCCCCAAAAAAATTAAATAATAATAATCACGCCCACCAAAAGGCCCCCACATTTATTATTTTATATTATGACAATAAAAAACAAAATTACATTTATTAGGAAGTCAGATTTCCACGTAATAGTGGTGGTGGGGTTCAGACAGAGGCAGCGGCGGTTGTGGTGGGGGGGAGGGGAGGTTAGACACAGGCAGGGGGGTTAGACACAGGCAGGGGTGGTAGAGGAGATTAGACACAGGCAGGGGGGGTAGGGGAGGTTAGGCACAGGTAGGGGTGGTAGAGGGGATTAGACACAAGCAGGGGTGGTAGGGGAGGTTAGACACAGGCAGGGGTGGTAGGGAGTTTAGATACTGACAGGGGTGGTAGGGGGTTTAGACACAGGCAGGGGTGGTAGGGGAGGTTAGGCACGGGCAGGGGTGGTAAGGGGTTAGACACAGGCAGAGGTGGTAGGGGAGGTTAGACACAGGCAGGGGTGGTAGGGAGGTTAGACACAGGCAGGGGTGGTAGGGAGGTTAGACACAGGCAGGGGTGGTAGGGAGGTTAGACACAGGCAGGGGTGGTAGGGGGATTAGACACAGGCAGAGGTGGTAGGGGAGGTTAGACACAGGCAGAGGTGGTAGGGGAGGTTAGACACAGGCAGAGGTGGTAGGGATGGTTACACACATGCAGGGGTGGTAGGGATGGTTAGACACAGGCAGGGGTGGTAGGGGAGGTTAGACACAGGCAGAGGTGGTAGGGATGGTTAGACACAGGCAGGGGTGGTAGGGGAGGTTAGACACAGGCAGGGGTGGTAGGGGGATTAGACACAGGCAGGGGTGGTAGGGGAATTAGACACAGGCAGGGGTGGTAGGGGGATTAGACACAGGCAGGGGTGGTAGGGGGGATTAGACACAGGCAGGGGTGGTAGGGGGGATTAGACACAGGCAGGGGTGGTAGGGGGATTAGACACAGGCAGGGGTGGTAGGGGGATTAGACACAGGCAGGGGTGGTAGGGGGATTAGACACAGGCAGGGGGACTAGACACAGGCAGGGGTGGTAGGGGGATTAGACACAGGCAGGGGTGGTAGGGGGGGATTAGACACAGGCAGGGGTGGTAGGGGGGGATTAGACACAGGCAGGGGTGGTAAGGGGGGTTAGACACAGGCAGGGGTGGTAGGGGGATTAGACACAGGCAGGGGTGGTAGGGGAATTAGACACAGGCAGGGGTGGTAGGGGGATTAGACACAGGCAGGGGTGGTAGGGGGGATTAGACACAGGCAGGGGTGGTAGGGGGGATTAGACACAGGCAGGGGTGGTAGGGGGATTAGACACAGGCAGGGGTGGTAGGGGGGATTAGACACAGGCAGGGGTGGTAGGGGGGATTAGACACAGGCAGGGGTGGTAGGGGGGATTAGACACAGGCAGGTGTGGTAGGGGGATTAGACACAGGCAGGGGTGGTAGGGGGATTAGACACAGGCAGGGGTGGTAGGGGGATTAGACACAGGCAGGGGGGTTAGACACAGGCAGGGGTGGTAGGGGGATTAGACACAGGCAGGGGTGGTAGGGGGGGATTAGACACAGGCAGGGGTGGTAGGGGGGTTAGACACAGGCAGGGGGGTTAGACACAGGCAGGGGTGGTAGGGGGATTAGACACAGGCAGGGGTGGTAGGGGAATTAGACACAGGCAGGGGTGGTAGGGGAATTAGACACAGGCAGGGGTGGTAGGGGGATTAGGCACAGGCAGGGGTGGTAGGGGGGATTAGACACAGGCAGGGGTGGTAGGGGGGATTAGACACAGGCAGGGGTGGTAGGGGGGATTAGACACAGGCAGGGGTGGTAGGGGGGATTAGACACAGGCAGGGGTGGTAGGGGGATTAGACACAGGCAGGGGTGGTAGGGGGATTAGACACAGGCAGGGGGGTTAGACACAGGCAGGGGTGGTAGGGGGATTAGACACAGGCAGGGGTGGTAGGGGGATTAGACACAGGCAGGGGTGGTAGGGGAATTAGACACAGGCAGGGGTGGTAGGGGGATTAGACACAGGCAGGGGTGGTAGGGGGATTAGACACAGGCAGGGGTGGTAGGGGGGATTAGACACAGGCAGGGGTGGTAGGGGGGATTAGACACAGGCAGGGGTGGTAGGGGGGATTAGACACAGGCAGGGGGGTTAGACACAGGCAGGGGTGGTAGGGGGATTAGACACAGGCAGGGGTGGTAGGGGGGATTAGACACAGGCAGGGGTGGTAGGGGGGGTTAGACACAGGCAGGGGGGTTAGACACAGGCAGGGGTGATAGGGGGATTAGACACAGGCAGGGGTGGTAGGGGGGGATTAGACACAGGCAGGGGTGGTAGGGGGGGATTAGACACAGGCAGGGGGATTAGACACAGGCAGGGGTGGTAGGGGGGGTTAGACACAGGCAGGGGGGTTAGACACAGGCAGGGGTGGTAGGGGGGGATTAGACACAGGCAGGGGTGGTAGGGGGGGATTAGACACAGGCAGGGGTGGTAGGGGGGGTTAGACACAGGCAGGGGTGGTAGGGGGATTAGACACAGGCAGGGGTGGTAGGGGGGGATTAGACACAGGCAGGGGTGGTAGGGGGGGATTAGACACAGGCAGGGGTGGTAGGGGGGTTAGACACAGGCAGGGGTGGTAGGGGGATTAGACACAGGCAGGGGTGGTAGGGGGGGTTAGACACAGGCAGGGGTGGTAGGGGAGGTTAGAAACAGGCAGGGGTGGTAGGGGGGATTAGACACAGGCAGGGGTGGTAGGGGGATTAGACACAGGCAGGGGTGGTAGGGGGGATTAGACACAGGCAGGGGTGGTAGGGGGGGTTAGACACAGGCAGGGGTGGTAGGGGGATTAGACACAGGCAGGGGTGGTAGGGGGGGTTAGACACAGGCAGGGGTGGTAGGGGAGGTTAGAAACAGGCAGGGGTGGTGGAGATAGGATTAGTGACACTTACTTTCTCTCAGTGTTCGCCGCGCCTATAGCGATCCCTCTTCCATCATGGGGTCTCTGCTCAGCCGAAAGCTCCTCCCCCTTTACGCTGTTGTTCGTCAGCTGACTTTCTCGTCAGCAGCATGGGGGGGGGGCCGTGGAGAGGATGGGCGGGCGGCCAGCTGTGTGGTTATGGCAGCGAATGGTCTGCCAATACTTCTAATAGCAGCGGCGCTGGGCCATCCACATAGTGGGATGAAGAGCGGAGCGGGTGGGCGTAGCGGAGCCCGATTGGGCGGGATTACTGTATTTATGGGCGTCAATGTGCCGCCCCTCAGAATCTGCCGCCTGGGACAATGGTCCCATCGGGTCCCATGGTAGGGCCGGCCCTGTCACAGGTATAGAAAACATCTTACAGCGACAGATTTGTCCTTCACATATTTCATGTAAACCTTTCACATATTAGTTTCAAAGCTTGTTTTTTAATCTTTTAATGAAAAGCCTTAAAGAAGCCCCCCTCATTCCCTGACTCCAACGTGTTTTCTTTTGTCCATTGGTTTCCATTGCATTTGTTGCTATTGTTTAAGTATATATTTTTATGTTTAAGATATATTCAATGACTTGCTAACACAGATATTTATTTATAATGCTACTATTATACATGCATTACTTGTATATATATTTTTTTCTGATATAAGCATTAAATTATTTAAATGGATTTTGCGTGGAAATCCAAGGTCCACTTATTTTGTAGAACTATCCCCCATTCCCATTAGGAAAGTAAGAAGAAAGGGAAAGTAAGGGAAAAAATAAATAAAATGCTTACACAAGATCTCATAAAGCTAATCTAAGCAAAGGTTATCTCATTCATTTATCTCATGGATCATAGGAAACTTGAGGAGCCCAAATCTTTTGCACAGTGCTGGAGGAGTTTCTCATAAGATTTGGGTTTCCTTGCATTTCCAGTTTGCTGTATGAAAAGTTTGCATGAACTATGTTTTTTTTTCTCCAAATTTGTAGTTGTATTATCTTTGCCTTAGCTCAAAGAGGAACTGTAATGGTTTTTGGACAATTTAATTTATTCAGTTTTTTTTATTTTATTTAAACTGCTGTTTTATATCTTCATTTGTACTATATGTATAAATCACTGTTTTACATATAAACATGTAATACATGACAAAGGATTCTCAGAGCATTATGGGTTAACCACAAAAACAGAGAAAGAGCTGGCTCTGTCTTGCTGTAACTTCAGACTAAGCCATTTGAAAAAGGTATGAGTTACTACTGATGAGTAATTGAATTCTATGTGCAAATTGCAGCTAACAACAAGCTTTTTGTAACAGCTTAGTACTCTATGACAGATATTTTAAAGGGAGATATTAAAAAAAAAATTTGGGATTTCAAAATAACAAACAGTCATACTCACCTAGGTGGATGCAGCATTGTACCAATGCTGCATCTGTCCCTCGCCGCCTCTAAGACTGAGAATTGAGCAATCAAAGACCACTGATCACTCAGTTTCCAGTCTTCAGTGAGTAGAGAGCAGGTCACTGTCAGTAAGCGGCTCTCTGCTCTGCCCCCTCCAGCACTTACTGGAGTGCCATGATGTGGAAAGGGCGGGAGCGGAGCCATGAGAGGCTGAGCTAGCTTCTGCTCAGGCATCTGAGTGGACCCTGACTTTAAAGTCATGATCCCTCCAGAGCCTGGACCAGCTGAGTGACATCAGCCTTTAGGCCCGCTGTCAGCTGAATCTGGGTCACAGGAGTGCGAAACTACGTGCATTCCTATGACCCACAGGAAAAGTATGGCCAAAAGGGCTTTGGCCCTACTTATCTACTTTTCTTTTAACCTCTTGGTGCCTGCACCTCCCGGCCGTTTAAGAGGTTTAGGACGATGGGAGGTGGGAGGGGGGTTTATGATCATGTGACCGCCGTGATTGGCTGTCACGGCGGTCACATGGTTGGAAAGCGACAAGTAGCGACCGGGAACTTTTCGTTAGACGACGGTAACTGTGCAGGGAGCGCACAGAGTGAACGCTCTTGGCACAGCTGTATTTACACCAATTTGTGCAAATGTGCACAGGCTGCATATTTGCATGAGGCCTGCACCAAGGGGTTAAAATACCTGCTGACTAAGGAAGTGTATGAAAGGTATTCATATGCAGTATTGTCCTGACCTCAACCCGATAGAGTTGGGAGCATGGAATTGTCTAAAATGTCTAGGTATGCTGAGGCCTTAGGAGTTCCCTTCACTGGAACTAAGGGGCCAAGCCCAACCCCTGAAAAATAACCCCACACCATAATCCCCCCTCCACCAAATGATTTGGACCAGTGCACAAAGCAAGGTCTATAAATACATGGATGAGCGAGTTTGGGGTGGAGGAACTTGACTGGGCTGCACAGAGTCCTGACCTCAACCCGATAGAACACCTTTGGGATGAATTGGAGCAGAGACTGCGAGCCAGGCCTTCTCCCCAACATTAGTGCCTGACCTCACAAATGCGCTTCTGTAAGAATGGTCAAACATTCCCATAGACACACGCCTAAACCTTGTGGACAGCCTTTCTAGAAGAGTTGAAGCTGTTATAGCTGCAAAGGGTGGGCCAACTCAATATTGAACCCTACGGACTCAGACTGGGATGTCATTAAAGTTAATGTGCAGGTAAAGGCAGGCGTCCCAATACTTTTGGTAATATAGTGTATATATATATATATATATATATATATATATATATATATATATATATATATATATATATGACCTTAAGCCCACTGAACACAGATGTTAGGTCTGCCTACTTGACCCTGCCCACATTTTTATTAAATCCTAGGCTCACTGATGGTTAAAAATTAATTAAGAGGTATGTGTCTTTCCATAGTACAAGTTTTCTTTAAAGTGAAGTTAAAATCTGGTTAACATAGGTCAACACATGTTAAGCAACTTCATTGCACTTAGCACAGCTTTGGCAAAAAAAAAAAAAAAACTGAATTAGAATGTACATGTAGATGCTTCACTGTCACCTTTGCAGCAATGCCATGTTTTATTCATTAGAATGCACAAATACTATAGTACAAAATGCAAGCCAGTATACTTAATTTTTTAAAGCAGCATAAAGTTCAGCCATAAAGTAGAAAATCCATTAACAGTTTAAGTAAATGATTTTTAACAGTTGTTAATGGTGTTCCCATTTTGTGACTATTTAGCATGCTTGAAACGTCGAGCTTCAAATAGCAAATATTCAGTGTTCTACCACATGCTGAGCAAATTACCCACAGCCTGACATGTGTACCACTGATTTTAATGCATAGATCTACATATTGCATTTAGTTTTAATAATATCAGAGGGAAAGCAACATTTTAACATGCTTTTTTGTAGATATATAATAGAAAGCTAAAGGAAACCAATTTTGGGAGAATAATGAGGCTGCCACTGCAGACCTTTCTTCTGAAAGTGCAAATTGCCTGGCTGTCATGTTGATTCTCTGACTTCAGTACTAGGGATGAGCCGAACACCCCCCGGTTCGGTTTGCACCAGAACCTGCGAACGGACCGAAAGTTTGCGCGAACTTTAGAACCCTATTAAATATAATGGACGCAAACTTTCGAAATCAAAAGTGCTAATTATAATGCCTAATGTGCAAGTTATTGTCCTAAAAAGGGTTTGGGGACCCGGATTCTGCCCCAGGGGACATGTATCAATGCAAAAAAAAGTTTTAAAAACGGCCGTTTTTTCGGGAGCAGTGATTTTAATGATGCATAAAGTAAAAAAAAAAAAAGTGAAATATTCCTTTAAATATCGTACCTGGGGGGTGTCTATAGTATGCCTGTGAAGTGGCACGTGTTTCCCGTGTTTAGAACTGTCCCTGCACAAAATGACATTTCTAAAGGAATTTAATGTAATGTCTGGTCCCGGCAATATGGATGAAAATCATTGAGAAAAATGGCATGGGTACCCCCCCAGCCCACTACCAGCCCTTTGGGTCTTGTATGGATATTAAGGTGGAACCCCGCACACAAATAAAAAAAAAGGCCCTATATACTCTGAACAGCCGTATACAGGCGGTGCATACAAGACAGGGACTGTAGGTTTGTTCTTATGTAGAATCTGTTTGTAATTTGGAACAGGTACATTTTTTAAGTGTAGCTCCAGGCAAAAAATCTATTTTTAAGCTTTTTGGAAAACATAGGGAAGGGTTATCACCCCTGTAACATTTGTATTGCTGTCTGTGCACCTGTTCAGAACAGTTCACCTCACTTTCCATCCTAATGACAAATGTTTTTTGAAAATTTGTTTTTTTTATTGAAACAAGAATTGGTGATAAAGCATCAGTGGAGAGGAGGCACCTTTTTCCCATATTAACTCTTACAGGAGAGAATTTCCCTTCCTAGGGGTAGATTTCCTCTCACTTCCTGTTGTATCCTTCCGTTTGCAAGTAGGAGTCGTTTGTAAGTTGGATGTTTGAAAGTAGGGGCCTGCCGTATATAGTCTGCTGAAATTTGGCCCTTAGGTGTTGGTGTTGCCACAACACTGTGAGCCCTCACAGTTACTCTTGTTGGGCGCTGGAACGCCCTGCTATGAATTATTAGATCAAGAATTGTAATTACATGCCATTGTTGAACAGTGGTAGGAAAAATTGGGCCTTTGGTGGTGGTGCTGGTGCCACAACACTGTAAGCCCTCACAGTTAGTCTTGGTGGGCGCATGAATGGGCCTAGCTGTGAATTATTAGATCAAGAATTGTAGTTACATGCCCCTGTTAAACAGGGGCATAAAAATTGGGCCTTAGGCACTGGTGCCACAACACTGCAACCCCTCACAGATACTGTAGTTGGAGCGCAGGAATGAGTCCTGCTGCAAAGTATTGAATCAAAAATTGTAATTACACAACCCTTTTAAACAGGGGCAGAAAAATTGGGCCTTAGCCACTGGTGGCGGTGCCCAGAAAAAAAATGTTCTTACAAGCTATCAGCATGATCATTGAGGAGGAAGAGGATAGTCACTCAGCATAACAGGATAGTCACTCTGCATCAGCATAGGCATTGAAGGGATTTCAAAGAAAATTATTCTGTTACATCAGCATCAGGTGCTTGGTAGCTGGTGGTGATCCAAGACTGATTCATTTTTATGAGTAGGTGTATTTAGGTGTATTGTGCATTCTGGACAATTCTTTCCCCATACACTGTGCAATCTGATTGGATGACATTTACATCCACTCATTTCTCTGAGCAATTCATTTCCCCATACACTGTGCAATCAGATTGGACAGTGTATGGGGAAAGAATTGTCCAGAATGCACAATACACAGACATGTGTTGAGAAGATGTTTTCATGGAAGTTTTGGCTCCACCAATGATTATAGACTATCACCATAAAATGCACAATTACAAGTCCAGTAAACATCTGCACAGTTGTTGATAGGAGGAAGATCTCTAGAATGATTATTGAGTTGTTTCAAAAAGAAGTGAATGAAAGGAATAAAAGTGGAAGCAATATTCTCCATGTGATAAGGAAAAGCTCAATAACATGATCAGCATTACAATGAGCACAAGCTCAATGTATAGGCAGTTGTGCACTCTGGAGAACGCAGATGCGCCCGTGTGCAACACACATATTTAACAAGCTAAAGTGTGTGCGCCCTGTCAGGTGAAAAAAAATGGTATAAAATGGTGTGGCTTTGTCAATGCACATGTGCAGTTGAGTAAGCTGAAAGAAGGGTGTAAAAAGGCTTGATTAGTTATAAGACAGATCTACATGTTCTAGACAGAATTTGTGCATTCAAACAATATTATATACATACTTTTTAGCCTGGTAACAGAAGATGGTAAACTAGTAAAGTTATCTACAGTATTCAGACAAAAATGTTGAAGATCACATTGGCTGCAATTGCTAATGGTAGGCGCGAAATATTGCGCAAGTGCGCAACAGCGCTTCCTATGTAAATATGGTTTGGTGCATATAAGTGCACCACAATTTTTGATAAATATTTTGAGTCCCGTTTTTTATGCAATTGCTCCAATTTCTCCACTGCACCACAGGCGCAGGTCTTTAGTAAATCACCCCCTAAGTGAAACACTGACTGCAGCTAGCACAATCACCTGCCTGCCTGTCACAGTATAGAGAATAACAGGAACGGATCTAGCTAAACTGAATACAGTGTATAAATATATATTTAAAATATTTATACAACACCAAGGATGCATATATATCCTCTACACACTGCAGCTAACTGACTCGCCTGCCTGCTCTATCTAACTCAATATAAATGACACTGTCTCTCTCTCTCTCTGTAAGCTCTCTCTTTAACCAACACCAACACCGCAACACACTACACAAGGCTGGCACGGAGGCGGCCTTATATAGGGTGGGGTGTGTATCAAACCCCCTGAGACATAATTGGCCAAAGCCACCCTGGCTTTGGCCAATTATGGCTCTTCGTTTTTTGCGCGCTGTGATTGGCCAAAGCATGCGGGTCATAGTGCATGCTTGGCCAATCATCAGCCAGAAATGCACTGCGTTGCCGCAGTGAATTATGGGCCGTGACGCGCCACTCGAATTTGGCGCGAACAGCCCATAATGTTCGCAATTCGGCAAACATCCGAACAGCCGATGTTCGAGTCGAATATGGGTTCGAGACGAACACGAAGCTCATCCCTATTCAGTACTTTTGGGTTTGTTTCATGGCACGCTAGTGCTTAATGAAGTTAGAACCGCCTAAGGACCTGTATCAAGAGGCTTTGGACTTGTGTTCTTGGCATTAGTATGAGATGCTTGTGAGATAATTCAGCTGACCTGTGATGATGACCTGCATTTTGGCTGCTTAACCACTTCAGCCCCGGAAGATTTGTCTGCTCAATGACCAGGCCATTTTTTGCCATACGGCACTGCGACGCTTTAATTGACACTTGTGCGATGTTGTACCCAATCAAAATTGATGTCCTTTTTTTCCACAAATAGAGCTTTCTTTTGGTGGTATTTGATCACCTCTGCGGTTTTTATTTTTTGCGCTATAAACAAAAAATAAGGGACAATTTTGAAAAAAACACAATATCTTTTACATTTTGCTATAATAAATATCCCAATTTAAAAATAAATAAATAATTTCCTCAGTTTAGGCCGATATATATTCTTCTACGTATTTTTGGTAAAAAAAAATGCAATAAGCGTATATTGAATGGTTTGCACAAATGTTATAGCGTCTACAAACTATGGGAAAGATTTATGGCATTTATATGGCGTTTTGATTATTATTTATTTTTTTACTAGTAATGGCGGTGATCTACAATTTTTTGTGGTATTGCGACATTGCGGCAGACAGGTCGGACACTTTTGACACATTTATGGGACCATTGACATTTACAGAGCGATCCGTGCTATAAATATCCCTTTCCCGCCGAGCGGACGCAGATATGCGTCCTCGGCTTTCGGGGGTTATACCGGGATGATGCCTGCAGCCGCAGGCATAATCCTGGTATAATTTTTTAGAGCCGGCGATTGGCTTTCCAGGGATAACAACCGATGCTGCTAATAGCCGCTCGGTTGTTATCCCGGAGGAGCGGGAGGGGACATCCCCCCTCCCGCCGCCTCCGCCGCTCTTACTGGGCCTCCTGTCTCACCGGGAGACCCGATCCACGATGCGCCACCTCCGGCGCCTAGAGAGAGACTGAAACAAAGCCGCGAACGGCTTGATTCAGTCTCTTCACTGTAACCACGGAAGCGACGTCATGACGTCACGTCCGGGTTACTCGGCTGCCAATGGCGCCAGATTTTAAAAAATACACAGTATTCAGAATCGCCGTTTTCAGCGATCTGAATACTTTGAAGTGCAAAGGAGGGATTGGAGGTCTTTTAGACCCCCCGATCCCTCCATAAAGAGTACCTGTCACCACTTATTACTGTCACAAGGGATGTTTACATTCCTTGTGACAGCAATAAAAGTGATCACATTTTTTTTTTAAAACACTATTTTTTATTATAAAAATAAATAAAATAAATAAGAAAAAATAAATACAAATTTGAAAGCGCCCGATGTCCCCGCGAGCTCGCGCAGCAAAAAAAAGCATACCGGGAGGTGCTTTTACTAGGGGAAGGCATGGATCCATGTTCCTGCTTTGCAGGAACACAGGATCCATGCCATCCCTACTGACAGAACGTTTACATAGGCAGATCACCGCTCTGCCTCTGTGCTGAATGATCGGCGGGTGCCGGCGGACATCGAGACTGCGGTACCCACAGATGAGCTCCCGCTGTGTATAATCACAGTAGGAGAGGCCACTGGCGGCATGCATGTGCCCCCCAGACCCGGAAGGGCAGAATCACATACTAGGTACGTGATCCTGCGCAGCAGAGCCACCTTGCCGTCATATATGTAAGTTATGCGGTTGGCAAGCAGTTAAGAGGTATTGCATTGCAATACATCACATGCAATAAAGGACCTGCTTGGGCATAAACAGGAAGAACACAGCCCCATGCACAGCCTAATAATAAAAATGGAACCCTTTCACATGTGGCATTTTGAGTGTTAATATGCATTACATTAAGGAAACCCATTGATTTAAAGTGAATCATTTGATTTGTCTTGCATGGGTAAAACTCATGTTGACTTTAAAGGAGCTTCAGTTGCTCCTCTGACTTATTTTCTTTGTTAGCTCCACTTACCTGTCATGCAGTGTTCTCTAAGATTGAGATACTCACCTGCCCAGCGGAACCAGTGTTGTCCTTCTGTCATCCACTGATCAGGTGTAGCAGCCCAGGTCCTATCTTGGTCCCCCTCAGTCATCGGAAGCTGGTCCCTCTTTCGAGTTCAGGCGGCCGATCTCAGATGACAACCTCAGCTCTAACCCCGGGAGGCTGAGGCAGCAGGGACATGTCCTTCTCACTTATGCAAGAATGGAGATGGGTGGGCAGGGCCAGGCATTATATTTAAAAATAATAAAGATCCAAAAATGTAAAAAAAATAAAAATAATATTGTGAAGGGAAGGGGATGTACACAGAGCCTTAGATGATCTGGGGGGGAGGGGGGGGGGGGGTGAAGGTCTGTTTGAAAGCTTGTTAAAAGTTTTAAGTAGTGTCCCCATTAAGAGTTCAATGCAATATTTGCAGATCTCTAACTTTATATACTATTTTGAAATCAGAAGAAATTTACAAAGCACTTTAGGAGTCATACTTACTTAAGCAGTATTTGCTTTCAATTGCATTGTGTCCATGTTTCATATTGCTGGGTGCTGCCATGTTGTTGAAGATGCAGCCTATGGAGAGTAGTCACCTTCCTTGGTGAGAGCTCATCCTGTCTCCAAAGGCTCACACATGTGTACAGGGCCGCCATCAGGGGGTACAGGCAGTACACCTGTAAGGGGCCCAGAGGTCCCCAGAGGCCCGGATGGCAACCCCCCTTTTTTTGTAAGGGGCCCAGAGGTCCCCAGAGGCCCGGAGGTCCCCAGGGCCCCGGATGGCAATACCCCCTTTTTTTTTTGTTCTTTTGTGGGTTTTTTTTGTTCGTCAGCACACAAAGCCCCCTCAACCACAACAATTTGCGGCGGGAGCAGCACCCCCCCCCCCCGATTCTCCTCTGCTCCAGGGGGCCCATGCCTGAAGCTGTGTAAGGGGCCCCAAAATTCCTGATGGCGGCCCTGCATGTGTATATTGACTCCTACAATCTTTGTGCAGCTTGAGATATGGCGATTCTATCATTAGCTGTACATCCCCAGGATCACTCAGACCAGATGTATGTGGGCAGAGGGAGAAGGAAGCAGCAGAGAGATAATAAACTATCTTACATTGATACTATCTCACGCTGAACTTTTGCTTCTGCTTCTCCCATGGCAGCAGTGTGTATATTTTCATCAGTCCTGCTTTTCTCTTCTCCCTCTCCTCTCAAAATCTATTTCATACTGGATCCTGCTTCTCCCTTCATCAAATCAGCAGCATTGTGTGTAATGTGCGTCATTTCCTACCGGTTGACATGAGGCTTGCTGATTGGCCTTCTTAATGGAAAAATATAATATTTCTGGTTAATTGTTTATTTTACATTTACTCTATATATTTTTAAATACATGTTTTCTATATGTTTTTAAAACAGGGTACACCTGTAGCACCGGTTTGACAGAGCATTAGGGATTTTCTACGGAAATAATAAATTTCCTTTCAGACTCTCTGTCTCTGGTTGAAATATATAGAGCTCACTGAAGTAAGGAACATAAGTGTGTGTGTGTCTGTGTGTGTGGGGGAGGGGGGTGTCACTGCTATGATTTAGCCACTTCTGTATGTAAATTACAGATTGAGCTTTTGAGATCTGTAAACATGCATCTTCTTTTTTTTTCCCCAAAGCAGACAAAGATAGCCTAAATAAAATGTGACAATAGTCTTGAGCTCCACCTGCAGGCTACATTTGAAAATACTTAAAGAGTAACTCCACTTTTGCTGACAAAAAAAACATCCCCCTCTGGGTGATCTGTGTACATTACAAGGATTTAAAAAAAACTTTGTTGCAGATTCCTACCTTGTGTTATTCTGAAGAAATCCCTGTGTGTTTGTCTGCGTCCATGTGGGAAAGTGTATCTAATGGGAGTGGTTTCATAATTATCAACCAGCTTCAGCTCCTGCAGGTCACTAATGAGGAAAGCTGCTGGGCCTGCATCCCTTTAGACATGATTTCCTATTGGGAGTATCTCACCAAAAATCTAATTTTTGTTTGCAGGGGATGCCTGAAATCTTATTTGTATTAAGTGCAGACTTCTGGGAAAGTCAATGAGCCAATCACACAAGCAGGAATTTATGTTTCTGGAGGGCTCCGTACCATTGCAGGGCGGAAGCGACGTCAAAACGTCACTTCCGCCCATAGCTCGTAAAGGGAATTTTTTTGTTTTTGATTTTTTTTATTATTTCATTTTTGTGTAAATATGAGATCTGAGGTCTTTTTGACCCCAGATCTCATATTTAGGAGGTGCTGTCATGCTTTTTTTTCTATTACAAGGGATGTTTACATTCCTTGTAATAGGAATAAAATTGACACAATTTTTTTTTTCAAAAGAACAGTGTAAAAAGACAAAAGTAAAATAAATAAGAAAGGAAATAAAAAAAATGTAACACTCCCCGTCCCGCCGAGCTTGCGTGCAGAAGCAAACGCATACGTGAGTAGACCCTGCATATGAAAACGACACATATGAGGTATCACCACGATCGTTAGAGCAAGAGCAATAATTCTAGCCACAGACCTCTGTAACTCAAAACGTGCAACCTGTAGAATTTTTTAAACGTCGCCTATAAAGATTTTTAAGGATAAAAGTTTGTCGCCATTCCACGAGTGGGCGCAATTTTGAAACGTGACATGTTGGGTATCAATTTACTCGGCGTAACATTATCTTTCACAATATAATAAAAAAATGGCCTAACTTTACTGCGCAAATACGGTGGGAGAGAAAGTATTGCAAGGACCGCCATTTTATTATCTAGGGTGTTAGAAAACAAAAAATATATATATAATGTTTGGGGGTTCTAAGTAATTTTCTCGGGGAAAAAAAATGATTTGAACTTGTAAACAACAAGTTTGAAAAATAGACTCAGTCCTTAAGTGGTGAAGATAAAAAACCTTCTGCCTTTAGAACCAATTTAAGCACAACACAACACAATGCCTAAATGTTGCCTTAGGTGGTAAAGTGCACCAGTCCTGCAGCAAGCTGTGTCTAGAAACTGTCTGGTTATGTTGTCCACTATGAGGCTGGGTTCACACTGGTACAACAAACGCTCCGACATTGGGAGCTCATGTCGCATGACGTATGAAAACCAATGTTTCCCTATGGAAGCCGTCTTAACTGGTCCGACACAAGTCGGTCCGACTTTGAAAATGCTCCCTGTACTACTTTGGTCCGAGTTTGATCATACTTCAGCCCATTGAATATCATTGAAGTCGGATCAAAGTAGGATCCTTGTCCTTACCATCCGACTTTTCACATCCGACATGGGGCTTACAGCAGCAGTAAGGCTGGGTTCACACTGGTGTGACAAACGCTCCAACATTGTACCCCATACTCATTCACATAGGGTGGGGGCCGGGATCTGGGGGCCCCCTTATTAAAGGGAGCTCCCGGATTCCGATAAGCCCCCTGCTCGCAGACCCCAACAACCAATGGCCAGGGTTGTCGGGAAGAGGCCCTTGTCCTTATCAACATGGGGACAGGGTGCTTTGGGGTGGGGGGGCCACAGGGCGCCCCCTGCCCCAAAGCACCCACCCCCATGTTGAGGGCATACGGCCTGGTACGGTTCAGGAGGGGGAGGGCGCTCGCTTGTCCCACCCCCTTTCCTGACCGGCCGGGCTGCATGCACGGATAAGGGTCTGGTATGGATTTTGGGGAGACCCCCACGCTGTTTTTTGGCATAGGGGGTTCCCCTCAATTTCCATACCAGACCGAAGGGTATGCTCTTGGAGGGGGAACCCATGCCGTTTTTTTATTTAAAATTTGGCGTGGAGTTCCCCCTCAAGATTCATACCAAACACAGTGCCTGTTATTGGCGGGGATCCAAGTCGGATGCCCGTTCATTGAAAGTCAGACGTATGTTGGCTTCATGTCGCAGGGCAAAGTCGGAACCAAAGTAGGACGGCTGTTGTGTCGCACCAGTGTGAACCCGGCCTAAGAGGAATTTGTTTTGATTGGTCAAAGGACAAGTCAGACTATCACAAAGTTGGATCAAAGTACTATCCTGTTCATTCAAGTCGGATGGATGTCGGACCAATGTACGACCGATGTAGGACTGATATCGCAGAGCAAAGTAGGATAAAAGTCGTATGACTGTCGTGCAGTATCAGTGTGAACTCAGCCTAACACAGCTTTAATGATAATTTTAGCAGAAAAGACTAACTGGTTCATACAAATGTATGCTAAGCACACACACCCATAATAAATTAAGCTCCCCATCTCTAATTTCGTAATAATTATTAATTAAAAACAGAACAAGCTTAAATGGTCTTTACAGAGTAAAAAATCTATTAGAGTGATTGAAACCAGCCTTTAAAAAGATGATTAATCAGACTTATCTAATAACACAACACAAACAGAACTTAGTGCATATGTTAGCTTGAATGCAAATCAAATATTAGCTTCTATCAGCCTAATGTAAATTAATCAAATGAAAGTAAATAGCTGGTCACTGTAGGCCAGATCATCGCATTTGTGTGGCTCATGAAGTGTTTGAATTGTCTTATTAACTATTCTTTAAAGTGTCTGTAATAATGTAAGCCCTGCTGTCCTTAAGAAAAACCGTGTCTGAGAAAAACCATCTGACTTTGCATTGCATAGGCATTGCATTTGATTGCATAGACTTTCCTGATGTAAAACCAGCGACTCAAAAAGTATTGAAGCCAGAGGGTCAGCATGATAGACAGACCACATCCTCAAAAGGAGAAGAGTGTTTCTTATTACACTAAATAGCTAGCTAACTTTTTCTTATGCCGTGTACACACAGCCGTTTTTCTCGTCGAGAAAAACAACATTTTTTCCTTTCGACGAGAAAAACGATCGTCTGTGGGCTTTTTGCTGTTTTTTTCGACGAGAAAAACGGCATTAAAAACGACGAGAAAAATTAGAACATGTTCTAATTTTTCTCGTAGTTTTTTTCGACATGTTTCCCGCGGCAGTTTTCCCATAGGGAAACACTGCCGCGGAGCCCACAGACGGTCGTTTTTCTCATCAAGAGAAAAAATGACGTGAAAAACGACCGTGTGTGGGAAACAAGCCGTTCCCTCATTTTTAATGTCATTATTCACGGCGGTTTTTTAACCGCCGTGAATAATGATCGTGTGTACGCGGCATTAGTGTGCAATTAGAGTGCCCTTATTGACCTCTGAGGAACTCTCACTAGATAGTGAGAGCTGAGTTGGTGGGTCCATGTGGCTTATCTCTGGGGCTCAGGCAGAAAGTCAAAGAAGCACTTTGTGCATCCAAGAGCAGAGGGGCAAAAAAAGATATTCCGACTATTATAGGGAATCGCGGTGCTCTGTTTGGGCAGGATTTTAAGTTTTAAGATTGCTTAAAGCATTTAAAGGCCTAAAAAACCTGCTAGCTTGGTTGGTACCTTCAAAGACAAGCGAGCCTAAAGCGTGGAATATCATCTCTTGACACTGACAAATTATTATCATAATATTAAAGAAGTCTGATATAAACCCCCCCCCCCAATTGTGTTATATACACTGGGGTGTCATTTAGACTGGATAACTGAGACAAATTTGTTAAAGCCCATTACCAGACAAATCAACCAGCATCCTCAATCCCTCCCATCCTACATGGTCATACCCATTAATACAAGCTTTAAAGCGGAGTTCCACCCAGAAATGGAACTTCCACTTTTCAGAACCCTCTCCGGTGTCACATTTGCCACCTTTCAGGGGGGAGGGGGGTGCAGATACCTCTCTAAGACAGGTATTTGCACCCACTTCCGGGCATAGACTTCTGTGGGAGTCACGCCACTTCCCGTCACCCCCGCTGTTTCCTGGGAAACACACTGGTCCCAGGAGAGAGTGGGGACCTGTGAGGGCGCGCCACGCTACTCGCGCATGCGCAGTAGGGAACCGGGCAGTGAAGCCGCAACGCTTCTCTTCCTGATTCCCTCACCGAGGATGGCGGCGGGGGCAGCCGAGAGACGAGCGATTGCTCGGCCTCGGCTGCCGACATTGCGGGGGCGCGCTGGACAGGTAAGTGTCCATTTTTTAAAAGTCAGCAGCTGCAGTATTTGTAGCTGCTGGCTTTTAAAAAAAAAAAAATTCGGGTGGACCTCCGTTTTAATAAAAAAAGAAACTGCACCTAACATCTTTTTTTTTTTTGTTACTTATGGGTGGACACTTCATACACATAGCACCTCGTCTCCCAGTGAAGAGCAATGATCCACCACTGCAGTCCTGGGTTGTCGCTGACCAGTTTTGTTACTGCCCCTCTTTGTGACATTGCTTGCTGCTAAAGTCTTCTGGACCCTGTGAGTACCCTGCTGATGGACAATTGCAAAATCAAACCATAGTAATAGAGAAAGGAGCACCAGACCAAAACTAGATAACTGCTATCAAGTTGTTACTCCATGTGGATAATGTAATATTGGTTCCCATATAGTTTTGTAAAGTCACTGTTTTTCTGAGTCCATTCAGGTTTTATCCTTTGTTGAGTTCTGATCAAAGGGGAATGGTGCTGCCCCCACAATATATTGTAAGTGTTTATATGACTTTTACCAAAAGTTAAAAGTATCTTAGACTCTTCATCCAGTTTTGATCTCGCTCTCCTTTCTCTTGGTCTATGATCTAAACTGTGGGTGTCCATCAAGGGAAACCTTGCTGTGTAAGAGCTGTCTCACCAGAGCTATTGAGCTTATTTGAAGTTTTCCTTTATCTGACTACACTTGCAAGTCTAAACATTCCCAGTGCCTCTTTGAGTATGTTGTTCTGGAGTCAATGGGAAGTGTCCATGTCACCATTAAGCAACATGGGCACCCGAAGATGGGAGACCCCACTTTGCAGTCCAAAAGAAAGGCGACTCGAGCTTTGGTACCTAACATAACTTTGGAATTAGTTGCATAAATCATGTTTTTAGGTGGATTAAAAACAAACAAAAAACTTCAGATTAGTTAAAGGGGGTGGGTGAGAGGTGGGGTTAGCAATGAGTACTCGCCATACTGTGAGTGAAGCAAAGGGGATTTCACATTTTGTTCTTGCCACCATGACCAGTTCTCAAGGCATTCTAGGACTTGAGTTTCTTTCTCTAAAACATGATGCTGAAGGAGCTGCACATAGGGAAAGGGATAGGGATTGCATAGGAGTAAAACGCTATGCTGAAGAAAGATTACATTGTCTTTAGGAGAAAAATCACTGTGTTCAAGGTGCTCCAAACAGGGAAGATAGAATTGTCTCGAAGTAAAGCTAATACAGACATGAACAATAAATGTATGCTACGTGTTTAGAAGGGTTTTCATATTTCATATTTAAAGTATATGTAAACGCAATCAGTAAAATGTCAAATATGTTTTAACATGTTAATGTAGTTTCAAAAGTACATTTTAATATTTAAAAATGTGCAGCATTTATTAAAATAATACCTGATAATCCTCAATAGAGCCTTTCAAGGGAGCCTTCAAGTAGCCATATCAATACATGTTATACAGACATGGTTTACTGTTGTCACCATCACTTGTAACCCATCCTGACAAATTGCATACAGCCATCACTAGTGCATAAAGAGGCAAAATATAAATGTATTTTAGATTAAAAGGAAGCACGACAATTGCTTAACTACTTGCTGCCCGCCCACCGTCAAATGACGGCGGAATATTGCGGCTCTCATTCTGGAATGACATCATATGACCATGCCCAGTTTAGCTGCGGGCACACCATGTTCCTGGGACACGGCGTGACCCAGATCTCGGCAAAGAGCTGCATCAGTGGCTGTTTGCCCATGTGATCGGCTTTGTCCAATCATAGCTGATCACATGTAAACAAGGAATGCCATTTATCGGCCCTCCTTGCCTCACACTGACAGAGTGTGAGGTGAGGAGAGCCAATGCGCGGGAAGATGTGAAAACATAATCAGGGCACTGATCATCAGTGCCCTGATTACAATGCAACCCCAGCAGTGCCCATTAGTAATGCCACTCTGTGCCCACCAGCGACACCAGTCTATGACCATCAGTGATACCAGTCTGTGCCCACCAGTTATGCCAATCAGTGCTGCATTATAGTGCCCATCAATGCCTGCTTATCAGTGCCGCCCATCAGTGCTGCCTTTCAGTGCCCATCAGTGCTTCATATAAGTGCCACCTATTAGTGCCCATCAGTGCTGCATATTAGTGCCTCCTCATCAGTGCCACCCCACCAGTGCCCTTCAGTACCACCTCATCAGTGCCCATAAGTTCAGCCTATCAGTGGCCATTAGTGCAGCCTCATCAGCACACATCAGTGAAGGAGAAATGTTTTGGCATTTTTTTTAATTTTAGCTAAAAAAAAAAAAAAACACCAGTGATTAAATTCCACAAAAAGAAGGCTCTACTTGTGTGAAGAAAATGATTAAAAATGAATTTCAGTACAGTGTAGCATGACCGCACAATTGTCATTCAAAATGCGACATCGATGAAAGCTGAAAAATGGCCTGGGCAGGAAGGGGGTGAAAGTGCCCAGTATTGAAGTACCGTATTTATCAGCGTATGACACGCGCCGGCGTATAACACGCACCCCAAGTTTAGGAGGGAATTTTAGGGAAAAAAACGTTTAGGAGGGAAGTTTAAGGAAAAAAAAACTTACATTTAAATGCAGCCTTACCAGTGTCCATTGCAGCCTTGTCAGTGCAGCCTTGCCAGCAGTGTCCATTGCAGCCTTGCCCCAGTGTCCATTGCAGCCTTTTCAGTGCAGCCTTGCCAGCAGTGTCCATTGCAGCCTTGCCCCAGTGTCCAGTGCAGCCTTGCCCCAGTGTCCAGTGCAGCCTTGCCCCAGTGCAGCCTTGCCCCAGTGTCCAGTGCAGCCTTGCCCCCAGTTTTCATTGCAGCCTTGCCTGAATTTCGAAATTGGCGCCGCCGAGATCGCCGCTGAGACTGGGCGGAGCGGGGCGAACGCCGCCAAGAACGCAGGGACTGGGCGGAGCCGAGATACACATAGCCGAGTGTACTCAGCTTTAGTCGACTCTTCTCGGCTCCGCTCACAGTCACGCCGAGTCCCGCCCCATGATGGAAATAACACAGGTCCAATGGCGGGACTGGGCGTGACTGTGAGCGGAGCCGAAAAAAGCAGAGTACACTCGGCTATGTGTATCTCGGCGGCGATCGCTGCGCTCCGCTCAGTCAGTGGAGATCACCGGGATCTGTGAGTATCGGCGTATAACATGCACCCACGATTTTCCCCTGATTTTAATGGGAAAAAAGTGCGTGTTATACGCCGATAAATACGGTAGGTAATACACAGTAGTTTTGTAAGTCATTTACATTTTTTTTTTTTTTTTTAATAGTGTGTCATCTTGGCATAATTTTATGTAGTGACACGTCTTAAAATGGTGTTCTTCTTTAAATTATATTGAGGATTTGATAAACAGATAAATATAAATTCTCAAAATAATTTAATAAAAAGTGTATTGGAGACATGTAAACTGAAGTAGGACAAAGTCAATAAACATTCAGTGAAAAGGAAAATTAAAGTACGTTGTAACACAAAATGTGGCCTGCGTACCATTTGTTACAAGTTGATGTCAATAATCCATCCTTTGTACTGTTATATATTTTTTCTGTTTAATCTCTAGTCTACTTTTTTTTTTTGTCACGTTATTTTCTGTGCTTCCTGAAAGCAATGACTTTACCATTCCTATAACTTTGCCCTTTGACACACTTGGGAAGCCACGGCCGTTGTGTGAGAAGCATGCCTCCAATAATCCTTTTTTTTTTTAAGAAAAAGATAAGAAATTGTTTACTAGTGTATGTGGATAGAATGGTTTCTGGTCTTTGTCTGTATATTTCTTAAAATAATGGAGAGTCAGTTTAAAGGTAAACTGGGTCTTTTTTTCCCCCCAGTTTCGAAAAATGTACTGCTTGCCTAATTAAACTCTATCTATGTCCTTTTTCCACCTGTCTCACTGTTGGTGGTGGATCTTGATAGATATGATGTAGGTCAGCACACCAGGCCAGACATTATCATACATTTAAAAAAGGTGCAGAGGTCCACATAGTTTAAAACCGCTAAAATAACATGTATTATAATTAAGACAGGTACTACAAAAGTATCATAAAAACAGCACACACAGACAGAGTGCCGCTCCTCCACCACTTAGCGGGTGTGATGACATCAGTGGTCAAGCTCCGCCCAATGCGTTTCACCATCAAGCAGTATTGTCAGAGGAACAGGAACTCTCTCTCTCTCTCTGCTGTTTTTATGATACTTCTGTAAGTACCTGTCTCATTTATAATAATAGTTATTTTCGTGGTTTTACACTATGTGGGCCTCTGTTCCTTATTAAATGTATGGTGATGTCTGGCCTGGTGTGCTGACCATTTGGAGTGGATTGGACCTGACAGTGGGTAGTGTGCTGCGGAACACAGCCAAACTTGTTTATAAGTGGCTTGTCTATATTACACCGTATTGATCTATTTTATATAAGGGATCAATACCATCTGGTAAGAGGCTCCTAAATCTTACGGTGAAGGGCACAAGGTGTTCATTCCAAGGTGTATTCATTTTCGCTGATGGACGGTTAGAGATTATTTTTTTTTTGGACGTTCCATGTATGGATTCTCTATTTGGTATATGAACTATATTAACTATAATCATTGAACTATTGAAAACTATTGATTGCAAACTTGTCTATGGTGTTATGTTAATTTTTATTGACACATTTTTGTGTATATGCAAAAGTTTTAAAGTGAAATTGTATTTAAAATAGCATAAAAGTCACCTCCATCAAGCAGCCCTCATTCATTATTATGTTCAGCTTCCTCAACAATTCTTTCTTCCTGCTGATACAAGGAATGAATGTACATGCGTCTGTCTTCTTTTACCTGACGCCCTGCTTTTATTAATGAGCCAATCCTTAAAAGTAAAAGAGTGATCTTTAAAGTAATTTAGCAAATATTATTATAATGATGTAAATAGTAATGTCTAAAAGGTAATAATACTATTGAAATATTTTAATGAGATGAATACAGTATTCTTTAAAACATATCTGAAAACACATTTGGCATGTTACTGGAGCTTTACCTATATTTATCTCTCTATCTCTCGTCAGGTAAAAGTCTGGGGACCATATGTTGTCTGTAGGCTTTAAGCCATTAATCTCCATCCCTCAGGTCAGCTGACCTTGATATTAATATTTTTCATGGACCAGCACCAGTTATATATTGCTATCATTAAATTTATATATACATATAAGAGCTGCATGATTAACCGTTAAAATAATCACAATCTCTATTCAACCCCCCTCACTATCCCAATCAGCCATTTCCGCAATTCTATGTAAACAGTGCAGACCTGAGCTGTAAAAAAAAAAAAACAGCAAATGTTTATCAACATTCCTTTAGCGCTGAGAGATAGAGAAGAGATACAAAGTAATATTACATTCCTTTTAGATCAAAAGGATGAACTTTTGTCTGTAAATGAGGTCAGTTTAACCACTTAAAGACCAAGCCTTTTTCTGACACTTGTTGCTTACAAGTTAAAATCAGTATTTTTTGCTAGAAAATTACTTAGAACCCCCAAACATTATATATTTTAGTAGCAGAGGCCCTAGAGAATAAAATGGCGGTCGCTGCAATATTTTATGTCAAACTGTTCTTGCGCAGAGGTCTTTCAAATGCAATTTTGCGGTGACCGCCGGCTGCGAGCGATCACGGGCACGAGAGGCAGAACAGGCACGTGTGTATGTAAACACACACATCCCTGTTCTGTGAGCTGAGGAAAGACAGATTGTGAGTTCCTAATAGCTAGGAACCACGATCTTTAATTTCCTCTAGGTCAGTCCCATCCCCCTACAGTTAGAACACACAATAGGGAACACAATTAACCCCTTAATCGCCCCCTAGTGTTAACCCCTTCCCTGCCAGTGACATTTATACAGTAATCAGTGCATTTTTATAGCACTGATCGCTGTATAAAAGACACTGGTCCCAAAAATGTATCAAAAGTGTCCGAGGTGTCCGCCATAATGTCGCAGTCTCAATAAAAATTGCAGATCGCCGCCATTACTAGTAAAACAAAAAATAATAATAAAAATGCTATAAATCTATCCCTTATTTTGTAGACGCTATAACTTTTGCGCAAACCAATCAATATACGCTTATTGCGATTTTTATTACCAAAAATATGTAGAAGAATACATATCAGCCTAAACTGAGAAAAAAAATTGTTTAAAAAAAAATTGGGGATATTTATTATAGCAAAAAGTACAAAATATCGTTTTTTTATAAAATTGTCGCTCTTTTTTTGGTTATAGCGCAAATACCACCAAAAGAAAGCTCTATTTGTGGGGAATTAAGGACGTCAATTTTGTTTGGGTACAGCGTCGCACGACAATTGTCAGTTAAAGCGGCGCAGTGTTGAATCGCAATAAATGGTTTGGTCATTGGGGAGCCAATTCTTCCGGGGCTGAAGTGGTTAAGCAAAAAAATCTTGATTTTCATTTTATCCAGAAGCTTGCAGCTCTAAAGCCCTGTACACACGATCGGATTTCCGATGGAATCAAATCCGATGGATTTTTCCATCGGAATTCCGATGAAGCTGAATCCATCAGTCTTGCCTACACACCATCAGACAAAATTCCGACTGTCCAAAACGCCGTGACGTACAACACGTACGACGGCACTATAAATGAGAAGTTCAAATCCAATGGCGCCACCCTTTGGGCTTCTTTGGCTGATTGTGTGTTACCGCGTGTTAGTAAAAGTTTGGTGTTAGCCGATTCGCGCTTTTCAGTCTCCATGCTTTTCAGTCCGTTACAGCATGATGAATGTGCTATCTCCATTACGAACGCTAGTTTTACCAGAACGAGCGCTCCCGTCTCCTAATTCAGTCTAAGCATGCGTGGGTTTTTTTTCCGATGGAGTTCCACACAGACGATCGGAATTTGCTATTGTTTTTTTTTTCCATCGGAAAATTTTAAAACATGTTCTATTTTTTTTCACCAATGGAAAAAAGTCTGATGGGGCACATACATGATCGGTTTGTCCGATGAAAAAATTCCGACAAGAAAACCGTGGATTTTTTCTGACGGAATGTTGGCTCAAACTTGTGTTGCATACACACGGTCACACAAATCTTGTCTGAAATTCCAACCATCAGAACGCGGTGACGTACAATACGTACGAAGACATGAGATCAATGAAGTTCAATAGGCAGTTCGGCTCTTCTGCTTGATTCTGAGCATGCGTGTTTTTTTGCGCGTCAGAATTGCATACAGACAAACTGAATTTCCGATAGGAACTTTTTCCGTCGGAAAAATAGAGAACATGCGCTTAATCTTTTGTTGGCGAAATTTCCGACAGCAAAAGTCCGATGAAGCATACACACGGTCAGAATTTCCGACCAACAGCTCACATCAGACTTTTCTTGTCGGAACTTCCGATCGTGTGTTCGGGGCATTAGCCTTTTACATTATGGCCAATAAGAGTACCCATTGGCTTTTAAACTCTACATTATTTTGTTAATCACTGCTTGAGTAGCAAGGAAATTAAATTCCAGTTAGATATAAAAATATGCCTCTTTTTTGTAAAATAGAAGACATTAAATACACGCTTAGAAACTTTTGTAGAAGGCAAAAAGTAGCTCTGGAGACTTGCTTTAGATGTTTGCAAACACTTGTTTATCTTCAATTTTAGTTCCACTTACATCTCAGTCATACATTCTTTTTTTAAGTGAAGCATATTTATTCATGTATTCATATTTTTTTTTTAAAATTTACATTCTGTAAATGCTTTCTTGATGGCCACAATTGTAAAAGAAGGCACACAATGCATATATCTCCACAATTGCAACTTGATTTTGATTGATTTATTTCACTTTGTTTCGATACATTTCAAGCCCCTTTTAGTTTTGCAACTGTTTTTGTTTAATAATGCTGACGGCATCCTGTATTATCTAAGATGTCAGTATGTCATTATCACAATTGTCATTCACAATAAGGTTTTGCAGATCATAGTGTGATAAAATGTACACGATTCAATTTGCAAAGCAGACAACCATTAATATTTTCATAAAGTACATTGTGTCATTGGGTCACAGTTTGAATTATGTACTTGGTAAATGTATCCTTGATCTTTTTTCATTAAATAAAACTACATTTAGCAAAGCATGGTCGTGTCCTAATCTGCCCCTGCTTGGTGTTGCCTAGCCTGCTTAAATTTTAAAAGAAGTTTGGATAATGACAAGCAGGCTAAATTAAATCTCAGTAAAGAATTTCATGGAACTACTATATAGATAAGTAGTATACCTATTAGAAATGTGCCCATCCAGGGGAGGTTGAAGGACTAAGGATAGAACAGTAAAAGTACACTTATCTTTTGAAATCTCCATGCAAAGTAAGGTATATACAGTATATGCACATGTCATCAATTTACAGTGCATTCAGAAAGTATTCCCAGCTCTTTACTTTTTCCACATTTTGTTATGTTACAGCCTTATTCCAAAATGGATTCAATTAATCATTTTCCTCAAAAATCTATGGAAAAATACCCCGTAATGACAACGTGAAAGAAGTTTGTTTGAAATCTTTGAAATTTATTAAAAATAAAAACCGAAAAAAAAAAATCACATGTGCATAAGTATTCACAGCCTTTGCCATGTCACTCAAAAGTGAGCTCAGGTGCATCCTGTTTCCATTGATCTTCCTTGAGATGTTTCTACAACTTGATTGTGGTAAATTCAGTTGATTGGACATGATTTGGAAAGGCACACACTTGTCTATATAAGGTCCCACAGTTAACACTGCATGTCAGAGCACAATCCAAGCCATAAAGTCCAAGGCATTGTCTCTAGACCTCTGAGACAGGATTGTGTTGAGGCTCAGACATGGGGAAGGGTACAGAAAATTTTCTACAGCATTGAATGTCCCAATGAGCACAGTGGCCTCCATCATCTGTAAATGGAAGAAGTTTGGAGACACCGGGACTCTTCCTAGAGTGGGTCACTTGGCCAAACTGAGTGATTGGGGAGAAAGTCCTTAGTCAGGGAGGTGACCAAGAACCCAATGGTCCCTCTGATAGAGCTCCGGCGTTTCTCTGTGGAGAGAGGAAAACCTTCCAGAAGAACAACCGTCTCTGCAGCACTCCACCAATCAGGTCTGTATGGCAGAGTGGCCAGACAGAAGCCACCCCTCAGTAAAAGGCATACAACAGCCTGCTTTAAGGTTGCCAAAAGGCACTTGAAGTACTCTCAGACCATGAGAAACAAATTTCTCTGGTCTGATGAAACAAAGATTGAACTCTTTGGCCTGAATGGCAAGCATCATGTCTGGAGAAAACCAGGCATCACTCATCACCTGGCCAATACTATGCCTACAGTGAAACATGGTGGTGGCAGCATCATGCAGTGGGGATGTTTTTTAGCAGCAGAAACTTGGAGACTAGTCAGGATCGAGGAAAAGATGAATGTAGCAATGTACAGAGACATCCTTGATGAAAACCTGCTCCAGAGAGCTCTGGACCTCAGACTGGGGTGAAAGTTCATCTTCCAACAGGACAACAACCCTAAGAACACAGCCAAGATAACAAAGGAGAGGCTACATGACAACTCTGTGAATATCCTTGAGTGGCCTAGCCAGAGCCCAGACTTGAACCCGATTGAACATCTCTGGAGAGATCTGAAAATGTCTGTGCACGCAGCTGATGGAGCTTGAGAGGTCCTGCAAAGAAGAATGGGGGAAACTGCCCAAAAATATAGGTGTGCCAAGCTTGTAGCATCATATTCAAAAAGACTTGAGCCTGTAATTGGTGTCAAAGGTGCTTCCACAAAATATTGCGCAAAGGCTGTGAATACGTATGTACATGTGATTTTTTTTCTCTCGCTTTTTCTTTTTATTAAATTTGCAAAGACTCCAAACAAACTTCTTTTGCATTTTTGGACATTGTTTGTAGAATTTTGAGGAAAATAATGAATTGAATCCATTTTGGAATGAGGCTGTAACATACCAAAATGTGAAAAAAGTGAAACACTGTGAATACTTTCCGGATGCACTGTATAAACAACCTTTTCCCACTCTTTTATTGTACTCTTCTCTCTTTTCTTTTCCTCTCCTCTCCTCCCCTCTCCCCTTCCCTTCCTTTCCCATCTCTTGTCTCTTTTGTTTTTTTCCCTTCTCTTTGCCTCTCCTTTCCTCTTCCACTTTGTAGGGAATCCTGTGTTACATAATGTCAACCTGCTTTACTGGTGTTACATTTAACAAAAGTAGAACAGGTTCTCTTCAGTCTTTGACATTAGATTACTATCCCACTGCATGGATAATTAAAGTGATTTTTAAAGTCACCTCTACTGGGTAAACTATCATGGTGAAGCTGCTCTCAGATTCACACTTCTCACATCCATTATAGGGGTTTTTGGGCCTCTTCACTTTAATCATGTAATTGTGTTGCATTAAAATATACTGTGGGTGGACAAACTGATGAGCATGCGTCTCTTCTCCAGGGGGGGCTATATCGGCTGTGTTTTCCATTCTCAATGGCTCTAAGGGGTTAGACTCGACTGGACTCTACGGTGCTTCTTTATTTGTATGCAATGTGCCCTTGTCCCAGTGGTTATATATATATATATATATATATATATACAGTGGGGCAAAAAAGTATTTAGTCAGCCACCAATTGTGCAAGTTCTCCCACTTAAAAAGATGAGAGAGGCCTGTAATTGTCATCATAGGTATACCTCAACTATGAGAGACAAAATGTGGACACAAATCCAGACAATCACATTGTCTGATTTGGAAAAATTTATTTGCAAATTATGGTGGAAAATAAGTATTTGGTCAATATCAAAAGATCATCTCAATACTTTGTTATATATCCTTTGTTGGTAATGGCAGAGGTCAAACGTTTTCTGTAAGTCTTCACAAGGTTGTCACACACTGTTGCTGGTATGTTGGCCTATTCCTCCATGCAGATCTCCTCTAGAGCAGTGATGTTTTGGGGCTGTCGCTGGGCAACATAGACTTTCAACTCCCTCCAAAGGTTTTCTATGGGGTTGAGATCTGGAGACTGGCTAGGCCACTCCAGGACCTTGAAATGCTTCTTACGAAGCCACTCCTTCGTTGCCCGGGCGGTGTGTTTGGGATCATTGTCATGCTGAAAGACCAAGCCACATTTCATCTTCAATGCCCTTGCTGATGGGAGGAGGTTTGCACTCAAAATCTCACGATACATGGCCCCATTCATTCTTTCATGTACACGGATCAGTCGTCCTGTTCCCTTTGCAGAAAAACAGCCCTAAAGCATGATGTTGCCACCCCCATGCTTTACAGTAGGTATGGTGTTCTTTGGTTTGCATTTCAGCATTCTCTCTCCTCCAAACGTTTCTACCAAACAGTTCTACTTTGGTTTCATCTGACCATATGACATTCTGCCAATCCTCTTCTGGATCATCCAAATGCTCTTTAGCAAACCTCAGACGGGCCCGGACATGTACTGGCTTAGGCAGGGAGACACGTCTGGCACTGCAGGATCTGAGTCCCTGGCGGTGTAGTGTGTTACTGATGGTAGCCTTTGTTACGTTGGTCCCAGCTCTCTGCAGGTTATTCACTAGGTCCCCCCGTGTGGTTCTGGGATCTTTGCTCACTGTTCTAGTGATCATTTTGACCCCACGGACGAGATCTTGCGTGGAGTCCCAGATCGAGGGAGATTATCAGTGGTCTTGTATGTCTTCCATTTTCTAATTATTGCTCCCACAGTTGATTTCTTCACACCAAGCTGCTTGCCTATTGCAGATTCAGTCTTCCCAGCCTGGTGCAGGTCTACAATTTTGTTTCTGGTTTCCTTCGACAGCTCTTTGGTCTTCACCATACTGGAGTTTGGAGTGTGACTGTTTGAGGTTGTGGACAGGTGTCTTTTATACTGATAACAAGTTCAAACAGGTGCCATTAATACAGGAAATGAGTGGAGGACAGAGGAGCCTCATAAAGAAGAAGATACAGGTCTGTGAGAGCCAGAAATCTTGCTTGTTTGTAGGTGACCAAATACTTATTTTCCACCATAATTTGCAAATAAATTCTTTCCAAATCAGACAATGTGATTGTCTAGATTTGTTTCCACATTTTGTCTCTTATAGTTGAGGTATACCTATGATGACAATTACAGGCCTCTCTTATCTTTTTAAGTGGGAGAACTTGCACAATTGGTGGCTGACTAAATACTTTTTTGCCCCACTGTATATATATATATATATATATATATATGAATCTGACTTTAATCCAAAATGTATAATAACCTTTGTGTCGGCCACCTGTCCAAATATATTTCCTTTTTTCTCCTTTCCATCCGATACCCCCCTCATCCACACCCTGTGGAATAAATTCAGCTACAGCATCTTCCATATGGAACATATGAGTTACTGGCTTTTCTGACTATCCTAAAAGTTTTGCTACACCATTGGATATGATCCTCTGAAATCCTATGCATAAGACTACTATCTTCCCATAAGATAGTGAGACCCATTTTTTCATTTTCCAACGATCCCTGAATGTGTCCTGACGAAGCTAAACAGCGAAACGTGTTTAGGGACTCATTTTCTATCATGTGTTTTATATATATGCTTTTTTAATTCTTCCAAATGTTCTTTATGTACCATGTGCTATTTTCATTAAATATTGTAATATTTTTGTATACCTTCCATTGTTCATTGTGCCTTTAAAGTCCGACCTGTGGGTTACAATTTTTGTACCCCCTCCCTTCCTTTCTCTGTATTTCTCAGATGATATATTTTAGGGTGTAGTGTTTTTTCATCCCAACATGGTGCACAGTGAGGCCGCCCATATCCAAATCTATTGGCTACTCCTCTGGTCATATTCTTTGTAAATGGTTTGATAACCTCCTTCCCTCAGTATTGCAAGCCAGCATATAAAAGTGGCAAGTTGCACACTGAAAACAAATAGAATAATATATATATATAAATAAAAAGCTGCATTGTAATCCTCTCTCAGTTTCATCTGTCAGATGCAATTTCTTTGTTACACGTTAACGAGGCTTTGGAGGTTGTGCCACTGTCGCTGGAAAACTCATTAGCTGGCATGTTTACACAGTAACACTTCAGGCAATTGGATTGATTCCTTCTCTTATTTTGCCCAAATATTAAACAAACCATCCATCACTCAACCAACTACAAACAAAGGACGGCTTAACTTTTACATCCTAATGATGGTGTCGGGAGATACAGATTTAAATGTGATTTTATTATAAAGTCTAATTTGAACATTTTGCTTCATGAATGAACGATCACTTTGAATTTTGTTTTGCAATATACTGTTGTTTGTTAAAGTACAACCTCCTAAGATCTTTTCATCAAATGTCTAGATATTTAAAGTTGTTTTTCCTACTTTTCCTATAGGTTTATCCAATTTAATCTTCAATCTCTTGATAGTTAATAACAAACTCCAGTCAGAAGTTCAAATTAAACATTGAGGTAAACAATAATAACAATGATAACCAGTAGGAGCTTGACCCACAGGAAGAAAAAAAGGAAAGTGGAATTAAAAAAGGAAACACATGTCTGTGATACTCCCTAACTCCAATACTCTGGCTTAGAACTTTTCACTTTCCCATCTCTCTCTGTAGAGCCCAACCTCGACACGTCCACTCTCATGAAAAATCATACAATACTTCTTGACTCTAGGAAATCCGACACTACCCGCTATATCCTTCTCATTCACCCCCGATTGATTTACCCCAAATACTCCCCCCCCCTTCTTTCCAAGGTATGATATAGATTTAAGTGGACAGTTTTCCTTGTTATTACATAGTCTTCTTTATGTTCTTACTAATTACCATTGGTTCAATGTGAAAATGTCTCTACATTAAGACGTTCTTCCAGATGTGACCTTTTTTTTTGCTGGATAACATACATGCCTTTTTGTTAGATACATCGACTGTAACAACATGAGTATTTACCTTATTGCTGTTATTTGATGATGTGTTATTCTTTGAACTCATGTCTTACCTTGAGTGTCTGTAACTGTTAAACCTCAATAAAACTCTTTAAAACAAAATTAAACATTGAGGTGTATAGAGGAAGCATAGTCTGCCTGCTAGGTAGTTCACTGATTCATGCAAGCATTGCTATACTTTACCATTCCACTCACACCCTTTGGTCTTTAGTCGTGTGATCCTGGAGCACACCTGCTTGTGATGCTGGGACACACTCCCTCTTGCATCTCACACAAAAAGCCTGATAAACAAAATTGGCATTAAAAATAAATTTCTCATCTCTCTGAAAGTAGAACATTGTGAACAAACTTGTAAGAGACAGCTGTCCCTAGTTTTTGGTATACAAGCTTTCACAGGTCAGTAGTCATTTGGAATGTTGTACTTATATTTGTTTGTCAACTTAAAAAACTTATATGTCATGGTCAGGGGTCAGACTTGGAGACCAGTAGCTATACCAGTAGAGAGGCATCCACCGACCAGCTGGATAAGTACACAAGCACGTCACCCTAGCAAATAAGGCAGGCCCACCTGAGGTGTGCGTTCTAAGCTCTAACTGGTATTCACCAGAGCTCCTGATGATGAAGATGGGTTTTGCTGCGTGTTAGTACCAGGATCGCCCCACTAGGAGGCGAGCAAGCCGGGGTCTAGTAGCAGATATAACAGGTAGGTATCAAGCAGAAGCATAGTTAGTACACAAGCCAAAGGTCAGTAACAAATGGTTGCAGGTTGGGATCAAACGGAAGCATAGTTGAGGAACAAGCCAAAGGTTGGTAACGAGTGGCTGTGGAGAAAAGGACAGCTGCAGGTATGCAGAGGAGCAAGCTATCGTTTGGAGAGAGCACAAAAATCTTTCAAACAGGACGTGCAGAGACATAGCCTAAATCGTGGGAGGAGCAAAGAGTTTAAAGTTCACCAGAAATGAAAAAAAGGCAAGATTATCCTAAATAATTAAACAGGGAGCTGTCCAGCATTTCAGGTGGCTCAGCAAGAAAAGCTACTGTTGGGCGGATCAGAGATCATGGTCCTGACAGTAGAATTCCAGATGTAACTAGATTTAGAATTCAACTCACATCTGTTTTTACATCTGTCCTAACAGCCATGACTCACCCCTGCTGTCAGCTGGGAATTCCCAGGAATTGTAGTGCAGCCGTAGCAGCATTTTCAGCTAACTAAAGGATTGTAAGTACTGAAAAAATACCTGATGAAATGCCAGGAATCCAGTTAGCTTCTAAATGGATTTAGTAAGCTAACAACACTACCACTGCTGCACTACAATCCCAAGCAGTGTTGTCAGCACTGCCTGAAGTCTCCCCTGATGTAGCACTCTTCCTTTTTTGCTATTGAAGATAAGGGGGAGAGGGAGTATTCTGTAGTCCACATAGGAGAACCCAGGCAGGGCTGTCAACACTGGGAAGGTTTCATTGCAACAGAGTCACTGTGTTGTCAGTTTGTTACAGCAAGTTATAGGTCACTTGATTTATGGCAGGATCAACAGGTACTTTGTACTTGCAGCATTTTTAAAGAGGCAAAGCATGGGGAAATGTGTATGTATTGCAGAGATGTACTGAATGTTTTTTGCCTAGACATATACTTTAAAAGCCCTAGTGCACTACAGAAGGTTTTCTGCTTTTTATAAAGATTAGCCATTGGACGGTTCCATCATTTGTCACCCTCCATAAAAGGAGCCATCAAAGCTCAAACTGTAGCCAAAACCTTTTTAATTTAGCTTTGTATAGACTTGGGATGAATAAGTATATTTGCCATTTTTTATTGCTGCCCTTGACCCTGTTTGGTAAATTTTACCTCATGTCCTGTCCCAGTGAGAGCAGGACAAGACATGAGGAAAGTGGTTGTTCCTTGGGAGAGGAAAAGTTCTGTAGTCCACATAGGAGATCCCAGACAAATCTGACAACACTGATGGGGGTTCGCTGCAACAGAGGCACTGTGTCAAGTACCTGGTTGGAGGCTGAAGTGCTGAGAGAGCTTCCCTTTCAGCTAAATGTAGGGCACCCTTAAAAGTGGTGACAGAGAGTGCTATGCCCAAAGAAGTAGGGGTTGCCAGCTGCGACAGGCTGGTTGATGAGATGTCTGCTAGCTGGCGGCATGATGAACAGGATGCATTGCTGGGCAGGGGTCCCTCAGATGAGACTTGGCAGATGAGAGAGCCAGGAGCAGGGTCAGGAGCCAGGCCAGTAGTCATACATGGAATATCAGCCAGTAAAGCAGCAAACAAGGTCAGGAGTAAGCCGGGGTCATACACTGGTAATCAGGCAGCAGCAGAGTCCATAAGAGCAAGCCAGAGGTCATACATGGGTCAGCAGACAGGAGCAGATTTAATAGAACAAGCCGAGGGTCAAAGCCAGAAATGGAGACAAGACAGGTCAAAGGCAAGCCAGTTCGGTAACAGGAAATCCAATAATTACAGGAACAGGAACTCAGGAACCCAAGGGGGAGCTGAAGATCATCCATGCTGCTGGCTTTAAATAGGCCACTGGGCCCCAAAATATGTCACGCATTGCGTGCGCCTTTGGCGCATGCGTGTACACTGTTGCACAGTAATCTTTGCTATAGTTTGTGTCCATGCGCGCATGGCTATTTGCATTGGCAAATTCCTATGTGACAATCTGCGATTCCGTTGGGCATTAGCAGATGTGCCAGTTCTTCTGCGAACCGTACTCTGACACACTGTGTTGTCAGCTTCTTACGGGACGTTAGCAGCTCAGTGGATTTCTGGCAGATCCAACATTTTCAAAGAGGCAACACATAAGGAAATGTGCATATTTTGTAGCAATGGACTGAGTATTGTTCTTTTGTTTGTTTGTTTTCTCCCAGATGAACACTTTGGGGTTGATTTCCTAAAGACAAATAAATTGGACACACAGTTGCACGCTGCACAGAGCTTAATAAATGAGGTAAAGCTTCACTTTACAAAGAATACCCAATCACATACAAGTAAATAAAAAAAACTGCATTTTTACTTGCACATGATCGGATGATGAAAGTCAGCAGAGCTCCTGCTCATTTACCAAGCTCTGGAGCAACTTCACTTTGAAAAGTACAATAAAATTGCCTTTAGTAAATCAACCCCATTATTTCTTCTTTAATAATCATGTAACATGGCACATGACACAAATGGAAGAGTCTGTAATTAAAGGTGACATTTTCACATGCGCCTAGGGCAGTGTGATATCTGAATACAGCTCTGCCTATAAGACAATATCACATGGTATTAGAAGGTTATTTTTATTCATCCTTGCTTTATCAGTAGCAGTGATTAAATATAAAATCCAATTCTTCTGCTCTAATGCCAGACTCCAGTTGCCATAGTTTGCCCGTCCTACATAGAGCAATTGGCTGACGACTGGCTGATTCACCGAACAAAATCTTCTCTTGTATGCCCAACTTTACAGCTGGCATCCATTATAAAGCTCAACATTTTTATTTTTGTTCATTGCTATGGATATGTATGCCTATTTTTACTGTGTCTTGTATATCATTTCATATTGCAGTAATCTCAAGGCTGCCTAGCTAGACTTGGCTAAAAACAATATGACAACAGCTGTATTTTACTAATCCCTCTTTGTGTCTTTTGTTCCACAGTTCATGAATGTATTTTTTTTCCAACCAAATGATATCTACATTTATCAAAAACCAGTGATATAAATGTATCTTTTCTGCTGAAGAGAAAAAAAATGAATGGGGGGGGGGGGGGGGGGTTGAAAAAGTGGAACACCTGGGCTAAATCTGTCTTTTTTTTACAGTTCAATAATTGGTGAATCTTCTGTACCTCGTTTATGCAATCTAAAACATTCTAAAACAGATGGGCATTACATGGCTGGGAGCACATCTATTGAACACATGCTATGGCGAAAACAAAGGAACATATTTTAATCTTTTTATCAAACACCTTGCAACATCTTGAGATTTGAAATTTCCATCTTACGGAAAGGGAATGCATAATGGGTTTTGATTCATCCGATTTCAACAAAAATTGAGTGTTATATTTGTAAGACAATGAAACCCACTTTATTTTAATATCTTTTCTTATTATCCTCCTCCTATCTTGTCAGTTACAATTTGTTAAGTAAACATTGTGAAAAGATGGTGATATACAGAACGGTTTTTGCATTATCGTAATACTTTTTGTTTATGTGTCAGTGGTTGACAGGAAAGGAGCCAAAGCAGCAGAATACTCCTCTAAGTTTGTTCTTGGTGAACCGTTGGGGGGGGGGGGCAGTGACAGCTGGAGTAAGAAGGAGGTAGAGAACATGGGGGGTGAAGATTGGATATCTCAAGGACAGAGTAGGTCGAATTGTGGTGAGAAGATCTTGATGGACATAGGAAGCTGAAGTTTTTTTTTGGAATGGGGGGTACATTCTAGGGATAAAGAGAAAATGCAAACAACAAGGGGATAAAGAGAAAATGCAGACAACAGGGGAACCAATCAGAGAGCTACTAATGCTATCCTTAAAACACTGCAATTTAGGAGTTCACTCAATTTACAGTAGTTTTGTGTACTCCATTGTAGCTAGGCTTGGCTTGTTAAAGTCAATGGAAGTGTAGTCTATACTGTTAAACACATTTTTTTTCTTCTGTCTATCTAATCACTAGTTGCGCTTAAAAAAGACATCTGACCTATTTTTTCAGCTCCCCAAGACAACAAGGTACATGTAGCACTCTGACCCATCTTTATATTTTGTCTCATTGCTATGACTGCAAGGTGGAAAAGGCTACCCTTCCCCCAAAATTTTCCAACCAAGCATCACTAGTTATGCATCACAAGTTATGCAAAGGAGGGGGTGTGTTAGTTCCTCTGTTCCACCTCTCTTTCTTTTTCTTGGTTTCCAGTAGGCAGGTAGGCCCTCGCCACACAGCATTTTTGGGTATTAGGACTCAGGCAGCTACCTGTATCTTAACAAACATTTACTTTGTGTGACCCACCTTGCAACCATGGATGCTAGGCTACAGGGGCTGCCTGCATTCTGTAAACTGAGACACTAGGCAGCAGGAACCACCTGGTCCTAAACACCAAGGACAATGAGCAGTAGGAGCCACCTGCATCTTAGCAACTATAGACACTAGGCTGCAGGGGACACCTACATCATAGCAACCAAGGAAGCTTGGAGACAGGAACCATTGTGTTCTAGCAATCACACATACTAAGCTGCAGGGGCTGCTTATGTCCTAGTAACAAATAAGAAGCCAGAAAGAGTAAAACAGAACTAAGTAAAATCCCTCTAGCTGACACATTACTTCCCCAGGCGTTCTCACTGAACAGGGGGGTGGCAACTGAGCTCAGCCTGAGCCTAGTTTTAGTACCGGACACAAATTGGGCTATTACCAGGGGAAGAGCAAATAAGTTGGAAAGCAAGCAATAAATAAGGCAGTCTCTTAACATTTTAATAGAGAAAATAAAAATAGTACAGGCATTTAGACATGAATGTATGGGCCTTTATTAAATTTTTTTGCTTACGAGAGTTCTTCTTTAATCTTTCAGAGCAGGTCAGAATATGATTGGTAACTGTGAGAATGACCTTGAGTTCACTGTTTTTTAATTTTTGGAAGGTTCTAATAATAGAAGAAGAATGTGCAGAACAGTGGTTGTGTATTCAGACATTTGATGTTGCTGTGCTAGGGCCCTGGGTTCAAAGACACTATTTTTGTAGAGTTGATATGATCTACCATTGTTTGTGTAACTTTGATTTTTTTTCCCAGAGTTAAAAAAAATGTTTGCAGTTGAAAAGGTTTCTTACAAAAATGTCCCTGGCATGTATTCTATGTTTTTGTACGTCTGTGGCAATTGTAAGCATCTGTTGCCAGGGACTGGTTTGATTATTACTCAGTGAAAGGTTGTGTTAAGACCCCCTTCACACTTATGCGTTCTGGTAATACATATTTTACTGTGTGTCACCACAAAGCATGGTAATGCATGGCACGTTTTTTTTTTTGTCTGTTACCATGTGTTGGCAACTTATTCTATTTGAACGAGTTACCTAAATTCAACTCAAGTACACACCACAACAGTAAAAATAGGTATAAAAGGTTATATGGACTCCTAACAAAGAAGAAATAGTGGATTGTATTGGGCCGAGTGATGTTACCACACGTGCTACAAGTGGCATGCTGGTGGATTCCACTGGCCCTGTTTGAAGGGACATAGAATCCCCTCCGTCTTGGTGCTATTTTGTAATCCATTTACAATGGCCCTATTGTGATGCCCATGGATGTGATATGTAGCATATATACATTATGTGTATAATGTGAGTGCATTATTAGTTGTTTTACATTTAATTTTTTTACATAAATCCACAAAATTACACTATATGAGGCCTTTTTCATTTTTTGCACCTTTGTGATGATTGTGAGCTGTTGGGGACATGGGGAGATTTTCTAGGGTACAGACCTTTGTCTCTTGCCTACAGTATTTGACCTGCCTTTGCCTGTTATGGTAGTAATATGAGTGCTGTTCTTTGGTGACGGTATGAAGGGGCCCTTTATGTTGACACATTGTAAATTTCAAGATATTTCACACCACTAGGGATAATTAATAACATACTTTTAGGAAACACTAGACAAAGGAAATGGAACTAAAACTCTTTATACAAATATAAAAAAGCAACAAGTATTATAGCTTGATACGGAAAACAATGCACTTATCAAATAACATCCTACAGAGATGCTATACTGTCTTCTGTTCATGGAATGTGAGCCTAAAATAATTAGAAGAGGATTATGGTATGATCATAGCAATCAACCAGAGTTTCAAGTAGAGGACTATAGCTGGTTATGCTCTAAACTTATAGTAATGTCAAATCAAAATATATATTGCAAGTCACCAAACATAAAACAATTGTCAGGTAACCTTTATTCATATAAAAAGCCTGTTGATTTCTAGAAGAGGCAGGAAATGTGAAATTCTCCTCTAAAAGGTGTGAAGAATAACAAAAACAATATATTTCTCCTCTCACTGGGTGTTTTAACGCCCAAATAGAAAGGTGGTTTTGCCTTCTGAAGCTGCAAGTGAACTTCACACTTAAAGGAATCAAAATGTCCACATTTTAAGAACAGACACAACCTATTTAACTTTTCAACAATCTGTAGGGGTGGATTTCATATTTAAAGCTACAGTTTTCAATCAAACATCTATACAATACTATAAAAGTAAAAATATACATACTATATACAGCAATGTCAGCAAAGCACAGCTTGGTTTCAACTAATCAACAAAGTGAATGCGAAGAATAACGTTGCCGGATAGGTATTCCCAATGTATATATAATTTAGTACAGAACTCTTTACAAGGTCACTTGGGGCTTTCCTGGGTATCTGGAATCCTGAGGGGATCTTAATTTAGGCTTAGTTTACACTTGCAGTTGGGAAGGGGTAAGGGGGAAGGCAGTCAAAGTAGGCAGTTAAGCTGTAGTCGTACTGCCCTCAAACCATCCCTTAAGCTGCAAAGGCATCTGAATGATGTTGTGGGCATGCCACATACAGTGGGGCAAATACAATGTTTGATCTCCTGCAGATTTTAGAAGTTTGCCCACTTACAAAGAAATGGAGGGTCTATATTTTTTTATCATAGGTATATTTTAAATGATAGAGACAGACTATCAACCATGGATTCGGACGCATGGATTCCAATGGGGTTTTTTATTTTTTTAGAAGCACGTGATTAGATCCAGAGGCTCTAAAAGGCTTCAAAAAAGGGTGGGCTCAGGGCACAAACCCACCCAGTTGTGTGACAATAGAAAATTAATATTCACTACTGTCTTCCTTATTCTCCTCCCGGCCAATCAGGAAGCGGGTCCTGAGACCCATCACCTGATTGGCCAAGAGGAGAAGCAATCCTATTGGCCACCGAGGAGGAGGAGGGAGGAGACACAGGGGAAGCTGTCGTGAAGCACCAGGAGGAGAAGATGCAGGGTGAAGCTGCCACCTGGAGGAAGCGCTGATGGGGCAACACAACCTAGATGGGGCAAGTGCGGGGCTGGTGACCGATGGACCGAGGGGGGGTGCCCGTGACCCGACCGACCACCAGCCGCCACTGATATAGGCAAAGAACACTTTCCTGCCACTCCTCTATTAATGCAAACTATGATAATTTATGTGGTAATGATTGGTTTATCCCCCCAAAAAATTATCTTTTTATCACTGCTTTTTTTTATTTTCAAAATAACAGAATAATTTAAAGCTTAGATAGGCTTATTGCAGTAAAACACTTTCGATAAAATAATTAAAATAATTAGTTAAATAATAAATTTTTATAGAAATCTTTGAATCAACCAAAAAAAAAGGAGAAATGAGAAGGAAAAGGGGGCAGAGGGGTTTGGTTCTAAAAAAAAGACCAGTCCCCCCAGAAAAGGGACAGTTGGGAGGTATGCTCGTTGAGTAAACTACTTTAGAGAGCAATATGCAGGATCCTCCTTGGATCTCATGCACTCATTGACTGGAGGTATGTGGGTTTGAGATGAGGGTGCCGTGTTTAATGTGGTGTTCATGTAAAATCTCTAATGACACAGAGGTGCAAACCGAGCTGTATAAGGAATAAAAATATTGATTTATTTTGCTTTCGTGAATTGATATGTATTTAAATACCAGTGACATGTTGCATGACGACTTGTCACTTACTCAGATAAAAGGTGTTGCATAGGTTCTAAAGGCTTATAAATTTAACATAAAAAGGAACCATTGAGGTTTGGCTAGTATAAATATACAAAAAAGATTGAAAATCAGACATGGAAAATTGGGTAAACATAGCAGAGAAATGTTAAGAAAAAGTGATACTGACAGTAATGGTAAAAGTCAAAAGATCTTCATGATAGAGTCTGGCGTTTCAGTTCAATATTTTTATTGAAGGTTTTCAACAAGAACAAAGACAGAATAAGTGTTTATTCACATTGATATGCTAAAGATTGTAGAATGACTAAACAATAACACGCTGCATTATGACAGGTTCAATATCCCTCAAAGTGATGGAATGACAATATAGTGATTTAGTAGAGATAATGTTTATTAATGTATCCTGGGACTTTCAAGATTTTTATATGTTGCTTTTGGTTAGCTCTGTTCTAGCTGTATGTAATTGTTAGTGAGTGTGACATAAATGATTCGCACCTGAGCAGATAAGGCAGATAAGGGCAAATAGTGTTGAACCCACCCTTACGGTACTTAAAGCGTAACGCCACTTTTGTTGAGAAAAAAACATTCCCCTCTGGGTGAACTATGTACATTGCAAGGATTATAATAACCTTTGTTGCAGATTCCTAACTTTTGTTATTCTGAGGAAATCCCTCTGTGTTTCTCTGTGCCTCTGTACTGACTGGGTCTAATGGGAGTGGTTTCATAATTAACTGTCAGGTGTGCAGCTGCAGAGCACTAATGAGGAAATCTGCTGGGCCGGCATCCCTTTAGATGTGTTCCTATTGAAAGTATTTCTCCAAAAATTACGTTTGTGTTGCAGGGGATGCCTGCAATCTGACTTGACTCTTAGTGCAGACTTCTGGGAAAATTGGTGAGCCAGTCACACAAGTAGGAAATCATGTTTCTGGGGATTGGTCAGTACACATTCTGTGTACAGAACAGCTCCAGATAGCCATATTGCAATGCATTCTCATAAAATTTCAGCGGCTGCAGATTGACAAGGAAAGGTGATTTTTAATAACATTCGATTACAATATAATTTTTGTCGCAATTTTATGTGCTTTGTTATTTTTCCTTTATTTGCAATTTTTATTTTGCGACGAAAATGGAGTTACCCTTTATGGTTGGTCAGTTAGGACAACTTTTGACTAAAAAGCCTACACAGAGCTTTTTTTCTTGCTCCTAAAGACTAAACAGAGTGAAGGACATGTGATTACAAGCTGCGGGAGAGGCAGGTATTTTTTAGTGTTACTAAACCCACAACAGTAAAATCAGTCTGTATATGCACTAAAGCATGCTGGTGATACTCACTGTGGAACTTAAGAGGTTAATCCTCTGCATTGTGTTAAAAGGCTATTTGATCCTGTCTTCTCTGATCCTCCCCCTTCTTTTACTGTCCCCAATCCATCTTCTAATAGTACAGAGCCTCGGGGGCAAGCTGCACATGCTCAGTTTGGTGTGTATTGCTAGAGAGTTTTTTTAGTTTCTTGGAAGGGTGCATGTGATCAGCACAGGGCCAATCAGCACTGTCCAGACAGAGGGTCAGGGTTCATGCAGCCTCATAGGACAGTCAGAGTAGACTGAAAACTCCTCCTACACGCTTTAACCAGGCACTGATAGAAGTCACAAGACTGTTATACTGGCATACCCCACTTTTAAGTACACAATGGGGTTTATTTACTAAAGCTGGAAAGTGCAAAATCAGGCTCACTTCTGCATAGAAACCAATGAGCTTCCAGGTTTTATTACCAGGCTTAATTGAACAAGCCGGGTTTAGAATCTCATTGGTTTCTATGCAGAAGTGAGCCTGATTTTGCGCTTTCCAGCTTTAGTAAATAAACCCCATTGTGTACTTAAAAGTTGGGTATGCCTGTATACTGCTGATGAGAAAAGGTATTTAGCAGTTTATATTTACTAAAATAATTGCATTTCCATGTTCTGTGTACTGTGGGAGACCAGATATAGTGAATGCAGGGTCCTGGGTTTAGTAACACTTTAAGTGTATGTTTAGCATTTTATATATTTTTTGTAGTTTTGGATAGAGTAGGGAAAGACTACTCTCATTTTATTTTGTGCCCTCTGTGTTCCGTTGGGGCGATTTCCCTTCACCTCATGTTCTGGAAACTCAACAGAAAATTTTAAGAAATGTCAAAACATTTGTCACTTGTATCCCCATTGGAAGAACTACAATTTTGGATTTCTTGTCACTTTCTGTCTTATTGATAACGGTCACCAAGGCAAACAGAGGGGGCAAAAACAACAATAAAAAAATCCAATCCATCCCTACTCTTTTAAAAAATAAAAAATTAAAACGCTTTGGCTATTTATACACTTCATTGCAAACCTGTTTTCTTTGTGCTTCATGGTGAAAGCTGATGTATGGCCAAAAACTGTTTGTATATTTGCACAATAAAAAATATATTACCTTCAATTATCTCTGTCACTGAAACTTGTAGTTCCAGCTGAAGCTTCAGAGCAGATGCCACCCTCCATTCATAAAAGGCTTTGGTTTATTTTCATAGACTGCAAAACATTCCATGAATGGAGGAGGCGTGGGTGAGCATCACAATATCTCCTCCTCCAATCACAGAATGCCTTATATTCACTAAAAATAATACAGGGCTTTTAATAAAAGGAAAAGGTGCAGAGCAAGCGCCTCTGTATGATATCTGTGGTACAGCCAGAACTACAAGTCTCAGCGCCAGATGTTCCCCACTGACAGTGCAGTCTGAATAAAAATAAAAGTTATAACAAGCTCTGCAGCAGTGGGCACACTTGATTGGATGTAACTTATTTTTACTGTGCAAATGTACAAAAATAAACAAATAATAGACCTTGCACTGGATATTATTTAGACTCCATTCACACAGGGGCAACACGACTTCCAGCGCGACTTTGGGAGGCAACTTGGACACGACATGAGTATGAATCACAGCGGGACTCCAGGCAACTTACAAGGCAACTTCAAGTCGCCTCAAAGACATGAGGCTTTTCAGTGGCCAATCAAACAATAATCAGCTCTGTGGAAGGGAGGGGTTTGCCTGGAAAACAATTTTTACTTCCTGGAAAGTTGCTTCAGTTAAGACAGGGGATCCGACTTGGAATCAATGGGTACAAGTCGCCTAGCAGTCGCCTAGAAGTCGGATTGAAGTAGTACAGGAACCTTTTCTGATGTCGGAGCGACTGCAGTAGTGTGCATTCAGACGGCTCCATTCACTTACATAGATTTTTTCATGTAGCGCGACTTGAGGCGACTTGGGGCGACTTGAAGTCAGATCCAAAGTCGTCCATGTGTGAATGGGCTCTAACACAGGATTGCTGCAACTAAATCCTGAATACTGGATCAAAAATGTACTGTACAAAAAATTGGGTGCTTTCCCTTTAAGTGAAATGCCCAAACATGCGCAAAGCTTTAAAATATGAATAATGTGCAAAATATCTAATTACTAATTAAACAAAAATGAATACAAATGTGTCTCCTGAATTCATATGCCCAATACTAATTCATAAATATACATACAAAGTCCACAATCAATATATTTTCTTATAGTGCTCCAAAAGGTGCTCAGTGCTCCAGATTATGATAAAGTGCTCCAGTGCATGTACAAAAATAGTTTTTGGCCATACTTGAGTTTTAAAGCATAGGTTTGCTTCAATTAAAGTGGAACACTCTCCCAATCAACTTTTTTTTTTTCAAAATTGTGTCTTTTTTTGTTTAACCACATCAGCCCCGGAGGATTTGGCTGCTAAATGACCGGGCCACGTTTTTGCACTGCGTCGCTTTAACTGACAATTGCGCGGTCGTGCGACGTGGCTTCCAAACTAAATTGACGTCCTTTTTTTCACACAAATAGAGCTTTCTTTTGGTGGTATTTGATCACCTCTGCGGTTTTTATTTTTTGCGCTATAAACAAAAATAGAGCGACAATTTTGAAAAAAAAGCAATATTTTTTGCTATAATAAATGTCCCCAAAAAATATATAAAAAAACAAATTTTTTCCTCAGTTTAGGCCGATACGTATTCTTCTACATATTTTTGGTAAAAAAAAATTGCAATAAGCGTTTATTGATTGGTTTGCACAAAAGTTATAGCGTCTACAAAATAGGGGGTCGTTTTATGGCATTTTTATTACTTTTTTTTTTTACTAGTAATGGCGGCGATCAGCGATTTTTATCGTGACTGCGACATTATGGTGGACACATCAGACACTTTTGATGCTATTTAGGGACTAATGTCATTTATACAGCAATCAGTGCTATAAAAATGCACTGATTACTGTGTAAATGTGACTGTCAGGGAAGGCGTTAACAACTAGGGGGCTAGGAAGGGGTTAAGTGTGTCCTAGGGAGTGCTTCTAACTGTGTGGGGGCTGGGCTACACGTGACACGACACTGATCACTGCTCCCAATGACAGGGAGCAGACGATCAGTGTCCTCTCACTAGGCAGAACAGGGAGATGCCTTGTTTACACTGGCATCCCCTCGTTCTGCAGCTCCGTGACACGATCGTGGGACACCGGCGAATATCCAGTCCATGGGTCCCGTGGGCATGGTCACGGAGCTCGCGGCAGGGGCACACGCGCCCACGCGGCAGAAAATTTAAAGGGATGTATATATACGGCCATTTGCCTGTCCGTGCCATTCTGCCGACGTAAAAATGCGTGCGGCGGTTGGTAAGTGGTTAAAGTGAAACTTCACTCTCCCAAACAACATTTATTTTTTTTTCAAAATTGTTGGTCTTCTTTTGTTTAAAGCGCAAAAAAAATAAAATAGCAGAGGTGATCAAATACCACCAAAAGAAAGCTCTATTTGTGGGAAAAAAAATACATATATTTTGTTTGGGTACAGCGTCGCATGACCGCACAATTGTCAGAGAAAATAGCGCAGTGCCGTATCACAAAAAATGGCCTGGCAAGTGGTTAACGGCCAATACACATTTTTCTGCTGCAATGCATTACCGCAATACAAGTTAATGGGCATTGTAGTGCCATTCATTTCGACTGGCATCTCAACACATTTCATACGTTGCAACACAACCCAATACAAGTTAACACACATTGCGGTACCATTGTGCGTGTTGCAGCACAACACAACATATGTGCCTATTTGAATAAAGCAGAAGAAAGAAGAACCTTTATCTCTAGAAGTGTTTTTAGGGCCAGTTCACAATTTCCGATAAATACGTTTACGTTGACATGAAACAAACAAGTGACACACTTCCCTCCACCTCTACCTGTGTTAAAGGAAATACAGAAAATATTGACACTGTTTAAATTAATTAATGAACATTTATTGTTACTAAGTGAATGCAGTTCATTAATGATGTCTCCTTATTTACATAACCTATGCATCTCATTTTCCCTATCTCCCCCTTGCTTCTAGTGCTAATCTTTCAATGCTATGTTAATCATTTTAGAATATCATCTCATGCAGATGGTGTTACTATTAACATGATGTTAAAGAAACATCCCCATCTGTTTTTATTTTTTTAATCAATCACAACAAATGCCTTCTCTCTTGATAAGGGTGTTTCAGGTTTAGGTATTCTTTTAACCTCGTGAGCTGGCTTAAATCTTACAACAAACTAATTGCAATCCAGGGACCTGCAAATGCTGAGTGTTCCAGACAGGAAGTTGTCGGCGCTCCTTGTGCTTATATATTCATGAATATTCATGAAAGATTGACAGATCTACTCTAAAAGCATTTTAATATGAGTGGATGACTAGAAGGTTTTAGCACAAAATGGCTTTGTTATTTTTTACCTGTCATCTTGCCATGCCATGAAGAGAAGAGGCTACTTTGTGGAAGCTGGATAAGCGAAAACCAATGTGGCGCGTTGTCTACAGACTGACCATGGCTATCACATTTATACATTGCAATCTATTGTTCTGAAGAAGTTTTGCACTTTGTGTGTAAATACTGGCTGAAAAAATATTTACAAAAACTGCGTACATTGTGGTGAGGCATGATGCCAAAAATACAAAAATGACTAAAAAACGGTACACAGTGAGGCATGATGCCAAACATAGTAAAATAGTTTGTATATTTACTTACACTTTTAGGGGTGTGACTATAATGCTGCTGTTCATGCACCAAAACTGCATGTAATGCCTTGTACACACGATCGGAATTTCGGATGGAAAAAGTCCGACGGACTTTTTCCATCGGATATTCCGACCATGTGTATGCCCCATCAGACTTTTTCCATTGGAAATTCCGAGGAATTCCGTCAGAGTTTAGATAGAGAACATGTTTTCTTTTACTCCAATGGAATTCCGTCAGAATTCCGATGAGATTTTGGCCGGGCAAAAGTCTGACCGTGTGTACGGGGAATTAGTGTCTATGCACACACTGCTTCTACAGGCGTTTGACGTGTTATCCCATGTGTCCATGCACATTAGGACATATAGAGGCAAATTTTAATCATTTAACCACTTACCGCACCGCCATATAGCAGAATGACGGTTGCAAAATGGTTAAGTTATCCTGACTGGATGTCATATGGTGTCCAGCAGGATAAGCCGCTAGCATGCGCCCGTGGGGGCGCGCAGCACATCGATCGGTGGTGTGGTGTGTCAGTCTGACACACCACATCTCCAATCTTGGTAAAGAGCCTCTGACTGTGTCAAATCACAGCTCATTACATGGTAACCTGGAAGTGCCGTTTATCGTTTTTTCCTCTACTCGCGCTGACAGATGTGAGTAGAGGAAAGTTGATCGGCTGCTCTCCTGACAGAGGAGGTCTACGCTTATAATCAGCGCATTGATTATCAGTGCAGACCCATTGAGGATGCCCACTGGAGACCACCAGGTATACCCACTAGAGGTCACCAGGGATGCGAATCAGTGTCAATCAGTGCCCATTTGGGATGGCACTCCGTGCCCATCAATGATGCCTGCCAGTGCCTCCTGATCAGTGCTGCCTATTAGTGCCATCAGTGCCACCCAAATGTGCCCATCAGTGCCTATCAGTGCTGCCTATAGGTGCCCACCAGTGCCACCCATCAGTGCCACCCATATGTGCCCATCAGTGCCACCCATATGTGCCCATCAGTGCCGCCTATAAGTGCCTATCAGTGCAACCTATCAGTGCCCATCAGTGCTGCTTATCAGTGCTGCCTATCAGTGCCCATCAGTGCTGCATATATGTGCCTCATCATCAGTGCCCATCAGTGCCACCAATCAATACTGCCTCATCAGTGCCTTCAGTGCAGCCTCATCAGTGCTCATCAGTGAAGGATAAAACGTACTTATTTACAATGTTTCGTAACAGAGACAAAGAAAAACGTAAAAAAAAAAAAAAACGGTCTTTTTTTTATTTGGAGCGCAAAAAATTAAAACCCCAGTGGTGATCAAATACCACCAAATGAAAGCTCTATTTGTAGGGGAAAAAAATATAAAAAATGTGTTTTGTTACAGTGTTGCATGACCACGCAATTGTCATTCAAAATGCGACAACGCTGAAAACTGAAAATTGGTCTGTTCAGGAATGGGGTGAAAGTGCCCTGTATTGAAGTGGTTAAAAACCTTCTGGATTGCGTTTTTGAGAGGAGTTTTCTGACAGAACAAAATACTAAACTTATGTACAAAAACGCTCTATATGGTCTATATATTTTTTTTCTGCCAAAAGAACTGGCGTTTTTTTAAACCCTGTGTGCATGGACCTTAAATTTGTTCTGTGTGAATGGGGCAAAATGAAAGCCAAACTCCAGGAATTCAGCAAAGTTTTCAAAAAGTGCAGGCATACTATGAATTAAATAGAAGGTCCATGGCACCTCCTGGAGTTATCTCTTTTATTACATCTGACAGGTTTATGGAGCTCTCTCAGAAGACAGCTATCACTATACTTCAGGAAGCTCTGATGCTGATCCTTCTGAGCTATACATCTTGAACAGGAGAGTGGCAGCTGCTATATAAACCCATTTTTCCTCCTGCCCAATCACAGAAGCCTTTGTATTCTGTGAATGCATTCACAGAATATATAGGCTTCTGTGAATTGGCAGCAGAGGGAAGGGGCAGGCAGAACTGCTGTGTGTTCTTCGCTCCTTTTAGAGCCCCGAGTGTCTTTTCCGGGAGTGCCGTAGACCTGTCAGATGTATGTAATAAAGATAAGTCCAGGAGGTGGCAATTTGCTTAAGAAAACTGTATACAATGAGGCATAATGCCAACCAAACTAAAAATACTAAAACAATCTGTGCACATTGAGGTTAGACATGATGGCACAAATACTAAAGTCCAGGAGGTGGCATGCACCTCGTTGGACTTAACTCATACTATGTCTGCATATATTACAAAGTGGCTGGATTCCTCAAATTCAGCTTTAAATGTTCTCAGGCTGTTCTCTGCAGATCAAATGTGTGAATAGGGAAAATACCGCATTGAGACTGCTGAATGGTGCTGAGGAGAGTACCGTTTTCCTATGATACTCGGTGCTATCTGGGGGGGCCGTAATAGGGTATTTTTCCCATTCCCACATTCGATCTGCAGAGAATAGCCTGGGGACATTTGATTTTGCCCAATTCACACAGAACAAATTTACATGCAGTTTCACTGGATAACAGCTATGCAATTTATATATATATTTTTTTATAAATTCAACCTTAAGTACAAATAGTTTCGTAAAGTACCGTTCAAAATGTTTTGAGCCTAAATCTATTATGCCCAAAAATATGCGATGAAAACTCTGCAAAGGCAGTTTATCATGTAAAACGAATGATCCGTGTCTGTACTTAGCCAAAGTGATAACATTTTCTACATGATGCTTTTTATATAAAAAGTTCAAGTCTAACGTTTGGCCAGTACAGTACGGTACATATACACGAGTCGGCAGACTTTTATTAACACCGATGACTCCAAAGCCGTTCACTCATGTCTCAGTGGATATCCAGCAAACCTGGAAGTACACCAAGTGATATAATACCGGCAATGATACTATAGAGGCTGCTGTAAAATATTTGGAAATAATTTATTCCTCCGCGCTATGACAAAACGCTCTGTAGACGGTGGAGAAAAAGTTGTTTTGAATGTAATAAATGAGCAGGTGGCTTAGAAAAGCATGTTGACGGAGCATAGTGGATTCACACTGAGGCTAACAACGCTTTTTATTGATAATCTTCCGCCATCTGTTCCGCTGATTTATTCATGCTACCAAAAAGGCAGGTGAGATGAGAGAATGCAAATAGAAGTAAGATCTGAATCAGCCTGTGATTGCAGAAAAGATCAATGCCAGAGAAACCCTTCAGTGATATTAAAAAAACTTTTACTGGAATATTACCGTCAGCATTCCGACATGTTTCCCCCTCTTCCTGCCTGAATGTGTTAATGGGATTTAACAAGTCAAGGGCTGATTTGTAATGACGCATGGGGGGGGGGGGGGGTTACTGTAAAAAAAACAAAAAAACTAACGTGGGTAAAGTTCCATATGTTCTCTAATTTCCTCGAAAACTATTGGTTGAAAGTAAAGCGCTTTGTAATCATTAGAATCAGCAAGCTAACTAATTTATAATGAGAGTGGACACTGCTATCTGCTCTATGCAGGACATCAGAATTGGTACTCTACACTACAATTTTTGTATAAGAACCCCTTCAAGCATATGCATTGGGATATGCGTATTACCATAATCTATGAAACGTTGTTCTTTGTGGTGTCATTAATTAAAAATGGCACCCCAACATACAAGTACAATAGGTGCCAGTTGGCCACAACCACCATATGCATATACAAAATTGTTTTTGGTCCATTGCTTTGCAATATCAGCCCATTCAAACTCAATGAAACAAGTGTTAGCGCATCACATAAAAATGCATGGCACTTTGTGCAGTGCCTTTTATTAAGAGTGGCACACCAAGGCACAAGTATAGTAGGTGCCACTGTAAAGCAAGTATAGTGCATAGTGCAACACAATTTGGGTTGTGGTTAGACATGTGCAATTCATTTAGTTACGAACTGGTTTTCGGACGAAATTCGGCATATTCGATTATTCTGAAGCATGCAAATGAACAAAATACTCTTTTGACGAATGCATACGAAAACGAATTGTCAGAAAGAACAAAAACCCGAAAGAACAAAGATCTGAAAGAACGAAAATCCGAAAATCCAAAAATTCAAAAGAAGGAAAAACTATTCAACCTACGAGTTTAAACAAATCAATTACAGTCAGATCATTTTGTTTTTCACATTTTCTATTATAATTAAATTATTAACTATTATTATAGTTTTTATTATTATTATTATTATTTATTATTATAAACTATTAAATTATAGGTAAAATAGCTGAACTCAGTAATTCTTCTATTCAGGTCTCTGCACCATAGCAGCTAATTTGGGATAGATTAGATTTACATTTTTATTGGAATTTCCTTTCAAATTTGACTAAAGTAACTGTTAGTGAACGTAACGAATACGAATGCATCCGAAGTTACGAGTTATCTGAAGTAAAGAATGCCGCATCTAAACAAATGTAATAGAACAAATGCAAATTCATCCAAATTTACAAATGATCCGAAGTAGCGAAAGCCAATTATAACGAATAAACTGATAAATGAAAAAAAAAAAAACACAAATTAAATGAAAACGAGGCTAAACTCATTTTTCGGTAGTACACATGTCTAGTTGTGGTCTATTGCATTAAAGGCTAACTCCACTTTCATGGGGAAAAAAATAGCATAATAAAAAATATATATATAGCATATACAATTGAGACACAAGTTGTTTTGTATTTGAAAGTTCTTAAAAATTACCTTTCCTTTTCAATCTGCAGGCACTGTAATTTTCTGTAAAATGGAATGCAATATGGTTACCTTGGGGTGTTCTGTACACAGAATGTGTACAGAATGCCCCCCCAGAAACATAATTTTCTGCTTGTGTAATTGGCTAACTGATTTTCCCAGAAGTCTACACTAAGATACAAATCAGATTTTTGGCATTCTCTGCAACAAAAATGTCATCTTTGGTAAGATAATCCTAATAGGAAATTACATCTAAAGGGATGCAGGTCCAGCAATTTTCATCATAAGAGCTCTACAGCTGCAGCAGCTGGTTGACAATTATGAAACCATTCCCATTAGATTCACTCAGCACAGAGGAACAAACAGGGATTTCTTCAGAGTAACAAAAGGTAGGAACCTGAAACAGTTTGTTTAAATCCCTGCAATGTACATAGATCACCCAGAGGGGAATGTTTTTTTCTCAACAAAAGTGGAGTTACGTTTTAATTAAAGGCTAAAGGTCCATTTTTTGGACTCTTGACAAAATGAATGGACTGCCTGTTGCACATTCTTATAAAGCATGGTCCAGTTTGCTCCAACAGGGGAAAAATGCCTTCCTGGTTACCCTAACGCAATTGGGTGTCCCCTGGATCAACAATTTACATTATTACTTATAAAAATGTACATCCAGTTATATTATATACATGTGACAAGGTAAAAACACTGAAACAAAGTTAGGGGACAGTGCCCTTACACTATAATAGGAAGTGCTTGAACAAGGAGCTCCATGGCAGGATCACCAGCTATTATTTTAATAAAAGGCTCAGATTTAAACATATGTTTAATTACTTTTGAAGTTCAAAATAATATACAATCTAATGATAGAAGCTGAATGGCATTGCATGAAACCAGAAATAGGATTAGCTGGAAATTATGGAAACAGATTTAATGTGTGTGACATTAAGTCAGTTGGAATGTACAAGCAGAATCGTTATATTAGGGTTGATATTTCTTTATCTAAAAGTTAAATTATTTTAATTGTAGGAACAATGTTATCATACCAAGCAAATTAGAATCTATTGCATTGCATAGCAATTTTTGTTGTTGGCACGTACCGCAGATGTAGACAGTAATGAGTCAAGTGGGGTCAAGCGCGGATAGGCTTCCATAGAAATGATGGTTAATCATTGATTAATGATTTGCTATTTAAAAACAGTGAATGCTTGAGAGCAGTGGGGGCAAGTGAAAGTGACAGTTTCCAATTTATTTACAATGATGGAGACAGTTAATTTGTGATATATGGCCCCCTGTAGCAAAATCAACTCAATGGGGACAAAATGTTAGCACACCCCTACAGCAAGGTATACTCACCCATTCATGCTGCGGTGTATGCAGTCACTTGCTCATGCATGACAGTATTCAGCCCATTGCCACTCAGGCCCAAGCAAATGGGAGAGGTCACATGATTCCCCATACTAAGAATCCCTGCTTAATTATAGCAATGGTGGAAGCCTCCAAAGCAGTAGTAAGGTGACAGCATTAATAGTTGCGTAAGCTTGCTTGGGGGGGGGGTAGCCTATCAGGAGGCATTGTCACTTTGCCTGGAAATGGGTTCAGTAGCCTAGCTATGGCCATAGCAGCCCACCCAGTTGCTATGGGGCCTGAGAGTAGGCCACTCACGCAGCCATGTCATTCATTCACAGGAGTGAACAACTGTGGCAGATGGCTTGTAGTTCTCATTGAACTGTGAGGGTGCTGAGGAGCACTCTCGTAGTTCATTGACACTTCCTTAAGCTTTTTAACAGAAAGCCCTACAGAGGTACAGGCAGAAAGCTGCAGGCAGTGTCTGCAGGATTCTGACACTGCACTCGCAATCTGCTGATCGCGGGTGCAATGCTCTGTAAGCTCCTAAGAACAAAAATACTCAGATCAGTTGATGATGAAAAGGCTGGGGAGCTACTGAGCAGCTAGCTGGAGAATGAAGGTTAAACATTAATTTCCTGCATTTCTACTCTTCTCTAGCATCTTCTATCAACGTCTCTTCAGCTCTGGTCCCTAATAGTGTACTGACTATGGTAACAGCTCTCCTGCTGTCTCTTTTTTTTTATGCCAATTGACATTGCCAGGTGTCACATGGCGAGAGGTTGCTTTAATGCCCCATCAAAATTTTGCAATGGGGCCACATGGATTGTAGTTATGCCCCTAAAAGTGTCACCTGAAATATGGCAGATAGTTTAAAAAAATTACTAGCAAACCGACCGCCTGTTATTTTATAAATATGCCCCAAAGCATTTTGGGGGCCAGCAAAGTAGACAACCTCCATCTGCACGCTATAAGCGACCTTCATTCCAGAGAATAAACACTGCGTTCTGTGCAGCTGAGTTAAATATATTGAATGCATTGTACCTACTGTGACCAATTTTGCTTTGCAAAAGTCACCTATGCACAAAACTAGCTTCATATTAGCCTCCGGGTGACCCTGCGCCATTCAGGCTCTGGAAGAATGTTTCAGCTGTCATTGCTATTTGTTCTCCTCACAAGGCCGCACATATCATACAAATCTGATGTTCCTGGAATATTTATTTTATTTTGTTCCTCTTCTTAGAAAGCTCAGCATGGTAACACTGTGAGATAACAGAAAGGTTATCTTATTGTGAAAAGATTGTTTTTTTTTTTTTTATACACGTGGAAAGTAAAGTTAAAAAATAAGTTTACATTGTGTGCCCCTAGTTGACCCAGTTTTGTATCTTTCATATGTGCAGAGCATTGTTAAAAAAACTCTTTAACGAGAGGAAGAGGATCAAAATATACCACCTAGAGCAGCCTTTCTTAAAGGGGTTGTAAAGGTTCGTTTTTTTTTTTTTTTTCAAAATAGTTAGTGCATTGTTGGTTCACTTACCCTTTCCTTCGATTTCCCTTCTAAATGTTTTTTTTCTTTGTTTTCTTTGTCTGAATTTCTCACTTCCTGTTCCTCCTCAGTAAGCTGTTCTGGCTGACTAACCCCCATCCAGAATGGCTCGGATGATGGGGGCAAGCTTACAGGAAGTGAGAAATTCAGACAAAGAACAAAAACATTTAGAAGGGAAATAAATCCAAGGAAAAGGTAAGTGAACCAACAATGCACTAGCTTAAAGGAACCTATTTAGAAAATAAAAAACAAACCTTTACAACCCCTTTAACCTTTCAACACAGAGGAACCCTTAAAATAACTTTTCGGTCTCTGGGAACCCCTGCAAAAAATTACTATATCTACAACTCATTATACATTAGTGTGATGGCCAGTGGGAAGAATGCTCCTTACACTTGTGGTCATTGGGAAGAATTACCCCCTTACAGATAGCTAAAAAGATCGGTGGTGTTAGTGGGAACTTATCTGAGAGGAAGAAATTGCTCATTGCTCAAGGAACCCCTGGTAACCTCTGGAGGAACCCTAGTTGGGAAACCCTGACCTAGAGGTAGAGATACCTGCTGCATCTTCCCAAACGTTCCTGGCATGGTTGAATTACAGACTATTTTGACAGGCAGAGCTCAAACACCTCCTTGTTGTTTCATAGCTTGCTGCTAAGCCCAAATCCACACATTCTTATTGGTCCATCATTATGATGGACGGCATCACTGGCCAATAGGAGTGTACAGGAGGTAGGCAGGGATGGACAATGTTTGGCCCTTATAAGAAAGTGTCAAACTTTGCCTGTTAGAATTGACTGAGATTTCTGACCAGGAAGGGAAGGCAAAGAAAAAAGCACCACAGAAGTGGGTGGGCACCTGTTGTACCTGTATGAGGAGGTCAAGATCATGAGAGTATCCTCTTTCACAGTTCCCGTAAAACATCACTGGAAGTTGAGACAAGGACTACTAGGGTAATGGAAGGGCACAAGTGCCAGGAATCTGGGACCATGGACTGTAACTTAGGAGCACTGGTGTCAGGTAAGCAAAAGCCAGTGATGAGGGCACCCCAACATCACCCAAACCAAAAGAGAGCAGACCGGGGTCACAAGCTGCATTTGGTAACAGTCAGAGAGGAAGGCACCAAATCACAAGCAGGTATGAGCAGGTTCAAGGTCAGAGATAATCAGAACTTGTTAACGTGCAGGGAACAAGGTAAAGAACTGATAGGCAAAACCTTGGTCAAGAGTCCAAGCTGAGATTGGTACCAAAGGTAGTCCACTAGGGGCTAGTATCTGTGGTGGGCATGCCCGTGTTTCTATTGTACGTGCACAATCTCTTTTTTGGCTGACATGAGGTCCCTTGCAGCTGTTTACAATATACTGTAGCAATAAAACACTCAGTCTGCTTTAAAAAGTAAACTCACAGATGCTATCATGGCCATAACTTTGTTTACATGCCACTACTGCCAGTTACGTAAGTTGCAGTAAAAGGGTGACAGCTGATCTCTAAACAGATATTAAAAAAACATATATTTATTGAAAAAATTTGTATTGTTGTGTGTGTCTGCTCCTTCACTGTCCAATCACAGCCTGGGGGAAAAGAGGTGAACTAGCTGTGCTGCTTAAAGGAGAAGTACAGCCAAAGCTTGTTTGGCTGTACTTCTGTGGATCACATGACTGCAGTTCGTGAGGAACTCCTGTGACCCGTTTTTAGCGGGTTGAAGCCCGCTGTCGGCTGACGTCACAGAGCTGGCCCAGGCTGTGGGAAGATTGCAACAATATGGTTCGGGAACCACCCACAACCCTGGACTGGCACCTGGCTCAGCCTCTCAGCACAGGGGGGCAGAGTAGAGAGCGGTGACTGACAGTTACCAGCTCTCTGTTCACATAGCTCTGAGAACCTGAGTGATCAGCAGTGTTTGATCGCTCAGTTCTCAGCCTTAGATCCAGAGGGGGACAAATGCAACATTGGAATAAATCCTTTAATTCTCTTTTAACTCCAGCAGAGAAAAGTCAGAGAAGGGGTATGTAAATCCCAGAGCTGGAATAGACATACATACAAATAATTTGTCTGAATCTGCCCTATATATATTTTTTGCATTTTTATGCATTTCAGCTTTAACTTTTTAAACTTGAAATCCTAGTAGTTCTGTGAAGTGTTATTGGGACCATAGGTGTGTGCGCAGCTTATTGCATTAGAGTGTGCACCCCAAAGCTGCGGTGAATGTTGGGTGTGACCAAATTGTGTTCACAGTGGCAGGGTCTCAAAGGGGTGTAATTAAATAAAACAAAAAAAACTTCCTGAACCCATAAAAGATGCATTTGGTCTTCCCTCCCCCAGTAGGGCACTTTCACACTGATGCGGTCCTGTTTTCCTGCACCATGGGAGCAGCGCAGTGTAACCGTTGTTTTTGTGTGAGTTAGCTGCACTTTGCTATAGACTTCTATTATGTCCCGCTGTTTTGGTGTACTTTCTAAAACCAGAAATTGAAAAAGCGTTTTTGGTACGCTTTCAGAAAGCATATCAAAACCATAGAATGTATTATAAGTCTATGGAAAACCGCAGCTAACTCACAGCTGCTCCCAATGCAGCAATGCCCTTTAGCACCTGCCCCTCTCCCAATTACAGGCAAGCATAGCCCCTCCTCCCTACTCCCTGTTTTGGCCTTCAGTACCCGTCCCATTCCAGGAATAAACAGTGTTTCTTCTGTAGCTGCCTGTGACAAGCGCAGCTGCAGGGGAGACACAGAGATGGGAAACTGAGCAGCGTTTTGTGCCGAAACGTGTTCCAGCACTGGGCTCTGGAATTCAGCTTGTGTTGGTGGGACACTGGAATTTAATTGCAATCTCAGGTTGGTTCCACCTAATCCAGGGCAGTTGGAAGGTAGGCACACAGGATGATTGGGGTGTACCCAGGCACACCCGGTGCACCCTGTGCACACGTCTATGATTGAGACCATTTGGGTTCACTTTCTATCTTAGTGATCATTTGGACAGTAAATGAGTTACATTTTCCCAAAAGGAATGCAGACAGTCTTAAAAATGTGACACTCAATCCACAAGGAAAGAGAAAAGTTTTGCCCGAAGTACTAGTTTAAATGTATGAACACATGAAAAGCATTTGTGATTTACAGGGCCAAGTCTCACTTTAAATTACCAGTATGAAGCTTCTGAGAAGCAATAAACTATATTTTCGCCTTTCCTCATTCTATCATCCTCTGTGCCACAGACCTGAATGAATATCTGTCAGGTTAAATGTTCCTTGAATCCATAAGATTTTGTTATATAATCACAGTTCTGGTGGATGGAGGAGAGTTTTTTTTTTTTTTTTGCATCCCAACAGAGAAGTGTCCTATAAAAAATTCATAAGAAAACAAGCAGTTAGGCAGAATAAGCCATTGGCACATAGAATTGTGTGCTAGACGTCCGGGTGGTGTGATGCTGCTGGCTGGGAACATGATTCAGGACTTTTTTTATAATGTGAAAAAAAAGCTGTGCTTTTGTATGCCAAAAGAGATAGAGTCTATATCTGTATTTACAAAGCTGCTTAGTATGGTGTCATATGGACCTTCATTATTCTCTTTTCATGTTTAAAATGGATTGTTTTTGGTCAGTATTAACACTTTTTTTGGCTGCCAAAGCTATTTTTTTATTGTTTGTACATGTGGCCCAATGGCCGACAATAGATAGACGGCAGACACCTAATGGATCAGTAAGGTAAGCCCCCATTCTCCATACATTAATGTTTTGCCAACCAGGAAATAAGTTAGTGGCACCTGTCTTTCTATGGCATGTTGCCACTACCTTAGGCTTATCCTATACAGTCCCAGCTGTCTTTAAGGTCTATACCCCAGCCATGGACTCAGTGTCCATGTCTTCTTCTGCTTCCCTTACAGATTGGGCTACCAGCTCCTGGATATCAGCAAGTCATTACTTGGTTTAAATATACCTTCTGGGCATCCTCCTGGGCTTTACCTGATTCAGTTTTTTTAGATCCTGGATGTCCAAATCCTCATACATTTGCATTGGGTGGGTCATTACAATTTATTCTGCCTACATTTACTCCCTTTTCACTTCCTTTCACCTTCTTCCTTCCCGTTTCTACCCAGTTCTCACAATCACTACCTTTGCCCATTCCGTCCTTCACCCCCATTTCTTCCTTTTCTCTTTTTCTCCCCCCTCCCCCTTTCCCCCTCCTCTTTCCCCTCTTCCCCCTTCCCTGCCCCCCTCCCCTCTTTTCTCCTCCCCCCTCCCCCCTTCCCTTCCCACTTCCTCTCCATTACCTTTGTATATGTGACAGTCTAATACTTGGGTCCACATCCTAAATTTACTATACCTTCTCTACCATTTCCAGTCCGTCTACCAATAAATGGCTTCCTGTTTTTGACCCTCTCTATTGCCATCTGATGCCCTAACAGGGTCTTCATTTGGTGAGTTGCGCTGATTTACCAATACTCCACAAATCATTTTTACAAGGGTAGCATTGCTACAATTTTGTCTATACTAGTATCTTTTGACACTGTAACTATGAGTATTGTATATATTCCTTTTATAGATGTTTACGGTTGACTCCTCCTGAAGAAGTGACCTTTGTCGCGAAACATGTTGAGGACCACGTCTGAACCTGCATCTCTGTATCCCCACATACCAGCAGGGTGTTCTACTCCCTAAATACAAATGCAATGGAAATTATAACAACTTTACCTTTGTCTTGTTGTTGACAATGTTTTTTATGTAAATCCCCAAATAAATGTTTATATAATTTTTTAAGAATTTTGTACACTTTCTGGGTACTGGAGATAGTCCTCAAACACCATTTGGCGGCATAGGGCCAAGTTTTGGAGTAGCCCTTGACAAGCCTTTCCTTCTTCCTTACTGTACATTCGTAGGATGATGGTACCTACCCTTATCTCTACTTGCTAATTTTTTTCATGAGGCAACACCTCTTCAATTGTTTGTATGTGTGTTAATAAAATGCACAACCTTGACCTGAAGATTAACTAACACCCCTATATTTTCTGAAAGCAGAGACCCTGTAGAGTAAAATGTTGGCAGTTGTAATATGTTATGTCACACGATATTAGCACCCTTTTTTTTCAGATTTCCAGTAAAAAATTCACGAACGTTAAAGTGATTATATAGGCTCGTTTTTTTTTGCTATAAAAAGAATAAACATGTTATGCTTACCTGATGTTACAGTGGATTTGCACAGAGCAGCCCGGATCCTCCTCTTCTCGGGTCCCTCTTCTATGATCCTGGCCCCTCCCTCCTGTTCAGTGCCCCCACAGCAAGTAGCTTGCTATGGGGGCATCCGAGCTGAGTCACAGCTCCCTGTGTCCATTCAGACATGGAGCCCCAACCCGGCCCCGCCCCCTCCCCCCTGATTGGCAATAAGGCCCTAGAATCATTGCTCTTACTCTGGTGTGTGCAGAGATACTTAATGTAGGCGGCACCCGCTGCATGCACTTATGATTATGTGTCCATACGGGCAGGAGCTTTATGAAATTTGTTTTGGGGAGGGGGGGTGATTTTGTTTACTTAAAATTTTTTAAATCTTTTTATTTTTTTCTCTGAACTTTTTTCCACTGAAGCTGATAAAGCACAGCTTGTACTTGATTATCTTCTTCCCTTGCAACAGCAGCAGGTGAATGACAGCTCTGAATCCAGATGTGATGAAATGCTCATCACTTCTGGGTTTATTCAGTGCAGAGACAATCAGTGAATATCTTCTGTTCCTTTAACCAACACCCACCATGACCATCCTGAGCACCTAAAAGGGGCAGTGGAGCCTAGGATACATGGCAGGAAGGGGGGTGAAACGGGTCACAATGCCACACTTTACAAATAACAGTTGGCTGAAGATGTACACACATATATTGCCAGCTGATATAGCACATAGTGATGGAATTACTGGGTTTAAAATAAGGGAGGTAAAAAGTAGAAATATGTTAATAATATACAGACACAGAGCAATATTCTTGTGTTAGAAGTTAGACATGACATATAAATTTATCATCCAAGATGATTGTTATTCCTACCTTGTAACCATTTGAGGAATGGCAATTTTTTATTTTTTTTTGTTATAACACTAATTATGATAAAAGGACTGCTTAAAAGATGGAAGATTACCCAAATAAGTAATATACACTATATTACCAAAAGTATTGGGACACCTGCCTTTACATGCACATGAATTTTAATGGCATCCCAGTCTTAGTACGTAGGCTTCAATATTGAGTTGTCCCACCCTTTGCAGCTATAACAGCTTCAACTCTTCTAAGAGGGCTTTCCACAAGGTTTAGGAGTGTGTCTTTCCTTCGAATGTTTGACCAATCTACCAGAAGCGCATTTGTGAGGTCAGGCACTGATGTTGGATGAGAAGGCCTGGCTCATAGTCTCCGCTCGAATTCATCCCAAAGGTGTTCTATCGGGTTGAGGTCAGGATGTGCAGGTCAGTCAAGTTCCCCCACCCCAACCTTGCTCATCCATTTCTTTATGGACTTTGCTTTGTGCTCTGGTGCGCAGTCATGTTGAAACAGGAAAAGGCCATCCCCAAACTGTTCCCACAATGTTGGGAGCATGAAATTGTCCAAAATGTCTTGGTATGCTCCCTTCACTGGAAATAAGGGCCAAGCCCAACCCCTGAAAATAAACCCCACACCATAATCCCCCCTCCACCGAATGATTTGGACCATTTCACAAAGCAAGGTCCATAAAGACATGAATGAGCGAGTTTGGGGTGGAGGAACTTGACTGATCTGCACAGAGTCCTGACCTCAACCCAATCAAACACCTTTGGGATGAATTAGAGCGGAGACTGCGAGCCAGGCCTTCTTGTCCACATTAATGTCTGACCTCACAAATGCGCTTCTGGAAGAATGGTCAAACATTCCCATAGACTCACTCCTAAACCTTGTGGAGAGCCTTCCCAGAAGAGTTGAAGCTGCTGTAGCTGCAAAGGGTGGGCCAACACAATATTGAACCCTACGGACCAAGTCTGGGATGCCATTAAAGATCATGTGCGTGTAAAGGCAGGCGTCCCAATACATTTCCCAATACATTTGGTAATATAGCGTATGTTTCAGATCTCCAGATTTCTTAAATGTTCCTGTGTATTTTTGAGGAAAACCATGGAAAATACAAGTACCTTTGCAGGTCAATGGGCTAAATAGAGAAATAAGTGTACAATGTGTCTCACTTATTGGAATAAGGAATTGTATCTACTTTGTTTTTTTGTTTTTTCTTCTCTTCTTATTTTTTTCTATTTAAATTGTTTTCATTTTTTTTTTAATATCTCTTTCCTTATTTTGTATGTTGAATTTTTATTCATTTTATGTTATTAGGATTTTATTAATAAAGTAAGAAGAAAGAAAAGAAGCTTTACAAGAAAGCCTTCATTTTTGACTCTTGAGTCACATCATAGTATCAGGGCGGTAAAGCTGAACCTATTTAATTTCATTGCAAGTGACATTATTGCACTGGAACTAGTATGTGGGCTGAGAGTTAGAAAACAAGGGCAACCCTCTGAGGCTTTTCACATAGACATACTGTATGTCTTTTTAAAGGAAAAAATTAATTGTATTTTTCACAAAATTGTTTTTTTGTCCACTCCCAAGCATTAAATCATGTCACCCTCATAGCAGATCAGGTGGCTTGTCTTATGTCCAACCACTTATCAAGTCCAAAAAAAAAAGAACAGTTACACGCCAAAGAAAACTTCAAACTTTGGTACCTTTAATTATCCAGACAACATGAATAGAGGTTGCCAGCCTGGAACCTTCTGTTCTGCCAAGTTTCACCCCCCCCCCCAGGCTGGGCTTAATCATAGAGGGGACTCCCTGTTCTTAGAGTTCATATTGCTGTTAAAAATAAAGTTACCAGTGTTTGAACTTTCTTTGTAATGCAGCTGGTCTATTCCTAGGAAAATAGCTTAACTTGGTATGAACAGCACACTGAAGCCCCGGTTTGTTTGTTTTTTAAGGTTTTTCATGGGTTAAAGTGATGCCCTATGGGAAGGGGCTGAGCTGGAATGCCCTTGGTGCACTGATGCGTGATTTCGATCAGTTTATTATATATTTCTGAAGAAATCCACTGCATACAAGCGATCTTTATTAGACAAAAAACGGTTGCTGCTATAAAAACTTATGAGTGCACAATAATCAAATTTGATACTACTGCGTGTGGTATTACAGTAAAACCTCGGATTGCGAGTAACGCGGTTAACGGGCGTTTCGCAATACGAGCATTTTTATTTTTAAATCCTGACTCGGTTTGCGAGTGTTGCCTCGCAAAACGAGCAGGATTCAAGCCACAGCGCTGTGCAGTACCGCATTTTACCTGAGGTGCGGGGGCGCCGGAGCCGTTCGGAAATACTCGGAAAAACTCAGAAAGACTCCGTTCCCGAGCCTTTCCGAGGTTTACGAGTTCAGCCGAGCTGTCCCCAAGCCTTGCCGAGTATTTCAGAGGCTCTCCAGAGGCTCTCCACCTCTGCAGTATTGCACGCCATAAAAGTCAATTTGGAACAAATTATTTTCGTTTCCATTGACTTCTATGGGGAAACTTGCTTTGATATGCAAGTGCTTTGGATTACGAGCATTCTCCTGGAACGGATTATGCGAGTAATCCAAGGTTCCACTGTATATGAATGTGCATGTTAGTAGATGCTACATTATATAAAGGGATTTGTATTTTGGTTTATTTTTGTGTACAGTTAAGTGCTAGAGTTGATAAGTGCTAGAGTTGGAACAAGGGACTCAGTGAGCAACAGCAAGGTCCGTAACCAAAGGCAGCTTTCAGGGTAAATTAAGGATGGAAAGCTAGAGGTGCTAGCCAGCCAGAGTGGAGGTTAGAACCTGAAGAATAGTCAGACAATGAAAGTATCACCACCAATGAGAATACAGACAAGGCGATAGAAGGAAGTCAAGTCACCAGGTGGTTGTGAAAGGTGTAGAGGACAGGATCTGTGAATGGCTGGTTTTCAGCAGAACCTGAAGTGGCTTACTGGGTATCAACCACAGTTAAATGCTTGCAGAAAGAATGGGAAAGCACTGAATTTGATGGTAAATGGTGGAAAATGCAGCTCAACCACAGAATTTTACCACTTCTCAACCGCTAGTGTGCACAAGCCCTAACATGCTAAACGATTTGTATTCATTCCCAATTCTGCAGTCCTTCACCCTCTTCCACAACTTCCCTTCACTCCACCCCTTTTTCCAGCATGGATACGTATCGCGCAGGTTTTTTTTTTGGTTTACTTTTTTTTTTTGTATAATCTTTATTTATGGAAGACAGGACAATACAGCTCTGATTACAGTATCCATAGGTAGAAAAAAAAAACATCAAGTAATGTGCCAGTCCTTCCTTTTTTTTTTTTGTTATTCCACAACAGACAGGTACAGAAACATAAATGACATAAATTACATAGTTTCACAAGAAAGAAACGGTTAAATCAGTCGTTAGCATACGAAATGCAAGAAAAGAAAAAAAAAAAAAAAAAAAAAAAAAAAAGGGGGGGGGGAAAGGGTTCAAGTGACACATTAGCGGCGAGGACTACAACCTCACAATGAGCGAGCAGAGTCCCCAATCGCCAAATAGCAAAATACAAGACAAAATTCATCTCCGAAGAGATGTTAGCAAACATGTGGCTAGGCCGACCAGCTCCCCGGACCAATAGCGCAGAGAATCGCAGATCTTGGAGGGAGGATCAGGCGGGCGCGCACAGGGGGAGGGGGGCAGCAATGCACCTCCAACTAACCTCCCCCCGACACGCTGCCCCGCCCGGATCCTCCCAACTCGAGGCCCCCACACCATGGTGACACAAAAGTGTCGATCCCCCGAACTGTCCAGGGGAATCCGCGATATCAGAGCGCCCTAGCCCGGCAAGCCAGCCGGCCTTCCAGCCCCGCACCTGTCACCTAATGCTACTAACAAACTGTTGTTAAAGACTGAAACCACAGTAAACCAAAAAAAAAAAAAAAAAAAAAAAAAAAAAATTTTTAAATAAAAAGGGGGGGATACAAACTAGGAAAGGAAAAATAGCAAGATAGAGTATAGCATACCTGGAGTCTTACGTCCAGCTCCGCCCCCGCCCCGGGCCCCTCCAGCCCTTAGCACATATTATGTACCTAGAAGAAAGAAAAAAGAAGAGGACCACTCGTCCCAGCTCCCACTACCGGCTGGGCATCCATGTGACTTTTCTAGTGCGCTTCAGCCCACTGCTCCCACCTGAGAACCCCGAGACCGCCCTTTGAGGGATGGCTCCGCGAGCTCTAACAGGGCCACATCCAAGCTAGAGGACACGTGGCCAGGATCCAGGACATATGCGTCCCAGGTCAACCAAGTTGCAGTGAAGCTATCTCGAGTACCCCTGCAGGTGGCAATCCAATCCTCCGCCTCCCTGATGTCTCCCACCTTACAACGCCATTCCTCCCTGCCTGGAATTTGCTGACGCCTCCAGTATATGGGAAGCAATCGTTTAGCTGCATTCAATAAGTGAGGCAGCACACTTTTCTTGTATCGGCTCATTGGCATGGGAGGAACGTGCAGCAGGAAGTGAACCGGGGAGAGAGGGATGTCCGTACCCGTTATATCTTTGATCTGGGTCCCTATGTCCTCCCAGTAGGGCCTAATCACCGGGCAGTCCCACCAGATGTGCAGAAGGGTGCCCCTGTGACCACAACCTCTCCAGCATCGATCCGACATGGATGGGTAAATCCTGGCTAGATCCGCCGGTACACGGTACCAGCGTAGCAATATTTTGAAATTTGTTTCCTGTGTCCTGGAGTCAATAGAACTAGACCGAGTAAGTTGGTAAAGAGAAGACAGTTGGCTAGGTGTAAAGACCGTCTCCAGGTCTTTTTCCCAGGCCCCAATGTATGCTGGCTTCACTACTGAGGCAGTGGAGCCAAGCAAGTGGTAGAGCTCAGAAATCGCATGCGGGACCGGTTCTTCTGCTACAAAGAGGTGTTCAAAGGGCGTAAGGGTGGAGATATCTCGTATGGAGTTCCCCTGAGCCATAAAAAAATGGTGAAGTTGTCTGTGGCGCCAAAAGTCCATAGGGAAACTCCCCGTACGGCCACGAAGGGCCGCCAAAGAGAGCAGCTTACCATCCTTCATAAGATGTCCACAACTGGCGTCCCCGCCGTCCACCCAAGAGCCAAAAAAGGCCGTCTGCTCACCCGGTGGGAACCACAGGTAACCTCCCAGTGGCGCCAGTGGGGAGACAGGGGGTGCCATCGGTAGAGTGGCATTGAGGCGATCCCAGGTTCGTAGAGCCTGGACCGTCAGAGGAGAAGCAAAATCAGACAACCCCCTGTGTTCCCGGGCCAACCACGGGGCATAGGACAAGTTTCTGCCCGCCATATATTTTTCTAGGGAGACCCAGATTTTGGATTTAGTGTGGAAGCGCCAGCTAAGGATCCTCTGGAGGACGATGGCCCTATAATACCTTTGAATGTCCGGTAGGCCTAAACCCCCTGCATCTCTCGGTCGGCTCAACAGTCTGAGCGCAACTCTTGGCCTCCTATTATTCCACACAAAGGTCGAGATCAGGCTCGACATCTGTGTGAAAAAACGCCTAGGCAAGGACATGGGTATCATTTGCAAATAGAACAGTATGCGTGGAAGAATATTCATTTTTATGATATTAAGTCGCCCCATCCAGGTGAATGCTGTCTTAGTCCAGAGGGCCAGGTCCTTCTTCACAGTTGTCAGTAAGGAAGGAAAGTTAGTCGCGTACAGGGTGTCAAACCTATCTGTCAGTCGTATACCCAAATATTTCAAGGACGATTTTGCCCAGGTGAATGGGAAGGCAGTTTGTAGCCTACCCGTCAGAGAGGGTGGTAACTGAATGGGTAATATCTCTGACTTTGCGTAATTGATCTTAAAATTAGAAAGTGACCCGAAATGTTGGAGTTCTCGCATCAGGTTAGGCAAAGAGATCAGGGGGTCCGTCAGGTGGAAGAGCACATCATCGGCGTACGCGGAAAGTTTATGCTCCGTGTGACCCACCGTCAGTCCTTTGATATCATTGTTCGCCCGTACAGTGCGTAGAAATGGTTCCAGCACCAGGGCGAACAACAGAGGAGAAAGAGGACATCCCTGTCTCGTACCATTCCTGATCGAGAACCTAGGGGAGAGAAAACCATTTACCTTGACCTGAGCACTCGGATCTGAGTACAAGGCCATGATCCATGCTAACATATGCGTGCGCAAGCCGAGAGCCTCCAGTACAGCGCGCAAGTAAGTCCAGTCAACCCGATCGAAGGCCTTCTCTGCGTCGGTTGACAGGATCAGGTAGGGGGGGGGGGTCGGGAATAGCACGAGCCCAGTGTATAAGGTGTATAGCCCTGATGGAGTTGTCTCTAGCCTCTCGGCCTGTGACAAACCCCGTCTGGTCCGGGTGGACAATGAGTGGGATTAGGTGTTTTAGCCTAGACGCAAGAATTTTAGCAAGAATTTTTATGTCCACATTAAGAAGGGATATAGGCCTGTAGCTCTGGGGCACAGTGGGGTCCTTCCCCTCCTTGGGAATCACGGTGATGTGGGCTAGCAGGGCCTCACTAGGGATCGCATTCCCGTTTGCTACAGAATTAAAGTAGCTGCACATCGACTCTGATAGCAGGGGTAGGAACAGTTTATAATAGGCTTTGGTGAACCCGTCAGGACCAGGGCTCTTCCCATTAGGCAAGGACCCCACCGTAGCCCCAAGCTCATCAGGCGTGATAGGGGACTCCAACATGGAACACTGATCATCCGTCAGCGGGGGAAGGCCAGCTGCGGTCAGGTAAGTTCTTATGTCGTTCAGTCTCTCAGTCTGGGCCTCAGAGGTCCGGGTCGAATCTAGGTTATAGAGGGTGGCATAATATTCTCGGAACCCAGAGGCAATTTGGGAAGATCTGGCTGTGAGCTCACCCGAGGGAAGGCGCAGCTTCTGTACATACATGAGCGCGCGCTTCTTCCTAAGGGCTCTGGCTAGCATGCGGCCACACTTGTTGCCATGTTCATAATATTTATGCGACAGGAAGCGTAGTTGTTTGCGTGCCTGTCGGTCCAATAAGCGTAAGAATAATTCTCTCAACTCTGTCAGTTTCCCAAGAGCCTCCGGGCTCCCGCCCTGCTTATGTTCAAGTTCTGCCTGCTGTAGCTCCTGGAGTACCCTAGTAAAGTCCGCTTGTCGGGCCTTCTTAAGTCTAGCTCCCTGAGAGATCAGTTCTCCCCGCACCACTGCCTTGTGTCCCTCCCAGATGACCCCTTTACTCATACCTTCTGTGGTATTTTCCGTGAAATAGTGGGACAGGACGGCCGTGACTCCGGAGACTGCGGCCGCGTCGTCCAACAGGGATTCATTCAGGCGCCATGACCATGCCCTACGGGTGCCCTGAGGCAGGGCCAAAGTGGCCATCACCGGGGCATGGTCAGAGATAGTTACATTCCCGATGGAAGAGGCTTGCAGCAGCTCCAGAGCCAAATGGTCCACACATATCAGGTCAATACGGGTGTAGACATCATGGACCTTTGAATAATAGCTGTAATCCCTATCTGAGGGGTGAAGCAACCGCCAACTGTCCAGGAGGCGATGAGACTGCAGGGATTTGCGGAAATGTTTAAGAAAGGCGTGAGAGTGGGAGGGGCGTCGGTGCGAGGTATCGAGTTGGGGATCAGGGCTTACATTAAAGTCACCTCCTAAAATCAGAGGGCCCTCTCTAAAATCTGTCAGGCTGTCTAGAACACTGTCTAGAAAGGTAAGCTGGTTGGAATTAGGGGCATATATCGTAGCCACTGTAAGCTTTTGGCCCGCTATTACCCCCTTCAGGAAAACATACCTCCCCTGAGGGTCGACCTTGCTCTCAATGACCTGGAGGGGGCAAGATTTATGAACGGCGATAGCCGTACCCCTAGATTTTGCAACCGATGAGTTGCTCAAGAACCACTGGCTATAAAGGTGGGTGGGCAATTTAGGGGTTGACTGGGGGGTGAAGTGCGTTTCCTGCAAAAGAATCACATGTGCCCCTGACCGCTTCAGTTCCCACCAGAGCTTACTTCGTTTACAGGGGGAGCAGAGACCGCGCACATTATAAGAAATTACCTTAAGCGATGTCACAGGGAATCCGTGGGGTGGTCGAGTCGCGTAGCATGGCTGCGGGCGCAGGGCGGAGGACGGAGCCGGAGGCAGTTCCTATAAAGAGGCAAGGAGTAAGAAAAGAGGAACAGAAGGGAGGGAAGAGAAAACCGCGAGAGTCAGGAAAACATACATAAGACATAAAGGACAACAATGGTAACAATACCATGACATAGAATACCTGGGGGGCAGGCGTCGGGCCCAGCCCCACAAGGGAGGAGCACCCGAGGCCCGTCCCCATCTCCAAACGAGGAAATATACCTAATAAGGTACGGTCTACGTGGGGAACGCGGACCAACACTGGAGGGAAGGGTGTGGGGGTCAGTCCCCGTCCACCGCCATGTATTAACAAGTAGATAACATTCAAGGGGGGAGAAAGTGCTATAGAAATAAAAAAAATAATAAAAACCCCCCTGAGGAGCAACTCTCTTAATTTGAAAGGTAAAAAAGTAAAAAAGAGAAAAACAAAAAGTTTGAAAACGAGTACAAGGTATCCGGGGAATGGACTCGCCGGGCCAAAACCGGGGCTATAGCTGCAAGTCTCTCCCAAAGGACAACAACAGGGGCCTGTGATCAGCATGGTTATAAAGGCAAATGGTCCAGTAGGAGGGACAACGAACAGCAACATACTGAGCGGCCAAGTCTCGGATCCAGGCATCGGCGAATTTAGAGGGCCCGGGACCCACTTAAAGAGCAAGTAGGATACCAGTACCAATGGAAACAGACCTTTCATGGAGGCAACAACAAGTCAGGGGGAAGGGAGCTGCCATTTAGTGTCGCGGCGACACAGGGCCAGAGGGGGAGGCAGAAGTGGGGTGCCTGCGGTTCCTCCTGCGGCTCTTGCGGGTAACCGGTAGCCAGGGTTGAGGGAGTTGCAGGTCAGGGTGATCTTGCGGGGTCCTCCAGTCCGGGAAGTCGACTGGCTCCAGTCCCAGGGTGCTCAGAAAGTGCGGTAGATCGTCTTTGGTGCGTAGCGTGGCTTGTCTGCCCTCTTTGGACGCCTGCAAATAGAATGGAAATCCCCAGCGATAATGCAAGCCTGCTTTTTGGATTGCTTCCAGCAGGGGGCGGAGAGCCCTGCGTTGCATTAGGGTCCTTCTGGAAATGTCCTGGTAGAAGTAAAGGTGGGCCCCATCAAAGTCAAAGTATGGCTTCCCACGCATCTTTTGCATGATCTTATCTTTCAGTGTGTACTTGTGGAGCTTGCATATGACATCTCTGGGGTTCTCCACATCCTGAGAGGGTGGCCTGAGGGCCCTGTGAGCACGGTCTATCTCTATGGGAGCAGTAGCAGGTAGGCCTAAAATCCCTCTAAATACATCCTCCAGAGTAGGAATAATGTCTTTAGGTGCCGTGGCTTCAGGCAGGCCTCGTATGCGAATGTTTGCTCGCCTGCTACGGTTCTCAAAATCATCCAACTGACACAGTAAAGTCTCAATTTTCTGATCCTGGGCACAGCATCTGGCTTGAAGCAGAGAGATGGCAGGTAGGACCTCATCAAGTTTCTGCTCCACTGTTTCCATCCTAGCCCCCAAATGGTTAGTGTCAGCCTTAAGCTGGGCAATGTCCTCCCTGAAGGCCCTCTCCACCCTGGCTGTGAATTTTTCAAGATCCTCTCGAGTAGGGAGGGACCAAATATGGCGCTTTATATCTCTGTCTCCCTCTCCCATGAAATCAGTCACATCAGAGCCCTGATCAGGGGGGGCCGAGGATCCCGGGGAGAGTGGAGGGGCAGTGTCACTCACCATTTGTGGAGAGGGGATCCGGGAGTCCTGAAGCTGTTGCTGCTGCAGGGCCAGCTCTTTCTGAGCAGCCCTAGCTGCCTTGGTTGTTTTTGGCGTCGGCGCCATCTTGGAGGCCTCATGTCCCGGGCCTCGGGACCCGCTAAAGAAGGCATCCACCTGCTCCTGTCGTGTCCCCTCCGCCCTTGATTGCTGGGAGAGCGCCCGCCGTCCCTGTGACATGAATGCTGGCGTTCCGGGAGTGATATCTCCCCTCGTTAGTGCTGTAGATGCGGCGGTGTGCGAGGAGCTGAAGAGTCACACGTCTTCACTCCTCCATAGCTAGGCCACGCCCCCTACTTTTTTTTTTTTAAGAAAAATTGTTCGGCCCCACCTCCCCATGCATGTCAATCGCCTTAGGCAAATGATGCCCACATTGCCCGCTGTGCCTCCCGGGATATGCAGGTCACATATTCCAGGAGGCAAAGCCTTTCATTCAGGAAAGGAGGAGGGGGTGATCCTACCAGCGGGTCTTTAGGAAGCCCACCCACTGAACCTGAAAGAGCCAGCAGTCTTGGCGATAATGTCAGAAAGAACATGGCGGCGCAGGACAGGGCAGGGGCAGGACATGAAAGGATCTCAGTGGGACAATGCTGGATCCACTGGATGGGTGAGTATCTGAAATGTGCAAATACCACCTTCAGGTAAGCAGGGTTGAAAAAAAAAAAAACAGGAGGGGTTGGGTGGAGATCCAATTTAAGTATTAGAACTAGGTCTTGTCTCTGCCCCCAGCCAGTGATTGGACTGTGAAGGAAAAGCAGCAGACTGATGAGCTCATCTCTCTATTATTTTGCTCCTTTCTCTTGTCGGCATGATTCCTGAGGCTGTTTCTCCCCCTACCGCCTACCAAGTACAAACAACACACCAAATGTCCGCAGGTTGAACAAGGAGGAGGCACAGGACAGAGCAAGGATTAAATATGCCCTAATAAATAGACACACAGCCAGGGATGGAATGTGTAGAGCGAATAGTACATCACGTGGAGAAGACTTGGCAGGAGATTCAGGGCTGAAACCTGTTCTTGACAAGTGGACGTTCTATATAAAGAGTAAACCAGGAGTGACAAACAATTGTTTACATTGCACACAATATACATACAAAGTACAGAGCTTTATACCACCTCCATGTGACTAGTTCCATGCTGTGCTGTCAAAATAAACTTGGATTTATGTCAGTTTCTGACAGTGTGGCTTATCTGTTGGCTTGTCACATTGATTGTTCAAAACCCCTTCACTAGAAGTTAGAATCTTTAATCAAACAGGGGATGACAAAAAATCTCAACTGGAAGAAGTAACTAAAATCCTATTGTACTAATAAAAAATACAATTTTAATATAAGTTTCACAATTATTGTTGATAATAATAATAATACAACACAATATTAATAAAGAGAAGAAAACAAATAAATACATTTCCCAAATCACCAGCAACAAGCGGTGGGGTACATTGGCCCACATCATTGTATGACTCACGTTGTAATGCTGGGCAGGCATAATGCATTACCTGTATGCATTTGTAAGTTTAATATTTGATATCTATCTATCTATCTATAGATAGATAGATATCTATATAGATATATCTATATAGATATATCTATATCTATGTAGTGGGTGGTCATATTTAGGGGATGCATCTGAGTGATACCGGGCTCAGATGCAGCAATTGTTAGGATTCCTGGACCCATTTATGCCAGTGGAGGATATCAATGGTGTTCAGTTCCCTGCGGCCTATAGGTGGCGCTGTTGCCATAGGCTGTGGTTGAACCACCATTGGAGGGCTGTGCCCTTTGTGTCCTTTCGCGGCAGTGGTACAGCGGGGCGGGGAACCTGCTGTACATGCTGGGAGAGGGTATCAAGGGGGCAGACATCTTCCGCACGAGGTCCGCGCCCAGGCACCTTCAGCCTGGGTGCATGTGCGTGTCGTCCCGGGTGCCCTAGGCCCGGGGACGGAGTTGCGGTTCCACCCCAGACACCTTTGGTCTGGGGTGAGGTACTCTCTGGAGGTCTGGGGCCCAGTACCTTCGACTGGGTCCCGCAGGGGATCGAGGGCTCCTAGGGTGTCCTCTGGTTTGGACACCCGAATCTGGGATGAGGAGGCCAGGGAGGTGACCATTCTGAAGATCCAGTGCAGCATTTGCTGGTGACGGCGGGGCCTCTGGTAACTGTCCGGATGGATGTCCTTTCCCTGACAAGGGCCATTTCCTACAGAAGGTAGTCCACGTTCTCATGGTCTGTGGCAGGGACCCATCGTGAATCAGGTCAGTGGCAGAGACCCAACAACCAGGTCTGTGGCAGAGGCCTTATTCATCTGGTCTGTGGCAGGGTCCCCTGCCACAGACCAGATGAATAAGGCCTCTGCCACATTCGGTGCAGCGACTGTGCGCCAAGCCTGTTCGCGCTATAACGGAACAGGAGAGAAACCAAGTTCAAGTTTGTGTCTGGACCTCCTCCCCACTTTGTTCTGAACTGTTCTATGTCTAACCAGTCGCTCTTAAAGGACAATTTATTGCTCTGAAGAATAAATAAGTGTTGGACTTTCAGTGGTGTGGAACTTGACTTTCTGGGAGCTAAGGGTCCTACCTCCACCTGCTTGGAGGGTGGGAATCATCCTTGAGGGAATTGTTGGCTCTGGACAGGGGCACAGGCCCGAAGGTAAAAGGTTATAGCTCACACCTCTGCACACAAGAGGATACGAGCTGGTGGTGCGCCACACTCTCCTCCCTAGACGAGAGCCATTGACTGAGAAGAGAAGAGGGAGGCCGAGGTGAGGTCGCTACATCTATATAGATATATGTAGATATATTTATTCTAAAATAAAGTTATGCCGTGTACACACGATCGGTTTTACCAATGAACACAGTCCGATGGACTTTTCTCATCGGACAAACCGATCGTGTATGGGCCCCATCGGTCTTTTTTCCATCAGTGAGAAAAAATAGAACATGTTTTAAATTTATCCGATGGGAAAAAAAAACAATTTCAAAGCAAATTCCGATCGTCTGTGTGGAACTCCATCTGACAAAAAACCCACGCATGCTCAGAATCAAGTCGACGCATGCTCAGAAGCATTGAACTTAATTTTTCTCGGCTTGTCGGAGTGTTTTACGTCACAGCGTTTGGGACGGTCGGATTTTTGACTGATGGTGTGTAGGCAAGACTGATGGAAGTCAGCTTCATCGGATTTCCGATGGAAAAATCCATCGGATTAGAATCCATAGGAAATCCGATCGTGTGTACAGGGCTTAACACTCACCTGCACAACAGAGTGCCCCTTACCTCCTCCTCTGGGGTCCCCCAATGGCGCTCTTGGCTCCACCTCTTCTGTGTGTGCCACCATAGCAAGCCTGTAGGCGCACTACCAAACTGGGCTGTGTGCATCCATAGACACACAACACAGCTCAGCCCCGCCCTCTGCCCCCTCCTTACTGGACATGATTGACATTGGCTCCTGCTGTTGTGTTGCCTCTGTGTCCTGTAAGAGCAAGGATAGAGGTCAAGACAGGCACAGCGCTGGATAAAGAGATGCTCAGGTAGATTTTTGAGGGTGGGTGGGGGGGGATAAGGAACGGGTAGTGGAAGGTTTTTACCTTCATGCAGATAATTTATGAAGGTAAAAAAACTTTTGATTTTAGAACTATGTCAAAAAAACAATTCAAAATAATACCCGGTGCATAATTGAATCTCCTAGCAGCTTACTATATATACTGTAAAAACATTGCAAAACTGTTTGAAAAGCACATACCATGAGCATACATTTCTTGTTTTAGATAGTAGACGTGTTATAGCAAAATCCGATAGCTGGCCGGTTACTGCATTGCTAGGAGTGAGCTGTCCATGGTGCTGAAATCTTCAGGAACTAAACTGGAAATGTTTTCATAGACATTACATAACAGTGTATTCATGTGATTATTTCATTGCCAGCTACAGGTTGCTCATCAAAATTAATATTTCAAATTCCAGTTCAAGTATCAAGGAAATGTAATAAGAAAAGAAGGAAAGAAAGGCGTATTACAATCTTAAACAAGTTTGAATGTTCTTCTGCTGTAGAAGCAGCCCCTGCAGTGCTAATAAATTAGTTGTGATTTAGTAGTGTGCGGTTCAGCAATGTGTTGTAGGGGGTTTTGGTGTGTTTTTTAGCCTTTACTGTATATACTGCACCTCAAGCAGGAGGCGCAAAACATAGCAGCAGAGTGTGATGATGTTTTCCCATGGTTCTCTGACTCTGGACATGTGTCATCACTGCCTGTGGGGTGGGGGAGGGGTATTGTGTGTGTGTGGGGGGGGGGGGTATTCCATATTTAATTTTCAGACCCCTACCTAGGTAAGCCACTAAAGCAAGCAGGTGTAAAACCAGCCGTCAGATGCATACTACAAGCGATAACACAACTATCCATATTGTAGGGTAAAGCCAGCCAAGTTGTATGTACCGGCATGCAGGAGTGTATATTGTGTTATCAGGACAACTGTCCATATACAGGAGGTTACAAGGGGTGGGCAGGAGGGGCGGCTGCCCTGGGCACAGTGGTATCATGTGAGGGGGGAGGATGCCATGAGGAGACTGGAGGGGAGGGGATTTGTGTTGGAAGGGGAAATTTGGGGGGGGGGCAGCAGGTGGTAAGAATTGCTTTAGGAGGGGGAATCTAGGTGGGGGGTGCTAGAAGTGGGGATTTAGGGGGATCTGTGTTTGGAGGGGGGGAGAAGATTTGTGCTAGAACAGGTGATATTGTGGGGAGGGGGGGTTATGCTAGGAGGGGATTATTTTTTTATTTGGGGAGGGTTTGTTTTTGCAGGGATGATTGGTAGGGATTTGTGCTAGTAGGGGAAATTTGGGGATGGGGGGAATTTCGAATTTGTGCTGGAGGGGGGGGGTTTGGAGTGGAGGGAGAGGATGTGTACTTTGAGGGGACATTTTAGTGGTAGTGGATTTATGCTAGGAGGGGTGATTTTTTTTGGGGACGGCGCATTTGTGTTGGGGGGATTTGGGAGATGGAGCGGGAAAGATTTGTTCTGGGAGTTTCAGCAGGGGGCAGGATTGTACTGGGAGGAGGGGGGTATTCATGCAGATTAGTGCTCAGGCTGTAGATGACCTTGCCCCAACACTAGTTTACGTGGATGAATGGCTTCTTTATCATGTGACCACTGTGCCATGGCGGTGCGTCCATACGGGCGCTGCCCCCTCTCTCCAGCCACCCCTCTATCACCAATAGATAGATTCATGCATTGCATGAATCTATCTATGGCTGCCGCTGCCACCCTCTATTCAGGCGCCCGGCCCCTTTTCGGGCGCCAAGCGCCTGAATTACAGCGGCAGGGTTTTACTTTTAAGCACCTGATTAGAGCCATATGCTCTAATAGGCGGCAAAAAAGGTGAGCTGTGTTAGAAAAGTGAATGAATATTTGCTTTCCTAACACTAAACCGCCTCTCCGCCAATCAGGTGTTCGGATCTGTTACCCGTCACCTGATTGGCTGAAACAACAGGCACTGTGATTGGACACCTATCAGGCATCCAATCATAGCAGAGGATGGGAAAAGAGAAGACATCAAGGAACAGAGGACACAGAGGACACTGCTCGCCGTCACCCGCTGCCCCACTGAGACAGGGTAAGTGCAGACGGTGGGCGGGGGGCACACTGGCAGCATTTGATATGGCATAGTAGCTGCGTTTCATGGGGCACAGTGGGAGCATTTGATGGGGCACACTGGCAGAATTTGATATGGCACAGTAGCTGCGTTTCATTGGGCACAGTGGCTTTGTTTGATGGGCACAGTGGCTGCGTTTGATGGGCACAGTGACTGCGTTTGATGGGCACAGTGACTGCGTTTAATGGCACAGTGGCAGCGTTTGATGGGCACAGTGGCTGCGTTTGATGGCACAGTGGGGGCAATTGATGGGCACAGTGGCTGCGTTGATGGCACAGTGGGGGCAATTGATGGGCACAGTGGCTGCGTTTGATGGCACAGTGGCTGCGTTTGATGGTACAGTTGCGGCAATTGATGGGCACAGTGGCTGCAATTGATGGGTCTTTTTTTTTAATTTTTCAGTTTGTTTGTGCCCCCCCAAAAAAAAAGTTTTGAGCACCAGCCGTCACTGCCACTGTGATTGGCTACCACAGCTATCACGGGATCAGGAGCCTGTCCTTCTGGTTCCCAATCAGAAGCTATGGCTGAGAGCTGTTGGAGGCAGCTTGATCAGTGTACTGGGAGCACATAGTGAGCACGCTGTCAGCATAGAATCACCATGGACACATTGGGGTTGATTAACAAAAACTGTAGAATTCAAAATCTAGTGCAGCATGGTAGCCAATCAGTTTTCTGGTTTTCTTGTCAAAGCTTAATTGAATAAGCTGAAATTAGAAGCTAATTGGCTACCGTGCACAGCTACACCAGATTTTGCACTCTCTAGTTTTAGTAAATCAACCACATACTCCATGTGCAGTGACTGGGCTTTAACCTCCCTAGCGGTATTCCCGAGTCTGGCTCGGGGTAAGATTTCAGTACCATTAGCAGTAACCCCGAGCCAGACTCGGGCTGCATCGCAGGATACAGGGAGAGTTACTTACCTTGTCCCCTGGATCCTGCTATTTCTCCCCGCTATGTCTGCGAGCTGTATCCTCGCTCGATTCACACTGCTGAGTGCCGAGCTCCATTCCCTGCGACGTTGTGACGCATGGGGACGGAGTTCGGCACCAAATTCAAAAAGTGAAAAACACAATACACATACAATATACTGTAATCTTACAGATTACAGTACTGTATCAAATAATTACACATCCCCTTTGTCCCTAGTGGTCTGTCCAGTGTCCTGCATGCACTTTTATATAATAAAAACTGTTCTTTCTGCTGGAAACTGGAGATTGTCCATAGCAACCAAAAAGTGTCCCCTTATGTCAAAAGTGGTTTTAGACCAGCTAGAAAACAGCGATAATAAATTAGAATCACTCGCAGAATTGAGCGATAGCGATTTGTGGGGAAATTCGTCATCAAACACTAAATCTAATGACAGCGACAATTCTGCAACTGAGCAAATTTCAGTGTTTTTGATTTGATTACATTATTGAATAATATTTATTATAATTACATTACTATTTAATATAATTATTTATAGTTATTTATTATATTATAATTTATGATTTTGTGTTTCAAACTTTATCATACCCGGGATGTCTACTAGACTCTGGTTTGGACAGATTTAAGTCAGTTGTTCCTAAGAATTACAGGCCTACAATATAAAACGCTGAATTTCCATGCAAAATAATTGTACCGCTTTCAGCACCTAAAATCAGACAGAATCATACCGCCAGGGAGGTTAGAGACCACTTTGCTGCTGCATAAATGTGGGCAACAACAGGTTAATATGAAACTATATTTAGGTAGAAAAAAAAGATCATTTGGATTTTGACCAGTCCATAGATGACCTCAGGCTCACCGTCTTTCCTGCTCAACATTAAAGTTGACTTATTGATAAGATTGGTGTAATGACAGAATATCTCCTCCTAGGAACATCTCCCCAACCCTCGCAGGATAGGCAAGAGAATGTCCAAACTTGTTGCTGCGGTAACAGAAATTCCCTTGATCTGGCCTCCTAGCACGCGGAGTTAACAAAACAGCTTTTTTTTCCGTGGTTTGCCAATGTAAGCTTGTTAGTTTTAGATGTTTGTATTATTCTATGGCTATTCATCAAAGTTTCTCCTACCTATGGTGCAATCAATGAGAAGTCCAGCTCAGTTGGATCCAAGCCCTGATATCATTACTCACACAGCAAGCTGTTCCCTATTACAATCAATGAGAGGCTGAAAGGTCCTGACAGGCGATATTTTTTTCTAATATTGATCAGATGACCAAACTGGTGCCCAGGAGTCTCAGCATTGATTTTAAAAGGGATAGCTGTCAGTTCGGAGGTCAACTTTATACTATTAAACACATCAGGGCTGTAATTAAAGACAATGTCAGCTTGTCATATTTTAGGAAAATAAGGAATACATTTCTTATTTTCAAACAATTAACAGCTTCTGCAGACACGGAGGAGCCAAGTATGTAGATAGAGTAAAAATATTTTTTCTGAACAGAAGGTGAGTAGGAGGTTTGCGTTCACCTTTTGTGATCATTACTGGTGGACTAGCTGCTGGTTTGAAATTGTAGTTTTTAGCTCATAACTTTACTTGTTAAGTACTTTTACCAGCAGCCACTGAAAACCTGTGGCTCTACATTGGTTTTTAAATACCAAGTCACAATTAGGTTCAATGTACTGTGTAATAAGGCATGCATTATCTGTGATAATTAGGGCTGATTAAGTCAATTATGTAGTTGCTGAAAGTAATGATTATTGTGGAAAATTCATCATCTAATGCTTTCGTTTTATGACTCGAGACTTTGTTTTGTCAGATTATCTATTTCCTTTTCTTGATGCTTTTTTACACCAGAGTTTTATTTGGCATATGAGCACTATTAAACAAAAGGTACCAATATCCAAGTACACTATATTATCAAAAGTATTGAGACGCCTGCCTTTACATGCACATGAACTTTTTTTTTATTTATTTTTTATTGTACTTTGTAATTACATATCAAAAACCCAATAAAACCATCCAGCCCAAGGACGTCATGTGACATGATTGACTTTCAGTGGGAATATCTGAATAAAGTCTGCAGCTACAGGCATCATTCAGATATCCTTGATTTCAGCCAGCGATTCTGTACACCATAAGAACGATCATAGCGGCAGTCCAGCTGCTTGATCGTTCTTACAGGCGACGGGAGGGGACATAAAGAACACATAAACTTTAATGGCATCCCAGTCTTAGTCCAGGACTGGGATGCCATTAAAGTTCATGTGTATAGGCAGGTGTCCCAATACTTTTGTTAATGGTAGTATAGTGTATGTCATATCATGTCAAGCATACTACAGAAAAGGTATTTGCTACACTGTTAGGTTTACTTTACACTTGTGGTTGGGGGGGGCGGTGTCTAAATTTTTACCCCAACCGCCCCCTTAAAGTGTTATTAAAGTCTAAACTTTTTTTTATCTTTATCTATTCTCAGCATTGACCGCTTGCAGACTGCCCCATATACATCTAATGTACTTTAGCAGGGTGGCCGCTGTGTGCTGGATCAAATTTCTGGTATGTTATCAGTGCTTCCGCGCCCTGGCTGTGCTCTGATTTGTTACAGCACAAGCCAATCAGCAGGTCCCGGCCAGTGATTGATCGCCAGGACCCACCGATCAGCTCTGTCATGCATGTAAGAGATGTCTGTGTTGTAAACAACACAGAGCTATGTATACTTACCGGTGATCTTGCTGTTTTTCAATAAAATCAGCACATATTACACACATTGTTAGGCACACAGTTAACCCCTTGATCACCCTTAGATGTTAGCCCCTTTCCCAGTCAGTGTCATTAGTACAGTATACAGTATAGTATTAGAACTGATCACTGTATTAGTGTCACTATTGATGTCAGGGTCAGTTAGTGTACCACCCAGCCAGCGTCAGCTAGTGTCAGAATGCTCGCCACGCTATCACAGTCCCACTATAACTCACTGATCACTAGTATGAAGAAAAAAAAAATTCCAGTAAATATATATATACCATAGTTTGTAGATGCTATTACTTTCACGCAACCCAAATAACAAACACTTTTTTTTTTCATGAAGAAATTAGATTTATTTTTATTTTTTATTGGATATGTTTTATAGCAGTAAGTAAAAACTATTGTTTTGTTTTTGTTCAAAATTTTTTGGTTTATATAATAAAAAATACAGAGGTAATCAAATACCAGCAAAAGAAAGCTCTATTTGTGTAAACAAATGATATAAATGTTGTTTGCGCACAGTATTGCCTGACCGTGCAATTGCCAGTTAAAGTAGCGCAGTGCTGAACTTCAAAAAATGGCCTGGTCATAAGGGGGTAAGATCTTTTGGAGGGGAAATGGTTAAAGAATAAGTTCACTTCCTCCCTAAAAAAATGTGCATTCATTAGTTTTTCCTGCAGGAGCCTGGGAAGCTTTGCACCCGTGATCAGTGGATCAGGGGTGCAATTACAGACATCTGCAGACAAGCCCTGCTGCTTTCAGGCCATAGGCCCGATACAGGCGGACTGTCTAAAAGCTGCAGGGCTTGTGAATGAACTGAGCGCTCACCAGCGGCCTCACAGTTCATTCAGAACTACAAGCCATAAACTGACGGTAGTTTTAATTCATTCATTTACAGGAAACTGTAAATGAATGATGAATGATGCACCTGTGTGGGCAGAGTTGGATGGTCGCATTCTTTTTAAATTGTGACAACGGGTGCGGGGAGAAGATCCCACACCCACTGTCACACTGTGGGAGGGATCGGGGAAACTGGCTGCTGGAGCTGGAACCCCAAATACAGTTGGACATGTAACATATTCCAAAAGGTGGACTTTTTCTTTAAGGTAAAAAATGCCTTGCATTTATTTATATTTTATTATATTGAGGAAAACAAAAGCCAACAATATACTGATGACGCAAAGGTGTGCCATTAATTTAATATTAGATACAATAGATTACAGTTTATGGTACATGAACATAGACAAGATAAATAAATTAAAGGTGATTGTAAATGATCACCTTGTAAAACAACCCATTCAGTTTAAAATAGAAATGAAAAGCAAAACATTTTTGTATAGATATAAAAAAAAAAAACATTATAAATACTTCCCCCCCCCTTTTTTATACGTGATCACATTCCCTCTCTTCTCAGCTGCATAAGAGCTGGAGGGAGGAGAAACAGCAGCACACTGAGCTTCCCAGTGAATGGCTGTGCAACGTGGGCGTGTCAGGACAAGTCTGATCATTGAAGGAGAGTACTCTGAATTCTCAGCATAGCTAGAGAACTGACCACAGTGTGTTCTCCTGCTTAGTGTGGTCAGTTTTAATAGGATAGCAGAGGGACTGGCAGGAGCACCAGGGATTTCACATAAAGGAAGCAATACAAAGATAACAGGAGACTTTCTCATACAAGTACATGGTACAGCAGGCACATATCAGGAACATGAAGTGTTAGGGTAACAAACACTTTAAGTAGGTTCTCACAGGGCTTTTTTTGAGCAGGAACACGGGGGAAAACAGTTTTGGCACCTCCAGCACTGAATGTATATAATGTCAACGGGGCTGGGGTGTACTGGGAGATCTATTGATGTTGGTTTCTGGGGGATCTATTGTTGCTGGGGAGGTCTGTTGCTGCTGGTGGCGGGATCTATTGTTTCTGGGGGAATATATTGTTGATGGGAAAGATCTGCTTTTGAGGTAGGGGTCTATTGTTTCTGGCTGCTCGGGAGTATATTAATGCAGACTACTGGGAGATCTAGTGTTGCTGGTGGGTGTCTATTATTGCTGGAAATGATCTATTGTTGCTGGGGAATCTATAGTTGATTAGAGGGATCTAATGTTGCTGGGGTAATCTAGTGTTGCTGAGGGGGTCTATTGTTGCTGGGAGTCAATTGTTGCTGGCTGCAGGGGACCTATTTTACTGCCTTTCAAATACCATACAAACTAATTTGCATCAAAAAATGATACTCTGTTCTGTATTCTCTAAAACAGGGAAGTACTGGGAGGTGGGTAGGGGTGGAATCATGGGACAGAGCTCAGAGGTGGAACCAAGCTATGGACCTCGGAGGTGGGAAGGGGGTGGAACCAAGCTACAGAGCTCGGAGATGGGAAGGGATAGGAACCAAGCTACAGAGTTCAGAGGTAGGAAGGGGGTGGGACCAAGCTACAGAGCTCGGAGGTTGAAAGAGGGTGGAACCAAGCTACAGAGCTCGGATGTGGGAAGGGGGTGGAACCAAGCTACAGAGCTCGGATGTGGGAAGGGGGTGGAACCAAGCTACAGAGCTCGGAGGTGGGTGAAACCAAGCTACCGAGCTTGGAGGTGGGGAGGGGGTGGGACCAAGCTACCAAGCTCGGAGGTGGAAAGGGGGTGGGACCAAGCTACAGAGCTCAGAGGTGGGAAGGGGGTGGAACCAAGCTACAGAACTCGGAGGTGAGAAAGGGGTGGAACCAAGCTACAGAACTCAGAGGTGGGAAGGGGTAGGAACCAAGCTACAGAGTTTAGAGGTGGGAAGGGAGTGGGACCAAGTTACAGAGCTCGGAGGTGGAAAGGGGGTGGAACCAAGCTACAAAGCTCGGATGTGGGAAGGGGGTGGAACCAAGCTACAGAGCTCGGAGGTGGGAAGGGGGTGGGACCAAGCTACAGAGCTCGGAGGTGGGAAGGGGGTGGTACCAAGCTACAGAGCTCGGAGGTGGGAAGAGGGTGGTACCAAGCTACAGAGCTCGGAGGTGGGAAGGGGATGGGACCAAGCTACAGAGCTCCGAGGTGGAAAGAGGATGGAACCAAGCTACAGAGCTCAGATGTGGGAAGGGGGTGGAACCAAGCTACAGAGCTCGGAGGTGGGTGGAACCAAGCTACAGAGCTTTGAGGTGGGAAGGGGGTGGAACCAAGCTACAGAGCTCGGATGTGGGAAGGGGGTGGAACCAAGCTACAGAGCTTGAAGGTGGGAAGGGGGTGGGACCAAGCTACAGAGCTCGGAGGTGGAAAGAGGGTGGAACCAAGCTACAGAGCTTGGAGGTGGGAAGGGGGTGGAACCAAGCTACAGAGCTCAGAGGTGGGTGGAACCAAGCTACAGAGCTCGGATGTGGGAAGGGGGTGGAACCAAGCTACCGAGCTCGGAGGTGGGAAGGGGGTGGAACCAAGCTACAGAACTCGGAGGTGGGAAAGGGGTGGAACCAAGCTACAAAACTCGGAGGTGGGAAGGGGGTGGAACCAAGCTACAGAACTCGGAGGTGGGAAAGGGGTGGAGACAAGATGACTCGGAAGGGGGAGAGTATCAGCATGTATTCTCTGAGAAAAAAAGCCCTGGGTTCTCATATGATATTAAATCATATATAATAAGACTAGATATTTGGACCCCAAAGTTGTATCCTTTGAGATGCCGTATAATGGTGCTTATCTGCTGAATACAACTTTATTGCAAAAGCACTTGACTCACATTTGGGGCAAAAAAAATTTATCAGGCAAATTTAGCCCAACTGTCCACAAACTGTTTGTTCTCTTACCATGACTCTCAAGCCTCGTACACACGACCGAGTTTCTCGTCCAAAACCGGCAAAAAAAGTGCCGCGAGAGCTTTTTGATCGAGAAAAACGTTCGTGTGTATGGTTTTACGACGAGAAAATTGCCGTGAATCTCGACGAGAAAATAGAGAACCTGCTCTCTATTTTCTCGTCAGGATTACAGATTTCCTCGTCGTGTTTCTCGTCGGCCTCTTTTGTGACGAGAAAATGGTTTGTGTGTATGCTTTAACGAGTCTTTCAAAAGCGCGCATGCTCAGAAGCAAGTATGAGACGGGAGCGCATCTTCTGGTAAAACAAGCCTTCGTAATGGAGATAGCACAATCGTCACGCTCGAAATTATTGCATCGTTTAAATGTTGTGCATTGAAATCTTCTTTAGAATGTTACATTAATCAAAACGAAAGAACTTCTTTTGCTGCTGATATTCACACAGAGTTATGACTATCTTTTTTTAACCTTTTTCATGCTGCTCTTAAGAAGATTTATGTGTATTATATCATGCAAGTTTTTATGAATATTTTACATTTTTATATTTTTCAAACTGATGTTAATTTTAATTTCGCAATGTTTTGATAGTGATCTCCCATTGAATATTTTAATATATAGTTGTAAAATGTAACACCCTCTTTTTGGGAAATCAGATTATTTTATTTTTTAGGGGGGTTGTTATCTGTCCCTTTTTTTGTCAGTCAAATGTCTCTGCTTACTCCAAAGCTAAATTTTAAATTTTTACAAATACACATAGTCAAGTATGAACTTAAACAAAAATAACATTTATTCATGTTTCAAATAAAATAAAGAGAAGGCAGCGCTGGAGAACCTGCTGCCATTTGTGCATCCCAGGGACCCCCGACCACACATCAACCCTGTGTGGACACTAAAATTGGGAGCTTGAGAAGGCCAACATTTCTGAGCACAATCTGATGCTGGCCTCCCAGAGGTCAGGAACAGCAGCAGGTGAGATATATGTCCCAAGTGTGTGGTACTACAACAGGCTGCCTTCTGTCCGACCACAATGAAGCAAGGCCATCACTTCCTCGTCTTCCTGGCAACCTTCCCTGCAACCTTTCCTGAAGCCTTCCCTGCAGCCTTCCTTCTTCGTTTGGCTGGAGGCTGGGCCACTGGAGGGGTACTCCTGTCAGGAGGAGGAGGAGGTGGAGGAGAAGGGGGTGGCGCAGAAGAACAAGGTGGAGGTGGAGGAGAAGGGGGTGGGGCGGAAGAACAAGGTGGAGGTGGAGGAGAAGGGGGTGGGGCGGAAGAACAAGGTGGAGGTGGAGGAGAAGGGGGTGGGGCAGAAGAAGAAGGTGGAGGTGGAGGAGAAGGGGGTGGGGCAGAAGAACAAGGTGGAGGAGGAGGTGGAGGAGAAGGGGGTGGGGCAGAAGAAGAAGGTGGAGGTGGAGGAGAAGGGGGTGGGGCAGAAGAAGAAGGTGGAGGTGGAGGAGAAGGGGTGGGGCAGAAGAAGAAGGTGGAGGTGGAGGAGGAGGTTGGGGTTGGGACAGTTGTGCCACCTCACAAATTGCAGTATTGGGGGTAATTTTTCCCATCACCCCCTTGTTGAGCAAGGTGATGAGCAGGGGCTCGCATAGGAGGCGTTGCTCCATGCTCATCACCTTGAACTTTGCCTCCACTAGGCCGGCAATGGCCTCTTCAGGGGATGTGGGCTCTTTGAGGGTGGCATGGGCCTCTTTAATAAGGGCCATTGCTGCCTCACTGGTGGTCCTGTCCCTCCTGCCTCTTTTGGGAAATCGGATGGGAGGCACCTGGGATCTGGTGCTTCTCCTTTGCCCTGCCACCTCCTGCCTGCCACTGGGCCCTGCCACCTCCTGGCTGCCACTGGACCCTGCCACCTCCTGCCTTCCACTGGACCCTGCCACCTCCTGGCTGCCACTGGGCCCTTCCTCCTCCTGCCTGACAGTTTCCAGACCCTCCTCCTGGCTGATTTCATCCTGTGTATGAAAAAGGGACATAGTTTAATATGTTGCTTTAATCTTTGCCTCCAAATTTACAATCATGATTGAACCAATTAGAATGTAAATCCTGAAATCAGTTTCTAAAATTTACAACTACATCAGATTGACTATTTAGCACCCAATTAAGTGCAGACTAATGTCTAGAGATCTTGATTTCACTTGTGGAACTCTAAATAGTTTATGTTTGTCATCTTGACATATTTGGCAAACATTAATTTTATCCCAATACATTTTCATTTAATACTATACCTGGCTCCAGATGGCCAAATCAGGATCATCCAGGGTGGCTGCCTCCTCTTGCTCCAGAGAAGGCTCAGGTTGGCTGCAGGGAAGTCTGGGGGGAAGAGTGGAGAGTGATGGCCTTGCCTCAATGTGGTCATCCAGGAAGGACATCCTGCTGTAGTACCACAAATTCGGGACATACACATCATCTGCTGCTGCTCCTGACCTCTGAGAAGCCAGGACCTTAGAGCGTTCAGTCCTGTATGTGCCTCTCAAGCTCCCAATTTTAGTTTCCACCTGTTTTGCTGTGGCTGTGGGCACCTTGGTATGCACAAATGGGAGCAGGGACTCCAGCGCTGCTTTTCTCACCCCTCTTTTTTTGTGGATGGGGTTTTTCGTCTCCCACAGAGCGGGCAGCTCCCTTACCCGGTCTATAAATTCCACAAGGAATTCCTTGTCACTTATAAAGACATTAATTTTGGGTCTGCAAGTAAAATAAATAATATATAACTAATGTGAGGCACACAGTCTAACCTCCTTAACATCGTAGTCAACATATATATTCTACAACATTCTCAAGACAGTATAGGCCAACTATTTGTCCAAGTCACAAAATCAAATACCTTTGTTCGCACGTCCGTAACTTGAACTCCTCTCTCCGCACACCGAACGTAGTATAGTCACATGTGTGTTTGCTATATATACACCACGCATGCGTCAAACTACGAACACGTCGCTCCGCACACGTCGCCCGCCCATGACGTTCTAACTAACATCTTTTCCCCGCCCCTTCTCTTTCGGCGCGCAGACAGATATGGCGGAGTTACAGCAGGTGTCTGATATTTCCGCAACTAACGAGGAGGAGACAAGCCCGGAGACCGAGGAAACGTCACGATCAAGGAGGAGATTCAAGGCATCTAATATGTCTTTTGCGGAGATGGCGGAGATGGTGGACATCTTGCTCAAGTCTGATTATGACGCAAAGCATGGGCCGTATAGCAAACCAAATAGAAGGAAGGCCAAAATCCTCACTAAAGTCGTGAAGAGTCTGAAGACGAATTTCGGGGTGAAACGCTCAAATGAGCAGCTCAGAAAGAGGTGGTCAGACCTCAAACTGAGGGAGCCAGAGCAGTTAAGGAGCATTAAGAGAATGCTAGCAAAAAGTAAGTAAAATGTACACTTTTCTGCTATTAATGTTTTTCTCAACTTACATGTTGCTCCTTATTCTGATTTTATCATATTGGACTCCCTTCCATAATTTAATAATTTGAACTTGGTTTGGCACAGTAATCGTTGGTTACGTTACAGACACTTCGTTCGGTCACTATCCGCTGTTTTGGCTTATTTTATAGCCAAAAAAGTAATTAGACATCTGCGTGTTTTTTTAACATTTGTGTTCAAAATTTTTAGGCTAGATGATGTGTTTGTAAAGAGAATGAAATGCAAACTTTAGTCAGTGTAAAGGAGAGGACACTCAGCAGCTGGTACCACATCTGTACTTTGGAGCACTATAGTGTGGGCCACCAGACCCGCCTTTTTTGGGTGTCCCACACAGGTGCATTAGTGATTTTTTGTGGTGCCTCCATGTCTAAAAACTGACAGCCAAAGGTGAATACTAAACATATTATTGGTCAGAAATAATGCAGTCATCTTTAACTTCCGCCCAAACACACACTTGTACCCCACTTCCAAGCAATTTAGCCTGTTTTTATTTTTCATAGAGAATTTCAGTGTGATAAATAGACATTTTGTTTGATTCTCATAGGGGAGAGAAGACTGGGAGGAGAACACTCCAGGGAGCACAGGAACCCCACAGCTTCACAACAACCCCAAACTCCCAAAGACCCACAACCGAAGGATGTTGAGGAAGTTGAGGTGGAGGAAGGAGAAGTGCAGGAAGGAGAGGTGGATGACGTTGTGGAACTGGTCACCACAACAGGTCAGTATCTGTCACCACAGCTTCAGGTAAGAGATGTAGGCCTGCATAGTTATAATACCTTTTTATTTTGTTTTTAGGGGATGTAAATGTTGTGGTGAAGGATAGTACACGTTTCTCTGCTGACAGTGCCCTCCGAATAATACAGCAAGTGATGGAATGTAGCACGGAACTGGACAGAATAAAACAAATAATTCATGTGATGGATCAAACATTTAAAGACATTCTAGATGTTTTGGGGAGAATCGAATAAGTCAACCAAACCCCCATATTTTTTTTCAGGAATGACTGTTCATTAACCTTTTATCCTGTTTTTGACAATGCAACCAGCCAAAAATTGAATATGCACACAGTGTGTCAACATGTGCTATCTGCCATCAGGGGATATCCATGTATGTCTTTTGGGGGTGCAACCCCTTCCTCGTATCTAAAGTAGGTGAACTGAGGAAGGGGTTGCACCCCCAAAACACGTCCATTGATCACCCCTGATGGCAGATAGCACATGTTGACAATAGGGATCAGGAGTCTCAAATCCCTAGTGGAAATTAATACAAAATGTGTGCATATTCAATTTTTGGCTGGGCAAGGGGTGGCAAGACCCCATATTAGGACGGGCACATAGAGACATAGTTTGTGTAAGTGAATGTGTCAGATTGCTCAGAGGTATCCAATGTTGTAATTTTTGGAATGCAACTGTTTTTGTATTTTCCTAAGAAAATAATTGGCGGTTTGTGGCCAGGAAAAAAAAAAGGAAACATGTGTGTGAATGTGCACAGAGTAAAATGTTTGAACACAAACAACGTGTAGCTTCTTTTTTCAATACGCTCTAACCTGATTTGTGTTTTTTTTAAGGTTACATAGTGAAATGGTTGTTATTTACTAAAGGAAAATACACTTGGCACTACAAATGCACTAAGACAAACTAGGAGACAGGAAACAAACCTAAGTTAAAATTAGAAATCAGATTTTTATTTTAATCATTCTCCAGGAATCTTTTGCCATAGCCTGGCATAGGAATTGCCCCCCTACCCGTGAAATATTCCATATATTTGTCCCAAACCTCACGGGCATTTTTGGGGGGCAAGCCAGGACGGGCAGATTCCAGGCCCGGCAGGGGATTAGCAGGTGAAAGTCCAGCCTCAGGCAATACTGAGGCCATATATGAATTTGATTTTCTGCTGAGAAAATTGTGCAGCACACAGCAGCATAAAACGACATAGTTTATTTTGTAATCCGCCAACTGGATGGAAGTCATAAAAATGCGGAACCGGCTGGCCATTATGCTGAAGGCATTTTCAACGACTCTTCGGCCCCTGGCCAGCCGGTAATTGAATACCCTCTTCTCTGGGGTCAGGGTCCTGTGAGGAAATGGCCTCATAAGATGCGGTCCGAGTCCAAAGGCTTCATCAGCCAAGAAAACAAAGGGGAGTCCTTCAATATTCCCTGCATCCGGTGGCAATGCAAGGTCGTCACTCTGGAGACGGAGGGCAAACTCCGTCTGGATGAAGGATCCCCCATCGGACATCCGGCCATTCTTCCCTACATCAACATAGAGGAATTCATACCGTGCTGACACCACCGCCATCAGCACAATGCTATGAAACCCCTTGTAATTGAAGTAGTAGGACCCAGAACGGGGTGGCGGCACGATGCGGACATGCTTCCCGTCTATGGCACCACCGCAGTTGGGGAAGTCCCACCGCGTGGCAAACTCCGATGCCACAGTCTGCCATTCCTGTGGCGTGGAAGGAAGCTGGGGAGTTAAACAAGATGAAAGAAAATTAGAAATTAAAAATATTACATTACAAGGAGATTATAATAAAAAACATTAGAGGCCAACATCAATCAAATTCTACGTTTATTAAGGTGTTTTCAATAAGTATAATTGTATGCTCATATTTCATATTCATCACCCCCTCTGATGGTCCATTAATACATGATTTTGGGGGGGGGGAGATGTGTTTGGCCACAGGATAGCAGTGCAGTGGCGGTGCATCCAGAGTGGGCGCTGGAACACTGCCCCCTCTCTCCTGTGCCCGTCACTCAGAACAATACATAGGTTCTTGCCTTGCATTAACCTATGTATTGTCAATGCCGCCCACTATTCAGGTGGATGGCCCCCTGTTAAGCGACCAACATATGAATAACTGCGGCATTTATGGGGTGAAAATTGCATATCAGAAACTGGGAGGCAAATAGGCTTGCACATTACAGCCTAAGGGATGTAATTGGCTTCATAAAAGTTAAATAGGGGACGCAGGGGGGGGAGCATTCCTTGGGTAAACACTGACAGGCTGCTCTGCCAATCATGTTCACCAAGTCTGTTTAATGGTAACATGATTGGCTGATGCAACATCAAGGGAAGGAGAAGACATCAAGGACAGAAGAAGGATGGCGCTGACCACAAGAAGGTATGTGCAGGGCTGGGGACAAAATGGCTGCATTGGAGGGAACAAAATGGCTGCATTGGAGGAAACAAAATGGCTGCATTGGAGGGAACAAAATGGCTGCATTGGAGGGGACAACTGGGGGTGTTTAATAGGCACCTTTGCAAAAATGGAGGAAGTTTATTTCCTAAATTGGGGTTGGACCCCCAAACATTTGTTGCAACAGGCGCCCCTGCTGGAAAGGTTAGTAAAGGGAAATATGCATGAAGGAGAAAAAAGGGGCAATCTAAAGCTTCCAGCATGCATGGGGACAAAGGGGACATTCTCAGCATATTACAATCATGGTAATTAGGGAAGGATAAAAGAAATACAATACATTAGCATACATGGAATACATAAAATGTGATGTTAAAGGAGAAAACTTACCCTAATATAGTCCTCCTGCAGGACTTGTATAATGGCAGAACAGGTGTCTGGGATTATGAGGCCCAGAGCCTGGGGGGAGATGCCTGTCGTGAACTTCAAGTCCTGAAGACTTCTCCCTGTCGCCAGATAACGTAAGGTGGCGATGAGCCTCTGCTCAGCACTGATGGCTTCCCGCATAACGGTGTTCTTCCTGGTAATATAGGGGGACACCAAAGCCAACAGTTCCTGAAAAACGGGGTCAGACATCCGCAGAAAATTCCTGTAGTCCTCAGGATTATTCTCGACTATCTCCCGCAGCAGAGGCATGTGGCAGAATTGGTCCCGCTGGAGCAACCAATTCTTGGTCCATGAACTCCTCCTCACACCATTCATGGACTGGTCTTGGTCCAAAACAAGCAGACCAACACCAAGCGCATGCACAGCACGAACTCGACGACGAGAACATCCAGGCGACATGGCTAGGAAACGGTCGTCTGATCAGAACGTACAGAACAGAACGCACTTTAGAACAGCAAGGCCTATGAATAACGAACTGAAAATCAGAAACGAACGGGCAAGAACGCACTGTAAAACAAATACGACCTGCCTAGATGCCCTGAAAGTCAAGATACGAACCCACAAGCACAAACTGAACCTCAGAAAACGAACTGAAAAGCACAAAGACTGAAAAGCGCGAATCGTCTCTTCCCAAACTTTTACTTCACACGCAGTAACACGAGATCAGCAAAAGCAGCCCAAGGGGTGGCGCCAAGAAAATCGATCTTCCCCTTTATAGTGCCGTCGTACGTGCTGGACGTGAGCACGGAGAACAACGAGGAAATTGGGAAATGTCAGTGTGTACGCATAGAAAGCTTGACGAGAAACTCGTCAAGGTTAACAAGAATCTCGTCGAAAAAAAACGGCGTGATTTTAACGACGAGAAACTCGGTCGTGTGTACGAGGCTTTAGTCTTAGACCTCCTTCAGTAGCCCTGCATTGCAGGTTTAATAGATTAGTACATTTTCTTTGGGAAAATATGAGGCTCAATACAACAAATTTAACTAAAGGTAAAAAAAAAAGAGAAAAGCTCTGCCAACACAATCTTCTCACGTCTGAGTGTTTACGATAACAAGCTGCACAGATGAGGCCTGGCTCAAAATTCCACAACCACTGCTTTGAAGCAGAATACCATGCAGATATAAAAAGCACCATTCGGTTCAGTTAAGTACTCATTAAAAAATCATAAAACTTATTTTTAAATGCAACTAGTGTAAACATCTCTCTGCATTGGTTTCTTGTAATGCATAACAACACTCAGAGATGGAGATAGAGCGTTAGCACTCTGATCCAGTCAGAACTCTTCTGTTTTGCTTGGTGATGGCAGTCTAACACTTTGAACATGCTGATCAAAGCCCATTTCTAGACAAATTTTGTAACCCCCTTATCCATCACACACATAACATGTGCATTTTCAAGCATTCTATTCATTTTGACCAAGCAACTCAAGGTATCTGCACTTTTTTTTGTCAACACAGTGTACCACAATGTACATGAAGTATGTTGTGTTGATCTTTATATCTGCTATGAGTAGGGATGAGCTTCGTGTTCGAGTCGAACATACGTTCGACTCGAACATCGGCTGTTTGATCGTTCGACGAAGATCGAACAATTTGGGCCGTTCGCGCCAAATTCGAGTGACGCGAACAGCCCACAATGCACTACGCCATCGCAGTGTCATCCAGGCGCTGTGATTGGACAAGCATGCACTGTGACCCCGCATGCTTGGCCAATCACAGCGCCGGCAGCGAGGAGAGCAATGATTGGCCACAGGCAGGATGCCTGTGGCCAATTATTGCTGATGGGGTTTAGTACACGCCCCACACTATAAAAGGCCGCCAGCGCGGCGGCCTTGTGTAGTGTGTTCCGGAGCAGGGAAAGAGAAGCATAGGCAGGGACAGTGTCATTTTTTTTCCTTTACTATTCCTTGTGTTTAGGGACAAATAAGGATAGGTAGGGAGAGTGTCAGTGACAGTGTGCTATTCTGTGCTAATCCTTGTTTGTAGGGACAGAGAGGTACAGTGAGGGAAAGTGTCAGTGTGCTATTCTGTTCTAAAACTATTTTGCTGAACCATATTTTCAATCCTTGAGTTTAGGGACAGAGAGGTACAGTGAGGGAAAGTGTCAGTGTGCTATTCTGTTCTAAAACTATTTTGCTGAACCATATTTTCAATCCTTGAGTTGAGGGACAGAGAGGTACAGTGAGTGAAACTGACAGTGTGCTATTCTGTTCTAAACCAATTTTGCTGTTCCATATTTTCAATCCTTGAGTTGAGGGACAGAGAGGTACAGTGAGTGAAACTGACAGTGTGCTATTCTGTTCTAAACCAATTTTGCTGTTCCATATTTTCAATCCTTGAGTTGAGGGACAGAGAGGTACAGTGAGTGAAACTGACAGTGTGCTATTCTGTTCTAAACCAATTTTGCTGTTCCATATTTTCAATCCTTGAGTTGAGGGACAGAGAGGTACAGTGAGTGAAACTGACAGTGTGCTATTCTGTTCTAAACCAATTTTGCTGTTCCATATTTTCAATCCTTGAGTTGAGGGACAGAGAGGTACAGTGAGGGAAAGTGTCAGTGTGCTATTGTGTTCTAAAACTATTTTGCTGTTCCATATTTTCAATCCTTGAGTTGAGGGACAGAGAGGTACAGTGAGTGAAACTGACAGTGTGCTATTCTGTACTAAACCAATTTTGCTGTTCCATATTTTCAATCCTTGAGTTGAGGGACAGAGAGGTACAGTGAGTGAAACTGACAGTGTGCTATTCTGTTCTAAACCAATTTTGCTGTTCCATATTTTCAATCCTTGAGTTGAGGGACAGAGAGGTACAGTGAGTGAAACTGACAGTGTGCTATTCTGTTCTAAACCAATTTTGCTGTTCCATATTTTCAATCCTTGAGTTGAGGGACAGAGAGGTACAGTGAGTGAAACTGACAGTGTGCTATTCTGTTCTAAACCAATTTTGCTGTTCCATATTTTCAATCCTTGAGTTGAGGGACAGAGAGGTACAGTGAGGGAAAGTGTCAGTGTGCTATTGTGTTCTAAAACTATTTTGCTGAACCATATTTTCAATCCTTGAGTTGAGGGACAGAGAGGTACAGTGAGTGAAACTGACAGTGTGCTATTCTGTTCTAAACCAATTTTGCTGTTCCATATTTTCAATCCTTGAGTTGAGGGACAGAGAGGTACAGTGAGGGAAAGTGTCAGTGTGCTATTGTGTTCTAAAACTATTTTGCTGAACCATATTTTCAATCCTTGAGTTGAGGGACAGAGAGATACAGTGAGTGAAACTGACAGTGTGCTATTCTGTTCTAAACCAATTTTGCTGTTCCATATTTTCAATCCTTGAGTTGAGGGACAGAGAGGTACAGTGAGTGAAACTGACAGTGTGCTATTCTGTTCTAAACCAATTTTGCTGTTCCATATTTTTAATCCTTGAGTTGAGGGACAGAGAGGTACAGTGAGTGAAACTGACAGTGTGCTATTCTGTTCTAAACCAATTTTGCTGTTCCATATTTTCAATCCTTGAGTTGAGGGACAGAGAGGTACAGTGAGGGAAAGTGTTAGTGTGCTATTGTGTTCTAAAACTATTTTGCTGAACCATATTTTCAATCCTTGAGTTGAGGGACAGAGAGGTACAGTGAGTGAAACTGACAGTGTGCTATTCTGTTCTAAACCAATTTTGCTGTTCCATATTTTCAATCCTTGAGTTGAGGGACAGAGAGGTACAGTGAGGGAAAGTGTCAGTGTGCTATTGTGTTCTAAAACTATTTTGCTGAACCATATTTTCAATCCTTGAGTTGAGGGACAGAGAGGTACAGTGAGTGAAACTGACAGTGTTCTATTCTGTTCTAAACCAATTTTGCTGTTCCATATTTTCAATCCTTGAGTTGAGGGACAGAGAGGTACAGTGAGGGAAAGTGTCAGTGTGCTATTGTGTTCTAAAACTATTTTGCTGAACCATATTTTCAATCCTTGAGTTGAGGGACAGAGAGGTACAGTGAGTGAAACTGACAGTGTGCTATTCTGTTCTAAACCAATTTTGCTGTTCCATATTTTCAATCCTTGAGTTGAGGGACAGAGAGGTACAGTGAGTGAAACTGACAGTGTGCTATTCTGTTCTAAACCAATTTTGCTGTTCCATATTTTCAATCCTTGAGTTGAGGGACAGAGAGGTACAGTGAGTGAAACTGACAGTGTGCTATTCTGTTCTAAACCAATTTTGCTGTTCCATATTTTCAATCCTTGAGTTGAGGGACAGAGAGGTACAGTGAGGGAAAGTGTCAGTGTGCTATTGTGTTCTAAAACTATTTTGCTGAACCATATTTTCAATCCTTGAGTTGAGGGACAGAGAGGTACAGTGAGTGAAACTGACAGTGTGCTATTCTGTTCTAAACCAATTTTGCTGTTCCATATTTTCAATCCTTGAGTTGAGGGACAGAGAGGTACAGTGAGGGAAAGTGTCAGTGTGCTATTGTGTTCTAAAACTGTTTTGCTGAACCATATTTTCAATCCTTGAGTTGAGGGACAGAGAGGTACAGTGAGTGAAACTGACAGTGTGCTATTCTGTTCTAAACCAATTTTGCTGTTCCATATTTTCAATCCTTGAGTTGAGGGACAGAGAGGTACAGTGAGTGAAACTGACAGTGTGCTATTCTGTTCTAAACCAATTTTGCTGTTCCATATTTTCAATCCTTGAGTTGAGGGACAGAGAAGGACACTCGTAGAAATTATCAGTGTGCTATTCTGTGCTAAATCTTGTTTGTAGGGAGGGACAGAGTAGGACAGTGAGGGAAAGTGTCAGTGTGCTATTCTGTTCTAAAACTTTTTTGCTGAACCATATTTTCAATCCTTGTGTTTAGGGACAGAGAAGGATAGGCAGGGGACAGTGTCAGTGTCATTGTTGCTAAGCCTCCCGCACAATATACACCTGAAGGTAGCCCTTATTGCTGTTTTTCCCATCTCCCTGCAGGCCATCCATTAAAATGTCTGGAAGGCAACCAAGGAGAGGCAGACAGTCAGGAGGCAAAAAAAGAGGGCAAGCAGGCTCTGTGTCTGGGGGCAACAGTGCTGGTCGTGTACGCGGTGCATTGTCATCAGCACATGGCCATGGGACACGCTTGTCCTTGTTTTCGGCAGCTGGACATGTTGAGCCACATCATGCCGAAGACTTGGTAGAGTGGATGACCAAGCCCACCTCATCCTCCTCATCCTCTCTCACCCAGGCTCAGGGTACTGGCAAAGCAGCTGCCAAAGCGTCCTCTTCTCTGGTATCATTATCTTCATTAGTCAATCCTTCCCTAGACCCACCATGCCCTCCTCCTGAGGAGTCCCCCGAACTGTTTGAGCACAGTGTTGGGTACATGCTCCAGGAGGATGCCCAGCGTTTGGAAGGAGCTGATGATGATACCCAGCTAGAGGAAGGCAGCAGCGTGAGAGCAGAGAGAGGGGATGCTCAAGAAGGACATCAATCTGGCAGTCATGCTCCAGCAGCTGCAGCATACTGCCAGATTGGCTCCAGTGATGAGGAGGGAGGGGATGATGAGGTCACTGACTCCACGTGGGTGCCTAATAGGAGAGAGGAGGAGGAGGATGAGGAGGAGGCACATCTCCAAAGAGGCAGGATGCCCTTGAGTGGCCAGCGTATGGGCAGCACACCGACGGAATCACACCGCAGAGCTCCGCCTGTGCAGGGCGCTGCCTCTGCCCGTCATTCAAAAAGTTCTTTGGTGTGGGCCTTTTTTGAGGCGAGTGCATCAGATCGCACAGCTGCTGTTTGCAACATATGTCTCAAGCGTATATCGCGTGGCCAAAACATCAGCCGCTTGGGCACCACATGCTTGATCAGACATATGTTGACCTGCCATGCAGCTCGTTGGCAAGCCTACCTTAAAGACCCACACCAAAGAACAAAGCTGACCTCTTCTTGTACCGCATCAGCTGGGATCTCCAACCCCAGTATACCTTCAGTCCTCTCTGAAACCTGCTCTGAGAGGAATGAAGGTGTAGAATTAGGTGTGTCACAGCCAAGTACTTGCGGGCACTCTGCTAGCAGTACACCTACGTCCGATTCTAGCAGGCAAATTTCCCTGCCCCAGCTGCTGGACCGTCGAAAGAAGTTCACTCCCAGCCATCCACATGCCCAGCGGTTGAATGCTAGCTTGGCTAAATTGCTAGCGCTTCAACTGCTGCCTTTTCAGTTGGTAGACTCGGCCCCCTTCCGTGAGTTTGTGCAATGTGCGGTTCCTCAGTGGCAGGTTCCCAAACGCCACTTTTTCGCACGGAAGGCTATTCCGGCTCTCTACAGGCATGTGGAAGGCAATGTCTTGGCCTCGCTGGACAGGGCGGTCAGCGGTAAGGTGCATATTACCGCTGACTCATGGTCCAGCAGGCATGGACAGGGACGTTACCTTTCTTTCACGGCCCATTGGGTCACTCTTTTGGCAACTGGGAAGGATGCAGGACAAGGTGCAGTAGTGTTGGAGGTTGTTCCACCGCCACGCCTCCAAAATTCTACTACTGGTTGTGACACACCTCTCTCCTCCACCCCCTCCTCTTCTTCTTCCTCCATGGCCTCTTCCTGTGGTTTGTCCTTGGAACCAGCGGTGCTCCGTAGGCGTTCAAGGGGCTACGCAAGTACGCAGGCAAAAAGATGCCATGCCGTGCTTGCGCTGGTGTGTTTGGGGGACAGGAGCCACACTGGGGCAGAGGTCCTGTCTGCTCTGCAGGGGCAGGCCGAGAGGTGGTTGACGCCACGCCAGCTTAAGCCAGGAATGGTGGTTTGCGACAATGGCACCAACCTCCTCTCCGCCCTCCGACAGGGACAACTGACCCATGTGCCCTGTATGGCTCACGTCCTTAACCTGGTGGTGCAGCGGTTCTTGGGCAGGTACCCGGGCTTACAGGATGTCCTGAGGCAGGCCAGGAAAGTCTGTGTGCATTTCCGCAGATCTTATAATGCCAGTGCTCGCCTGGCTGAGCTTCAAAAGGAGTTGAACCTGCCCAAGAACCGCCTTATATGTGACATGCCCACCAGGTGGAACTCAACGTTGGCCATGCTGCAGCGGCTGCACACGCAGCAGAGGGCCATCAATGAGTACCTGTGCGACTACGGCACCAGGACAGGGTCAGGGGAGCTCGGGTTTTTTTCACCACGCCAGTGGGGCATGATCAGGGATGCATGCACTGTCCTGGCACCATTTGAGGAGGCCACGAGGATGGTGAGCAGTGACAGTGCATGCATCAGTGACACTGTACCTCTTGTCCACCTGTTGGAGCACACGCTGCGTGGAATAATGGACAGGGTACTTGAGGCAGAACAGAGGCAGGAAGAGGAGGACTTCCTTGCCTCTCAAGGCCCCCTTTACCCAGACAGTGTTCCTTCTGTCCCACCCATCGCACAGGAAGAGGAGGAGGAGGAGGAGGAGGAGGAGGATTGTGTCAGCATGGAGGTGGAGGCTGGCACTCAGCATCATCAGCAGCAGTCTTTTAGGGATGATTTACAGTCCCAAGAAACCAGTGGACTTGTACGTGGCTGGGAGGAGGTGGCTGCGGATCATGTCGTCCTTAGTGACCCAGAGGACTCCGGACTGAATGCCTCAGCTAACCTACGCTGCATGGCCTCCCTGATCCTGCAAAGTCTGCGGAAGGATCCTCGTATTCTTCGGATCAAGGAGAGGGACCATTACTGGCTGGCCACTCTCCTTGATCCACGGTACAAGGGTAAGGTTGTGGACCTTATCGTACCGTCGCAGAGGGAGCAGAGGATGAGACAACTCCGGGAGGCCTTGCAGAAAGGTCTGTGCAACGCGTTCCCAGAGACTGTGAGGTTACAAACTCCTGGTCCTGGACAACGAGTTGCTGAGGCTTCGGGCAGTCAAAGAAGGAGCGGTGGGGAAGGTGGCCGTCTGACCGATGCGTTCAGACAATTCTTTAGTCCGCAGCCCCAAAGTATAATCGGTTCCAGCAACCATCGCCAGCGTCTGATATACATGGTCCAGGAATACCTAGGGGCAAGGTCAGACTTGGACACCTTCCCCACCGAAAATCCTCTGGCTTACTGGGTCTTGAGGATGGATCACTGGCCAGAGCTTGCACAGTATGCAATTGAGCTACTGGCCTGTCCTGCATCCAGCGTTCTTTCAGAACGCACATTCAGTGCTGCTGGAGGATTTGTCACGGATCACAGGGTGCGCCTGTCCACCGACTCGGTTGATCGACTGACTTTCATCAAGATGAACCAGTCTTGGATCACCACCAGCTACCACACACCAGATGCTGATATAACAGACTAATTGATTTTAAAATGTCACATCCCTTCAAGACTGATGCTGATGCTGAGTGCCTGTGCTGTTATGTTGACTGCCTATCCTCCTCCTCCTCCTCAATGATACGATTAACGATGATAGCTTGGAAGATCATTTTGGTTTATGGGTGACGCCACCAGTGGCTAAGGCCCAATTTTTCAGCCCCTGTTTAACAGGGGCGTGTAATTAAAATTGTTGATGCAATACTTTGCAACAGGCCTTATTGCTGTGCTCCAAGTACAGTATCTGTGAGGGGTTGCAGTGTTGTGCCACCAGTGCCTAAGGCCCAATTTTTCAGCCCCTGTTCAACAGGGGCATGCAATTATAATTATTGATCTAATAATTCACAGCAGGGCCCATTGCTGCGCCCACCAAGAGTAACTGTCAGGCCTTACAGTGTTGTGGCACCAGCACCACCATCACCACCACCACCACCACCAAAGGCCCAATTTTTCAGCCCTTGTTCAACAGGGGCATGCAATTATAATTATTGATCTAATAATTCACAGCAGGGACCATTGCTGCGCCCACCAAGAGTAACTGTCAGGCCTTACAGTGTTGTGGCACCAGTACCACCATCACCACCACCACCACCACCAAAGGCCCAATTTTTCAGCCCCTGTTCAACAGGGGCATGCAATTATAATTATTGATCTAATAATTCACAGCAGGGACCTTTGCTGCGCCCACCAAGAGTAACTGTCAGGCCTTACAGTGTTGTGGCACCAGCACCACCATCACCACCACCACCACCACCAAAGGCCCAATTTTTCAGCCCCTGTTCAACAGGGGCATGCAATTATAATTATTGATCTAATAATTCACAGCAGGGACCATTGCTGCGCCCACCAAGAGTAACTGTCAGGCCTTACAGTGTTGTGGCACCAGCACCACCATCAAAGGCCCAATTTTTACTACCACTGATCAACAATTATATGTTATTACAATTCCTGATATTATACTTGACAGCAGGGTGTTCCAGCACCCACCAAGAATAACTGTGAGTGCTTTCAGTGTTGTGCCAACACCAACACCTAAGGGGCCAATTTCTGCAGAGTATATACGGAAGGTCCCTACTTTCAAACATCCAACTTACAAACTACTACTACTTGCAAACGGAAGAAGACAACAGGAAGTGAGAGGAAATCTACCCCTTGGAAGGAAAATTCTCTCCTTTAAGAATTAATATGGGAGAAAGGTGTCTCCTCTCTACTGATGCTTTATCACCAATCCTTGTTTCAATAAAAACACCACATTTCAAAAACAGTTGTCATTGGGACGCAAAGTGAGGTGAAATGTTCTGAACAGGGGCACAGACAGCAAAAAAAATGTGACAGGGGTGATAACCGTTCCCTATGTTTTACAAAAAGCTAAAAAAAAGGAATTTGCCATGGAGCTCCACTTAAACAATGCAGCTGTTCAAAATTATAAACAGATTCTACATAAGAACAAACCTACAGTCCCTGTCTTGTATGCACCGCCTGTATACGGCTGTTCAGAGTATATAGGTCCTTTTTTATTTTGTGTGCGGGGTTCCCCTTAATATCCATACAAGACCCAAAGGGGCTGGTAATGGGCTGGGGTGGGGGGGGGGGGGGGGTTGATGGGGTAGCTATGCCATTTTTCCTAAAGATTTTCATCCATATTACCGGGACCAGACATTGCATTAAAGCCGCAAGCAGTTTTAAATGACTTTTTTCCCTTTAGAAATGTTATTTTGTGCAGGGACAGTTCTAAACACGGGAAACACGTGGCACTTCACAGGCATACTTTAGACACCCCCCAGGTACAATATTTAAAGGAATATTTGACTTTTTTTTTTTCACTTTATGCATCATTAAAATGACTGCTCCCGGAAAACGTCCGTTTTTAAAACTTCTTTTTGCATTGATACATGTCCCCTGGTGCAGAAGCCGGGTTCCCAAACTCTGTTTCGGACAACAACATGGATAATAGTCGTTATAATTAGCACTTTAGAATCCGAACGTTCGCATCCATTGTATTTAATAGGGTTCTAATGTTCGTGCGAACTTTCGGTCTGTTCGCGGGTTCTGGTGCAAACCGAACCCGGGGGTGTTCGGCTCATCACTAGCTATGAGTACCATTCTAAACTGATGGCAGTATAATGCACCTACCGTGTTCCCCCGAAAATAAGACCGGGTCTTATATTAATTTTGGCTACAAAAAACACACTAGGACTTATCTTCAGGGGATGTCTTACTTACCATATGTACAAAAAAGTTCCTGTGTCCCCTGCCTACTCACCCCTCTCCCCCTGTCAGCTCAGGAGTCAGCATTACGAAATTCTGTAATCCCAAAAATAAACCTTAGTTAACCACTTCAGCCCTGGAAGGATTTACCCATTTAATGACCAGGCCATTTTTTGCGATATGGCACTGCGTCACTTTAACTGACAATTGCGCGTCGTGCAATGATGTACCCAAACAAAATTGATGTCCTTTTTTTTCCACAAATAGGGCTTTCTTTTGGTGGTATTTGATTACCTCGGTGGTTTATATTTTTTGTGCCATAAACAATAAAAGACCAACAATTTTGTAAAATACAAAAACAATATTTTTTACTTTCTGCTATAATACATATCCCCAAAAATATATAAAAAAAACAAATTTATTCATCAGTTTAGGCCAATATGTATTCTTCTACATATAGTTGGTAAAAAAAATCGTAATAAGAGTTTATTAATCGGTTTGCACAAAAGTTATAGCGTCTACAAAATAGGGGATAGATTTAGAGACTTTTCATTTTTTTTTAATGTCTGAGGTCCAGAGCGCTCTGGAGCAGGTTTTTATCGAGGATGTCTCTGTACATTGCTGCATTCATCTTTCCCTCGATCCTGACTTTTGTTTCTCATGATCTGAGAGTCCTTCAGGTGCCTTTTGGCAAACTCCAGACAGGCTGTCATGTGCCTTTTACTAAGGAGTGGCTTCTGTCTGGCCACTCTACCATACAGGCCTGATTGGTGGAGTGCTGTAGAGATGGTTGTTCTTCTGGAAGGTTCTCCTCTCTCCACAGAGAAAGGCTGGAGCTCTGTCAGAGTGACCATCTGGTTCTTGGTCACCTCCCTAACTAGGGCCCTTCTCCCCCCGATCGCTAAGTTTGGCGGGCCACTCTAGGAAGTGTCCTGGTGGTTCCAAACTCCTTCCATTTACAAATAATGGCGGCCACTGTGCTCATTGGGACTTTCAATGCTGCAGACATTTTTCTGTACCCTTCCCCAGATCTGTGCCTCGATACAATCCCATCTCAGAGGTCTACAGACAGTTCTTTGGTCTTCATGGCTTGTGGTTTGTGTTCTGGCATGCACTGTTAACTGTGGGACCTTATATAGACAGGGGTGTGCCTTTCCAAACCAAGTCCAATCAACTGAATTTACCACAGGTGGATGCCAATCTGTAGAAACATCTGAAGGATGTAACATAACAAAATGTGGAAAAAGTGAATACTTTCCGGATGCACTGTATGTGGACTTTAGATTTCGAATGTCCGTATGTCTGTTCAGCTGTCGAGCAAAGTGGCAGTTATAAAAAATAAAAAAATAAAAAAAATAAAAACAACATACCTTGCTATTTTTACCTTTAAAGGGGTTGTAAAGGTTCGTTTTTTTTTTCTAAATAGGTTCCTTTAAGCTAGAGAATTGTTGGTTCACTTACCTTTTCCTTCTGTAGCGGCCTCACTCCCTTCTCGTGTGAATCGGTTATCCGATAGCTCTTGTCTAGGGGTATCTTGTATGCAAGAGTGAGATGCGCCGCGGCCCATGTCTTCCCTATTGCAGCGGGTGAGGTGAAGGCCAGTACCTGTTGTTCTCCTCGGGCCTGTGTGTTTCTTTAAGAGCCAAGTCTGTTGTGCTAACACTTCCATTCACTCCCATTAACCAGAGTACCACACACCGATAAGGGTCCAACACTTGTTTATTATAGCACACAAATAAACAGTCCTTTGTCAGCCGACTGGTTGGGACCCATAAAACAGTTCAATACGGTGGGGTGAGCAGGTCGAGGCACAGTCCTAACAATCAAACTAAACCACTGTGGTTTCACCAGCAGTTGCTACAGCCATCGGCTTGAGAGAGAACTTGAATCTTCGGAGTCTCTACCAGCGACTCTAGAGAACATGAACTGGAGTACCTTCGCTGCGTTGCGGCCCTTTTGTCAGGGGGAAGATGTCCCTCCAAGGGAGTTACCAGAGGCCCCTCTGTCACCGGGTTGATGCTGCTCCGTGCTCTTCAGAAGGGTAACCTCTCCGGCCTCCTCGTCTCAGATACGGGCTCCATCCACCTCAGGGTCCCTCTGACTCATCCACCCTTGCGGAGCCCAGTCAAAGTCACTGGGCCCCAGGCCTCCGGTGTAGTACCTCACCCCAGGCTTAAGGTGCCTGAGATGGACGCCAACACTGCTCCGACCAGGCCATGGGCACATGGGCCTGAACTCCGGACCGCCAGCACCCAGGCCAAGGGTGCCTGGGTGCGGGATGGCAAGAAGACCTCGTGGCGAGGGCGTCTACCCCCTTTTATGCCCTCCCCCCAGCCGGCACAGCAGGTTCCCCGCCCCGCTGTACCACTGCCAGAGCAGGACAAAAAGGGTGTAGCACTACGGAAGTGGTTCTACCTCGACTCGGGACAACATCGCCACCCACAGGTCAAGGAGAACAGCACATTACCAAAGTCCTCCACGACTTAAATGGTCTAAACCCTCTCATGATTGGTACATCCTGGATCATACTACCACCCAGGTGCTCCCCCTAGATTTAGACCCCCGCTACACTTCTATTTACCTTCTAAATGTTTTTTTTCTTTGTCTGAATTTCTCACTTCCTGTTTCTCCTCAGTAAACTTCACACCATCATCCGAGTGGTGTGGAGTCAGCCAGAACAGCTTACTAAACAGCTTACTGAGGAGGAACAGGAAGTGAGAAATTCAGACAAAGAAAACAAAGAAAGAAAAAATATTTAGAAGGGAAATCTAAGGAAAAGGTAAGTGAACCAACAATGCACTAGCTTAAAGGAACCTATTTAGAAAATAAAAAATGAACCTTTACAACCCCTTTAAGTATATTTCACCTGAGAGTCTCAACAAACTGAAATTGAGAGTTTTGCTTTTGCCAAAATCATTCTGTTCATCCCTAGTGAAGGAGACAATGTTTTTTTGATGACAAATAGCATCTAAGGGTCAAACCAATGCATTTTTAGGTGCAGTGCATGAAAAAAAAATCTTGATTGCCTCGTCTTTGATGGAGTTTCAGTAAGAAGGGGAGGTAAAATGCATTGTGCAGACAACTCATTGCACCTAAACCACAGAGGTGTGAACCAGCCTCAACTCTTTATACTTTACTTTTTATTTATGCATTACTGCACCTTCATATGTTCTTCAAGAGACAAGTGGTAAAACGGGGCTTGTTTCATTTTAATCTTCTGGTACAAGTTGAGATTTTTGTGAATCCTCTTGCCTCTATATTTAGCCACTGTATACTCCTATCATTATCTCAGACACTGCTACACTTACTGTCTCTAATGGCTGAAAGCCAAAGTGTGTTGTATTGTAGTATGGAGTGATCGCACTTTGGCGAACAGTGTCGGCCTGTCAATGATTGTGTTACTGGAGTGGCAAATGGAAACAGAAAGTCACAAAGGATATTCAAATTGAGAACACAAGCTATTGACTGAGCCAGACATTCAAAATCTCTCCAACTCTAAATTACCTTGCTAAGTTTATTGAAGGGTGAAAAGGGATAATGTTCTCCAGTAAATACATTTGAAATGGGTTTTAAATAGAGAATGCAGATAATTAAGGGCAGTGGGCTCAATTAAGTTACACAACACAAAATGATGTTTTGCTCCATGCAACACTTTGTTAAGAGATGGTTACTGGCCCATTTATAGCAGACCTACCATCTACTCTAATTAAAGTAGAATGCTGGTCAAAATAAAAATTGTCTCTAAGCTTACATTAAAATCGTTATTTGTTTTCCTTTTGTAGCTGTGAGCAATACCAGCAATAAATGTTCTAGACCACTTTACAGCAGCTCAGTGCAGAATCCTCTAATCAAAATGGGGGAATTTCTATAATAGAATGACCTGCATTGTGTCCAATAAATAGGATATTTGGATAGTGACTGCGAGCCACAGTAAGACAGCCCAACTTTATCTTAAATGCCCCCTGAAAGACAGCTGAGACTGCAATACTTACCGTATATACTCGAGTATAAGCCGACCCGAATATAAGCCGAGTCACCTAATTTTACCACAAAAATATGGGAAAACGTATTGACTCGAGTATAAGCCTAGGGTGTCCATCTGCATGCCTCACTGTGCCTCACTTTGCCTCACTGTGCCCATGCCTCACTGTGTCCATGACTAGACTGACGTTTAACATGGTAGTCTATGAAAGGGGTGCCCGGCTTTGAAAAATCGGTGCTCCCTGGCCGTAGGTCCCCCAGACAAAAAACTATGCACACTTATAGAGGAGAAATGGGGCTACATGTGTGCCAAGTTTCGGATCCAGAAGACCTACGACCGGCCAGTACCAGGTCCCCAAATTCACTGGAGAAATGACCGTTTATTTAACATGGGAGTCTGAGGAAGGGGGGCCCAGATTTGAAAAATCGGTGCTCCCCGGCTGTAGGTCCCCCGGACAACAAACTTTGCACACTTGTAGAGGAAGAGTGGGGCTACATGTGAACCAGTCAGTACCGGGTCCCCAAAGGTGACTCGAGTATAAGCCGAGGGGGGCATTTTCAGCACAAAAAAATGTGCTGAAAAACTCGGCTTATACTCGAGTATATACGGTACCTTTTTTTCAAAGCTGTCCTCTGCATTACCCCTTTTTAGTCACAAGATATAGTTACATAGTAGGTGAGGTTTAAAAAAGACACAGGTCCATCAAGTCCAACCTATGTGTGTGATTATATGTCAGCATTACATTCTATATCCCTGTATGTTGTGGTCGTTTAGGTGCTTATCTAATAGTTTTTTGAAACTATCGATGCCCCCCGCTGAGACCACCGCCTGTGGAAGGGAATTTCACATCCGCTCTTACTCTAAAGAACCCTCTACGTAGTTTAAGGTTAAACCTCTTTTCTTCTAATTTTAACGAGTGGCCACGTGTCTTATTAAACTCCCTTCCACAATTTTTTTTTATCCTTATTGTGGGGTCACCAGTACAGTATTTGTAAATTGTAAAGATGTACTCAGTCTTCCAACTTCTATGACACCCAACTCAGGGTTATTTAGCCCCGCCCCCTAAGATGGCACCCTGTATTCACAGAATATTGATTATCATGTCAGTGTTACTCTTCACATCATCAAGGTTCACCTACTGCTGGGAAAAGACTGGGGAGGAAGAGGAATCAGTGTGTCAATTGACCATCCAGAAGACATTAAAAAAAGATAAGAAAAAAAAAATACCACTGTGGGACCTCAAGGGGGAGAGGTAGCTTTGGAGTGGGAGAGCCTGGAGCCAAGAATTAGGCTTTAATTTCCAGGCACATTTGTTTTTATTACCAGGAGCCCAGCACATGATTTTTGGCATTGGAAACAAGTTTTAATACTACCCTTAAGTGTCCCTAACCTATCAACTAGCTTTAACTGTTAATACTAACCCATGACCTCCCCGCAATATTTATCTTTAAAGTGGTTGTAAAGGCTGAATGTTTCTTTACTTTCATGCATTCTATGCGTGAAGGTAAAGAACCTTCAGTATTCAGCCCCACCCTGGACCCCCCTAATATTTACCCGAGCCTGATCTTGATCCAGCGATGTGCACGCAAGCAGCTGCTATCCTGGCTCTCGGCTCAGAGACAGCAGCAGGAACCATTGGCTCCCATTTCTGTCAATCACAGCCAGTGAGGAGGGAACGGGGGCGGGACCAATATCCAGCTCTGTGTGTCTTATAGACACACAAAGCGTGGCTCAGGAGCAAGCACACATGAGTGCCCCCAAAGCAAGCGGCTATGGGGGCACTTGGCGGGGGGGCTCAGATCATCGGCAGGGAACCTGAGAAGAGGAGGATCAGGGCTGCTCTGTGCAAAACCATTGCATTGCAATCCTGAACCAAGCAATGTTTAGTGTTTTTGTACATGTTTTGTTTGTTCTGAACTAAATAAATAAATGTTTTTACTTTAGTTAATATGTTGCATACGAGTATTTCATATTTAAAGAGTAATTCCACTTTTGTTCATAAAAAAAGAAATCCCCTCTGGGTGTTTATTGTACATTGACAAGAACTTAACACATTTTGTTGCAGATCCCTACTTGTTTGTTTGGTTATGTCAATGTGAATCTGAGTGAATCTGAATGGGAGTGGCTTTTTCATTATTAATCAGCTGATAAACTTGCAGTGTTCTAATGAGAAAAGCTGCAGGGTCGGCATCCCTTTAGAAGTACTTAACCATTTTGGATTATCTCACCAAAAATGCAATTTTTATTGCAGAGGATGACTAAAATTTGACTTGTATCTTAGTGCAAACTTCTGGGAAGATCATACAAGCTGGAAATTACATTTCTGGGGAAGTTCTGTACACCAACTGTGTACCGAAGGCCCTCCAAGTTGTCACATTGAATTTTGTAGAAAATGACAGCACTGCAAATCGAAAAGGGAAGTTGCTTTTTAATAACACCTAATTACAATATGGCTTGTGTAGCAATTATATATGCTATATTATTATAGATTTTTTTTCATTTACTGTTTTTTTTTTCACAAAAGTTTGCAAGCCACAAGTTAAGCTCTAGCCTATTTTTCAAAGGGTCATCTGTCTATTTTTAGCTGCTGTATTAAAAAAAAAAATACTGTTGATTACAGAGGTTTAAACAAGCTGTATGAAATTCAATTGAGAGAGTAAAAAAAGAGAGAGTCTGAAAACAAACAGCCTTTGCTATTCTCTTTATTTAGTGTTCTGTAAAGCCATTGTCATGAGTACACCACGTGTTAAGTGTTTATTTGTGAAATACAGATTTTACAACATAGTAAAAAAATAAAATGAAATAAAATACAGTTCAAAAACGTATAAATAAAAATAAAGGAAAAAACAATGTTGCTACCACATCTAAATACTGGTAAACAAACACAGTATAATTGTTTTTGTTTGTTTTTTGGGTTTCGATACAATTTAACCACTTGCCGACCGTGCTACAGTGCAGCTGGTTAGTTCTGGGAGACCGTCATATGATGGCCTCCCGTGATCGCACCCGCCGCATGCCCACTGCAGGGTGTGGGCGGAGTGGTCTGTGATCACAGTGTCCTCTAGACACTGTTAATCACAGATTGAGGTAAAGAGCCAATCACCGCTGATCACGGATGTAAACAAAAGCCAGTTATTGGCACTCCTTTCCTCATACTGACAATCAGTGCCTGCCAGTCAGTGCACACCAGTCTCGCCAATCAGTGCCCACTAGTGTTGCCAATCAGTGCCCATCGGGGCAGCTTATCAGTGCCCATCAATGCCCATCAGTGCAGCTTCATCAGCGCACATCAATGAAGGAGAAAAATTACCTGTTTGCAAAATTTTATGACAAAATATGAAAAAGTTTTTTCTTTATTTTCAAAATGTTTGGTATTTATTTGCTTATTTAGCAAAAAAAAAAAAAAAAAAACCCAGTGGTGATTGAATACCACCAAAAGAAAGCTCTATTTTTGTGAACAAAATGATAAATATTTCATATATGTACAGTGTTGCATGACCACGCAATTGTCATTCAAAGTTTGACAGCGCTGAAAGCTGAAAACTGACCTGGGCAGGAAGTGGATATAAGTGCCCTGTAGGCAAGTGGTTAACTGCTTAACGAGCAGGTCACAGATATATACGTTGACACAATGCCTCCTGTGGGCAGATCGACGTGTATATATACGTCCCCTTTAAGATGCGGCATTGTGGACGCGCGCCCGATGCGAGCTCCGTGAGTCCGACCGCGGGTCCCGCTAACTCAATGTCCGCGGGGATACCCGCGATCATCTCACGGAGAGGAAGAATGGGGAAATGCTGATGTAAACAAGCTCCCCATTCTTCCTAGTGACAGGACACTGATCACAGCTCCCTGTAATCGGGAGAGGTGATCAGTGTCGTGTCACACACAGCCCATCCCCCCTACAGTTAGAAGCACTCCCTAGGACACACTTACCCCCTTCAGTGCCACCTACTTATTAACCCCTTCACTGCCAGTGTCATTTTTACAGTAATCAGTGCATTTTTATAGCACTGATGGGTGTATCAATGACAATGGTCCAAAATGGCGTCAAAAGTGTCTGATGCCATAATGTCGCAGTCACAATAAAAATCGCTGATTGCCGCCATTACTAGTAAAACAAATAAATATTAATAAAAATGCCATAAAACCATCCCCTATTATTTTGTAGATGCTATAACTTTTGCGCAAACCAATCAATAAACGCTCATTGCTATTTTTTTTACCAAAAATATGTAGAAGAATACGCATCGGCCTAAACTGAGGAAAAAAATAGTTTTTTATATATTTTTTGGGGATATTTATTATAGTAAAAACTAAAAAATATTGCATTTTTTTCACAATTGTCGCTCTATTTTTGTTTATAGCACAAACAATAAAAACTGCAGAGGTGAACAATTACCACCAAAAGAAAGCTATATTTGTGGGAAAAAGAGGACGTAAATTTTGTTTGGAAACCACGTCACACAACCGCGCAATTGTCAGTTAAAGCGACGCAGTGCCGAATCGCAAAACGTGCTCTGGTCTTTGGCCAGCCAAATAGTCCGGGGCTTAAGTGGTTAAATACATTTTAATGCTGTATTTGTATATCAAGTCTAGCTCACCAACAATCTAATATTTGAATATTGTTCTTGAGAAGGAAGCAGTTGAGGTCTTTTCCTCTAGTTATACAAGAGTAAACATGTTCCTGAGGACAATAACAGTACTCCATGGCAGTGTTCTTCACACAATGGTTATTGTTGATTTCAGAATTTTCAGTGTTTCAGAACTTGTTACAAAAGGTGCAGAAGAGTGTCACAGCTTCTGAAATAAATACCAATGTGAATGGAATTAGTTAGAAGTTCAGTCTGCTATTCTCTGATAATGTCAACATTTCAATCTAATGGGGTCTGATTGAGTAGGCAGAAATCACGGCTCACGACAGATTCACAATGCAATGAGATATCGGTACTTTTTCAGACTTGTGGGTAGAATTAGCAGCGGATCCCAAGGTTACCATTATGTATTGTTTAGCCCATCAAACTTTTTTCGTTTTACAAAAGTGTATAGAATGTAGAACTGCTTAATTAATTCAACAATCTTCCAATACAATTATGCAATAAGTGCATCTAACATACACTATATTACCAAAAGTATTGGGACGCCTGCTTTACATGCACATGAACTTTAATGTAATAAAAGGGCGAATACCGCGCTAATGGTGAATAATGAGAAATATGTGCTAATAAGGCTAAGCTGCGACACAAAACATGTCGCGCTAAGTAAATATGTGAAAAGTATATTGTGTGATATTAAATGTGCTCTTTAACAAGATATGGTGAACCTTAAATAGAACAAAGTATCCAACCACATATAAACACAAAAATTATAAAATATACAATGAATTCAGTGAAAAACAGTGCCCTTTGAAAACGTAATTTTCTGACGAAACATGTCAGGGCGGTGCTACGTATTGACATCACCACGTCCCCACGTGACCCCGGAAGCACGGGCGTTTGTTAGCTTAGTTTTTTTGCCGGCTATTTTCAATTTGTTGTTACCTGTCATCATGGATTTTTAATAAATAACCCAGCGTTTTAAAGTTAACGCACTATCCTAGTCCTTTCTTATTCCACTACACGCCTGTCTCCCGACCCGAGGGCTTAGACCCTCATTGGAGAGGGTGTTCCAGCTACACTCAGGACGGTGATACAGCGACTTGCGGTGAGGAGATCGATAGGAGCCTGGAGATTCTGACCTTACGGATGAGCCCAAGACCCCGCAGAGGGTTATATCTGCAGGCATCTGTGACCTTGCTACTATCAGGAGGTCCACCCGATCCGGTAAGGGTCCCTATTTTCTGTAGTGTGTCTCACAAGGAGGAGCTCATCCCTTGGTGTTGGTGGATAGTCAGCTACAACTTCACTCTCAACCTCAACTCCTTGTTCACTCTGCCTTTTGTCACATTGTGGAACTGGATCTCATTTCTTTTGGATTTAGTGGACTTTGTATTGATTTATTTTGTCACAACATCCCTTTATCAATATTTCTAAACACTTGTCATCCGTTTAGTGTACAGATATTTTGGTGGACTGTCTCAGATATATGATATTGTTATTTATATATATATATATATATTTTTCCACTGAATTTATTGTATATTTTATAATTTTTGTCAAACAATGTGGGGGGGTCTGACTTGATGGTAGAGACACCCAAAGGAAATGCACCTCATCCCATGAAATATGTATACAAAGTAGCAAAGGGGAAGAGAGGGATTTTCACGGTGCTGTCTGTGGTAGTGAGAAATTCAATAACACTAAAGATAAAAAGTATTTGATATTTGATATAATTTTTGTGTTTATATGTGGTTGGATACTTTGTTATATTTAAGGTACAGCACATTTAATATCACACAATATACTTTTCACATATTTACTTAGCTCTGTCTAATTGGGCGACTATGTGGCAGATGAGCTTTAATGTTGATAAATGTAAAGTTATGCACTTGGGGGCTAAGACTATGAATGCACCATACATACTAGGGGGAGTACAACTGGGGGGATCCATAGTGGAGAAGGATCTGGGGGTTTTGGTAGATCATAAGCTCAATAGCATGCAATGCCAAGCTGCGGTTTCCAAAGCGAGCAAAGTCCTTTCTTGTATTAAGAGAGGTATGGACTCCAGAGAGAGAGATATCATTTTGCCCCTGTTCAAATCATTAGTAAGACCTCATCTGGAATATGCAGTTCAGTTTTGGGCCCCAGTTCTCAAAAAGGATATTGGGGAACTGGAGAAAGTGCAGAGAAGGGCAACCAAACTGATAAGAGGCATGGAGGAGCTCAGCTATGAGGAAAGATTAGAGGAACTGAATGTATTCACTCTTGAGAAGAGGAGATTAAGGGGGGATATGATCAACATGTGCAAATATATAAGGGTTCCATATAGTGAACTTGGTGTTGAGTTATTCACTTAACGGTCAACACAAAGGACAAGGGGGCACTCTTTACGTCTAGAGGAAAAAAGATTTCACCTCCAAATACGGAAAGGTTTCTTCACAGTAAGAGCTGTGAAAATGTGGCATTAGACTCCCTCCAGAGGTGGTTCTGGCCAGTTCAGTAGATTGCTTTAAGAAAGGCCTGGATACTTTCCTAAATGTACATAATATTACTGGGTACTCACATTTATAGGTAAAGTTGATCCGGGGAATATCCGATTGCCTCTCAGGGGATCAGGAAGGAATTTTTTCTCCTGCTGTAGCAAATTTGATCATGCTCTTCTGGGGTTTTTCGCCTTCCTCTGGATCAACTGTGGGTATAGAATTAGGTATATGGGATTGTATGATATTATTATTTTATTTTTTTATGGTTGAAATGGATGGACTTGTGTCTTTTTTCAACCTGACTAACTATGTAACTATGTACTTCCCTTTTACATGAACTTTAATGGCATCCCAGTTTTAGTCCGTAGGGTTCAATATTGAGTGGGCCCACCCTTTGCAGCTATAACAGCTTCAACCTTCAACCACAAAAGATTTAGGAGTGTGTCTATGGGAATGTTTGACCATTTTTCTAAAAACGCATTTGTGAGGTCAGACACTCTGCTCTAATTCATCCCAAAGGTGTTCTATCCAGTTGAGGTCAGGACTCTGTGCAGGCCAGTCAAGTTCTTCTACCCCAAACTCGCTCACCCATGTCTTTATGGACCTTGCTTTGTGCACTGGTGCGCAGTCGAGTTGGAACAGGAAGGGGCCATCCCCAAACTGTTCCCACAAAGATGGGAGCATGAAATTGTCCATAATGTCTTTGTATGCTGACGCTTTAAGATTTCCCATCACTGGAACTAAGGGGCCAAGCCCAACCCCTGAAAAACAACCCCACACCATAATCCCCCCTCCACCAAATGATTTGGACCAGTGCACAAAGCAAGGTCTATAAAGACATGGATGAGCATCGTAAAGTAGTCCGATAAATCTAAACATATAAAGCAGCAACAGATGACCACCTGCATTTGCATTATCACCACCCCTAATTCATATTTATTTCTTAGTGTCCAGTCCCTTCCTATTTCTTGCTAATAAAAGGAACACTTACCCAATAACAGTGAGACTTCTTGTGTAGGAAGAATATTTTCTTCAGTTTTCTTGGGCATGTACAGTATGTTTCTTTACTACTGCATTTTTATAGATTTTTTTTTTTTTTTTTTTTATACAGTAGAAACAATTTGACCCCTGTAAAAAGGTAACAGTGTATTTTAAATGAGCTATTTATGTGCGGCAAGCGTCTTTTGTTATTTAAGCTAGCGCCTCTATTTTGCAAGTTTTCCACACTGTTTAGATGTATGATTTAGTGACTCATAAATGCTTTTCTTAGAAACAATTACTTTTTATTACTCTCTATAGTGTCAGCAAAAGTGGTATTTACAGCACGCCCATAATAGTTCCTTGGTAACCAATTAATAATAATAATTTATTTGTATACAACAGGCATTGCAAGCTGGAACGGTCTGAAATACCGAGCCTGATCAAATGTATATCATGCAAACCTACATTGTTAAGGCAGAGTTTATAGCGCCCATTAATATAATGCATTGCATTGAGGAAGGCACAGTGCTTGACAATGAGATAGATGGTAATGTATACAATATCTGTTTAATCCATATTATAGTGTGCAGCAATGTGATTTATGCCTTATTAGCCTTCACCTAATCTCGCGCTATGCCTGGAAAATAAATATTTACAGAGACAAAGAGTTATTTGTATGGTTGCATGTGCATTATCACACCCGGAGATTTATATTTCACGTTTCACGGATGTAGGTTAGTTGATGGCATGCCAGTTGGGCTCCTCTGCTCTGTTTTCAGAACCTTGTACTGGAAGAAAATGAAGGGCATATGACATAAAGGAGTCAGGGTGTGTGGTCAACATCCCTGCTGAACTACCGTTGAGATAAAATCAATCGGCCTGCTCTTAGATTATTATTTTTAATTAGCTAGAAATGGAATTTGCATTCACTTATATATGTAGAAAATACTATGGATTCTATTTGAGGGGGAATTATAGTCGGTAATGTTTATATATTATTATTATTATTATTATTATTATACAGTATTTATATAATGCCAACAGTTTGCACAGAACTGTACAACATGAGAGTAGACAGTACAATTACAATAAAAATCAGGATTAATCGGAGGGCCCCACTTGTTAGAGCTTACAATCTGTGTGCAGCAGCCCCCCTCAGCCCCCCTATTACTTACCTGAGTCAATCTCTATCCAGCGATATTGCAGGAGAGACTCGGCTGCCTGGGACTCCCCTCCCCATTGGCTGAGACCGCAGCGGAGCACCATTGGCTCCCACTGCTGTCAATCAAAGTCAGTGAGCCAATGAGAGGAGAGAGTGGGCATGGCCTAGTCACTTCTCCGTGTCTGAATGGACACACAGAGCTGCGGCTCGGGTGCCCCCATAGCAAGCTGCTTGCTGTGGGGGGCACTCGTCAGGAGGGAGGGGTTAGGAGAGCTGACGAGAGACCCAAGAAGAGGAGGATCAGGGCTGCTCTGTGTAAAACCACTGCACAAAGCACGTAAGTCTAACATGTTTGTTATTTTTAGGCAAAAAAAAAAAAAAGACTTTAGTATCACTTTAAGGATGAATTTCTCCACATTCCCAGCAGCTACAGAGGTCATTTAGTAGTTCTTTTTTCTTTTTTTTAACCATAGTTTTTTATTGAAGTTCAAAATTTACAAATACAATGAACAGGTTGTATACGTACATTGTACATTCGAGGAACAGGATATACAAAATAAACAAAATAGACAAAAACCATGGCTGTTTACAGTCAGGTTCCTAGGTGTATATCATGGACTGTCCTCCTCATTATGAGGCAAAGCTCTATTGGAAACATAATGTGAGCAGGCTTATAAGAAGCATGATTAGGAAGCCCGATACTGACCCCTCTGAGGGTCGCATGGGGTGAGTTGTGTAATACATCAAATAATAAAACCAAATAATATCTGATAATGCACAATAATGAACAAAGAGGAATACACAAAGTTGTCAGTTCTTCTTCATTACATTAGATTATGAAATGAAATAGTCTTTTTGGTACCACAGGATGGATTGTCACATTTAAATGTAATACCTTTATCTCTTATTTGATACCAATTTACTAGTTCTTAACCACTTCAGCCCCGGAAGGATTTACCCCCTTAATGACCAGGCCATTTTTTGCGATACAGCACTGCATTACTTTAATTCACACTTGCACGGTCGTGCAAAGCTGTACCCAAATAAAATTGATGTCCTTTTTTTCCCCGCAAATAGAGCTTTCTTTTGGTGGTATTTGATGACCTCTGATTTTTTTAATTGTTTGCGCTATAAGCAAAAAAAACTGAACATTTTTGAAAAAAAAATAATATATTTTAATTTCTGCTATAATACATATCCAAAAAAAAAATTATTCATCAGTTTAGGCCAATATGTATTCTTCTACATATTTTTGGTAACAAAAATTGCAATAGGAATATATAAATTGGTTTGCGCAAAAGTTAGAGCGTCTACAAAATAGGGGATAGATTTATGGACTTTTTTTTTATTTTTATTGTTTTTTCTGGTTATGGCGGCGATTTTCAGTGGGACTGTGACATTGCAGCGGACAATTCTGACCCCAAGTTACACTTTTTGGTGACCAGTGACATTAATACAGTGATCAGTGCTAAAAAAATGCACTGATTACTGTATAAATGACACTGTCAGGGAAGGGGTTAACATCAGGGGCGATCAAAGGGTTAACTGTGTTCCCTCAGTGTGTTTCTAACTGTGTGGGGGAAGTGCTGACAGGAACACAGGAACAACAGATCTCCATGTTGTCCCCTGTCAGAATGGGGATCTGCCTTGTTTACCTAGGCAGATCCCCGTACTGCCTCTCTGTACCTCTATCGCAGGTGGCCGCTTCCGTTCAGGGGGCGCGTGCACGCGTACACTATCTATTGCATGAAACTATGTACAGGTGCGGAGGGCGGACTTTAAGAACTATAGGCAAAACGCCTTTTTTTCATTTTGGATAGAGAAAGGGAATGTTATAACCCCAGTCAGATTTTTTTTGCCCTCTGTGTCCCATTGCAGAGATTTACCATCACTACCTGTCCCATAGCCAAACAGGAAGTAAGAGGAAATCCCTGAAAATTAGGGGAATTCCTTGGGAACCCCAAGGTCACCGGAACTAGTATCCCCATTGGCAGATTTCCCCTCTATTACTTTTCTGGGGACAATCTGAACTTTGGGATTTTCTTTTACTTTCACCTTCAATGATAATGGTAATCAGGACAAATAGAGAGGATGAATCTCTTTAATGGGGGCACAGACAGCAATACAAATTGATATATGTTCTAATCCCTCTCCACTCTATCCAAAACAAAAACAAAAAAACGTTTGGCCTTTAGACCCCTTTCACACTGGAGCGGTTTGCAGGTGCTATTGCGCTAAAAGTAGCGCCTGCAAACCGACCCTAAACAGCTACTGGGGTGTGGTAGCAGGACGGTAAAAAAAGTCCTGCTAGCCGCATCTTTGGAGCAGAGAAGGAGCGGTGTGTATACCGTTCCTCCACCGCTCCTGCCCATTGAAATCAATGGGACACCGCAGCTATACCGCCTCTGCAGAGGAGCTTTGCGGTGGTTTTTAACCCATTCTCGGCTAGTGGCCGAATAGCGCTGTGAAATTGGCGGTAAAGCGCCGCTAAAAATAGCGGCGCTTTACCGCCGACGCACCTCCCACCGCAGTGTGAAAGGGGCCTTAATTATACTTCTACTTATAGTAGAAAAATCTGTAAGGTGAACTTACACAGGACCCCCTCCTCACCCCCCGTCCTGCTGACCTGCAGCGCGGCAATCGCCCTGTTATCGCTGCCTCACCGGATCAGGGCATAGAAATCCCCTCAGCATTCCCTCTAATTCTTCCCCCCGCTGACAGGACGGGCTACACTGGATCTGATTGGGCGGCGCCATGTGACGGCACCGACCAATTAGAATGCTCCGAAACGTACCTCCTGACGGGGGACGTTTTGGAGATTGAGCCGAGGGGATTTCTAAGCCCCGGTCTGGTGAGGCGGCGATAGCAGGGCTCAGAACGGGAGATCCTCGCACTGCAGGTCAGCAGGACGGGGGGGGGGGTGAGGAGGGGGTCCTATGTAAGTTCACCTTACAGATTTTTCTGTAAAGCTGAACTTACCCTTTAAGAATATTTAAATATCCATAAACTGCCCACAAATTTGCTTTAAGGCAAACCTTACAATACTAACTGAAAATAAAACCTCACACAAAATACACTGTAGTTTTCCTAAAGCTGTACGATCAAGGAGTGCCAGTAGCCACCTTGTGTCTTTTAATAGAAGACCCGAGAAAGTGTATAGTCTCGAAAAAGTAGAGTACAAGAATTATCTATTGCAGTGACTAAATGGCAAACTGCCGGGGTAAGAGTCAAGCACATAGCTAAAAAATAGAGTGGAAGTAAAAATGACTCCTTCCTCTATGAATAGTGTTCATTATGGCACTACACACTTCTCCTTGGCTATGTCTATAGGAAAAAAAAAACACATTGTAAATTCACATCAGAACAGCAGAACAAACTTCACTTCCAGCTAATGCAATGTTTAACTGATAATTCATACAGCATATTCAGGAACCAGCCAGTACATACACACAGCAGTTAATATCATTGGAGGGCTGCCAAAACCACCATGTTTTCAATACTTTACTAGGACATACAAGGGGAAAAAAAATCATTTTCGTTAATATTAATGTCCAGGACCAGTATTAAAGGATCTTCTCGGTGATTGAAACACACTTGTTTTACAGATCGGCACTTTAGTGAAGTACTCTTTTATTACAATGGTTCTTTTTGATGTTTTAAAGCTACAAATACATTATTTTTCTGGAGGAGCTTAGAGTTAAAACCTTTATCCTTTAAAATAGTTTTTCTTTCTGATTTAAATGGATTTCTGCATTTTATAAGCAGCTCTGAAAGCATCTAAGTCAAATGACTTTCAAGGTTATGTAATTTCAGTAGGAATTCTTTTTTTTTTTAATGTCTGATGGTTGGAGGTAAAGCTTGGATATTTGGGACATTCCTTAAATATTTTATGTGGCTAAAGCAGAACACACCGATTTTTTTTTTAGTTCTGATCTGTCAAATATGGGTACCTGTGCGTAAAGAGTCACTCTTTAAACCCTAACTTGCATCTCAGTGTTGCTGATCTCATCTTCTTTTAGCTGCTTCATGTCTAAGTGGACTTGCTCCAGCAAGGCTGCATGTCATTGCTCTTGACCAGCTCCCTGATGGTGACAATGGAGGAACATGCCTATGCATTGAGCATCAGCACAGTCAATTAACCACTTCCAGCCCAGGCCTACTCTGGCATTCCTCTCTTGCATGTAAAACTCATAATTTGTATGCTAGAAAATTACTCAAAACCCCCAAACATTAAATATATATTTTTTAGCAGAGACCCCAGGGAAAAAAACGGTGGTATTAGCGGAACAATTTTTCCAAACGCTTTTTTTGTAAAGAAAAAAAAAAAACTTATATGAAATAAAAAATAAATAAACAATAACGTCAGCCCGATTTGTTTTGTATAATGTGAAAGATGATGTTACGCTGGGTAAATCGATATTTAACATGTCACACTTTAAAATTGCGCAAACTCGTGAAATGATGCCCAAATTTGGTACTTAACCACTTCAATACCAGGCACTTATACACCTTCCTACCCAAGCCAATTTTGAGCTTTCAGCGCTGTCGCAATTTGAATGACAATTGCGCGGTCATGCAACACTGTACCCAAACAATTTTTTATCATTTTGTTCCCACAAATAGAGCTCTCTTTCGGTGGTATTTTATCGCCTCTGCGATTTTTATTTTTTGCACAACAATAAAAAAGAGTTTAAAAGTTTTTCTTTGTTTCTGTAAAAAAAAAAATTGTAAATAAGTACCTTTTTTACTTCAATGATGGGCACTGATAAGGCGGCACTAACGGGCACTGATGAGGCGACACTGATGGGCACCGATGAGGTGGCACCAATGAGGTGGCACCGATGAGGTGGCACTGATGATGGGCACTGATAGGCGGCACTGATGGGCACTGATAGGCGGCTCTGATGGGCACTGATATGTGGCACTGGTATGCGGCACTGATGGGCACTCATAGGCGGCACTGATGGGCACTCATAGGCGGCACTGATGGGCACTTATAGGCAGCACTGATGGATACTTATGGGTGGCACTGATAGGTGGCATGGATGGGCACTGATAGGTGGGCACTTATGGGCACAGATGGGCACTGTTAGGTGGCACTGATGGACACTGGTAGGTGTCACTGATGACACTGGTGGCTGGCATTGCTGGGCATCATACATTGTGGTCGTGCCATGATGGTGCCAGTCAGTGCCCATTTGTGGGCACTGTTTGGCATATGTTGTGTATGTATTTGTGCATGTGGATGGCCATGGGGGACTTACCTGGCCATCCACATGCTTGGGGCTTCCCTGGTGGTCCTGGGGGGCTTCCCTGGTGGTCCAGTGTGGGTATCTGAGGGGGGGCTGCGCTGATAAACAATCAGCGCAAACCCCCCCTGTCAGGAGAGCCGCCGATCGGCTCTCCTCTACTCGCGTCTGTCAGACGCGAGTGAGGAAGAGCCGATCAACGGCTCTTCCTGTTTACATCGTGATCAGCCGTGATTTGACACGGCTGATCACGTGGTAAAAAGCCTCCGCCGGAGGCTCTTTACCGAGATCAGTGTAGCGGTATGTCAGACTGACACACCGCTCCACCGATCGCCGCGATGCGCGCCCCCCGGGCGCACGGCGGCTGTTATCCTGCAGGACGTCAATAGACGTCCAGTATGGATAACAGAACCACTTCCCGGACGTCAATCTCCTATTGACTGGGCGGGAAGTGGTTAAAAATCTCCATAGGTTATGCTTTAAAATGTTTTACAGGTTACCTGTTTGAAGTTACAGAGGAGGTCTTGCACTAGAATTATTGCTCCTTCTTTAACATTTGCTGTGATAACTCACATGTGTGGTTTGAACGCTGTTTACATATGCTGACCCGACCTATGTCTGCATTCGCTTCTGCGTCCGAGCACGAGGGGATGGGGGCACTTTACATTTTTTTAATTGTTTATATTATTTTTATTTATTTATTTATTTATTATTTTTTTGATCACTTTTATTTCTTTTACAAGGCATGTAAACATGTAATAGGAATAGGGCATGACAAGTCCTCTTTACGAAAAGATCTGGGGTCTATACGTCCCTAGAAGTACCAGAGGGTGGCGGGAGGAGGGTGGGCATCCCCTCCCGCTGCCTGTCAATCAAGAAGCTAAACAGCAGCTATGAGAGCTTTTACTTTACACTTTACAGGGAATCGCATGCTGAAAAAAAAAGATATCTGAATGATGCCTGCAGCTGCAGGCATCATTCAGATATCTCCACTCAAAGTCCAGAACGTCATATGACGTCCTTTGGCGGGAAGTGGTTAAAGGGGTTGATTTACTAAAGAATATAGGATGTTTACTTAACAAAAACAATTTTCAATTTATAATAGAATTTTTAAATAGCTGATGAAATCATGTGTCATGTGACGCAACGCGTCAGAACAGTAGCTGGTGACATCACTTCCTGTCCAGACCAGAAGTCGGCCCTATTGGTTCTCCTAGTGATGTTTTATTGAGTTTGATGTTACATACACCTATGTGAGTGGCTTTTTATATGCTTTTAATCTTTTATTAAATTCACTGCACTATGGAAGCCCCTCTTGTATTCCTTGTGAGCTAAATACCCTGGGAATATCAGGAATTGTATGGTATTATTCCCATCCATGGCCAAGCTGAGCGGGGACCATTGCAGTTTGATTATTAAAATGTGTGCTGACCTTTGGGTCATTTGCTGGAGGTAAGCGTGTATGCTGGCCGGTGGAGGATCACAGTCACCTTGTGTGCTGTATGTAGGTGTTAAACACAAAGTAATACCATCTACACACTTTAACTTTTTAATAGACACTTGCTCTATTATTATGCAAATGTATTTATTGTTTGACATGATTGAATTTGCACCATTGCACCTTTTTAGATTTACAGTATTTTATTAATTTTCATATTTTTGGTGATTACACTCCTGGAGGATGTTGATTGTTTCATTTATTGCTATATATTTTTATGCATTTTTGATTATTTTTAGCTGCATTCTTCATTTGGTTGGGTTGCATCTCTGGAGGGTTTTAATTTTTTTTGTATATGGACTATTTATTTATTTATTTATGCACTGTTTGTTGTGTCTATATGAACTAATTGTCACTGATTAGGTTATTGTGTTTACAGATTTTTGTTCTTTTATGACCCCTGTAGGTTTTCATTATTTGTTTTAGTAAACAGTGCAGCATGAAATTATTTATCATTTATACATAGCGTAGTGAATGAGTTGAAGTCCTGCTGACTTAAATAAGATAAATACTTTATTGTCATTGCAACGCAAATTACAATGCAATTCTATAAAAGCTCCACACATATGTAAACATATAACAACCTCAACATACACACATGTAGACAATTATGTCCCCCATACATAAAACCTAAAAAGGAACCCCCTCTACAGCAACAATCATCCAATCATGTACAATCAAAAATCTCTTATTTTTTTCTTTCCTTGCACTTTATTGTTTGCAAAATGAATTTTCACAACATTTACTAAGCTAAATCCAAATTCCCTTGCAAAGTGAAAATTCAATTTGCAAAGTGGACATGCTTTGCTCATTTAGGGAATCAACCCCATAGTCTCCACTGTAGGTACATATCACAAGGTGACAAAGAGGAGACAAAGTGGAATACAGGAACAGGGCGTTGTCACCCATTAATGGGATTAAAGTGTAAGTCCATCTTAAAACTAAAATCCCTATTCTAACACTAACCTATCTAGCATTGTAAAGAAGAAATCAGTTTACATATCTTTTCTGAAGCCGATCCGACCCGATCTCCAGCGGTGGAAGATCTGCAGAGGACACAGCTGACAACGGCTGGGAAATTAATGGGGCGTGACGCCACCCATAGACTTACTATAGGGGTTCCATTGTCAGCTGTGTCTTCTGCACCTGTCCACACAGCGAAGCAGCGGCTGACAGCTCAACGTGGGTTTGGGTCAGATTGGCTGCAGAAAAAGGTAATATACTGATTTCTTCTTTACAGGGCTAGATAGATTAGTGTTAGATCGTAGATATCTGTAGATGCAGGGATTTTTTAGGATGGACTTCTACTTTAAGTAAAAAACTTATATAATCAGCACTGGGTGATAGAAGGCAGCCAGCAAAAAAAGGGGTTGACATATAAACCCTTAAAGAACTGTATAGAATTGTATGACTGACCCATTCATACCATCATGTACATATAATAAACTCAAATATTACACAAAGTGCTTACAGTGCATAAAAGTGCAAGAATAATAGCGATAATTTAATATAAATGTAGCAGGGGTTTCAAATTTGGGACTACTATGCCAAATTTAGTGGTGATTTGAGTGGTAGTTGACTCAAATCTTTCAATTGCTGGACTCTGTCTTGTTGCTATTTCACCTGGTGTGCAGTTCCCCTAAGAAGTATGGGTGGCGATTTGGTGTCTCCTCTCGGCAGCCGTACGGTGGGTGTGGTGGACCTGCTGTGCATGCCGGGAGGGGGTACAAATAGGGGAAGATGCCATAGAGGTTGGAGTAGTGGAGGTGGGAGTCGAGTGGAATTGCCACCCCGGGGACCTGTACCCGGGGGAAGGTATTGTGTGGAGTCCAGTTTCGAGTGCATGGCCCTCCAGGCCATGGGGCCACGTGTGCCTCAGTCCCAGGCACCTTTAGTCCTGGGACTGCAACTTCAGCCCTGGGCCCAGCACCTTTAGCTGGAGCCCACTTCGGGAGGAAGAATCCCAGGGTGCCACCTTGCGAGGGGACCCGTTTCTGGAAGAGGAGGCTGGGGGAGGACCATTCCGAAGGACTGGTGAGAGAATCACAGTGAAGGAAGGGGCCCAGTAACTCTCCGGAGGGATGTCATCCATCCGGAAACCAGGGGCCTAACATCTGGACCATCAGGAGGTTTGGAACATCATAGATCCTGTGGCAGAGACTCTCCTGAACGCATCCATTAGGGAACTAAATTGACTGTTCGAGCTACACGCCGGCTGCTAGTGCCATTGGGTGACTATCCGGGTGAGCTGTACCCACTCAGGATCGAGTGACGATGAAGCCAGGAGTGCGTGAATTCCATCTGTCTTCCTAACACCTTTCTCCTTTCATGCATAAGAAAATAAAGCTCTACGTTGGAGTGATATATTGGTGTGGACCTTGGAGTTACTTGGGGCATAGAGACTTTTGTCCTTACACACTAGGGACAGAAAGCAACACTGAGGGGATTGCTGCAAAGACCCGTAAGGAAACTAAGTGTGCTTAACCTCTGTAACCCAGGAGGTACGGGCATGGAAGAGACCACGTGCTCCTTCCTCTCCAGTGAACGAGCCAAAGAGTGGAGAAGGAGGGTGGCGTGGGCGCTTCATAAAATTCTCTAAACAATTTACAAAAACAAAGGTCTATGAAGTAATGTTGAAGGCCAAGAAACAAATAACTCCTTAAGCCTAGTACACACAGGCCGAATGTTGGGTGGCATCGGCCGGTTCAATATAACCCGGCCGACATTCGTGTGTACCAGTCTTAAGGAGTTCTTTTTTCTACACTTGGTCATAAACATTACTCCATGATGGAGGATCACTAAATATAATTTTAATGAAACCTGTACATTTAAAACATTGAAAATGGCTTTTAATATTATATTAGCATACTAAAATAATTTTATGAGATTTTAGTGATTGGGTTTTTATACACTTTTAGACCTGACATACCACTGTTTGTGTTCTTCAATGATTCTGTATTAGAGGTGTCAGTTGCATTAGCTGGCTGAAGAGTGTTTACTGGTTCTACAATTAATATTGATTTCCTAAGTTGTTTTGTTAGCTCTTTAAAGGCTTTTTCTTAAGGGGGTTTACAGTTAAAGGAAAACTATACTCAGTACTCTGTCCAGTCCTGGTTACCAGTCCTCAGGAAGGATGTGCTGGAGCTGGAGCTGGAGATAGTCCAAAGAAAGGCAACAAAATTAATAAGGGGATTGGACGCCCTCAATTACGAGGAACGACTACAAGCAGTAAATTTATTCTTGCCGGAGAAGAGACGCTTGAGAGGGGACATGATAGCGATCTACAAATACCTCAATGATGATCCCAGCATAGGAAAAAAACATCAATTCAGTCTCAAGGAGTGTACGAGGACATGGGGCCACACAATGAGATTGGAGGAGAAGCGGTTTAACCTTAAACTGCACAGGGGGTTTTTCACTGTCAGGGCAATATGGATGTGGAACTCTCTTCCACAATTGGTGGTGGGAACGAGGAGTATGGATATTTTTAAAATACTCTTGGATGTGCATCTTAAAGAGCACAACGTACAGAGATATGGGTAATAATTATAGACACTGACACATGTACACCTACACAGGTTGAACTGGATGGACTATTGTCTTTTTTTTTACCTCACCTACTAAATAATTATGTATTATGTAACTTCTGTTCCAGTGATGCAAATTCCATCTAGGGTGCCAGCATTTTCTCCCCAACTTTTCCAGGTTTGGTATCTTAGGCTATCTTGATGGGCCACGCTAAAATGACGTAAATCCCCACATGACTGCAGAAGTTCATTAATTACATCAGCGATGTATGAGCATGCTCAGCTCAGAGTACATTATACACACGCTTGCAAACAAGTGGGTAAGAATGTTTTATTGCAGAAGAGCCATATTATGTCTCTTCTGCAATAAAATCCTTCCTATTTGCAAATTGTTACTTTTATAAGTTCATTTACACTTTAAAGCAGAACTAAAGTCACCCAATCAACATTAAACATTTTGAATGAGTAAATAGGTAAATAGATAAATAGATATACAATTTTAATTAGTAAATAGATAGGAAGGTATATTATATAGAAAGTTGATTAAGTCAGGACTCACAGGGAGCTCAATCCTTCTACAGTAATCCACCAGAACGATCTGACTGCACAGCGAGGCATCAAAGTATCCCTCCAATGCAGAGCAGATAACACAGCCACTGGATGGACATCAGGATTCCTCCTCCTCTTTCCAGGACTCCAAAATTTTCACATGTAGCGCACCAACCCCAGACTTTACCTGCTTTTCTTCTGCTTGGCTCCTCTGCAGGAAAAGAATAAGGCAAACCGCACCACAAGCCCGTACTCTCATGAATAGGGAGGTTGAGCGGTGTTAGTTTCTCGGGCCTGCTTGCGACTGGTGTAAAAAGGCCTCCAGTGCCGACCTCGTTTCTGCAGTAGTCAGAAACAAGTCTTTAACTTTCCCCAGTAAGCAACTGTCCACACCAACTGAAAGGTCCAACACTTGTTTATTCCTTTTTGCACAATAAACAGTCTCTTTAAGAGCAGATGGGTTGAGACAAACACGGGTCAGATAAGGTGGGAGGAGGTCCAGGCACAAACTCTAAATTTGGGTTTCTCCTGATCTGAATAGCACTAGCAGGCTTGGCGCACAGTCGCTACCACCGACCATGAGGGGGTCTCTGCCACAGACCAGGTGAATAGGGCCTCTGCCACAGGCCCGGTTGTTGGGTCTCTGCCACCGACCAGATTCACGATGGGTCTCTGCCACAGACCGTGAGAACGTGGATTACCTTCTAAAAGTTTTGACCCCTGTCAGGGAAAGGACATCTATTCGGAGAGTTACCAGAGGCCCCACTGTCACCAGCAATGCCGCGCTGGGTCTTCGGGAAGGGTCACCTCCCTGGCCTCCTCATCCTAGATTCGGGCACCCACTTCCAGGGGGCACCCTAGGTGCCCTTCGATCTCTTCTGGGACCCAGTCGAAGGTACTGGGCCCCGGGCCTCTCTTGAAGTACCTCACCCCAGACTGAAGGTGTCTGAGATGGAACAGCAACTCCGTCTCTGAGCCTATGGTACCCAGAAACCTCCCGACAGGCCTCCGGGCCAAGGGCACCCAGAGGCGACACACCCGCACGCAGGCTAAAGGTGCCTGAGCGCGGAACGACGACCCTTCTGGAAGATGTCCGCCCCCTTTTATACCCTCTCCTGACAGGCACAGCAGGTTCCCCACCCGCCGTACCACTGCCAAGAGGGGAAAAAAAGGACACAACCTCGTACTGCAGTTCAACCCGGAACCCATGGCAACAGTGCCACCTATAGGCCCCAGTGAACTTAACCACCAGTACTATCTCCCAGGGATAGAAAGGCTCAATGAGACCTAACAATTGGTACATCTGAGCCTAGCTACCACTCAGATGCTTCCCCCTAAATGTAACCACCCACTACACACAGATCATAAAAAACTTGATAGATCAAGGAGTCACCACCATAAAAATAAAACTCTCATGGTGAAGTATGTAGGGATGAGCGATTTATTAAAATCCAATGCAAATACAGCTGTCTTCATAAAAATCACAGATTAAAATCCAAAAATACCGCTGGCGTGCTTATGGCATATGGATATGATTGAATAGCTGAATGCAATCATTAGATTGCATTCAGCTATTTAATCATATCCAATTAATATTGGCCAATTCATGATTAGATCTTTGTTACAGTGAATAGTTGTTCTGACCAGATGCTGGTGTGCTGTGGTATGCTGTTTTCCTGTCAGCTGCAGCAAATAAATAGCATTTGACCCGCAGTATTCCAGTAGGCCTCTAGAAGGAGCTAGTCTCCGAGCGCCTAGCCTGTTGTTTCCTGTCTCACCTTCCTTCCGGTGCTCTCCTTGGTTCTGCTTTCCTGTGACGTCATCGTCTGTGCTCCACGCTGAATTCTGTCTGTTTCCTGGTGGCCACAGGATGGACTTTTGGATCTTCTTTGCCTGCAGACTCGTGGATCCAGATGGACCTGAGACCGAACCGCACCGCGTTTTATGAGACCTTGATGTGCCCTGTTTGTACTTGTGTCCTGTAAGTGCATTTCCTTTGAGATTAAACATTTTTATCTGACATATTGCACTTAGGTGGCGCTTCCTTTCTTTGTCCCCTGCACTGTTTAGGAGACATTCACACTGCATGCAGCTGGTGATACCACCGTTGAATGCGCTCTGAAGGGACAGCATCCCCGTGTCTTCCCTTCAGAGCCCTGTGCTGGGGCCCGGGAACTCCTGCATGCATGCACGGGAGTGACGTCATCATGGCACGGCCAATCAGACGGTCGGAGCATGCAAACCCAGAAGGAAGACCGGGTGAAGATGGAATCCCTGTCAGCGGTGACAGCTTGCTGCTGGAAGGCTTAGTTTTAAGGTAAGTATTTCATAATGTGCTAGTATGTGATGCATACTAGCACATAGTACCTTTACCTTGCAGGGTTAAAAAGAAAACAAAAAAAAAACAATTGTTGCGGTTTACTACCACTTTAAATCTAAGCAATAAAAATTTCTAGTTACTGCTCATCCAATTAAAGATGAGAACATAATGGGTGCTCAGTTTGGTATTCATGGGCTTTTAAAGACTATCCAATTTTTTTTTTTTTCTTTCTGTTACCAGTTTAGAGTTTGACAATGAAAATAAAGTGGAGAAATACAATAGAGTGAATTTTTCGGGTCATTGCATTCGTCCCAGTCTCCTCAGAACCTTCCATCTTGCCTAATGATAACAGATTGTGATATTATCTAGCTCATTGTGACCTGCTCGGGAGGATGAGTGAAATTCTGCCCACTGTGAGTTATGGCTAAAATAACGCCTTGAGTTACTGCCATGATCAAATAGGGGATTTTAGTAACAGAGCATCAAACAATAGTCTGCTATAAAAGCAATACTCTGTCAGTAAAACATTCTGTTTCATTGTGTCAGTTTTTTTTTTTTTTTTTTTTGCAGTTTGACTTATTGTTATCAGGAATTCAAAGGACAGAATGGCACAGGTTAATACAGAGCAACTTAAATCCTGTGGATAGAACGTTTAGTTAGGATTCTTGAGCGTTGGAATATGCGTCCAATTATCATTCCGCTGACAAGTTCACACCCATCGTCTGGTAATAGTGACATTTAGTAGAAAGAAGAAGGGAATTATATATACTGGTATATACTATATATATATTTAAAAAAAAAATACATATATATATATATATATATATATATATATATATAGTAAAAGTTCAATCATTAACTTAGATATAGCTGGCCATAATTCCTTCTCCCATCATGCTTTGCGAGACGCGTGGTATGAACCAATTATTGTCTTTATTTTCTTAGTCCAGATAATGGTCCCTATATCATTAGAGAAACGAGGTAGCCAATTTAGTGTCTATTTGATAACAATAAAAAAATGCCAGCTCAGACAAACCAGGATCCATTTTCAATTGTGCCAATTCACACAGTTTAACCACTTTACATCAGGAGCAATCTAAAAAAAAAAAAAAAATCACCCAATCTGCATTTTTTTGCTAGAATATTATTTAAAACCCTTCAAAAATTCTATTTTTTGAAAGCAGACGCCATGTAAAATAAAATGGTGGCAGTAGCAATTTATGTTGCACAATATTTGCGCGACTTTTTATCAAATGTAAATTTTCGAAAAAAAATAAAATACATTAAAATGAAATTTAATGAACACAAACATAATATAATAGGCAATTTTTGGTAACATATAAACGATGGGATTTCATTGAGTAAATAGATACCAAATATGTTAAGGCCTCTTTCACACTGGAGCAGTGGGTGCGTCGGTGGTAAAGCGATGCTATTTTTAGTGGCCGAGAAATGGTTAAAACCACCCGCAAAGCGCCGCTGCAGCAGCGATTTGCCAGCGGTATAATGAAGATATTTGCCAGCACACCATGGAACGACGTGAATAGCTTCCAAATGGATGATTTATTGCATGATCACAACACAGGGAGAGTGTGGACTCTCCCTGTGTTGTGATCATGCAATAAATCATCCGTTTGGACGCTATTCACGTCGTTCCAAGGTGCGCTGGCAAATATCATCATTGTGACTTGAACCAGTATCCAGCTGGTTGTTGCTGCAGCACCCTAATTGGCGAGCTCATCCAGGAATGTGTGCGATGGGAATATGAAGTATGACTTGCTGGCGGTATAGCCGCGGTGCCCATTCATTTCAATGGGCAGGAGCAGTGGAGGAGAAGTATACACTCCTTCACCGCTCCAAAGGTCCTGCTAGCGCAGGGCTTTCACATTGAAGAGACAGCAGCGGCTCTTTAAGGGCGCTTTGCAGGCACTATTTTTAGCGTTATAGCGCCTGCAAAGCACCTCAGTGTGAAAGGGGTCTAAGCCTTAATCACTTGCCATCCGGAAGTTTTATCCCCTTCATGACCAGGCCATTTTTGGTGATACGGCACTGCGTTACTTTAACTTACAATTGTCATGCTCAGTCATGCCCTGTACCCCAAAAAATAAAATTTATATTTTTTTCCCATAAATAGAGCTTTCTTTTGGTGGTATTTTATTTTTTTGTACTATAAAAGACCGACAATTTTGAAAAAAAAATAATATATTTTTACTTTCTGATATAAAACACATCAAATAAAAAAATAAGTAAAAACGCTAATTTCTTCTTCAATTTAGTCCAATATGTATTTTGCTACATATTTTTGGTAAACAAAATCCCAATAAGCGTATATTGATTGGTTTGCGCAAAAAAACAAAAAACAAATACTTTCTGCTATAAAACACATCCAATAAAAAAAATTTAGAAAATCAAATTTCTTCATCAATTTAAACCAATATGTATTCTGCTTCATTTTTTTTGGTATAAAAAAAAATGTATATTTATTGGTTATAACATCTACAAACTATGGGATATATATATATATATATATATATATATATATATATATATATTTTTTTTACTAGTAATGGTGGCAATTAGTGACTTATAATGGGACTGTGATATTGCGGCAGACAGTTGGACACTAAGTGACACTTTTTGGGAACCAGTGAAACCAATACAGTGATTGGTGCTAAAAATATATACTGTCACTGTACTAATGACACCGGCTGGGAAAGGGTTAACGTCAGGGGCGATTAAAGGGTTTAAATGTGTGCCTAGCCAGTGTTTCTGTGTACTATGGGAGGTGCTTTTACTAGGGGGAGACATGGATCGGCGGGTGACAGCGGAGATCGAGTACACGTACCCGCTGATCAGCTCCCGCTGTGTATAATCACAGTGGGAGCAGGCCAGCTGTGGCCCGCATGCATGCCCCAGACCCGGAAGTGCAGGATTACGTACTAGGTCGATGATGATGCTTCGGTGGTGCTTGGATGATACTTTAGTGGTGCTTGGATGGTGCTTCGGTGGTGGTTGGATGGTGCTTTAGTGGTGCTTGGATGATACTTTGGTGGTGCTTGGATGGTGCTTCGGTGGTGCTTGGATGATACTTGGGTGGTGCTTGGATGGTGCTTCGGTGGTGCTTGGATGATGCTTCGGTGGTGCTTGGATGATACTTCGTTGGTGCTTGGATGGTGCTTTGGTGGCGCTTGGATGATACTTCGGTGGTGCTTGGATGGTGCTTGGATGGTGCTTCGGTGGTGCTTGGATGGTGCTTCGGTGGTGCTTGGATGATGCTTTGGTGGTGTTTGGATGATGCTTCGGTGGTGCTTGGATGATGCTTCGGTGGTGCTTGGATGATGCTTCGGTGGTGCTTGGATGATGCTTCGGTGGTGTTTGGATGATGCTTCGGTGGTGTTTGGATTTTGCTTCGGTGGTGTTTGGATGGTGCTTCGGTGGTGTTTGGATGGTGCTTCGGTGGTGTTTGGATGATGCTTTGGTGGTGTTTGGATGATGCTTTGGTGGTGTTTGGATGATGCTTTGGTGGTGTTTGGATGGTGCTTTGGTGGTGTTTGGATGATGCTTCGTTGTTGTTTGGATGATGCTTCGTTGTTGTTTGGATGATGCTTCGGTGGTGTTTGGATGGTGCTTTGGTGGTGCTTGGATGATACTTTGGTGGTGCTTGGATGATGCTTCGGTGGTGCTTGGATGATACTTCGGTAGTGCTTGGATGGTGCTTCGGTGGTGCAGATGCCGTGTGTGTGTGTGTGTGTGTGTGTGTGTGTGTGTGTGTGTGTGTGTGTGTTAATATCTCATACCTGCAATTTCTCCCAAAAAAAAACAAAACTAAAGCTTAACTAAAGCCTCTCAAAAGCTTCAGGTGCTTCAAGTGAGCTTTGCCATAGACTTCTATGAAGGCTTTGAAGCACCACTGAAGCTACATGAGGTATAACTTTTAAAGCGAAGCCGAAACAAAGCAAAGCAAACACAAGGTGTAAACGGGACTGTAAGCTAACCATTTTATTTAGTGACAGGAGCTTTGACTGGTGTTCAGAGAGCTTTAACAAAGTGTGTCCGAAGCCTTGTTTTGAAGTGTAAACAAGCCCTAAGAAATTGGGCCATGTGCAGTCATATGAGGGAACACCAGTGGGGATATCTGGCGATTAGCTATGGGAGGCAGCCCCATTGGAAGCAATGGGAAACTGACAGCTACCACAACGTGGCTGTTCATATATAATTGCTCATGGAATTACCTGCAAGTGATCAGCCTTTGACACAGTCAGTCTGTATCCAGGGCCGATCACTCACAGGTAATCGTTCAATGGACATGTGAGTGGCCGCGATTGGCTGCTGGACCTTAATATAGCATTTTTTTTAATGCAAGCAGTATAAGTACCTGCATATGACCTGCATATCAGCTTCTTGCAGTCCACAGTACAACAGTGCATAGACTGGGAAAGAGAGAAGCAGAACTAAGAGCTAATCACTTCATGTGATGATGTAAAGCATGTTGATAAGAAACGAAAGAAAGATAAGCTTTTTGGCGTGCTATCTCTTTTTTTAATGTCCATTCACGGGCTAGGGGCAGCTCCAAAACAGTCTATGTTTAGAGGAAGTAAGTTGAATGATGTTCGCTATCATTCATACTGGAATGCCCTGTACACACGACCAGGATTCCTGACTGAAAAACTGCGATGAGAGCTTTTGTTCGGGAATCCCGGCCGTGTGTATGCTCCATCACACTTTTTCCGACGGGAAAACTGCCAGAAAAGGCCGGCAAAAAAAGAGAACCAGCTCTCTTTTTTTCCCGTCGGGATTCCCGGCGGACTTTTTCCCGTCGGATAACCCTGCCGTGTGTAGCAGAAAACGGCTGTTTTTGGCAGTTTTCCTGTGGGGAAAAAGTCAGATGGAGCATACACACGGTCGGGATTCCTGAGGAAAAGCTCTCATCAGAGTTTTCCCGATGGGAAAACTGAACGCGTGTACGGAGGAAAAGTAGAGAGCAGGTTCTCGGTTTTCCCCTCAGGATTTCAGACGGACCTTTTGCCGTCGGGAATCCCGGTCGTGTGTACAGGGCAGAAGGCTGAGGACAACTAGTGGTAGGACAAAGTACTGCCTTGGATAGTTCTGGATTGAAGGTGGGTATTTAAAAATAAAAACCTTTTTAAAACAAATCTTTTAATGGACTTATACAACGTTATTTTGCAACAAAGTTACTTCATCTGCTTGAGTCCTGTAAGGGCTAGTTCCCACCACATGCATTACAGGGCTTTTTTTTTTCTGCATTCAAAACGCATAGAAAGTAGGTTATATGGTTTTCAATGGCATAGTTCACACCAGTGCTTGCAGTTCCAGTGTGTTCCGGTTCCAGAACAAAAAGTAGAACATGTTGCATTTTTCCTGCACAGAACTGTACTGGAACATGGTAAAACGCATAACAAACGCACCTACATGCATCAAAAACGCACACCAAACCCCAGCACAGTGAAAAAAAACTGAAAAAAAGAATAAAAAAAAGCAGTGGAACACACCGGGAAACGCATTAAAAACACATCAAAAAAGCACTGGAACGCATCAAAAACGCACATACAGAAACGCATCTGGAAAAGATCTGGAGGACGTTTTTGTGGTGTGAACTAGAAATGTTCTAGATTACGTGACAGGATGCATTGCCTATGCATATTTCTGTTTTTCTTCCTCTTCCAGTATGTGCATTCTGAGACTATTATTATTACAGTCTCTTTCTGTTATGTTCTCTGAATATTCACAGTTTTTTTTTTCTCTCAAAGTGTATTCTGTATTCAGTCTGTCTGCACTTGACTACACTTTATACCTGTCAGGCTCATTTATAATGGATATCGTTATGCACTCTATTATACACTGCTGGAGTTTATAACCCATTTATAAAATGTGCGCCACATTGTGTTGCCTCTGTTGCCCCACAGCGTTCTCTTTACTTCCTTCAGCAGAGAGAGCTCTGTGATTGGAGGAAACCGTGCCATGTGATTTTGACAAATTACACGACCAAGCTCCTTGGGTATTTTTATATGCATTCATTCTATTGTGCTTTCCACTTTCATTCATTTCTATTGCAATCCACCAGCTTTAGACTCCGCCGGTGAAGTGCATTGGACATTATGGGTAATAAATGTACTTTACCCCTGATGGGTTTTACTTCTTCTTATGTTCCCTGCAAAGTAAAAGCATAATAGGCTACTATGCATCGCATACTAGCCCATTATGTGCCACTTACCTGCAAACGAAGCCCGCGTTGTCCCTGATGTCCCCTCTGGTGGTCGCGTCCATCTTCACCCCTCTTCCTTCCAGGGCAGTGGACTCCGGCTCTGTGACTGGCCGAAGTCGCGTGACATCACGCCCGCGCATGCGCGTTAGAGACGATGGTCACGGCACATTCCCCTTTCTTTAGTGCGCATGCTCCGATGGCGTCGGTGCAAGCGTATATGGTAAATATCTCCTAAACCGTGCAGGTTTAGGAGATTTTTCCAGTACCTACAGGTAAGCCTTATTATAGGCTTACCTGTAGGTAAACGTGGTGTGTAAGAGTTTGCAACCACTTTAAGCAAGCATTTATTATATTGCATTTTTACCAATTCAAAGATGTGATGGCTGCATTTGTTTTCTTTTTTTTATTTTTATCTAGTGATGTGGGCAGTAAGTCTGTTGTTTTTCCAAAGAACAAGCTCTCCTGCAAATGTATCAGTTATGAGTGTTGAGACAAACCATTTGCTACTGACAGAAGTGCTTACAATGTTCAAGCTTTTATTTATTTTTGTACAACCTTTATCCTAAAATTAAAAAAAAAAAACTGTTACTGTAACTACTTATAAAGTATTAGCTGGAGTTTGCCGATACGTATTCTTCTACATATTTTTGGTAAAAAAAATCGCAATCGGCGTTTATTGATTGGTTTGCGCAAAAGTTATAGCGTTTACAAAATAGGGGGTAGTTTTATGGCATTTTTATAATTTTTTATTTTTTTTACTAGTAATGGCGGCGATCAGCGATTATTTTATTTTTTTGTGACTGCAACATTATGGGGGACACATCGGACACTTTTGACACTTTTTTGGAACCATTGTCATTTTCACAGCAACCAGTGCAATAAAAATGCACTGTTTACTGTGAAAATGACACTGGCAGTGAAGGGGTTAACCACTAGGGGCGCTGGAGGGGTTAAGTGTGCCTAGGGGAGTGATTACTACTGTGTGGGGGCGTGGTTACGAGTGACACGTCACCGATCTCCGCTCTGATTACACAGAGCGGAGATCGCTGACAGTGTCAGTAGCGGAGCGGGGAGATGTTGTGTTTACACACACATCTCCCCGCTCTGAGCTTCCGTGAGACGATCGCGGGGATCCCTGTGGCGATCGAATCCACGGGGCCCGCGACCCTACTCACGTGGAAGGCAGGGGGTCGCGAGCGCGCCGCCGACGACACGCGCACACCCCCGACGTCAGCAGTTAAAGTGCCACGTACAGGTACGTGATTGTGCCTCCAGGTGCCCTTCTGCTGACATATATATACAGTGGCTGGTCCTTAAGTGGTTAAGCAAGATGTGGATTCTTTAAATGCATTGGTGAGCCACATTATTAATAAGGAAATATGTAATATGCAATTTCCCCATCACCAGATCACCAGGTGAAAACAGAGGAAAAAGAAAACAAATGCAGCCACCACATCTAATGATGCGAAAGCTGCAATATATTACATTTTTGATTTTGGGTTTATTACTGCTTTAAGATTCTGTATGGCTACGTCAAGGCCATACCACTGATATTTCAATAGATCCCATAGTCACTTTAAATTATATTGTATAAAAAGAGATTATGGTACAGAGAGATTAGATATACATAAAGCTATATATGATTACTAGAAATAAAGATTTTTAATATAATATTTTAAATGCATTGTATTGTATTTTTTTTATTGTTAATATATGGCTGGCTATAGCATAGAACAATGTGCAGACATACAGCTCCATATTGGTATGAATTGTTGAATTTACCCACAAAAAAATGTATAAGAAGTCAGATGAGGCAAAGCTAATAGGAAAAAGTATATTTTAAATCGTAAATGTTGTGCTTTCAGTTTTAAACATCCTTTTGTATTGAAAAGTGTGAAAATATGCCATTTGTGCATATTATGCAGCTGTTCTGAGCTCCAATTAAAAAGTTAAAAGAGAACATAATAATTTGTGTTAATTTGCAAATTTTACTTGCAGTCTGCGCTATCTTTGAGCTCTTGCTGTGAGTTCTCTGGAAGTATTTCTCAAACGTTAGACAAGCTTAACTTTTTTTTTTTCTCCTCCTTTTTAATATAAATTGATGGTTACACTAGGGTCATGCTTCTAAAAGTAAGTTGATTATTTCATTTTTATCCTCATCATTTGGAATTACATTTTTACATCGAAAAGCCTTATTAAATTGAAATTACTTTTCAAATCACCACTTTTAAAGCAGAACTGCTGAAAAAAAAGTAATAGACCTGTAAAATAATAAAAAAAATTAATAAAAGAATGGATTTTTTTTCTGCAATACTAATCTTTGATCTTCTGATGTCCCCTGCAGTAAGTTCTATTCATCACTAGATGTTTTTAGCCTTCTAGATGTTGTTAGCCAACATCGTTCAACTCACTTCCTCTGAGACTAAAGCCCTGTACACACGCACGGTTTTCCCGGCCGTAAAAAGTGAGCCGGGAAAACCGAGAACCTGCTTGGTAGCTTTTTCCCCCTACACACGGCCAGGTTTCCCGGCAGGAAAACTGCCATGAGAGCTTTGGCTGGGAATCCCGGCCGTGTGTATGCTCCATCGGCACTGCCTCGCAGTGTTTCCCATAGGAAAGTAGTAGTAAATCTGGCGGAAGAAAAACCTCTGGGAATCCCGACGGGAAAATAGAGAACCAGCTCTCTTTTTTCCCGCCGTGATTCACGGCAGTTTTCCTGTCGGGAAAACTGCGATGGAGCATACACACGGCCGGTTTTCCCGGCAAAACGCTCTCATGGCAGTTTTCCTGCCGGGAAAACCGGTCGTGTGTACGAGGCCTAAGATGTCATGGACACACCCCAGGGCGTATGCCATTACACCAACCTGGGCTAAGAGTACTATTGCAATGAACAGCACTCACACATCATTACCTGAGCACTGTTCATTAATGTAAGGACCACCCATCACCACCAACGGAGAAGAAGAGATCCATCAATGGCCATAAGACTCTTGGAATAAAGACGTATATACCTTAGGGTTGTTTGGGGCTTTAGTAAAGCTATAATCCCGCTATAAAGTACCCTATTCTGCACTGGGCTAGTTCTGATGTCTCATCTTTGATGGTCTCCAGTGGGTTAAATCTACTTTTGGTTCCTTATGTTCTCTGGAGACTCCAACGATTATTTTTTTTTGTAAAAGTTGGTGTCCTTTCCCTTCTATATAACCACAACAAATATGTCAGTCATTCATACCTAGGTTTCCTAGTTATTTGTTTGTTCTACATAGAGAATCCATCAAGGGAGCATGACATTATTATATGGCTTTCTAATGGTCATGAAAATGTTACTGATTTAGTTAGTCAAGTATGGAAATATCACGGTAGCCCCCGAGCTACCTGGATTGAGTAAATCTAGCTTGGGAGGTCAGGAAGTTGAAAAGGCAGCATCTATCATTCTTCAGGTGACCTCTGAATCCCAACTCGCATGGTGACCTTTTAGGCCCAGACAGAGTAAGTGAAGCTAACTAAAGGAGCAAATATTAAAACTGAACAAGAAAAAAATGATGTCTTAATTGAAGAGCTATGAGTATTCCTACTTTGATGTCGATGTGCTTTATGTATTTCTTCCAGATCTGTGCAGTATTCCAGCATTAAACCGTTCTTTTGTGTGGAAACTTCCTGTAGCAAAGACCGGTCACTGCTGCTCTCTCACCTTGTCCAGAGTGGCTGGATGTATCCGCCCCATCCTGTCGTTTTTTGTAGGCAGCCTATAGTGGGGGGGGGGGGGGCTACTGGGCCCCTCCTACAGCTCTGCTTGCTGCTACTTTTATAAGGTAATATCTAGGTAGGCAAAGGAATTCAATGCATGCAAAGTGGTTTTATATTCTTTGTGGCTGTTATTGAATATTAAAAAAAAAATATATATATATATATATAGATATATACAGTATCCCACAAAAGTGAGTACACCCCTCACATTTTTGTAAATATATATTATATCTTTTCATGTGACAACACTGAAGAAATGACACTTTGCTACAATGTAGTGAGTGTACAGCTTGTATAACAGTGTAAATTTTCTGTCCCCTCAAAATACCTCAACACACAGCCATTAATGTCTAAACCACTGCCAACAAAGGTGAGTACACCCCTAAGTGAAAATTTCCAAATTGGGCCCAAAGTGTCAATATTTTGTGTGGCGACCATTATTTTCCAGCACTGCCTTAACCCTCTTGGGCATGGAGTTCACCAGAGCTTCACATGCTGCCACTGGAGTCCTCTTCCACTCCTCCATGACAACATCACAGAGCTGGTGGATGTTGGAGACCTTACACTCCTCCACCTTCCATTTGAGGATGCCCCACAGATGCTCAATAGGGTTTAGGTCAGGAGACATGCTTGTCCAGTCCATCACCTTTACCCTCAGCTTCTGTAGCAAGGCAGTGGTCATCTTGGAGGTGTGTTTGGGGTCGTTATCATGTTGGAATAATGCCTTGCGGCCCAGTCTCCGAAGGGAGGGGATCATGCTCTACTTCAGTATGTAACATTACATGTTGACATTCATGGTTCCCTCAATGAACTGTAGTTTCCCAGTGCCAGCAGCACTCATGTAGCCCCAGACCATGACACTTCCACCACCATGCTTGACTGTAGGCAAGACACACTTGTCTTTGTACTCCTCACCTGGTTGCCGCCACACACACTTGACACCATCTGAACCAAATAAGTTTATCTTGGTCTCATCAGACCACAGAAACATGGTTTAATCTATGTCCTTAGTCTTCTTGTCTTCAGCAAACTGTTTGTGGGCTTTCTTGTGCATCATCTTTAGAAGAGGCTTCCTTCTGGGACAATAGCCATGCAGACCAATTTGATGCAGTGTGCTGCATATGGTCTGAGCACTGACAGGCTGAACCCTCCCCCCCTTCAACCTCTGCAGCAATGCTGGCAGCACTCATACGTCTATTTGCCAAAGACAACCTTTGGATATGACACTGAGCATGTGCACTCAACTTCTTTGGTCAACCATGGCAAGGCCTGTTCTGAGCGGAACCTGTCCTGTTAAACCACTGTATGGTCTTGGCCACCATGCTGCAGCTCAGTTTCAGGGTCTTGGCAATCTTCTTATAGTCTAGGCCATCTTTATGTAGAGCAACAATTCTTTTTTTCAGGTCCTCAGAGAGTTCTTTGACATGAGGTGCCATGTTGAACTTCCAGTGACCAGTATGAGAGAGTGAGATTGATAACACTAAATTTAACACACCTGCTCCCAATTCCCACCTGAGACCTTGTAACACTAACGAGTCACGTGACACAGAGGAGGGAAAATGGCTAATTGGGCCCAATTTGGAAATTTTCACTTAGGGGTGTACTCACTTTTGTTGGCAGCGGTTTAGACATTAATGGCTGTGTGTTGAGTTATTTTGAGGGGACAGCAAATTGACAATGTTATACAAGCTGTACACTCTCTACTTTACATTGTAGCAAAGTGTTATTTCTTCAGTGTTGTCACATGAAAAGATATAAAATATTTACAAAAATGTGAGGGGTGTACTCACTTTTGTGGGATACTGTATATCTATATATATGATATACATTTATATATCAGCTTCCTTTTAACCCCTTAAACTGCACATTTACTATATGTTAAGAAAACTGCACTTCCATTGGAGCATTATATGCTTTACAATTGTGACATAATTAATTTTTTAATTAATTGTTATTAAAAATGACCTTTCCATTTCAATTCCCAGCTGGTTATGATTACCTAAAATGTCAAAAGATTTAAATTAGCTTCCTGATATCCATGGCAACATGAGACATTCTATATAGGGGTTGTGAACAGAAAAGCCCCAGAATTTCCTTTTCATATGATTGGATGCCTGCTTTCTCCAGCAGTTTTTTTTTTTCTTGGAACACTGGGGGTTATTTACTAAACCGGAGAGTGCAAAATCTGGTGCAGCTCTGTGTTGAAACCGATCAGCTTCCAGGTTTTCCTGTTAAAACTTAATTGAACAAGCTGAAGTTAGAAGCCGATACCATGCACAGCTAAACCAGATTCTGAGTGCTCCAATTTTAGTAAATCTCCCCCACTGGGACTGATCATGTGACCATAGTAGGGTAATCCTCTTGCCTACCACTCAGGAAGGTACACAACGAACCCAATGGGATTTATTTACTAAAACTGGAGGATGCCAAATCTGGTGCAGCTCTGTATAGTACCCAATTAGCTTCTAGGTCTTTTTGTCAGCTTAACCACTTAAGGACCGCCGCACGCCGATGTACGTCGGCAGAATGGCACGGCTGGGCACAAGGGCGTACAGGTACGTCCCCTTTAAGATCCCAGCCTTGGGTCGCGAGCGTGCCGCCGTTGACACGCTCGCGACCCGGTCCTCTTCTCCGTGACCATCCCCACGGGAACAGCGGACCCGATCGCCGCCGGTGTCCCGCGATCGGGTCACAGAGAGGAAGAACGGGGAGAGGTAAGTGTAAACAAACCTCTCCCCGTGCTTCCTAGTGAGTCTGTCACTGATCGTCTGTTCCCTGTCATAGGGAACGATGATCAGTGATGTCACACGCTAAGCCACGCCCACCCACAGTAAGATACACAAATCAGGGCACACTTAACCCCTACAGCGCCCCCTCCTGGTTAACCCATTCACTGCCAGTGTAATTTTTACAGTAACCAGTGCATTTTTATAGCACTGTTCGCTGTAAAAAGGACAATGGTCCCAAAATAGTGTCAAAAGTGTCCGATGTGTCCGCCATAATGTCACAGTCATGATAAAAATCGCTGATCGCCGCCATTACTAGAATTTTTTTTTTTGCAATAAAACTATCCCCTATTTGGTAGACGCTATAAATTTTGCGCAAACCAATCAATAAACGCTTATTGCAATTTTTTTAACCAAAAATATGTAGAAGAATATGTATCAGCCTAAACTGAGGAAAAAAAAATTACATATTTTTTGGGGATATTTATTATAGCAAAAAGTTAAAAAAATAGAATTTTTTTCGAAATTGTCGCTTTATTTTTGTTTATAGCACAAAAAATAAAAATCTAAGAGGTGATAAATTACCACCGAAAGAAAGCTCTATTTGTGGGAAAAAAAGGACGCCAATTTTGTTTGGGAGCCACGTCGCGCAATTGTCAGTTAAAGCGACGCAATGCCGAATCGCAAAAAGTGGCCTGGTCTTTAAGCTGCATAATGGTCCAAGTATTAAGTGGTTAATTGAACAAGCTGAAATTAGAAGCTGATTGGTTACCATGCACATCTGCATTAGAGTTTGCACTTTCCAGTTTAGTAAATAAATCCTAAGCTTTACTATCCAATCCCATCAAATCCGAACCTCCAATCCTTTTCATCTTTGCCTGAGCTGTAGCATATATAGGGCCAATGACAGAGTTGAGAGTTCATTGGTCCAGTGGTGTCATGTTGATGAGTCTATCTTTCATTTGTGCTAATTGGGGAGGGAGAAATCAATTTTTTTTTCTTATTGGGTAAAATATTGGTTTGTTCAACTTCTTGTCTCCGGCTTTTTAAATATCCCATCAAGTCAGTAGGCAAGGCTCATGATTATGTACTCACTTGGACTGAGGTAGTACTTGATGGAGAGCAGTCTGTGATCAAATGCACCCATAAAACAACATAGCAATACATATATGCGGAAGCTGCGCATTAAGGCTCACTCATCTCCTTGCTGCACAATATATGTTTGGCACCGACTGTAATGTTGGAAGAACAACAACTTGTAATGTCAAGTTGCTTCATATTGTGAAATATATATATATATATATATATATATATATATATATATATATATATATATATATATATATATATATATTCATTATACCTATCTATACCAGTAGGTGGCACTGCAGTATTATAGTGTGTATTCTCTGTGGTAATGTAATCACAGGATGCAGAGGCGTACCTAGAGTATTTGGCACCCGGGGCGGATCCTGTATCTGGCACCCCCCCCCCCCCCACATTAAAATGTAAAAACACCCCACTGTGCCCCCTGCATACCTCTGTATTACAATACAATGACGGCGCAAGGAAAGAAACAAAAAACCTAACTGATAGATGAATCAAATGAAAAACAATGGAATATGGAATATAAAGTCTCTCTGTTAAAAAGTTCATATAATGAAAATACTAGAAGTATAAGTCTTTAGAACATAAGCACTGTTGGCAGCAATTGTAGAGCGAAGCGAACTCTGTATGCAGTAAAGGAAGAAAAACAATGCGCCTACTAAGTGCAGTATGTTAGTAATTTATTTAAAAAAAAGGTTAAAATAACAGCCGAATGGCTACTCACAAGGTGGAAGTGAAGTACAAGTATAGATATATATCTCTCTCTCTGTAAGTTGTCTGCGGTGGGCATGAGTCAATCCGTGCATCTGTGTCCTCCCAGTTGTAGAATGCTGCCAAGATGTAAAGGTGCACTGTAATATTGTTGCAGCGATGGGGAGGTTACAGTGAAGCAATAGATGTAAAGCACTGTCACTCTGTGGCGCTGTGAACATTCAGTTCCCCGCAGCGTGCGGGTGAGATCCGAGGAAAATGAGGGAAGCATTGAAACACGTCATCAGTCATCGCCTGCCATTGACGTCACGTCCGGTCGCCGAAGCTGCCTGCGCTCCAGCGTGAACCGCATGCCGCACGCTGCGGGGAACTGAATGTTCACAGAGAGATATATATATCCATACCTCTGTATCCTTCAATATCTCTTTGTCACTAATGTGTACCCCCTCTCCACAACTGCACCTCTGGACCCCTTTACATTACACAGCACCTTGCACCTCTGGACCCCTTTACATTACACAGCACCCTGCACCTCTGGACCCCTTTACATTACACAGCTCCCCACAGTGCAAACCCCCCCCCACAGTACAGACCCCCCAAAGTACAGACCCCCCACAGTACAGACACCCCTACAGTGCAGCCCCCCACTCCCCCACAGTGCAGACACCCCCACAGTGCAGACACCCCCACAGTGCAGACACCCCCACAGTGCAGACACCCCCTACAGTGCAGACCCCACCCACAGTACAGACCCCACCAACAGTACAGACCCCCACCCACAGTAAAGACCCCCACCCACAGTACAGACCCCCACCCACAGTGCAGACCTCCCTACAGTGCAGACCCCCCCCCCACAGTACAGACCCCCACACAGTACAGACCCCCACACAGTGCAGACACCCCCTACAGTGCAGACACCCCCTACAGTGCAGACACCCCCACAGTACAGACACCCCCACAGTACAGACACCCCTACAGTGCAGCCCCCTACAGTACAGACACCCCCACAGTACAGACACATAATGTACCTCAGTCAGATGATAAGCGCGGGACATGCACACACACAGAACTGGTCAGGTGACGGACGGGTCCCCTCCCCCTGTGTAGGGAGGAGGAGGGGGAGGCGGCTTCACTCTGCTCGGGACTCAGCCGAGACTGAACAGAGCCGCGGCGTGGCAACGAGAGAGGGGGATCGCTGCGGGTCTCGGGTGTCACTCGGCTCGCACCCCCCCCCTTCTTGCAAAGCCACTACAGGCTATGTGTGTTCTTCCTGTCACCGCCGCAACAGGAAGACCCGCCCGTCCCGCTGTCTTCATTTCAGCCCCGGGGGGGGGCGCCGGCCTGACACCCCCCCCAGTGTCTGTCACCCGTGGCGGCCCGCCCCCCACTTAGTACGCCTCTGACAGGATGTACCTTCTGTATCTAAGTATGTACTTGTATCCTCCTTGGTCCTGTTCCATGCTGTAAGACATGCATTGCTAATCCTCTATAAAAGTAAAGTATTCTCTGCATACAACAAGTTTCCAAGCGTATTATTCAATAACCTGCTCCTGCTATGGAAGAGGTAAAGGCTTAGTTCACCTTTCTGGCTGTGATTCATGTTACACCTTATAGTTAGGGTGTTACATGAAACATGATCACATGACACCTCACACATACCTACTTGAAATGCTGGGTACTTCTCCCTGCAGGCATCTGTTTTGTCCTAAATTAAATGTGTCTGAGAGTGGCTCCACCCGCACAGTCACATCATCTATTTACAAAACTTTTTGCAGGGATCTGTGAATAGAAAGACTACAATTCCCATTGGCATAGGGACACAGAACTCTGTGCGAGTGCAGTGGCCACAGTTATAGTCTAGTGATTACTTCCTTCAGTCTTGTAACAGTAGGTCCATACCTGCACACGGACCTGTGACTGGGATGTACAATATGTAAAAGCCCATGCTTTGCATTTGCATTGCACTGATCATGGCTGCAGTGCTTTAAAGGCTTCAATGCAAAACATTAATAACTGCACATTTTTTTAACTTTTATTAAGGTGGGTGCGTTTGCTTCATTTTTGCAAATCCTGAACCATGCCTTTAACTTCTTAGGTGCTCTCATTATGCCCAAAAATTCCCTACCATCCGACTTGTAGTAGAGAGCAAGGACTAGAATATAAACATTAATCAACGAGCTGCTTATCCATCCTTGTGCTATGTTGATGTCAGCAGAAATTAGAACTACTTATCTGAATCTGGAAATGTAGCTAATATTTTATATCCCAAGTACACCTCTAGAACCCAAGAGTACACTGATTAACCTTTCAAATACAGTTTTTAGTTAGAAAAATTAAATATTGTCTAAACTGTCATTGCAGTAAATTAACTCATAAAAGTACTTTATAACCTGCAACTGCAACGGGATGGTGTAACGCCTATACATGTGCATGGGAGTTTATACCAAAACCGAGTTGTGCGAAGACTGTGCATTGAGTTGCACATGCACAACTCACATTGTGCACTCTAAAGCATACACATCATAGTATGTCTCTTCTGCAATAAACTTGGAACACACACACACAGTTGCACATTTCTAGTTCTCAGCTGCAAGGTTACTTAGTATTCTCATGGCTGGGGACATTTTAAATTTGGATTTATATAATGCAGTCACTAAGGGTTAGAAAGGGAAGTCGAAAGCACCCAAACTGGAAGCACCGAGTTAACAGTTCAGATCCAGTCACAGCTTTCAGAGAACCTATCTGGGAAAGGGTAGCACAGAGGTTTGTGTAAATTAGCAAGTTACACTTACCTTCCACTTTCCCTTCCATAGAGAAGTCATGGAGCTCCCCTCTAACAAACTAGATTTTCATGGTAAAGCTAAGATCCAGGCAAAACAAACATTGTCTAAATATAAAAGGCATGGGTATTCTTACTTTAATCCTGGAGTGCTTTGTATATTTCCTCCAGTTATCCAGGAGTTTCCTGTGATAAAGACCAGTCATTGTTGCTCTCTTTCTATGGGCAAGGTGACTGGTCTTGTCTCCGCAAACTGTAGTTTTCTGCAGACAGCCTGTAGTCAGTGGACTTGCCGGGTCCCTCCCAAAGTTCTGATTTCTGTACAGGCTACGTGCAGCTACATTTGAAAAGGAATTTGGTGCACACTATCAAGTAAACAGCTGAAAAGTTGGGGATATTGAGTTACACTCGTCTCGCTGTGCTCCATCACAAACCATACATGGGCTTGTCCTCTAATATTGCAGCTTCTTGATATGTGAGGTAAATATTGTCACAATCCCAGTGCCATCTGTAGAATGTTGAGCCATAGTACTATAACAAATCTTTTTACAGCTATGACTGATATAATGGAAAAAAAGAAGAAACCCACAGAGAGTTGATGCTTTTGATAAACTCAATGAATACTTTTTACAGCACTTCTGACCTAGTTTTGCTGGTAGGTGACCTAAAAAGCCACTATGGATTGACATAACTGTTATTCTTGCATCTTTCTTTTGAAAGATCCAAACCTCACAGTGAAGAAAAGAATATATGTATCTATATATCTATATCTCCTAAATAAGATCTTCACCCTCCTCACCCACTTTCCATAATATATATTCTTCCCCCCTCCTTTCACACAATTGCAAAAAACAAACAAAAAAACATGCTTTTTATAGCTTCTGAGTTTCTTGTCTAGATGAGAATGATGTAGCCCCCAAGCTGCCTGCAACCTCTTGAGATACTCAAGTCATGCATCTCAGAAGGCTTGGGGTCAATTACTGAAAATGCACATGTGCTGCAGTACATCATCACAGTGCCAGATGTCTCTGTCTGGTTCTTGCAGCCAGTTCCCTGATGACTCTGCAATAACCAGGAAGAGACAGGTGACCCCCATTGACATAAGAATAGAAGAAGGCAACACATGCCAGGGCAACTGAAAGCTGCAGATTTTTACATTAAATTACATTAAAGTGGAACAGATTTGTTTTTTTTATTTTGGATACAATGGAGAGGGATTAGAATACCTGCAAGTTATTATTGCCCTCTCTATTTGTCCTGTTTATCATTATCATTATTAGAAAATCATAAATGTTGGGTTTACACCAGGACAGTAACAAAGGATAAATCTTCCAATAAGGACACTGGTGACACACTGGGATTCCCTCACTTTGGAAAGATGGGACACAGATGGCAAAAAAATAAAAACCCTTATAGGGGTTATAACCCTCCTTTAGGCTTGGTTCACACAGGATGCCGATGCGGCTCCCAGCAGGGGTCTTGTGCGTCCTGGTTCACCATTTCAGGTCAGATTTCAGCCCAAATTTTGGGCTGAATTCAGGCCTGAAAAGGACCGAAAGACGCTCAGGGCTCCTGTGCAAATTCACACCGGAGCTGCATCGGAGATATGTGAACCGGCTCCATAGAAAGCCATTCACATTCTCCTGCTATTGCAAATTGGATGCGGAGATGCCACATCCAATTCACAATAGTGTAAACCCAGTCTTACTCTATGCAAAAAAAAAAAAAAAGTTTGTCTTTAGTTCTACTTTAAAGATTATACTGTATGAGCTGTTAGTAGCTGATTAGATAGATTTAGGCATTGGATGTAAATCAGCTGGTCCAACTTCAAAAGCCATTTGTATACAGTAGCGACATGCCAGACACCACCAGCACTGGCCAAATAGCAGGGCAAAAATAGCGGTCCAACTCAGTTTTTAGTTGCCAAATTTAGACCAACCTAGGTTTGAAAAGATGTTGAGATTTTTGTGGCAGGTTATACATTTAACATGGGTTTTAACATTAGATTGCAATCAGCTAGTCCAACTTTAGAAGTACTTAATATACAGTAGAGAAACACCAGACACCACCAGCACACTGGTCAAATAGCAGGGTAAAGAAAATGATCCAAATCAGCCAATCATTAGTTGCCAAATTTAAAGCAACTTGGGTTTGAAAAAAATATGAGATTTTAGTGACTTATTTTTATAGGTCTAGGCATTAGATGGCAGTCAGCTAGTCCAACGCCAGAGTCATAAATATAGAGTAGACAACAGCCAGACACTATTAGCACTGGCCAAATAGCAGGGCAAAAATAATGATCCAGCTCGGCCCATCATTAGTTGCCAAATATAGACTGATGTGGGTTTCAAGACATTTTTCTTATTGTATATAGCATGGTGTCATCTGTCCAATTGCAGCAGTACCCAGACTCTGTATGATATGCTTTGTGAAACTTTGGATAGGCATGACAGTAATCACCCTGTCCAGCTGCATTGGGTTGCCATTGTTTTACATCCATGGCTATATTTATAACACTTCTGTGCTTTTCCTTTTCTTTTTCCTGCCAATTACACAGTGAACCAGGCACTCTGTATAGATCTAATACCCTAGAAATGACAAAGCCTTCTCAAATGAAAAAGAAAACAACATCCAACTCATATTAACTTTTTGTGCGCTAACAAAAACTATATTAGAGTTGTCAAGGTCACTTTCACAGTGAATGTAATTGTGTTTCTTTTTGTCACCGCAAATATAATTGCAGGTAAAGTTTCCTAACAGTTCCTACTTTTACAGCGTAATAAAAATAAAGCAATATTTTAGCGTGACAATCTGCTAATGTTGTCCAAAATGCTGCGGGCAATACATCTCGTCTATAAATCCTTACTTCTTAATGGAATTTATTTTGTCACAGACATTTCTCAGCACCTGTCTGTGCTGCTCAAGCTGCATGGAAGCTTTTTCTAAAAATATTTTGTTAAGGAGAAATAAAATGTCAGGTTGGGAAATGTGCTCTGCTTTAAAGAGAATTGATAGCGTTGTCATTGTTTTAGATATACCTGTGAAACAGATCTCGATGTTAATAATGTTATCATTATGTATAAGGACCCGTTTACAATTGGGCATGTGTGTTGACATGTATCATTCCATGTGTTAAGATGCATTGCGTTAGGGTAGCTATTGAAATGAATTGGCTTCCGATCCAAAAATCTGACAACTCACAACATTTTTTGCTGTTCTGCAACACACTATGGTGTGTTACTATGCTTTTTAGAACATTGTGGGGCATGTGCATTACTTGGGGGTGCTGTTCAAAATATATTGCACCACAATGTGTGAGTTATTCTATTCTTTTTTTGAACGGTAGATGTACAAAGTGGTGCTATTAGTTCACTAAATTACCTCTAGTTTCAAAAAATTACCTCCAGTTCACAGATAACAAGACTGGAGGTAATTATGACCTACTCTAATTTGGTGTACAGAGACAGGCAGAGGGCCTGTTCCTGTTCCTGTTCCTGTACACAGTGTAGTAGACAAAAACAAAAACCGCTCAGGTGTAGATGTCCTCTAGGTGGTTGTCTCCTCCCAACAGCCAAGGGTGCAGGCAATGCAATTTCAGGCAAAACAAAAGATCGAGTCTTCTGGACAGCAGCACTCCAGTAAAAAGCCTTTATTATGTAAAATCTTCAAAAATCCAAATACAGCACAGCAAGTCACAAAATTCTGGTTAAAGCTGACTAGTTTTACACTTTCTTAGTGTTTAATCATAGCTATGATTAAACACTAAGAAAGTGTGAAACTAGTCAGCTCTAACCAGAATTTTGTGACTTGCTGTGCTGTATTTGGATTTTTGAAGATTTTACATAATAAAGGCTTTTTACTGGAGTGCCGCTGTCCAGAAGACTCGATCTTTTGTTTTGCCTGAAATTGCATCTTTTGTTTTACACAGTGTAGCAGAGCCGTCGCTACCCACTCCCTGTCACTGGTTGTTGAGAATGCTTTTGGCTTCACAGCCAGAAATCACTGAGCAACCAGTGACACTGCAATGGGTGGAGTCTGATGGGGAAGCTGAGACACAAGTATCCCCATTAGGTCTTCTCTTCTTCTGATTGGCAGCAGGCATTGGACAAATTCTATAGCCAATAGCAGGATAGCTATTGGCTTAGGATCTGCCCACTGCTATCAATCACAAAGGGAGTCGCAGGATTGTAATACCACTTCAACGCTCACTCCATCCTACATCCAATAGTGTTGACATAGTGCTCAACATGATGCCGTCTTCCTCAAGCGGGGAAACTCCAGAAAAGAATGCAAAAGGGGGGGAGAGGTAATGGAGGTGTGAGGAGGAGGGAGTTTGGTTCCTCCCATCCCCTTGCTTTTTTTTTTTTCGTTTGGGAGGGAGGGGGGTTGTATTGAGAAAGGAGCTGGAGGCAAAAGAAGGAAAAGATAATTCACATTGAACTAATGAACCGATTATGAGATAAGAGAATATAAAAAATTACAATATGAATGTGAAAACTGAATTTATAAAAAAGAAAAAACTGCAAAAGAACATGAAAGACTAGCTTAGGATGATGCCATAGTAGCTGCGATTGGAAATCTGACACATTTCAGGGGACATGCCCCCTTTTTCAGAGCTCTGAGGAAGGGGACATGTCCCATGAAAAGCATCATAATTCCAACCGCAGCTACTATGGCATCATCCTAAGCTGAAGTTGTGTTTCGGTACGCTTGTACCTTCTCATGCTTGTGAGTATGTTTTTGGCTTGTATATTTAATAAGATTTGGTGATGGTAATACACTAGGCGTTTGCACTATCCTGTGTTCTTTCACAAAGGGAGTGGACCCGATGGGGAACTAATGTCTCTGAATCCCAATCACGTGCACTCCACTTAGCTTTAAAACTCCCTGCCACTGCACTGTCTGTGTTGACCTGAGGCTGGAGTGTTTGTATGGACGGTCTGGTCTCAGGGAGCACCCCAGATTCATGTATCTGTTTAACCAAGGAAATGAATTTGTTGCCCTCACTGACATTTCTCATGCAGAGGCCTGATGGGATTCTGAAAATTGTCTTGTACACTCTTTATGAATTCCCCTGCATGTGCTTAGGAATTCAGCGTTGTGTTGTCATGTCAAATAGTAAGGTGCACACTATATTTTGGGCATAGTAACAGGTATTTTTTAGGAACTTGCAGCATGATTAAGGCTAGGATCACATTGTTGCATGCAATGGAGCGCAATCGTGTTTCTGTACATTTTCCATGCATTCCTGTGTGTTGCACGTAGGGCAGCCCATTATTTTTAATGGGTTGCCTTATGTGCTAGGAACAACAAAAAAAGAAGTCCCTGACTCTTTTAAAAAATTGTACTGCATCAAAATGCATTGTGCTGCAGTACCATGTGTTTTAGCGCGTGAACTGACAAACAGATGCACTGAAAATGTGCAAAAATGTACATGCCCAGTTGCACGTGCAGGTTTAGACCAAGTCTTACAATTAATGGCACTGCTGCATGTCTGCAAAAGGGCAGCTCATTTCTATGCATTACAGGAAAGTGCACAATTTTGCGCACAATCCCGCAATGCACTATTGCTAACCTACCCAGAATGAAAAAAAACATGGGGGAATGCACCTGTATTCCAATGATGTACTAAATATGTTTTTATTTTGCCTTGACATACACTTTAGCTGCACTAAAGGTCAGGGACTCAGCACAGGTGTCTGGATCACAATGTTCTAATTATTTGAGAAGTGAGACAATTTACATATTAGTATTTCAACAGTTTTTAGCCATTTGCCTGAATGTTTGCTTAAATGGATATTAACTGGTTTCCACATCTCTATTATATTTTATCATCTGAGTTGTTTAAAATACTTCTTTCCGTAGCCAGCGAGCTAACAACGGCAGCCAATTCACTCTCCTCATTTGCAAGGCAGAGAATATAATTTTGCTTTCAGGTACAGTAGGCTCTACTAAATGAAATTCAGAGGGAAGTTGCTGCCCTATCAGAAGTTTGGTAAAACTTGTGAACAGCTGGTGTTCCCATCTGCCATGTCCATCTGTATTGTAATTTTCTTTTAAAGAGAGAAAATAACAGAATTCAGGGTGGGTACACCCAATATACTCTAATGATAAAGTCTTTGTGCCTCTTTTATAAAGACGAGAAGGTGAGACCATCTGTAGCACTAGTAATAATGACTGCTGACACTGATAAATGCTAGGAAAGAGTGACTATTATATTGCTCAGTGGGTAAGAGCACTTCCCAGAAAACAATGAGCTAGTGTAAAAATAGACATAGGAACCAACTGAAAGCACGTGGTCTCTGTATGAGGATGTTAGTAGTCCCTACAGCATGTAGAGTCATGTTGGTAAAAGAATGCTCACATTGTGTATCCACTTGCTTTTTTTTTTTCTTAAAGGATAAGCTCACTTTTCTATTTAGGAATAAGAAAAAAACTTCCCTCTCTAACACTTTTTTTACCCTTAAGTTAATACTAAATGTTTACTTATCTAACCTCAACCCTACCCAAGTTATCTAACCTCAATCCACTCTTGATGTACAGTAGGGATCTCCATGAACCATTAAAAGATTAAATGGGACTAATCGAGTCCTTATATCCAAATGTATTCATTTTTAAATTGTCCCGTAAGGAGCACAAAGATTTGGATGCAAAGATTTGTAAAAACTGTAATATTAGTGAACTCTAACAGTCTCATGAAATGTATCTCTAATCTCTTGGCCATCTCCTGCAGAATTTCTGTAGCCTTCAAAACATCTCCTGTTGCATGTCTTCAGTTTGCCATTTTTTTGTAGTATTACATTCATGGAATATTATGTGTGGCCCTTTGATGATGTTAAGGACCACACTTGAGGCCTCTGATATTAAGTTGACCACCCCTGAGGTATATCTACTGACTCTTAGACTAATTGTTATAAAAAATGTATTACAAAACGCCAATAAAGCATCTACAGTAATATTTTTTTCCCCAGAAGGTGACAGCCTTCTGCAGTGTGAAAAGAAAATCTTCCTGGCCACTGCCTTCAGTGGTGTGGGCTAGTACTCTGATCCAACATAAGTGCCTACTTAAGGACCAGTTCTGGCCATAGAGAGATGCATGGGAAGTAGTCTAATTGAGTAGGGCTATGAGGACCTACAATGCAGGGCTGACCAGTGCAGTGCAGGATTTAAAAAGTCCATTCATTTTATAAACATTGTAGTAGGCTGCAGCCACTGGATGCAAGGCAGAGAAAGGGTGAGTCCCTTTGGTGTGGAGCTGCTAGCACCGGATGTCAGAATGCCAGAATTGTGCCTTCAGACAATTTGATGCAGGTGCTGTTTGTTCAGCCCACAATTTTTATCCCAACTCTTTTGGCCAAGGTCAAATGAGTAGTCAACTTTTGGCAAGCCAAAAGGGCACCTGCTGTTAGAGCTTTGGCTAATTACTCTGAATTGGCCAAAATGGCTAGCTTTAGTATGATTTTTGGGGTTAGATAGGAAATTAGTGTTAGAACTTCAGAGAATGTTAGGGTAAAAGAAGCTTATGAAACATTACACTGATTATTACCAGTGCTGATCTCCTGGGGCTGAAATACTAATGTACTGTATCTAGATACCTAAGCTAACTCACAAGCCTCTATTATTAAATCTGTAGCTTGATGCTCTACTGGTAGCCCGGGGACATCATTCTGCCCTTCAGTGCTTCAATAGTGGACCTTCTGAGAAAACAATAACTGTTCTAAATGTTTATGTTCAACCACATAATTGTGTTAGACCTAAAAGAAAAAAATTATCTGAAGAGTTATAACAATTTAAAGGGTAGTGTATTATAACTTTAATTGCATGTCAAAATTCATGTCAAACAATGTTCCAAGCTAATTAAGAGGAAACAATTTTCTTCACCATTTTCTTTATTGCTAACACAATTTAAAATAATAAGCACTGCCGAGATGGAGGGTTGTGGACTGAGATGTATTAGTAATATCTAGATTGAGTCATTCTAAGAAACATTGACAAGTTTGACAAAAAAGAGTTACTATTTTATAAATATAGTTAGTAAAAGAAATAGTAAAATAGATATAGTTAGTAAAAAAAAGCAGTTTTATTTTAATACTTAATATACAGTATAGTTACATAATCCAAAAGAAGAGATGTCTCTTGATCAGAGCGGTTTGCTAGGTGAGGATTTATTCTCAGAAGAAAGCCTCTAGAGTAGGCTTTCTCAACCAGGTTTGCAGGAAACACCAGGGTTCCTCCTTGAAAGCTATCCATGGAATCCATGAATCCAAGGAATGCTAGGGGCTCCACGAGCAGTTGACATACAGTACTGATCTAACACCTACAATGACTACCAATGTATGGAAATAGTTTCCCACTGACATTTAATGTAAAGTCTCACATCTACATTGGTCACCAGTTCAAGAGGACTTTTTTTGCCATGGATCACCAATGTAAAGGGGCATTTCTCCAATGACCACCAATGTAAGGGAACATGTTTCCAATAACAACTAGTGTAAGAGGACAATGTTACAGTCTGTATTTCTTTCTTTTCTTTTTTTTATAGAGCAAGGGGTGTTGGAAAATATTCAACTCTTGCTATCGAATATTCTAGGTTGATCAGGAAGAGTACAAGGTTCACTTAACATCATGCACCAGAAAGGAAGGCCCGAAGCAAAAATAAATAAATACATAAGCAAACGGCAGACATGACTGTGTGAAGTGGTTGGCCGAGCGTTAAAAGGGTTAAAAAAAGTAGAAAAAGTTTTCAATGTTACAGGACACTACCTGATTGGTGGGTGGCGTTATGGTCGGAAGGCGTCTTGGTGACTTAGGAGGGGGTTGAGAGCTGCAAGTGTCCAATGGAGTTTAGCAGACGAAGAGGAAACTTAACACCCACCCAACTCTGCGTTTGTTTCTTTAGTTCTGTGTCAAAACACTATTTCCCCTTCAGGAGATTGGACTTTAAAGGCACAGCAACTTGTACAAGAGTATTATAAAAGTATTAATGTTTTAATTGTATCAAAATTAACATACAGTAGAAAACATATAATAAAAAAAAAGGGTAGAATAAAAGGCTGACTTGTACAAATTACCTCACCATATCAAGCATAGCATAGCAGCAATATGGGTACATTTACATAAAAAAAATGCATGAAACATTTACATTTTTTTTTCATTATGTTTTCTACTGTATGTTAATTTTGATACAATTAAAACTTTAATACTTTTATAATACTCTTGTACACGTTTCTGTGCCTTTAAAGTCCCATCTCCTCAAGGGGGAAATAGTGTTTTAATACAATTTTGGGATGTTGGGCTATGCAAGCAGATCATACAATTTTGGGATGTTGGCCTATGCAAGCAGATAATACAATTTTGGGATGTTGGCCTATGCAAGCAGATCATAAAATTTTGGGATGTTGGCCTATGCAAGCAGATCATAAAATTTTGGGATGTTGGCCTATGCAAGCAGATAATACAATTTTGGGATGTTGGCCTATGCAAGCAGATCATAAAATTTTGGGATGTTGGCCTATGCAAGCAGATAATACAATTTTGGGATGTTGGCCTATGCAAGCAGATCATAAAATTTTGGGATGTTGGCCTATGCAAGCAGATAATACCATTTTGGGATGTTGGCCTATGCAAGCAGATCATAAAATTTTGGGATGTTGGCCTATGCAAGCAGATCATAAAATTTTGGGATGTTGGCCTATGCAAGCAGATAATACAATTTTGGGATGTTGGCCTATGCAAGCAGATCATACAATTTTGGGATGTTGGCCTATGCAAGCAGATAATACAATTTTAGGATGTTGGCCTATGCAAGCAGATAATACAATTTTGGGATGTTGGCCTATGCAAGCAGATCATACAATTTTGGGATGTTGGCCTATGCAAGCAGATCATACAATTTTGGGATGTTGGCCTATGCAAGCAGATCATACAATTTTGGGATGTTGGCCTATGCAAGCAGATCATACAATTTTGGGATGTTGGCCTATGCAAGCAGATCATACAATTTTGGGATGTTGGCCTATGCAAGCAGATCATACAATTTTGGGATGTTGGCCTATGCAAGCAGATCATACAATTTTGGGATGTTGGCCTATGCAAGCAGATAATACAATTTTGGGATGTTGGCCTATGCAAGCAGATAATAAAATTTTGGGATGTTGGCCTAAGCAAGCAGCTCATACAACTTTGGAATGTTGGCCTATGCAAGCAGATAATACAATTTTGGGATTTAGGCCTATGCAAGCAAATCATACAATTTTGGGATGTTGGCCTATGCAAGCAGATCTTACAAATTTGGGGTGTTGGCCTATGCAAGAAGATGATATCCCCTCCTATCATTATATATTATTATTATTATTTAGGTACTTATATAGCGCCGTCAATTTACGCAGCGCTTTACATATATATATTTTGTACATTCACATATATGTTAGTCATGTGGTCCAGTGGATGTTGTAGCAGCCTGGTGATTGTTGGAGTTTGGAGGGTTAATAGAATGGTTTAGGACCTATCGTGGTATAGTGTCCTTAGGTCCATTCCTATTAATGATGGTTTAACTAGGAATATTGAAAATGGAGTTCACTGTGTATAGTGAATTTTGTCTCTGGTCAGGTGTATTGCGGTTGGGGGCCTATTATCTTAAAGGTTTCTGCAGTAAAATAATGGGATATGTTTGGTTTGTTTCTGTTTTAGGGACTGTTGTGTTATTTTATTTTGATTGGTTAAAAAACGGCTGTGATGGCCATTTTGGGGACATCTAGTCTACTCTAGTGAAGAGGTATACCTCACCTTCCTTGTGTTCCTCCACAGACTCTGACTCTGCAGGACCCAAAAATTGCTATACACATTTTGCAAAATTGTAACATGCTCAGGGCTACGGATGTTACCTTAGTCCCACGTGATGGCAGTTGTGCCTGGTGATTAGTAAGTCAGACACTGGGCGCCACCCTGCCTCTTCATTGTACCTCACATGTAGACTTTTGGTTCTTGTTATATTGGCTGTACTGTCCATACTCGCCTTGGGCTGCATGTTTCATTCAGATCGCTCAGGATTAAACCACTGGAGGACCAGGCCCATTGATAAATGAAGTTCTCTAGATTAATCAATATTTGACTGGATTTCTATAAATCTCACAGTGTTTTGGAGCTGAACAGCAATGATATAATAGCAAAAGAAAATATATTCCATTCAGCCATGGAAGAAAAATAAAAGTGCTTTTAGATTTAAATCTTAAAGTTGAAAACGTAATTATCCTTATTTCTTTTGGTTTGCAATGTTGTGATCTTTTCAGCAAAAGTTAATTGTTCTAGTGTGAACAAACACCCACTTCTAAGTAATATCAGTAAAAGCCCAAATTAACGTTCAGTTTGAAGCAGTTAAATTGTAGGTTTATTCAAACAAAGAATTGTGCAATATTTTAAAAACCTGTCACTTGCCAGAAGCCGCAGAGTGGGATCTTTGTTCTCTGTGTGGAAGCAGTGGTCTCTTTGCAGAGGCCACACACCCCCTTCTGAGTGAAACTTTTAGCTTTGTAATAAATAAAACTAATGTTCCTTGCTGATTGGAGAGCTCCATTTTTGACTCTCCCGGGTTTAGCCATCGCCTCCGCCAACCTGCTCCGATTGGACACAGTCGATCGTTCGGGAGACAGGCAAAGCGGCGGTCTGCTATGTAAACAAGGCAGACCGTCGTTCTGTGAGAGGTGAATGTACTGATCCTGTGTTTCTGCTTTACCTTCTCTCAGTCAAAGCACATCCCCTACAGTTAGCAAGCACTCCCTAGGAACACATTCAACCCTTCGATCGCCCCTGATATTAACCCCTTCCCTGCCAGTGTCATTAGTACAGTGAAAATGCATATTTTTTTAGCACTGATCACTCTAACAATGTCACTGGTCCACCAAGAGTGTCAGTCAGGTGTCCGATTTATCTGCCGCAATATCTCAGTCCCGCTATAAGTCGCTGATTATCGCCATTACTTGTAAAAAAAAAGAAAAATCCCATAGTTTGTAGACGCTCTAAGGTTTGCGCAAACCAATCAATATACCTTTATTGTGATTTTGTTTTACCAAAAATATGTAGTAGAATACAAATTAGCCTAAATTGATGAAGAAATTTGATTAAAAAAAATGATTGGGTATGTTTTATAGCAGATTGTTTTTTTATTTTCAAAATTGTGATCAAATACCACCAAAAGAAAGCTCCATTTGTGGGGAAAAAAAGGACAAACATTTTGTTTGGGTACAGCGTCGCATGACCGCGCAATTGTCAGGTAAAGTAACGCAGTGCAGTATCGGAAAAAATGGCCTGGTCATTAGGGGGTAAAGCTTCTGGAGCTGAAGTGGTTAAAGTAGAACTCTAGGCAAAGCTTTTTTTGGGGGTGGGGGTAAAGTAAAGGTTATAACTTTTTTATATATATTTTTTTTAAGCTATCTGTGTCCCATTGGGTGGATTTTCCTTCAATTCTTGCCCCAAAACCAAAACATGAAGTCATAGGAAATCCCTCAAAAGTGAGGGAATCAAGGTCACCAGAAAAAAGTGTCCCCATTGGAAGATTTTGCCTCTGCTACTGTTCTGGTGTCCACTCAAAAGTTGGGATTTTCTTTTATTTTTACTTTTGAGGATGACAAACAGAACAAATGGAGAGGGTGAATGTCCCTAACAGGGACACAGAAAGCAATACAAATTGACAGGAGTTCTAATCCCTCTCCACTCTATACAAATCTAAAAATAAAACAAATGTTTTGCCTTTAGCTTTACTTTAAGCCCACTCAGTGGCAATGCAGTTTGGTAAAGAGCAAACTCAAAGACTGCTCATTGGACTGTAAATGACCAGCAGTGATGAGGTCATCCCCTTGCTCACTCTGCTATTCCCTCCCATCACAGTCCTATTGGCTCCTAGGGCTGACCCTCCCTCTCCTGATCTGAGATCTGCTGTACAGAGGGTTACAGGGGTGCTGATAACAAAACAGATTGGAGTACAATACACTGCAAGTCTAGAACTACTGAAGTACAAACACTAGTTACATTTAAAACATATTGAATCGTTGTCAAATAATTTATTATTGAAATATTTGGTGTTTTTGTATCTATGTGAATTCAGCTTTACTGCATCATTAACAAATGTGTGTTAAAGCTAAACTCCAGGTAAACAGCTAAATACACAAATGGAATACTGAAATAGAAGCTGTTTTACCTGCCAAATAATTTGTGTTTCTTTCCACCCAGTTCTGAGATTTACACAGCTCCGTCACACAGTACAGCTGTGTCTGGAAGAGAAGGGGACCTGATTTTCTTCTTCTGCAGTTAAATAAGACTTGCAGGTCTTGTTTCTCACCAGCCTGTAACTGGACAGTGAAAAGATAAGCAGAAGACTGATGAGGTCAACTCTCTTGTCACTCTGTTCTCTCCTCCTATTAGCGTTTTTTGTTGGCACATGAACACTGCACCACAATTGGGTTGACCACTTGTGCTGCTTCTCCCTCGCCCAGTCTTAGCTCTCTTGTACACTGACTGCAAGAGGCTGATACAAATTCAAAATTGGGTACCTACATTGCTTGAGTGTGAGTGAGTGAGTGAAAAACGTATATAGCGCTACAAATGCGAACTGAATCGCCTCAAGGCGCTTGGCATCCAGTGACGTCCTGATCCTTCAGAAGAGGTGGGTCTTAAGTTTTTTTCCTGAAGGCCCGATGGTTTTCTTCCATACGGATGTAGAGCGTTCCATAGCCGTGGTCCTTGAACTACAAATCTTCGTTCTCCCTTTGATTTGTAGCGGGACTTGGGGATGTGGAGGAGGTTTTGGTTGGTTGATCGGAGAATGTGTTTGGGGGTGTAGTGTTTTATCTTCTCGCATAAATATTGAGGAGCGTTTCCTTGTGTGCACTTGTGGGTGAGGCAGATGGTCTTGAATGTGACCCGATCCTTTACGGTTAGCCAATGCAGGGTCCTCAGTGAAGGGGTGATGGATTCCTAATGTTTTTTTCCTGTTACCAGTCTGGCTGCCGTGTTCTGGACAACTTGTAGGCACGAAATCTGATATTTAGGTAGTCCTATGTAGAGGGAGTTTACGTAGTCGAGTCGGGAGTTGATGATTGTTCCAACTACTACTGCTATGTCCTCTTCCGGGATGAAGGGGATGAGTCTCCGCAGCAGGCAGAGGAGATGGTGCGATCCGCTGACTACTGATCCTATTTGTGCATCCATCGACGTCTCCGAGTCAAACGTGACTCCGAGACTTTTGACTTTGGTGCTTGGGGTGATGGTCTGTGCAAGAATGGTGGGTGGTGTCCAAGACGTCTTTGTTTTTGTCTTTTGGTTTGCGTGGAGAAGAAGAAGTTCTGTTTTGGATCCATTGAGTTTGAGGGAACTCTCAGTCATCCAATCATCGATCAATGTGAGGCAATTTTCCAGTCCGTGATATTGGTCTTTTTTTCCGGTGATACGAAAGTAGAGTTGGGTGTCGTCCGCGTATGAGTGGTAGCACAAATCCTGTTTGCTGATGATTTTGAGGAGTGGGCGGAGGTAGATGTTAAAGAGCACGGGTGACAGAGGTGATCCTTGAGGGACTCCGCAAGAAATTGCACGAGTTTCAGAGCTGAAGACTCCTAGTTTCACTATCTGGGAGCGATTTTCTAGGAAGGATGCGAACCAGGGTAGGTCAGGGTCTGCAACTCCTGCTACTTCTTTAAGGCGGATGAGTAGAGTTTTGTGGTCTACTGTGTCTAACGCTGCACTGAGATCCAGCAGTACCAGAAGACATGATTCTCCGTCATCTGCAGCTTCAAGGGCGTCATCCCATATTTTGAGAAGGGCTGTTTGTGTGCCATGGCCTGGGCGGAAGCCTGATTGTAGTGGATCCAAGAGTTTGTGGGAGTCCAAATGGAGTTGTAGCTGTTGTACTACTGCTTTCTCCATGATCTTTGAGATGGTGTTGAGGCTTGTTACCGGTCTGCGGTAGTTAGGGTCTTTTGGGTCGAGTTTGGGCTTCTTTAGGAGGGGTTTGACTATGCCTTGCTTGAGGGAGGTCGGAACAATGCCTTCTTTGAATGATTGATTTATGAGATGTGTTATGGTGGGTTCAGGAATTTTGTGGAAATAATGTCATTTGGTGATGTGCTGTCTCGGAGACTTCTGATGATGTTTTTGGTGATGTCGACGGTGATCACGACCAGTGAAAATTTAATCGATTGTATATTGGTTTCCTCTTCTTGTTTAGGCTGAGTGAGGTTGGTTGTTTTTTCTGTTGAATTATTTCTCTAATGTTTTCGATTTTGTTGATAAAAAAATCAGATAGTTCATTGCAGAATTCTTGAGTTTCGTTTGCTGGGGGCTCTAGGCAGGTAGGGTTCATAGTTTGAGCGACTAGTCTGAAGAGTTCACGAGGTCGGTTTAGGGCTTTTGAGATGGTGTTTGAGAAATGTTCTTTTTTTGCTTTGAAGATCGCTTTGTGGTATTTATTTGTGAGTGCTTTGTAGTTAGTGTGGTTTTCCTTTATTGGGTTTCTCCTCCAGGCTCCTTCAGCTCTTCTGTGTTCTTGCTTCAGTATAATAAGAGTGTCATTAAACCAGCCCGAATTGTTTCTGCGGATGGGTGCTCTACGTCTCGGAGCGACTATGTCTGCTGTTTGTAGTAATGCTTTGTTTAAGGAGTTGAGTGATTGTTCCGTTGAGTGGTTCTGATTTAGTCTTCCTATTTTTTTTGATAGTGTGATTTTGAAGAGTTCCGAGTGTAGTTTCTTCTGAGATCTTGTCCAATGTGTTGTTATTGAGTGTTTCGGTTTCTGGGAGATGGAGTTGGTGGTGATTTGAAATTTGATAGCTTGGTGGTCTGTCCATGGTAACGGCATGTTGTCCAATGTGTTGATGTCCATATTTTGTTTAAAGATGAGGTCAAGAATGTGACCCGACCCATGCATGGGGGCATTTATCAGTTTCTGCAGACCTAGTTCTTCCAGTTGGTTGATGCAGGAGGTGGTGATGGAGTCCTGAGTGGAGTTAGCCCAGAGGTTGAAATCCCAGAGTAATAGCAAGTTTTTGGTTTTCAAGGTGTATGTCGAGAAGAATTCAGTGAAGGGTGTGAGGAGATTTGTCTTTGGTCCTGGTGGTCTGTAGCATAGGAGTATGTGGATGGTGTCTTGAGGTGTTGTTTGAAGATGCAGAGTGAGTGTCTCCATGAAAGACAATGAGTTCTGTATCGTCGGTTTAATGAGAGAGAGGTGAGATTTGAAGATCACTGCTAGGCCTCCTCCTTGTTGTCCTATTCTATGCTCGGTTAGGATGGATTAGTTCTCAGGCACCAATTCTGTTAGGATGGTGTTACAATCAGGTGTTAGCCAGCTTTCCGTGATAAAGAGGCAATCTATGTTGTTTTGGGTGATAAAGTCGTGGATTTCTTGTCTGTGCTTGACTGCAGATCTCGTGTTGATCAGGGCGCATGATATGTGTTGTAGTGGCAGTAGTCCCTTCGTGTTTTTGATGGTCGATTGTCGATTGATCCTTAGTAGTTGTTCTTTCCATAGTATTTTTTGGGTGGAGATTGGTAGTGTTGAGGCGGTATTCCTTAGCCTCTGAAGGGTGTCCGCTGAGTATTTAAAATTGCACATAATGGGAAAAACAACAAAGTTAGAGGCAATAGTAAATGGATTTAAATAAATACTTATTAACCACTTCCTGCCCACTCTGTAGCCAAATGATGTCTACAGTGTGGGCTTACTTTGCCAGGAGGCCATCATATGACGTGCCCCTGGAAGAAGTAAGTTTTTTACGAAACGGACATAGGGCGGAGCTACGCGCTGACGTCACCTTGAACGCTTCACAGAAGGACGGGTGTCTGATGTATGTGCAGCGGCCGGCACACCAGACTTTAAAGGCTTTATTATTACTGCAAATTTGTAAGTGCAACACTTTTTAATTTAAATAAATATTTTAACGTTTAATGCACTATGTGGAGTGTGTGTTGTCTCTTCCACACTGCATGTACCCATTGATGACTGTCGGAAGCTGGTGTCTCAAGAATCCTATGTGTTTGTGCTGATCCGTGGGGAGAGCTGCCTGACTTATGCATTCATTGATCCTCTGTAGTGATGAGCCGAACACCCCCGGGTTCGGTTCGCACCAGAACCCGCGAACGGACCGAAAGTTCGTACGAACATTAGAACCCTATTAAATACAATGGATGCGAACGTTCGAATTCTAAAGTGCTAATTATAACAACTATTATGCATGTTATTGTCCTAAAAAGGGTTTGGGAACCCGGGTTCTGCACCAGGGGACATGTATCAATGCAAAAAGAAGTTTTAAAAACGGTCGTTTTTCGGGAGCAGTCATTTTAATGATGCATAAAGTGAAAAAAAAAAGTCAAATATTCCTTTAAATATCGTACCTGGGGGGTGTCTAAAGTATGCCTGTGAAGTGCCACGTGTTTCCCGTGTTTAGAACTGTCCCTGCACAAAATGACACTTCTAAAGGAAAAAAAAGCCATTTAAAACTTCTTGCGGCTTTAATGTAATGTCTGGTCCCGGTAATATGGATGAAAATCTTTAAGAAAAATGGCATAGCTACCCCATGACCCCCCCCCCCCCCCTACCCCAGCCCATTACCAGCCCCTTTGGGTCTTGTATGGATATTAAGGGGACCCCGCACATAAAATAAAAAAGGCCCTATATACTCTGAACAGCCGTATACAGGCGGTGCATACAAGACAGGGACTGTAGGTTTGTTCTTATGTAGAATCTGTTTGTAATTTTGAACAGGTACATTGTTGAACTGTAGCTCCAGCCCAAAAATCTATTTTTAAACTTTTTGGGAAACATAGGTAAGGGTTATCACCCCTGTAACATTTGTTTTGCTGTCTGTGCCCCTGTTCAGAACATTTCACCTCACTTTCCGTCCCAATGACAACTGTTTTTGAAATGTGGTGTTTTTCTTGAAACAAGGATTGCTGATAAAGCATCAGTACAGAGGAGACACCTTTCTCCCATATTTATTCTTACAGGAGAGAATTTTCCTTCCTAGGGGTAGATTTCCTCTCACTTCCTGTTGTCTTCTTTCGTTTGCAAGTAGGAGTCGTTTGTAAGTTGGATGTTTGAAAGTAGGGACCTGCCGTATATACTCTGCAGAAATAGGCCCCTTAGTTGTTGGTGTTGGCACAACACTGTAAGCACTCACAGTTACTCTTGGTTGGTGCTGGAACGCCCTGCTGTCAACTATTATATCAGGAATTTTAATTACATATAATTGTTGAACAGTGGTAGTAAAAATTGGGGCTTTGATGGTGGTGCTGGTGCCACAACACTGTAAGCCCTGACAGTTACTCTTGGTGGGTGCAGCAATGGGCCCTGCTGTGAATTATTAGATCAAGAATTGTAATTGCATGCCCCTGTTGAACAGGGGCTGAAAAATTGGGCTTTTCGTGGTGGTGGTGGTGGTGGTGGTGTTGCCACAACACTGTAAGCCCTCAGAGTTACTCTTGGTGGGTGCAGGAATGGGCCCTGCTGTGAATTATTAGATCAAGAATTGTAATTACATGCCCCTTTTGAACAGTGGCTGAAAAATTGGGCCTTTCGTGGTGGTGGTGGTGGTGGCGTTGCCACAACACTGTAAGCCCTCAGACTTACTCTTGGTGGGTGCAGGAATGGGCCCTGCTGTGAATTATTACATCAAGAATTGTAATTGCATGCCCCTGTTGAACAGGGGCTGAAAAATTGGGCCTTAGGCACTGGTGGCACAACACTACAACCCCTCACAGATACTGTACTTGGAGCACAGCAATGAGCCCTGTTGCAAAGTATTGCTTCAAAAATTGTAATGACACGCCCCTGTTAAACAGGGGCTGAAAAATTGGGCCTTAGGCACTGGTGGCACAACACTACAACCCCTCACAGATACTGTACTTGGAGCACAGCAATGAGCCCTATGGCAAATTATTGCTAAAAAAATTGTAAGTACACGCCCCTGTAAAACAGGGGCTGAAAAATTGGGCCTTAGCCACTGGTGGCGGCACCCATAAACAAAAATGATCTTCCAAGCTATCATCATCAATCGTATCATTGAGGACTCGGAGGAGGAGGATAGCCAGTCAACATAACAGCACAGGCACTCAGCATCAGCATCAGTCTTGAAGGGACGTGACATGTTAAAATCAATTAGTCTGTTATATCAGCATCAGGTGTGTGGTAGCTGGTGGTGATCCAAGACTGGTTCATCTTGATGAAAGTCAGTCGATCAACCGAGTCGGTGGACAGGCGCACCCTGTGATCCGTGACAAATCCTCCAGCAGCACTGAATGTGCGTTCCGAAAGAACGCTGGATGCAGGACAGGCCAGTAGCTCAATTGCATACTGTGCAAGCTCTGGCCAGTGATCCATCCTCAAGACCCAGTAAGCCAGAGGATTTTCGGTGGGGAAGGTGTCCAAGTCTGACCTTGCCCCTAGATATTCCTGCACCATGTTTATCAGACGCTGGCGATGGTTGCTGGAACCAATCATACTTTGGGGCTGCGGACTAAAGAATTGTCTGAACGCATCGGTCAGACGGCCACCTTCCCCACCGCTCCTTCTTTGACTGGCCGAAGCCTCAGCAACTCGTTGTCCTGGACCAGGAGTTTGTAACCTCCCAGTCTCTGGGAACGCGTTGCACAGACCTTTCTGCAAGGCCTCCCGGAGTTGTCTCATCCTCTGCTCCCTCTGCGACGGTAACATAAGGTCCGCAACCTTACCCTTGTACCGTGGATCAAGGAGAGTGGCCAGCCAGTAATGGTCCCTCTCCTTGATCCGAAGAATACGAGGATCCTTCCGCAGACTTTGCAGGATCAGGGAGGCCATGCAGCGTAGGTTTGCTGAGGCATTCGCTCCGGAGTCCTCTGGGTCACTAAGGACGACATGATCCGCAGTCACCTCCTCCCAGCCACGTACAAGTCCACTGGTTTCTTGGGACTGTAAATCATCCCTAAAAGACTGCTGCTGATGATGCTGAGTGCCAGCCTCCACCTCCATGCTGACACAATCCTCCTCCTCCTCCTCCTCTTCCTCTTCCTGTGCGATGGGTGGGACAGAAGGAACACTGTCTGGGTAAAGGGGGCCTTGAGAGGCAAGGAAGTCCTCCTCTTCCTGCCTCTGTTCTGCCTCAAGTGCCCTGTCCATTATTCCACGCAGCGTGTGCTCCAACAGGTGGACAAGAGGTACAGTGTCACTGATGCATGCACTGTCACTGCTCACCATCCTCGTGGCCTCCTCAAATGGTGCCAGGACAGTGCATGCATCCCTGATCATGCCCCACTGGCGTGGAGAAAAAAAACCAAGCTCCCCTGACCCTGTCCTGGTGCCGTAGTCGCACAGGTACTCATTGATGGCCCTCTGCTGCGTGTGCAGCCGCTGCAGCATGGCCAACGTTGAGTTCCACCTGGTGGGCATGTCACATATAAGGCGGTTCTTGGGCAGGTTCAACTCCTTTTGCAGCTCAGCCAGGCGAGCACTGGCATTATAAGATCTGCGGAAATGCACACAGACTTTCCTGGCCTGCCTCAGGACATCCTGTAAGCCCGGGTACCTGCCCAAGAACCGCTGCACCACCAGGTTAAGGACGTGAGCCACACAGGGCACATGGGTCAGTTGTCCCTGTCGGAGGGCGGAGAGGAGGTTGGTGCCATTGTCGCAAACCACCATTCCTGGCTTGAGCTGGCGTGGCGTCAACCACCTCTCGGCCTGGCCCTGCAGAGCAGACAGGACCTCTGCCCCAGTGTGGCTTCTGTCCCCCAAACACACCAGCGCAAGCACGGCATGGCATCTTTTTGCCTGCGTACTTGCGTAGCCCCGTGAACGGCTACGGAGCACCGCTGGTTCATAGGACAAACCACAGGAAGAGGCCATGGAGGAAGAAGAAGAGGAGGGGGTGGAGGAGAGAGGTGTGTCACAACCAGTAGTAGCATTTTGGAGGCGTGGCGGTGGGACAACCTCCAACACTACTGCACCTTGTCCTGCATCCTTCCCAGCTGCCAAAAGAGTGACCCAATGGGCCGTGAAAGAAAGGTAACGTCCCTGTCCATGCCTGCTGGACCATGAGTCAGCGGTAATATGCACCTTACCGCTGACCGCCCTGTCCAGCGAGGCCAAGACATTGCCTTCCACATGCCGGTAGAGAGCCGGAATAGCCTTCCGTGAGAAAAAGTGGCGTTTGGGAACCTGCCACTGAGGAACCGCACATTGCACAAACTCACGGAAGGGGGCCGAGTCTACCAACTGAAAAGGCAGCAGTTGAAGCGCTAGCAATTTAGCCAAGCTAGCATTCAACCGCTGGGCATGTGGATGGCTGGGAGTGAACTTCTTTCGACGGTCCAGCAGCTGGGGCAGGGAAATTTGCCTGCTAGAATCGGACGTCGGTGTACTGCTAGCAGAGTGGCCGCAAGTGCTTGGCTGTGACACACCTAATTCTACACCTTCATTCCTCTCAGTGCATGTTTCAGAGAGGACTGAAGTTATAGTGGGGTTGGAGATCCCAGCTGATGCGGTGCAAGGAGAGGTCCGCTTTGTTCTTTGGTGTGGGTCTTTGAGGTAGGCTTGCCAACGAGCTGCATGGCAGGTCAACATATGTCTGGTCAGGCATGTGGTACCCAAGCGGCTGATGTTTTGGCCACGCGATATACGCTTGAGACATATGTTGCAAACAGCAGCTGTGCGATCTGATGCACTAGCCTCAAAAAAGGCCCACACCAAGGAACTTTTTGAATGACGGGCAGAGGCAGCGCCCTGCACAGGCGGAGCTCTGCGGTGTGATTCCGTCGGTGTACTGCCCTTACGCTGGCCACCAAAGGGCATCCTGTCTCGTTGGAGATGTGCCTCCTCCTCATCCTCCTCCTCCTCTCTCCTATTAGGCACCCACGTGGAGTCAGTGACCTCATCATCCCCTCCCTCCTCATCACTGGAGCCAATCTGGCAGTATGCTGCAGCTGCTGGAACATGACTGCCAGATTGGTGTCCTTCTTGAGCATCCCCTCTGTCTGCTCTCACCCTACTGCCTTCCTGTAGCTGGGTTTCATCAACAGACCCTTCGAAACGCTGGGCATCCTCCTGGAGCATGTACCCAACACTGTGCTCAAACAGTTCGGGGGACTCCTCAGGAGGAGGACATGGTGGGTCTAGGGAAGGAGTGACTGATGATGAGTCTGACATTGATACCAGGGAAGAGGACGCTTTGGCAGCTGCTTTGCCAGTACCCTGAGCCTGGGTGAGAGAGGATGAGGAGGAGGAGGAGGGCTTGGTCATCCACTCTACCAAGTCTTCGGCATGATGTGGCTAAACATGTCCAGCTGCGGAAAAGAAGGACAAGCGTGTCCCATGGCCATGTGCTGATGACAATGCACCGCGTCCACGACCAGCACTGTTGCCCCCAGACACAGAGCCTGCTTGCCCTCTTTTATTGCCTCCTGACTGTCTGCCTCTCCTTGTTTGCCTTCCAGACATTCTAATAGATGGCCTGCAGGGAGATGGGAAAAAAGCAATAAGGGCTACCTTCAGGTGTCCTTCTCTGTCCCTTGAAACAAGGACTTGCACAGTGAAAGAAACTGACACTCTCCCTACCTACAGTTTTCTGTCCCTAGAAAAAATGTTTTTTTTAAGCACAATATAGCACAAGGAGAATTCACTCACTGTCCTTCCAGGTCCCTAGAAACAAGGACTTGCACAGTGAAAGAAACTGACACTCTCCCTACCTACAGTTTTCTGTCCCTAGAAAAAATGTTTTTTTTAAGCACAATATAGCACAAGGAGAATTCACTCACTGTCCTTCCAGGTCCCTAGAAACAAGGACTTGCACAGTGAAAGAAACTGACACTCTCCCTACCTACAGTTTTCTGTCCCTAGAAAAAATGTTTTTTTTTAAGCACAATATAGCACAAGGAGAATTCACTCACTGTCCTTCCAGGTCCCTGGAAACAAGGACTTGCACAGTGAAAGAAACTGACACTCTCCCTACCTACAGTTTTCTGTCCCTAGAAAAAATGTTTTTTTTAAGCACAATATAGCACAAGGAGAATTCACTCACTGTCCTTCCAGGTCCCTAGAAACAAGGACTTGCACAGTGAAAGAAACTGACACTCTCCCTACCTACAGTTTTCTGTCCCTAGAAAAAATGTTTTTTTTAAGCACACTATAGCACAAGGAGAATTCACTCACTGTCCTTCCCAGTCCCTAGAAACAAGGACTTGCACAGTGAAAGAAACTGACACTCTCCCTACCTACAGTTTTCTGTCCCTAGAAAAAATGTTTTTTTTAAGCACACTATAGCACAAGGAGAATTCACTCACTGTCCTTCCCAGTCCCTAGAAACAAGGACTTGCACAGTGAAAGAAACTGACACTCTCCCTACCTACAGTTTTCTGTCCCTAGAAAAAATGTTTTTTTTAAGCACAATATAGCACAAGGAGAATTCACTCACTGTCCTTCCAGGTCCCTGGAAACAAGGACTTGCACAGTGAAAGAAACTGACACTCTCCCTACCTACAGTTTTCTGTCCCTAGAAAAAATGTTTTTTTTAAGCACAATATAGCACAAGGAGAATTCACTCACTGTCCTTCCAGGTCCCTAGAAACAAGGACTTGCACAGTGAAAGAAACTGACACTCTCCCTACCTACAGTTTTCTGTCCCTAGAAAAAATGTTTTTTTTAAGCACACTATAGCACAAGGAGAATTCACTCACTGTCCTTCCAGGTCCCTGGAAACAAGGACTTGCACAGTGAAAGAAACTGACACTCTCCCTACCTAGAGTTTTCTGTCCCTAGAAAAAATGTTTTTTTTAAGCACACTATAGCACAAGGAGCATTCACTCACTGTCCTTCCAGGTCCCTGGAAACAAGGACTTGCACAGTGAAAGAAACTGACACTCTCCCTACCTACAATTTTCTGTCCCTAGAAAAAATGTTTTTTTTAAGCACAATATAGCACAAGGAGAATTCACTCACTGTCCTTCCAGGTCCCTGGAAACAAGGACTTGCACAGTGAAAGAAACTGACACTCTCCCTACCTACAGTTTTCTGTCCCTAGAAAAAATGTTTTTTTTAAGCACAATATAGCACAAGGAGAATTCACTCACTGTCCTTCCAGGTCCCTGGAAACAAGGACTTGCACAGTGAAAGAAGCTGACACTCTCCCTACCTACAGTTTTCTGTCCCTAGAAAAAATGTTTTTTTTAAGCACAATATAGCACAAGGAGAATTCACTCACTGTCCTTCCAGGTCCCTAGAAACAAGGACTTGCACAGTGAAAGAAACTGACACTCTCCCTACCTACAGTTTTCTGTCCCTAGAAAAAATGTTTTTTTTAAGCACACTATAGCACAAGGAGAATTCACTCACTGTCCTTCCCAGTCCCTAGAAACAAGGACTTGCACAGTGAAAGAAACTGACACTCTCCCTACCTACAGTTTTCTGTCCCTAGAAAAAATGTTTTTTTTAAGCACACTATAGCACAAGGAGAATTCACTCACTGTCCTTCTCAGTCCCTAGAAACAAGGACTTGCACAGTGAAAGAAGCTGACACTCTCCCTACCTACAGTTTTCTGTCCCTAGAAAAAATGTTTTTTTTAAGCACAATATAGCACAAGGAGAATTCACTCACTGTCCTTCCAGGTCCCTAGAAACAAGGACTTGCACAGTGAAAGAAACTGACACTCTCCCTACCTACAGTTTTCTGTCCCTAGAAAAAATGTTGTTTTTAAGCACAATATAGCACAAGGAGAATTCACTCACTGTCCTTCCAGGTCCCTAGAAACAAGGACTTGCACAGTGAAAGAAACTGACACTCTCCCTACCTACAGTTTTCTGTCCCTAGAAAAAATGTTTTTTTTAAGCACACTATAGCACAAGGAGAATTCACTCACTGTCCTTCCCAGTCCCTAGAAACAAGGACTTGCACAGTGAAAGAAACTGACACTCTCCCTACCTACAGTTTTCTGTCCCTAGAAAAAATGTTTTTTTTAAGCACAATATAGCACAAGGAGAATTCACTCACTGTCCTTCCAGGTCCCTGGAAACAAGGACTTGCACAGTGAAAGAAACTGACACTCTCCCTACCTACAGTTTTCTGTCCCTAGAAAAAATGTTTTTTTTAAGCACAATATAGCACAAGGAGAATTCACTCACTGTCCTTCCAGGTCCCTGGAAACAAGGACTTGCACAGTGAAAGAAACTGACACTCTCCCTACCTACAGTTTTCTGTCCCTAGAAAAAATGTTTTTTTTAAGCACAATATAGCACAAGGAGAATTCACTCACTGTCCTTCCAGGTCCCTGGAAACAAGGACTTGCACAGTGAAAGAAACTGACACTCTCCCTACCTACAGTTTTCTGTCCCTAGAAAAAATGTTTTTTTTAAGCACAATATAGCACGAGGAGAATTCACTCACTGTCCTTCCAGGTCCCTAGAAACAAGGACTTGCACAGTGAAAGAAACTGACACTCTCCCTACCTACAGTTTTCTGTCCCTAGAAAAAATGTTTTTTTTAAGCACAATATAGCACAAGGAGAATTCACTCACTGTCCTTCCAGGTCCCTGGAAACAAGGACTTGCACAGTGAAAGAAACTGACACTCTCCCTACCTACAGTTTTCTGTCCCTAGAAAAAATGTTTTTTTTAAGCACAATATAGCACAAGGAGAATTCACTCACTGTCCTTCCAGGTCCCTAGAAACAAGGACTTGCACAGTGAAAGAAACTGACACTCTCCCTACCTACAGTTTTCTGTCCCTAGAAAAAATGTTTTTTTTAAGCACACTATAGCACAAGGAGAATTCACTCACTGTCCTTCCCAGTCCCTAGAAACAAGGACTTGCACAGTGAAAGAAACTGACACTCTCCCTACCTACAGTTTTCTGTCCCTAGAAAAAATGTTTTTTTTAAGCACACTATAGCACAAGGAGAATTCACTCACTGTCCTTCCCAGTCCCTAGAAACAAGGACTTGCACAGTGAAAGAAACTGACACTCTCCCTACCTACAGTTTTCTGTCCCTAGAAAAAATGATTTTTTTAAGCACAATATAGCACAAGGAGAATTCACTCACTGTCCTTCCAGGTCCCTGGAAACAAGGACTTGCACAGTGAAAGAAACTGACACTCTCCCTACCTACAGTTTTCTGTCCCTAGAAAAAATGTTTTTTTTAAGCACAATATAGCACAAGGAGAATTCACTCACTGTCCTTCCAGGTCCCTAGAAACAAGGACTTGCACAGTGAAAGAAACTGACACTCTCCCTACCTACAGTTTTCTGTCCCTAGAAAAAATGTTTTTTTTAAGCACACTATAGCACAAGCACAAAACACACTGACACTCTCCCTACCTATCCTTCTCTTTCCCTAAACTAAAGGAATCCAGGTTAAGCAAGAAATAAATAAAAGTCACTGTCCCTGCCTATGCTGCTCTATCCCTGCTCCGGAACACACTACACTAGGCCGCCGTGCTGGCGGCCTTTTATAGTGTGGGGCGTGTACTAAACACCCTCAGCAATAATTGGCCACAGGCATCCTGCCTGTGGCCAATCATTGCTCTCCTCGCTGCCGGCGCTGTGATTGGCCAAGCATGCGGGGTCACAGTGCATGCTTGGCCAATCACAGCGCCTGGATGACACTGCGATGGCGTAGTGCATTGTGGGCCGTTCGCGTCACTCGAATTTGGCGCGAACGGCCCAAATCGTTCGATCTTCGTCGAACGATCGAACAGCCGATGTTCGAGTCGAACGTACGTTCGACTCGAACACGAAGCTCATCCCTAATCCTCTGTCATGGGGGATCATGCTTAGCTGGTAAAGAGGAATTCCTGCTGATTGGTGGTGGAACTTCACAAATTATTTTTGGATGCAACATTCACCTCAAGGAAACATTTTAGATTCACATAGAGCACTGGTGTTACGTACATGGACTTTATTTAGAAATTCATATATGGACTATATTAATTTTATATCACTTTATACACTTGTTGTGTTTTAGATTGATGTGTCTTAAGTTTACCTTTCAGATTATATACAATTTTTTCACTTTATTAATTTTCAATGATTAATTTGTCTTACACTGGTTATAATTCATTCATACCATCACTGGATAGTGTATGGTTATGGGTTAGCGCAATTTCCCCTTTTTCCATTTCGTTTATTTGGACCATTGTTTACATCATAATCGCAGCTCCCAACCACAAGTTGAGATATCGGCGAGATAACCGGTAGTTTAATTTCAGCATATTTAGCGCAGTTTTTTCCAATTTTCTATACATCATATGACGCCCTCCGGTGATTGTGCTGCCCACACGCCTCCTGCGGCGCGCGGGCGGCACACTCAGTGATCGCTGAGTCCCTCAGACACAGCTGATCGCAGATTAGGGTAATGGGCCAATCACCTATTCAAGTGAATTGGCTGCCCAATGTGACACGCACACTTATGTGAAAATGGCGATGTCAAAATCAAGTAGCGGGAATGCTCATTCCTGCGGCACGATGATGTGAACGGGGGCCTAGCACTTGTCAAGATTGCAAAACTTTGTTGAGGTGTTAATATTTGTCTTACCTAATAGGCCTGTAATGTACCTGATGACACCGAGGGACCTCCCACAGCCAGGGGTCTTTGGGCAGAAGAGAACAGCGCTGGGGCGTAGGATAGGGTAACTAATACACCTTACCCCTGCACCCCTAGACTAAATGAGCATTTAACCCTTGCAGTATGGGAGGGCTGCACTGCAAAAGACAGTTTTTTTTTCTAATTCCTGGAGTTCAGCTTTAACTATTCTATATATAAAATACCCTCATAAAAAGTATGGAAGTGGCAGTTGAGTAAAATGTCAAAGTTGTATCTAAATATGTGCTTATAGAAAATACACTGTCATTTCACTTTAACACTCCGTTCACATTTCAAAACAGAGAAAAAAAAAAAATCATTAATACTATAAATACGTGCGGCGATATAGATTTTCCTTTGTGCTGACTCATAGTTTAGATCCTGCTGGCGTACGCTTGGGGATTCCAGGCCAGTTGCTCTCAGCCGTGGTAAATGTATTCTGTCTGTCTAGGGTCTGCTTAGCAGTCACTGTAAGTAGCGTGTTGCTGGGATGCTTTAGAAGTGTTTTTTTTCCTCTTCTACCGTATATTTGTCACAAGGGTGTTCAGTGTTGCCGGTTTTATGTCTTCCTTGTCTCGGGCTTGCGGTTGCTTTGCACTGCACCATCTTTTTTTTTTCTTTTGTTGTGGAATGATAAGTCTGGAATTTGCAGGTGAACAATGCTCAGGGGTAAACAGGTGTTGTATGCTGGAAGCAGCGGGAAATTCTGAGCGCTGTGTTTAAGATTACCGTCACTGACTTCACAATGTGCCTTCTGTGATTTCCAGGCCTGGATTTAGATCTCTGTGCTTGCAGCAACGTGTTTTTAAATCCCACGGTTTGAGACCCCATTCACATTTGCATCCAGGGCAGATCATCCGCAGGTAATCACTACATGAGCAATTACATGTGAATAGCCACGAATAGCTGCGGCTGCTGTCAGACTCCCGTTGCTATGATTTATGTTTCCGGACCCCACCAGTTCACAGGGATCCCATCTTTGTCTCCCACGGGTAATTGCAAACAACAGCCCCATTCATAAGTTGGAATGGGACCTTAATGCATGCTACTGCAACACACGGAAATGTGTGGCATATAGTCAGGTTCATGTCACATGAGCAATCCTGGCAGAACATCCATTCCATACCTTACCTTTTATAAAAAATGTCCAGCATGCCATAAAATAGTAGATCCCAAAATTCGTACCTGTATGTCGGTCGGTGCATGTGAGACTGCGGGCACGCTCCCACAGTCGGCCGACTGCCGGACGCACGCATTGGCTGTATACAAAGGCAGAATGGGGATTGCCATTGTAAAGAAGGCAGATCCCCGTTCTGACAGGGGACATCTCAGAGATCTGCTGTTCCCAGTGATCGGGAACACCTATCTCTGTCATGTCCCAGGCAGCCAATCCCCCCTACAGTTAGAACACACTAAGGGAACACATTTAACCCCTTGATCACCCCCTAGTGTTAACCCCTTTCCTGCCAGTGTCATTTATACATTGATCAGTGCATTTTTATATAATAATGTAATAATGTCACTGGTCCTCAAAAAGTGTAATTTGGGGTCAAATTTGTCCACCGCAAAGTCGCAGTCCCGCTAAAAACCCCAGATCACTGCCATTACCAGTAAAAACAATAAAAAAATTAAAAATAAAAGTCCCTAAATCTATTCCATAGTTTGTAGACACGATAACATTTGCACAAACCAATCAATATACGCCTATTGCGATTTTTTTTTTTTTTTTTACCAAAAATATGTAGAAGAATGCATATTGGCCTAAAATGATGAATATATTTGTTTTTTTTATAACATTTTTGGGGATATGTATTATAGCAGAAAGAAATTTTTTTTTTTTTTTCTAAATTGTCACTCTTTTTTTGTTTATAGCGCAAAAAATAAAAACCACAGAGATGATCAAATACCACTAAAAGAAAGCCCTATTTGTGGGTAAAAAAGGATATAAATTTTGTTTTCGTACAGTGTCGCACTACTGCGCAATTGTCAGTTAAAGCAATGCAGTGCTGTATGAAAAAAATGGCCTGGTCATTGAGGGGGTCAATTCTTGCGGTCCTTAAGTAGTTAAACTTGAAGGAAGCTGATTGGCTACCATGCACAGCTGCACCAAATTCTGCACTCTCCGGTTTTAGTAAATCAACATTGTTGTGTATGCAGTAAAAACTACCAACGTTTTGGAGACATAGACATCCCCTGAGAAAGGGGAACTCTGTGTCACCAAAACAATCCTGTTGCCCATGTGCCAACAGTATGCCTTGTCTTTACTATGCAGTTAGTCATGTGATAGCCAAGCCAGCAAGATTTTGTTCTGTAGTTACTACCATTAAGGTCAGTGGAAGTCTCTCCCTGATGATTCTGCTAATGGCAATGTGTTACCAATAGCAGAATCCCCCTTGTGACGTGGCCTTAAGGCCCGTTTCTCATGGGTGGCAGTCCTTTTGTAGATCACGCTTGACACATGATTTGCAGGCGTTTAAAAGTTGGTACTGCCACCTTCTTCATGCCTGTTTTTCGATCCCAAGGAGTTTTTATTCTATACCAGTATGCGCTGTACTTTGAACTACCATGCAACAACTGCCATAGTGAAGTTTGCAGCACAGTCCCATTGACCTAGACGTGTTTGACGGGTGGTGCCACCGGTCAAACTTGACATGCCAAATTGAAATTGCTGCACTGCAAAGCAAAGTATTGTGGCAAAGGCAATGTGAAAGCCATGTCAATTTGGATACTCAAGTGGTGGTAAAAATGCAGAGCAACCACCTGGAAGGTTTAAGAGGCTCCAGCAGGTCTGTGCATATCTAGGTACTTGCATGTCATACCTGCAGCAGTTTGTCCCCTTGTCTCCAGTGACAATGTTTATTTAACCTTTTGCTGCCACCAGTTGCTGTGAGCTGTGACGCCTGAAGCCAGTAGGAGGGGCTCCCAATCATGCAGCACTGTAATTGGCTGCACAGTGATGACATCATCAGGAGCCCATCCTACTTGACCTCCACATTTGTTGGTAGTTGACCATGAGCTGTCAGTGACAACTTGGTCACAGTTCTGGGGGTGCCCCAGTATAACGCAGCAACACATACATATATCCATTGGACCATGCTACCTCATATATGCATAAGGCTGCATTAAAGGGGTTAAATAAATCACAGTGACTATTCCGCAGAAATCTTGTTTCGGATAAAAAGCTACATTCAGTAAATTAAAGCACCAATTAGCGTTCGGATGTCTATGCCTGGTTAATGCCAGCCTCCACTGGTCTCAAATCGGCTCTTAAAATATAATAAAAGTACATAGCAGAATAATACATACAATACATTTCTGCTTTTAGAATTTGAAAAACCGTGCCAGGTGAACAATGCAGTGATGCGAGAAGATAGGGGAGCAGGAGCCTTGTCTGGACCCAGTCCTAATTGCAGAAAAGCAATCGCTGTAAAAAAGCCGGTTTAATTTGACATGAATTTTAAAAAGCAAACAATTAGGTTCATTGTTTGGTTTTAAATGAGGCCTTTCTGCTTAATGGCTGCCCTAATTCTGATTAGTTGCAGTGAAAGTTGCATTGTGGAGTACAAACAAAAGGAGTTAATGAAAGTGTTGACATAGCAAGAGAAATCGGCATGGTCACATTCTGTTTTCCCTCACTCCATTTTTAAATTGTATTTAAAGTAGGGCTGCAACTAACGATTATTTTCATAATCGATTAGTTGGCCGACTATTGTTTCGATTAATCGACTAATCGGTTAATAAACATAAAAAAAGGTAATTTTGCTGTGATTTGCATTTTTTTATTTTTTTTGGCCAATTTGTTGTTGGGCAGATTACAAAACACAAATTGCCGGAAAAACACATTACATGCTTTTCTGCAGCTTCTCCATTGACGTATATTAAACCAAAAAAACTAAATAGTACCGTTTTGCGTTAAAAAAATTCCTTGCCCTTTCCAAATATGCAGCAGTTGAAAAAATCATGGATGTGAACGTGTCCCATAGGAAACCATGTAAATGAACTGTAGTGTGTTTCTGCAAAAAGCACCAAAAAACACAGAGAAGGCCTGAGAGGTTTAGTAACATAATGGGGTTAAAAAAACTAAAATTAGTACAAAAAGAGCAAATAATCGCTACTGAAAGGGGTTAATTTTTTACTGTGGGACAGTGAAAGTTATATTTACAGTAGCGATTTGCTCTTTTTGTACTATAAAAAGGCTAATTTTAGTTTTTTTTTAACCCCATTAGGTTACTGGCCGATTAATCGATTATGAAAATTGTAATCGATTAAGTTCATAATCGATTAGTTGTCGATTAATCGATTAGTTGTTTCGGCCCTAATTTAAAGCCCAACTCCAGGCAACTAAAAGATCCTCTGCCTTAACCGCAAGGGTTATTTTCTCATTTTGGTTTAGGGAAACAAAAAAAAATAATTACTTACCCAATCCTCCGTTCCTTCTCACGGCTAGACTGGTCCCCGTGGCTTCTTCTCCCCTATGCTCCAGGGGTCTAGGGTCCTGACATCTTCAAGACCAACGTAGGCACCGTAGTGCTGCATTGGAAGTGATGACACCAAGGGGCAGTCCACTGCCAGAGCCTGGGGAAGCGCCATCTTCTGGGGGAGCAGAGGATCAGGTAAGTAAAACTGTTTCTCCTCTCCCCCAGACAAATTGAACTCCTAACTTTTGCAGTGTGGGCACAGCCCCATCATAAACCTGTCCCTGTCAGGAGCCTTGTGCCCGGGGGGTTCAAGGTAAGGTCCTACCCCATTCAGGGGGTGGACAAAAGCACACTCTTAAAGTGGTTGTAAAGGCAGAAGGTTTTTTATCTTAATGCATTCTATGCATTAGGATGTTACTGGGAGATAGAAAAACACAGTAAGAAATTATTTAATGAAAAATAGATTACATGATCATCAAGTAGTGGATGTGTATGGACTATGTTTGGAAAATAAGAATATGGTTTAGTGTCACTTTAACCACTGCAGTTGAAGGGTAGATTTTGTCTGATTCCCACAGTTCAGCTCTAATAGAAGAAGTCCTCCCGGAGGTTGGAGTACTACATTAAAAAGACTGGTACTGCTTCTGTCAGACAAAGTTACTGCTTAGGTGGAAAAAAACAACGTCTTTGTGAAGGTTGAGGAAGGTAGGAGAACAGAAGTACGATCTTCCAGACAAGGAACAACCGCCGCAGACACATCCTGTATCCTATCAGTCTGGTTGATGTACAATCTTTTTGGAGTGCTTAAGAAATGTACATCCAATCGCCCAATAGAGGAGGTCAAAGTGTCCCCTGAAATCAATACAGCAATTGACTTTTTTTTTAGAACATACACTAAATTATCCCCCATCCAGTTTTGTCCATAGAAGCGCAGCTAACTGCCAGTTGCATTCAGCCGAGTCGTGTCTGCCCTGTAATGGCTTTCAAATTAGTTGCATTATGTAATGTGCTACATTTTATTCCAGAGAACAGAAAAGAGTCCTGAAAATTAGCTGCCATTCCTTTATTAAAGAGCAGCCACCCCAGGAAGATAAAAAGGGATGGGTGTGAAAGAAATCAAACAACTCAGGCACATATTAAAGTATGACTTGTTTTTGACAAAGCTGTTTTTGTGTGGCCAAAGCTGTATTCTCGTTTTAACCACTTGCCGACCCCCGCACGAACATTTCCGTTGACAGAATGGCACGGACAGGCAAATGGGCGTATATATACGACCCCTTTAATTTGACCCCACGTGGTCCCATGGGACCTGCGGACTCGATGTCCGCGGTGTCCCACGATCGGGTTACGGAGCTGAACAACGGGGAGATGTCAGTGTAAACACAACATCTCCCCGTTCTTCCTAGTGACATGTCACTGATCGTCTGTTCCCTGTCATCCGGAACAGCGATCAGTGACATGTCACTGCAAGCCACGCCCCCTAACAGTTAGAATCAATCCCTAGGTCACACTTAACCCCTACAGCGCCCCCTACAGGTTAACCCCTTTAGTGCCAGTGTCATTTTTACAGCAATCAGTGCATTTTTATAGCATTGATCGCTGTAAAAATGACAATGGTCCCAAAATCGTGTCCGCCATAATGTCGAAGTCATGATAAAAATTGCTGATCGCCGCCAGCCATTACTAGTAAAAAGAAAATATTAATAAAAATGCCATAAAACTATCCCCTATTTTGTAGACGCTATAACTTTTGCGCAAACCAATCAATAAACGCTTATTGTGTTTTTTTTTTACCAAAAATATGTAGAAGAATACGTATCAGCCTAAACTGAAGGGAAAAAAAATGTTTTTTTATATATTTTTTGGGGATATTTATTTTAGCAAAAAGTAAATAATATTGAATTTTTTTCAAAATTGTCGCTCTATTTTTGTTTCTAACGCAAAAAATAAAAACCGCAAAGGTGATCAAATACCACAAAAAGAAAGCTCTATTTCTGGGAAAAAAAGGACGTCAATTATGTTTGGGAGCCAAGTCGCACGACCGCGCAATTGTCAGTTAAAGCGACGCAGTGCCTAATCGCAAAAAGTGGCCTGGTCTTTGGCCAGCCAAATGGTCCGGGGCTGAAGTGATTAACAAAATGTTATATATTGTTTTTGATCCCTTTGCTGACACCTGCCAGCAGCCCTTTAAGTGGATCTTAAAAAGGGGGAGTTCCTGATCACATGACTAATGAGATTGGCTATCACAGCAGTCACATGTTTTAGAGCCCATCCCACTGGTGACCGGGAGATGTCATTGACAGCTTGGTCCATGTACTGGGAGCACACAACAGCGGAGCTTTGAGAATGCATATACAGTGAGAAAAATAATGATTTGATCCCCTACAAATTTTGTAAGTTTGCCCACTTAAAAAGAAATTAAGGGTCTATAATTTGTATCATAGATGTATTTTGAATATTAGAGACAGAATATCATCCAAAAATCCAGAAAACATACACAATACAAATGTTATAAATTGAGTTACAGTTCAGTGAGTAAAATACGTTTTTGATCCCCAAGCAAAATGTAACTTAGTACTTGGTGGAGAAACCCTTGTGGGCAAGTACAGAGGTAAGACGTTTCTTGTAGTTAGTGACCAGATCTGCACACATCTCAGGAGGGACTTTGGTCCACTCTTCTTTACAGATCTTCTCTAAACCCCTAAGATTTCTTGGCTGTCACTTGGCAATTCGAAGTTTCAGCTCCCTCCATAAAGTTTCTATAGGATTAAGGTCTGCAGACTGGCTAGGCCATTCCATGACCTTGACCCCTTTGCGCCAGCTGCACGCAAATATGCAGCCTCTCGGCGCCTGGTCCTTGGTGCTGAGAGGCCGCATATTTGTGTGAATTGTTGTCACTAGAGCAGTGGCGTGAGCATGCGCTGTGCGCTCCCAGCACAGTTGCCTGTGCCTAACTGAGAGCTCCTAATCGATGCTTGCGATCAGGAGTTTTCGGATCACGTGACCGCCAATGATGGCGGTCCAGTGATCTTAAGCCCTGCCCTGCTTCCCGGCATCATAAACTGGGAGGCGCCGGCATGAAGAGGTGAATGTTCTTCTTCTTGAGCAACTTCTTTGTTGCCTTGGTAGTATTGTCATGCTGGAAGACCCATTTATGACCCATCGTCAGTGTTCTGGCTGAGGGAAGAAGGTTCTCATCCAAGATTTTACAATACATGGCCATTGGCCCCTCAATGCGCTTCACTGTAGGGATGGTGTTCTTAGGTTCATAGCCAGCATTTTTCTTTCTCCAAACATGGCGAGTCAAGTTAATGCCAAAGAGCTCAATTTTGGTCTCATCTGACCACAGCACTTTCTCCCAATCCTTTTCTGAAACATTTAGGTGTTCATTGGCAAACTTTAGATGGGCCTGTACATGTGTCTTCTTGAGGGGGGTGGGGACCTTGCAGGCGCTACAGGATTTCAATCCATAGCGTCGTACAGTTTTAGTGACCCCGGTCCCAACTGCCTTGAGATCACTCACAAGCTCCTCCCGTGTAGTTCTGGGCTGATTCCTCACTTTTCTCATGATCATCCTTACCCCATGAGGCGAAATCTGCATGGAGCTCCAGACCGAGGGCGATTGATGGTTTTGTATTTCACTGTACACTGTAAATGGAGCCTTTGGCAGTACTTAGACTAATTAATTTGTTTGTTTGCTTTTCCAGAAAAATTGTTCGTACAAATCCTGAATTTGATCCAATTTTTTAACACTAATAAAAGGCATTCTTAGGCATTAGCTTATTTTCATGTGGCCTATTTAGCGTGTACAATATATGGTGTGATGGAAGCAGTGGCATTGCATGTCAAGGAACTTTGGAGGACCTTCCTTCATCAATCTGAGTTGTTTGGCTTGTGGCCCCGTTTGGCATAGGGCAAGAGAACTAATGGCAGGAAGGTGGAGCAGGGAAGGAAAAATAGACCAGGGGAACTAAAAATAAATGATATAAAGCCTCACCCATTATTTACTGTTATGTTTCCAGACGTGCAACATCTCAATTTAAAGCTGGCCATGGATGGATGTCGTTTTTTGATCAGCCAGCAGATCAGCCAACAAGCAGCAAGAGGTGGATGAAGGAATTCTCTCCGCTGTGCTATTGTATTCTGACAGTGGGGACTCCTCCGCTGTCAGAATATACCGATTAGTGCTGCAACCAGCTGATCAAATGAATACTTCCAAAAATTACCAATCAACAAAAGTCAATCATTAGATCGATTTCTATTGAGCGGGAATGTCCATAGAGGGATCAAAATTTGTCTGGTCCCTGTTAAACCTGATCCCAAGTTTCCAGGGGCATCCTGAGTTTTTTGTGAAGTTAGAACTCCTGTCCTTGCATACATTTTCTGTGCGAGTGATTTATGAGGCATTTAATCCAGTGGATCGACAGCCCAGCAACTTGCATTTGCAGAAGGAGAGGTCTGCCTCCTCAACACACACATAGACATATACACTATTCAATAGCATTAAAGCCCCTTGATAGATTATGAGACGCGTTTCATGCTGTACTAGTACTGTTTTTTCACGGCCTGCTGTTTTATACTATAAGCAATTTCAGGCTGGTAAAGAGCTTTGCCAGTAGTTAAGGCTGCTGTCGGGTAACTGCTTCCTTATACAAAAAAAATCCATCAGAAGGTTTTAGGCTCAATTCACCAAGCACAATAGATGTATTATTTACCATAACTTTTACATCCCGCTGTTTACCGATTATTTTCAGCTTTTTTTTAAAATTTATTCTCACTTCTGAAAATAACACTTGTCATAGTGAAGAGTATCAATGTAGATCCAATCACTAAAATCTCATATAAGGTTTAACATATTATTGTAATTTCAAATTTCCATATCCCCCCAGCCCCCTGATACTAGGGTGCTAGGTGTAATCCTGTACTCTCCTTTCACTACATATCCAATCACTGTCCAAATTGTGGTTCCTTCACCTCTGTAACATTTTCAGAATATACCACTTCTTAACCAATGACACCCCCAAGCTACAAATTCACTCCCTTGCTATCTCTTGCCTCAACTACTAAAGCTCCTTCCATGTTGGCCATCCTCCACATAGACTATCTCCCTGCAGTCTTTCATGAATGCTACTGCCGGACTCATCCAGCTTACCAATTGGGCTTCCAATTGCCCAATGAGTATAATTCTCATCTTAACCTCCAGAGTGTGGCTCGGGGCGAGATTTCATTACTATTAGCGGTAACCCTGAGCCACACTCGGGATTGCATTGCAGGATCCTGGTGCAGGTTACTTACCTTGTCCCCAGGATCCTGCGATGTCCCCCCGCTGTGTCCGTGGGCTGTGTCCTCCGCCCGATGCCTCTGTGTGCCAGGCTCCGTTCCCTGCGAGTGTCGCGATGCACGGGGGCAGAGCCTGGCGGCAAATTTAAAAGTGACAAAATTCATAATTACTGTATGAAATAATTTCATATCCCTTTTGTCCCTAGTGTTTTGTCCAGTGCCCTGCATGCAGTTTTATAGTATATATACTGTTCTTTCTGCCTGGAAACTTGAGATTGTCCATAGCAACCAAAAAGTGTCCCTTTATGTCAAAAGTGGATTGAGACCAGCTAGAAAACAGCGATAGTAAATGAGAGCACTTGCAGAATTGAGCGATAGTGAATAGTTGGGAAATTCATTTTATTATAATTATTATATTATTATTTTTTTATAATTATTTATAGTTATTATATTATAATTTATGATTTTGTGTTTCAAACTGTATCATACCCGGGATGTCTACTAGATTCTTGTTTGGACAGATTTAAGTGAGTTATTACAAAGAATTACAGGCCTAAAATATAAAACGCCAAATTTCCATTTAAAATAATGGTACAGCTTTCAGCATCAAAAATCTGACATAATCATACCGCCAGGGAGGCTACTAACAACATACAAAGGCATTCACAACCCCAAGCTACATCGCCAACCTTGTCTCAAAATATAGCCCAAACTGTTGCTCCTCCTCCAAGACCTCCTGCTCTCTTGCTCCCTTGTCACCTCCTCCCATGGTCACATCCATGATCCAGAACTTCTCCAGAACCTCTCCCCTCCTCTGGAACTCCCTAGCTCAATCCATCAGGTTATTTCCTACTCTGTCTGCCTTTAGAGGATCCCTGAAAGGTAATTTATTCAGGAAAGCCAGTCCCACCTCTAGTTCTAAACTGGATATGAGGTTCTTAAACAACTCATCCTGACAAAGTTACTACGTCTTCTCTTGTCTCACTTACCCTTCTTTTTAGAATTTAAACTTTCACAAACAGGGTATTCCTAACCCTCTTGTTATAAATTATACTATATTGTAACTCTTCTGTCTCCCTTTGTTACTGTGCAAACTGTTGACACCATGGAAATCCTGTTCAATAATGATCTTTTAAAATCTACATCTTTCATTAAAATAATACCTTGTAATCTTGTCATGAAGGTCCTTGTTCAGGTATCTTCTATGAAAGGGTGACACTTTCTAACACATGCTTCCAGTGGAGACTACAAGTGGCCTTGTCAACACACATTGCACAGGCCTGGTGTCATGGATATGCATTAATGTCTGTCTGCCATCTTACCTTCCTCCTCATGTGTTCATCTAGAGACCAGACCTCCTTCACCTGGCTTCCTTTATAATCTCCTCCCAGCCTGACTCCACCCCAGGCCCTATCACTGAACACTATATTAACCTGTGCACTGCAAGCCTGCTTTGCTGATCAACGTGTTTGTTAGGCATTGTGTGTTTGGGTTCCTGCCTGCCGTGTGCTACGTCTGTCTCTCTGTTTCGTTATTGGCTTGTCCCCGACTATCCCTGTCTGCTCGTGACCCTTGACCTTCGGCTCGTTCTTCGTTATCCTTGTCTGCTTGTGGCCCCTGACCTTCAGCTTGTTATTCGGTTCTCTCTATCGTGTGCTGCTGCTTCCCCTCTTTTCCCCTTATCCTACGGGGCGTGAGCTAGGAAACTCCAGGGGCCGCGACCTGGTCCCAGCCTGCAGCGTAACATCCTCACCACTAGAGGCCCTGGAGAAGACCAGCTGGGTCTTAGACTCCGCGCCCTGGGGAATCTTGGCTCTCGCTTCCATTGGGATCCCGGTTGTGCTCCTCTGGTCCCGCTTTCCACAACCACCCAGTTTCCTATCCGCAGAAGCCAGCCATAGGGTTCACTACCTCGCGGTGCACTCCTGTCCCCCTACGGTGTGCATCTGTCACCTGGCCACAGGTGACCCTGACACCTGGTTTATTGTTGTCACCATCAGGAAACCCATCCCGAGAAATGTCATGCAGCCATCGTTGGAGTACATGTACACAGTGACAGGAAAGAAGCTGGATGAGATCTGTAAAGCTGAGATGCAAAAAAATAAAGGGTAATTGTACACAGTACCGTATATACTCGAGTATAAGCGGAGTTTTTCAGCCCTTTTTTTAGGGCTGAAAGTATACCCCTCGGCTTACACTCGAGTCAGTTTCTAAAAATCTTCTTTTTCCGCGGCCGGCGTCCATTGTTTAAATCTCGCGGCTTCCTTCTGGTCCTTTCCGCGATAGACGTTTCCAGCAAACACTGTGTTAAGTGTTGCGCCTATCATGGACGTTCTCTTGTCCGACGTCCATGATTGGCGGAACACTGAACACAGTGCCTGCTGGGAAACGGAGTCCGAGAATGAGAGGATCTCCGTGATAGGCACAACACTCAACACAGTGTTTGCTGGAAACGCTTATCACGGAAGGTACCAGAAGAAAGCCGCGAGATTTAAACAATGGACGCCAGCCACGGAATAAAAAGATTTTCAGGTACACTGACTGACTCGGGCACAGTGAGGTGGCAATGGGCACAGTGAGATGGCAATGGGCACAGTAAGGTTGGGCAATTGGCACAGTGAGGTGGCAATGGGCACATTTCCCCCCCTAGGCTTATACTCGAGTCAATAAGTTTTCCCAGTTTTTTGTGGTAAAAGTAGGTACCTCGGCTTATACTCGGGTTGGCTTATACTCGAGTATATACGGTACTTTAGGAAACTAAATGCAGTTCAGTTCGGATTTACATCTCCCTTAAACACGGGATGTTAAAGATAAACCTTAAACTGTAGTAAAAAAGTAATGTTTAGACAGCACTACTTTGTCAGATGATCACTGTCAAATAACACTGATCTTCAGCTCAGAGACAAATTTTTTAGGTGCCAGTGTATTCAGTGAAGGTATACAAAATACATAAACTCATAAAATGTATACAATATACATAAACTCATAAAATGTGTTTGCTAGGGCCAAAATAGAAGTAAGCTCTCCTCATAAGGACCCAGATCCACCATCAGAAAATTTAACGGGTTATAATGATACTAATTCAAGGGGAATGCATGCACATTGTTCATCCAAGGGGCTTGCTGAAGAGGAATCTGTACCTGTACCTGTGGTGGAAGGATCTCCCTTCTCCTCCCTGCTCCTATTGTGTTTTCACTTCCTCCTGCTGATTCTTAATAATTCACCACCATTACTCATCAGAGGGGCAGCTCAGAACATTAGTAGGAAAACCCTGCTCCTTTACCAAAAATAATTGCTGTAGAGAGACCACAGGCAATACTGGTGACTAGTCCCTAGCCATTTTACGAGTTTTTTGGGCATGACTTCCACAGTATAGGTCTTCTTTAAAATAACTATATCAGATTAGGGTGGGCCAGTAAAATGGCACCACATCCCATTAAAGTCAACAATAAATAAAATACCCCAAAGGATAGCATGGACTTTTTAGATGCTAAAGGATAACAAACTAATGGGTGAAAATGCTATTTTTATAAAAAAAAAAAAAAAAACTATAAAAACACATAGGAGACAAAAATCTTAAAAAAATATTTTTGCAATTCTTCTTTAAAATATAACAAATGTTATATGTGTAGGGGAATAGGGGTGTGCTGTTTGATGACTGCGCTGACATGTTTGTAGCATGTAAACTGATGGTATTGACATGTTTTGTTGTAATTTTTTGTCATTCACCTGCTATGAAAACACCTTCAAAAGCATCCTAGTCTTTTCATGCTGGTATTAAATATAGTTTTATGGTAAAATCTATGATTGTCCACAAGATGTTTTGCAGCAGTCAGATGTTTTGCAGCAACTCTCTTGTGGTTTCAGGATGGACTGGTTAATACCTCATTGTCATACTGTCAGGGTGTGATAGTAATTCCACTCTCGTTGTAATTTCGTTGAATTCTATAAATAAAAAACTAAAAATAAATCTACGATTGGTCACATGGTCAGGAATAGCCTCCGCTCACATGGCAGCATCGAGAAGTTAACACTGACAACAGACTGCTGAAAGTTTTCACATTTTTTTTATTGCCAGGGAGTTGTGGAAGCCCTGCCGTGGCACATTTCAGCTCTTTTGCTAATACGATATGCTAAATAAACATTTAAACAAAACTGTTCTATTTTAAAAGTAATTAAACCTAAAGCTTTTTCACAAGTTTAATTCCCCTTTAATTGCCAGAACTAAAGTACACACTGTTCTGAAATGTTCAAAGTACAAAATTCATTATAAAAAAAGCACTTGGCTACACAACACTTTTTAATTTTTCTCACAATATCGCAGAGTCGAGAGATTACGCTGTCAATAATACACAATAGAGATGTTGACAGCGGAGAATGTTTCGTTGTCTTAATCAAGAAAACAGCCCGGACTGGTGTCCTATTTCCTCTCCCAGTGGGAGCTGAAAGGTAATTACTGAGAAGACAGAACCTTTACGTTGGTATAGATGTTTGTCGGCTTACAGCGGCAAGAGAGCAACAGCGTAGCACCCACATAACCTCATTGTTTTTGGCAAATTAAGATTTTAATTAACATGATAACTGCCTTGTTTTTTAATTAAACGGATTTAATTAAATCAAATCACTTGTTTACGAAGAAATTGTTAAACAAAAAAAAATCAATATGTTACATAAGCATTCATACCGAGCACAATTGCTACATGTGATTGGTGAAATATTTCAGCCAAGGGGGTGCTGTTAACTATATAACAAAAAAGAAAACATTCCAACCATAACATATTTTTTTAGTTTGGCTCAAGTGTGGAAGAGGTATAACCTTTTTCATGTTTTTAATGCCATTGGTCCACTTGATGGGCAGATCTCTCTTCATGTCTTGCCCTGGTTACCAAACAGAAGTGAAAAGATGCCTCTAACTACATTGCAATGCTACAATGAAAAAAAAAAAAAAACAAGCGTATCCTTCCTTATCATGGAACTTTTACTGAAGTCAAGGATTAGGGGTGTTAAACTTAAAGCACAATTCTGGGTGAAAAAAGTTTTCCCATGCTGTGGGGCTGTGCCTGCATTGCACGGGTCAGCGGCTCGTTTTGTCTAGAGTTGAGGAGAAAGCTTAAACTCACCCAATCCTTCCGACGGAAAATGGCGCCCCCCGTGGTCTAGCAGTGGACTCTTCCTGGTCTATGAAGCCTGCTCTGGTCTTGACGACGTCAGGAACACTCCACAATTCAAGACCACTGGAGCGCAGGGGTGCAAGACCAGTCTTTTGCTGGGAGGATCAGAGGATTAGGTGAGTAAATCTCCTTTCTCCTCTCCCCTGGATAAAAATTAACAGTTAACCTGTGCAGTGCGGGCACAGCCCCACTGCATGGGGAAACTTTTTTTTGCCCAGAGTTGGGCAAAGTCTCCTTTGTTGACCAGCTGATCTTTCCTTTGAACATGCTAGGTCCAGACTTCCTTTTCCTGAAAACAAGGGTCAGGTATTAAAGGTCAGGTACATTTTTCTGCATTTAACTGAATAGGCTTTCCTTTTCGACATGGTATGTCTATTAAAATTTCTCCTTAGGGATCTATTTTTGTTCTGGTACTCTGACTTGCAAACATTTCTTGTTGTTGACCATAGTAGTTGTTGGCCTGGGTTTTTTTCCCATTTGGGTAGTGTGTTTGTTCCCACTTGTTTTTGTTGGATTGTTGATTGGATCTCTACATTTATTGGTTGAGATTATCATTCCCCTCGTTCTGGCTTTCTCTCCTGGTCTGGAGCACCCCATTGATCCATTAGTTGTGCCAATTTCCATATATTGCTTGGCCCCTTCTTTATTTATCCCTGATCCAGGCATTGATTCCTTAGTATACTCTCTTGTAGAATGAACTCCACCTTTGAACTGTCAGTGCCTGCTGTCCACCCCTCAGTTGGACTACTTTTGGACTTCCTTACTATTTAAGAATTCCTAAATTCCTGTGCCCCTCAATGGATGATAAAGAAAATAAGATTTTTTGTACTTGTCATAAAATCAGTTTCTTAAAGTCTTTTAAGGGAAACAGGTCACTCTCTGACAACCCCCCCCCCCTCCCACCAATTTTTTTGGTGTACTGCCTACTTACAAAACCGAGGCACGATGGTTAGAGGAAGGTTATATGGGGGCTGGCTTCAAAATGTTTCGGTTTTTCAGAATCCAATCTCATGTAGAGTTACAAATTCAGGGTGCTTTCCTTTGTTAACACCCTATCACACATGTTTCTGGTGGAGTAGAAGTGGCTGTGCCGAAGCTCAATGTACAGGGATTGTCCACCATTGATGCCATCAGGAAGTCCATCTTAACTGAGGACAGGCAACCAACGCTGCAGCTCATGCATGTAGACAGGAAGTGGTGGCAAAGGGCAAAGGAATTAGAGGAAATCAGCAATACTGATATGCAACAAAGGATGAAAAAAAAAGCAATAGAGTATTTTCCAAAGAGAAATGTATGGCTATTGTTTATGATTCACAGGCTTTAGGAATCAGGGCTTTAAATGTTACCCAGTTAAAACAACAAGATGTGACCTGGACACCACCACCGTAACATACCTCCATCCCTATTAACATATGAACATAAAAACAAATGGCAATGGTCATGGGTCTGTAAATGAGGTATGTCACGTCAAAATAACACAAGAGTATAAAGAGTAAGAAGATTATTAACCCCTTGAGACCCGGGCCATTGACGAATGACGGCCTCAATGCGGATCTAGAAATCCGGGAGGCCGTCATTTTACGGCCTCGGGTATTCTGGCCACTAGGGGGCGCGCGCCCGGCGCATCACTGAGATGCCGATGCGCGTGCCTGGTGGCCGCGATGTCCGCCAGGTACCCGCAATCGGCGTGTACACAGAGCAGGGATGTGGATCTCTGTGTGTAAACACAGAGATCCACGTCCTGTCAGGGAGAGGTACCGATGCTGTGTCCCTTGTACATAGGGACACAGCTCGGTCACCTCCCCCAGTCAGTCCCCTCCCCCACACAGTAGTAATCACTCCTAGGGAATACATTTAACCCCTTCCTCGCCCCTAGTGTTAACCCCTTCCCTGCCAGTGTCATTTTTACAGTAACCAGTGCATTTTTATAGCACTGGTCGCTGTAAAAATAACAATGGTCCCAAAATGGTGTCAAAAGTGTCCGATGTGTCCGCCATAATGTCGCAGTCACAATAAAAATCGCTGATCGCCGCCATTACTAGTAAAAAAAAAATATTAATAAAAATGCAATAAAACTACGCCCTATTTTGTAGACGCTATAACTTTTGCGCAAACCAATCAATAAACGCTTATTGCGATTTTTTTTTACCAAAAATATGTAGAAGAATACGTATCGGACTAAACTGAGGGAAAAAAATATAAAAAAAAAAAAATTGGGATATTATTATAGCAAAAAATAAAAAATATTGTGTTTTTTTCAAAATCGTCGCTCTTTTTTTGTTTATAGCGCAAAAAATAAAAACCGCAGAGATGATCAAACACCACCAAAAGAAAGCTCTATTTGTGGGAAAAAAAAGGACGTCAATTTTGTTTGGGAGCCACGTTGCACAACTGCGCAATTGTCATTCAAATCGTGACAGCGCTGAAAGCTGAAAATTGGCCTGGGCAGGAAGGGGGTTTAAGTGCCCAGTAAGCAAGTGGTTAAGCAATCAAGATAAAACATTACTTGATCTCATAATGCATGGTACAATTTATTAAAAAGGCCATAGCCATTGAAAAGAGCTGACGAAGCACATCATTGGTAGAATACATTCATGATATATACAAATACATGATAAAAATTGTATAAGCGAATACATGGTAGATATGAGTTGTAAGAATCAGAGTGTCTTGGCAAATAGAACTCTCCGCATTTCGTGGATCCTGTCCACTCATCAGAAGTATAATGCCAAAATTATCTGTAGATCTAAATAATAGACAAAACGAGTATTATAATAGTAGAAATTCCCTATATTGAGCAAAAGGGAAAAATCTTTATACGCCAAGAGGTCTGATACTCACATGTCAGCTCAAGAGATTGGCCCAGTTTTTAAAAAGGGGGGAAGGGGGTGTCAGAAGCAGTGTCTGACCCGGGCTGAGGCAGGAACAATCCTGTCCAGACCAAGGGAATAGCCAAAGAGCAGGCCAGGTTTCTGGTAGGTGACCTAGATGAAAGAAAATAAAGGAACACATCTGACCCACACTGATCTGAAAAGATATACATGTATAAAACTATACCGTGTTTCCCCGAAAATAAGCCCGGGCAACAAAAGACACAGTATGGCTAATTTTCAGGGTAGGTCTTACCATGTAATGTGCTGTCTTCTCTCCCCTAGGGATGAGCTTCGTGTTCGAGTCGAACATACGTTCGACTCGAACATCGGCTGTTCGATCGTTCGACGAAGATCGAACGATTTGGGCCGTTCGCGCCAAATTCGAGTGACGCGAACGGCCCACAATGCACTACGCCATCGCAGTGTCATCCAGGCGCTGTGATTGGCCAAGCATGCACTGTGACCCCGCATGCTTGGCCAATCACAGCGCCGGCAGCGAGGAGAGCAATGATTGGCCACAGGCAGGATGCCTGTGGCCAATTATTGCTGAGGGTGTTTAGTACACGCCCCACACTATAAAAGGCCACCAGCACGGCGGCCTAGTGTAGTGTGTTCCGGAGCAGGGAAAGAGAAGCATAGGCAGGGACAGTGACATTTATTTTTTTCTTGCTTAACCTGGATTCCTTTAGTTTAGGGAAAGAGAAGGATAGGTAGGGAGAGTGTCAGTGTGTTTTACTGTGCGAATCCTTGTTTCTAGGGACAGGGAAGGACAGTGAGGGAATTCTCCTTGTGCTATAGTGTGCTTTAAAAAAACATTTTTTCTAGGGACAGAAAACTATAGGTAGGGAGAGTGTCAGTGTGTTTTACTGTGCGAATCCTTGTTTCTAGGGACAGGGAAGGACAGTGAGGGAATTCTCCTTGTGCTATAGTGTGCTTTAAAAAAAACTTTTTTCTAGGGACAGAAAACTATAGGTAGGGAGAGTGTCAGTTTCTTTCACTGTGATAATCCTTGTTTCTATGGACAAAGAAGGAAAGTGAGGGAAATTCTCCTTGTGCTATAGTGTGCTTTAAAAAAACATTTTTTCTAGGGACAGAAAACTATAGGTAGGGAGAGTGTCAGTGTGTTTTACTGTGCAAATCCTTGTTTCTAGGGACAGGGAAGGACAGTGAGGGAATTCTCCTTGTGCTATAGTGTGCTTTAAAAAAACATTTTTTCTAGGGACAGAAAACTATAGGTAGGGAGAGTGTCAGTGTGTTTTACTGTGCGAATCCTTGTTTCTAGGGACAGGGAAGGACAGTGAGGGAATTCTCCTTGTGCTATAGTGTGCTTTAAAAAAACATTTTTTCTAGGGACAGAAAACTATAGGTAGGGAGAGTGTCAGTGTGTTTTACTGTGCGAATCCTTGTTTCTAGGGACAGGGAAGGACAGTGAGGGAATTCTCCTTGTGCTATAGTGTGCTTTAAAAAAACATTTTTTCTAGGGACAGAAAACTATAGGTAGGAAGAGTGTCATTTTCTTTCACTGTGATAATCCTTGTTTCTAGGGACAAAGAAGGAAAGTGAGGGAAATTCTCCTTGTGCTATAGTGTGCTTTAAAAAAACATTTTTTCTAGGGACAGAAAACTATAGGTAGGGAGAGTGTCAGTGTGTTTTACTGTGCGAATCCTTGTTTCTAGGGACAGGAAAGGACAGTGAGGGAATTCTCCTTGTGCTATAGTGTGCTTTAAAAAAACATTTTTTCTAGGGACAGAAAACTATAGGAAGGAAGAGTGTCAGTTTCTTTCACTGTGATAATCCTTGTTTCTAGGGACAAAGAAGGAAAGTGAGGGAAATTCTCCTTGTGCTATAGTGTGCTTTAAAAAAAAATTTTTCTAGGGACAGAAAACTATAGGTAGGGAGAGTGTCAGTGTGTTTTACTGTGCGAATCCTTGTTTCTAGGGACAGGGAAGGACAGTGAGGGAATTCTCCTTGTGCTATAGTGTGCTTTAAAAAAACATTTTTTCTAGGGACAGAAAACTATAGGTAGGGAGAGTGTCAGTGTGTTTTACTGTGCGAATCCTTGTTTCTAGGGACAGGGAAGGACAGTGAGGGAATTCTCCTTGTGCTATAGTGTGCTTTAAAAAAAACTTTTTTCTAGGGACAGAAAACTATAGGTAGGGAGAGTGTCAGTTTCTTTCACTGTGATAATCCTTGTTTCTAGGGACAAAGAAGGAAAGTGAGGGAAATTCTCCTTGTGCTATAGTGTGCTTTAAAAAAACATTTTTTCTAGGGACAGAAAACTATAGGTAGGGAGAGTGTCAGTGTGTTTTACTGTGCAAATCCTTGTTTCTAGGGACAGGGAAGGACAGTGAGGGAATTCTCCTTGTGCTATAGTGTGCTTTAAAAAAACATTTTTTCTAGGGACAGAAAACTATAGGTAGGGAGAGTGTCAGTGTGTTTTACTGTGCGAATCCTTGTTTCTAGGGACAGGGAAGGACAGTGAGGGAATTCTCCTTGTGCTATAGTGTGCTTTAAAAAAACATTTTTTCTAGGGACAGAAAACTATAGGTAGGGAGAGTGTCAGTGTGTTTTACTGTGCGAATCCTTGTTTCTAGGGACAGGGAAGGACAGTGAGGGAATTCTCCTTGTGCTATAGTGTGCTTTAAAAAAACATTTTTTCTAGGGACAGAAAACTATAGGTAGGAAGAGTGTCATTTTCTTTCACTGTGATAATCCTTGTTTCTAGGGACAAAGAAGGAAAGTGAGGGAAATTCTCCTTGTGCTATAGTGTGCTTTAAAAAAACATTTTTTCTAGGGACAGAAAACTATAGGTAGGGAGAGTGTCAGTGTGTTTTACTGTGCGAATCCTTGTTTCTAGGGACAGGAAAGGACAGTGAGGGAATTCTCCTTGTGCTATAGTGTGCTTTAAAAAAACATTTTTTCTAGGGACAGAAAACTATAGGAAGGAAGAGTGTCAGTTTCTTTCACTGTGATAATCCTTGTTTCTAGGGACAAAGAAGGAAAGTGAGGGAAATTCTCCTTGTGCTATAGTGTGCTTTAAAAAAAAAAATTTCTAGGGACAGAAAACTATAGGTAGGGAGAGTGTCAGTGTGTTTTACTGTGCGAATCCTTGTTTCTAGGGACAGGGAAGGACAGTGAGGGAATTCTCCTTGTGCTATAGTGTGCTTTAAAAAAACATTTTTTCTAGGGACAGAAAACTATAGGTAGGGAGAGTGTCAGTGTGTTTTACTGTGCGAATCCTTGTTTCTAGGGACAGGGAAGGACAGTGAGGGAATTCGCCTTGTGCTATAGTATGCTTTAAAAAAACATTTTTTCTAGGGACAGAAAACTATAGGAAGGAAGAGTGTCAGTTTCTTTCACTGTGATAATCCTTGTTTCTAGGGACAAAGAAGGAAAGTGAGTGAAATTCTCCTTGTGCTATAGTGTGCTTTAAAAAAACATTTTTTCTAGGGACAGAAAACTATAGGTAGGGAGAGTGTCAGTGTCTTTTACTGTGCGAATCCTTGTTTCTAGGGACAGGGAAGGACAGTGAGGGAATTCTCCTTGTGCTATAGTGTGCTTTAAAAAAACATTTTTTCTAGGGACAGAAAACTATAGGTAGGAAGAGTGTCAGTTTCTTTCACTGTGATAATCCTTGTTTCTAGGGACAAAGAAGAAAACTGAGGGAAATTCTCCTTGTGCTATAGTGTGCTTTAAAAAAACATTTTTTCTAGGGACAGAAAACTATAGGTAGAGAGAGTGTCAGTGTCTTTTACTGTGTGAATCCTTGTTTCTAGGGACAGGGAAGGACAGTGAGGGAATTCTCCTTGTGCTATAGTGTGCTAAAGCATTCCTCATCAACCATCTTTGAAATCCTTGTTTTTTTGGACAGTCAGGGAAATTGTCGTTGTGCTATTCTGTGCAAAAGCAATCATCCTCAACCATATTTAGAAATCCTTAAGTAAAGGGACAGAGAAGGACACCTGAAGGTAGCCCTTATTGCTTTTTTCCCATCTCCCTGCAGGCCATCTATTAGAATGTCTGGAAGGCAAACAAGGAGAGGCAGACAGTCAGGAGGCAATAAAAGAGGGCAAGCAGGCTCTGTGTCTGGGGGCAACAGTGCTGGTCGTGGACGCGGTGCATTGTCATCAGCACATGGCCATGGGACACGCTTGTCCTTCTTTTCGGCAGCTGGACATGTTGAGCCACATCATGCCGAAGACTTGGTAGAGTGGATGACCAAGCCCTCCTCCTCCTCCTCATCCTCTCTCACCCAGGCTCAGGGTACTGGAAAAGCAGCTGCCAAAGCGTCCTCTTCCCTGGTATCAATGTCAGACTCATCATCAGTCACTCCTTCCCTAGACCCACCATGTCCTCCTCCTGAGGAGTCCCCCGAACTGTTTGAGCACAGTGTTGGGTACATGCTCCAGGAGGATGCCCAGCGTTTCGAAGGGTCTGATGATGAAACCCAGCTAGAGGAAGGCAGTAGCGTGAGAGCAGACAGAGGGGATGCTCAAGAAGGACACCAATCTGGCAGTCATGTTCCAGCAGCTGCAGCATACTGCCAGATTGGCTCCAGTGATGAGGAGGGAGGTGATGATGAGGTCACTGACTCCACGTGGGTGCCTAATAGGAGAGAGGAGGAGGAGGAGGATGAGGAGGAGGCACATCTCCAACGAGGCAGGATGCCCTTTGGTGGCCAGCGTAAGGGCAGTACACCGACGGAATCACACCGCAGAGCTCCGCCTGTGCAGGGCGCTGCCTCTGCCCGTCATTCAAAAAGTTCTTTGGTGTGGGCCTTTTTTGAGGCTAGTGCATCAGATCGCACAGCTGCTGTTTGCAACATATGTCTCAAGCGTATATCGCGTGGTCAAAACATCAGCCGCTTGGGTACCACATGCCTGACCAGACATATGTTGACCTGCCATGCAGCTCGTTGGCAAGCCTACCTCAAAGACCCACACCAAAGAACAAAGCGGACCTCTCCTTGCACCGCATCAGCTGGGATCTCCAACCCCACTATAACTTCAGTCCTCTCTGAAACATGCACTGAGAGGAATGAAGGTGTAGAATTAGGTGTGTCACAGCCAAGTACTTGCGGCCACTCTGCTAGCAGTACACCGACGTCCGATTCTAGCAGGCAAATTTCCCTGCCCCAGCTGCTGGACCGTCGAAAGAAGTTCACTCCCAGCCATCCACATGCCCAGCGGTTGAATGCTAGCTTGGCTAAATTGCTAGCGCTTCAACTGCTGCCTTTTCAGTTGGTAGACTCGGCCCCCTTCCGTGAGTTTGTGCAATGTGCGGTTCCTCAGTGGCAGGTTCCCAAACGCCACTTTTTCTCACGGAAGGCTATTCCGGCTCTCTACCGGCATGTGGAAGGCAATGTCTTGGCCTCGCTGGACAGGGCGGTCAGCGGTAAGGTGCATATTACCGCTGACTCATGGTCCAGCAGGCATGGACAGGGACGTTACCTTTCTTTCACGGCCCATTGGGTCACTCTTTTGGCAGCTGGGAAGGATGCAGGACAAGGTGCAGTAGTGTTGGAGGTTGTTCCACCGCCACGCCTCCAAAATGCTACTACTGGTTGTGACACACCTCTCTCCTCCACCCCCTCCTCTTCTTCTTCCTCCATGGCCTCTTCCTGTGGTTTGTCCTCGGAACCAGCGGTGCTCCGTAGGCGTTCAAGGGGCTACGCAAGTACGCAGGCAAAAAGATGCCATGCCGTGCTTGCGCTGGTGTGTTTGGGGGACAGAAGCCACACTGGGGCAGAGGTCCTGTCTGCTCTGCAGGGCCAGGCCGAGAGGTGGTTGACGCCACGCCAGCTTAAGCCAGGAATGGTGGTTTGCGACAATGGCACCAACCTCCTCTCCGCCCTCCGACAGGGACAACTGACCCATGTGCCCTGTGTGGCTCACGTCCTTAACCTGGTGGTGCAGCGCTTCTTGGGCAGGTACCCGGGCTTACAGGATGTCCTGAGGCAGGCCAGGAAAGTCTGTGTGCATTTCCGCAGATCTTATAATGCCAGTGCTCGCCTGGCTGAGCTGCAAAAGGAGTTGAACCTGCCCAAGAACCGCCTTATATGTGACATGCCCACCAGGTGGAACTCAACGTTGGCCATGCTGCAGCGGCTGCACACGCAGCAGAGGGCCATCAATGAGTACCTGTGCGACTACGGCACCAGGACAGGGTCAGGGGAGCTTGTTTTTTTTTCTCCACGCCAGTGGGGCATGATCAGGGATGCATGCACTGTCCTGGCACCATTTGAGGAGGCCACGAGGATGGTGAGCAGTGACAGTGCATGCATCAGTGACACTGTACCTCTTGTCCACCTGTTGGAGCACACGCTGCGTGGAATAATGGACAGGGCACTTGAGGCAGAACAGAGGCAGGAAGAGGAGGACTTCCTTGCCTCTCAAGGCCCCCTTTACCCAGACAGTGTTCCTTCTGTCCCACCCATCGCACAGGAAGAGGAGGAGGAGGAGGAGGAGGAGGAGGAGGATTGTGTCAGCATGGAGGTGGAGGCTGGCACTCAGCATCATCAGCAGCAGTCTTTTAGGGATGATTTACAGTCCCAAGAAACCAGTGGACTTGTACGTGGCTGGGAGGAGGTGGCTGCGGATCATGTCGTCCTTAGTGACCCAGAGGACTCCGGAGCGAATGCCTCAGCAAACCTACGCTGCATGGCCTCCCTGATCCTGCAAAGTCTGCGGAAGGATCCTCGTATTCTTCGGATCAAGGAGAGGGACCATTACTGGCTGGCCACTCTCCTTGATCCACGGTACAAGGGTAAGGTTGCGGACCTTATGTTACCGTCGCAGAGGGAGCAGAGGATGAGACAACTCCGGGAGGCCTTGCAGAAAGGTCTGTGCAACGCGTTCCCAGAGACTGGGAGGTTACAAACTCCTGGTCCTGGACAACGAGTTGCTGAGGCTTCGGCCAGTCAAAGAAGGAGCGGTGGGGAAGGTGGCCGTCTGACCGATGCGTTCAGACAATTCTTTAGTCCGCAGCCCCAAAGTATGATCGGTTCCAGCAACCATCGCCAGCGTCTGATAAACATGGTGCAGGAATATCTAGGGGCAAGGTCAGACTTGGACACCTTCCCCACCGAAAATCCTCTGGCTTACTGGGTCTTGAGGATGGATCACTGGCCAGAGCTTGCACAGTATGCAATTGAGCTACTGGCCTGTCCTGCATCCAGCGTTCTTTCGGAACGCACATTCAGTGCTGCTGGAGGATTTGTCACGGATCACAGGGTGCGCCTGTCCACCGACTCGGTTGATCGACTGACTTTCATCAAGATGAACCAGTCTTGGATCACCACCAGCTACCACACACCTGATGCTGATATAACAGACTAATTGATTTTAACATGTCACATCCCTTCAAGACTGATGCTGATGCTGAGTGCCTGTGCTGTTATGTTGACTGGCTATCCTCCTCCTCCGAGTCCTCAATGATACGATTGATGATGATAGCTTGGAAGATCATTTTTGTTTATGGGTGCCGCCACCAGTGGCTAAGGCCCAATTTTTCAGCCCCTGTTTTACAGGGGCGTGTAATTACAATTTTTTTAGCAATAATTTGCCATAGGGCTCATTGCTGTGCTCCAAGTACAGTATCTGTGAGGGGTTGGAGTGTTGTGGCACCAGTGCCTAAGGCCCAATTTTTCAGCCCCTGTTTAACAGGGGCGTGTCATTACAATTTTTGAAGCAATACTTTGCAACAGGGCTCATTGCTGTGCTCCAAGTACAGTATCTGTGAGGGGTTGTAGTGTTGTGCCACCAGTGCCTAAGGCCCAATTTTTCAGCCCCTGTTCAACAGGGGCATGCAATTACAATTCTTGATCTAATAATTCACAGCAGGGCCCATTGCTGCACCCACCAAGAGTAACTCTGAGGGCTTACAGTGTTGTGGCAACGCCACCACCACCACCACCACGAAAGGCCCAATTTTTCAGCCCCTGTTCAAAAGGGGCATGTAATTACAATTCTTGATCTAATAATTCACAGCAGGGCCCATTGCTGCACCCACCAAGAGTAACTCTGAGGGCTTACAGTGTTGTGGCAACACCACCACCACCACCACGAAAGGCCCAATTTTTCAGCCCCTGTTCAACAGGGGCATGCAATTACAATTCTTGATCTAATAATTCACAGCAGGGCCCATTGCTGCACCCACCAAGAGTAACTCTGAGGGCTTACAGTGTTGTGGCAACGCCACCACCACCACCACCACGAAAGGCCCAATTTTTCAGCCCCTGTTCAAAAGGGGCATGTAATTACAATTCTTGATCTAATAATTCACAGCAGGGCCCATTCCTGCACCCACCAAGAGTAACTCTGAGGGCTTACAGTGTTGTGGCAACACCACCACCACCACCACCACCACGAAAGGCCCAATTTTTCAGCCCCTGTTCAACAGGGGCATGCAATTACAATTATTGATCTAATAATTCACAGCAGGGCCCATTCCTGCACCCACCAAGAGTAACTCTGAGGGCTTACAGTGTTGTGGCAACACCACCACCACCACCACCACCACGAAAGGCCCAATTTTTCAGCCCCTGTTCAACAGGGGCATGCAATTACAATTCTTGATCTAATAATTCACAGCAGGGCCCATTGCTGCACCCACCAAGAGTAACTGTCAGGGCTTACAGTGTTGTGGCACCAGCACCACCATCAAAGGCCCAATTTTTACTACCACTGTTCAACAATTATATGTAATTAAAATTCCTGATATAATAGTTGACAGCAGGGCGTTCCAGCACCAACCAAGAGTAACTGTGAGTGCTTACAGTGTTGTGCCAACACCAACAACTAAGGGGCCTATTTCTGCAGAGTATATACGGCAGGTCCCTACTTTCAAACATCCAACTTACAAACGACTCCTACTTGCAAACGCAAGAAGACAACAGGAAGTGAGAGGAAATCTACCACTAGGAAGGAAAATTCTCTCCTGTAAGAATAAATATGGGAGAAAGGTGTCTCCTCTGTACTGATGCTTTATCAGCAATCCTTGTTTCAAGAAAAACACCACATTTCAAAAACAGTTGTCATTGGGACGGAAAGTGAGGTGAAATGTTCTGAACAGGGGCACAGACAGCAAAACAAATGTTACAGGGGTGATAACCCTTACCTATGTTTTCCAAAAAGTTTAAAAATAGATTTTTGGGCTGGAGCTACACTTCAACAATGTACCTGTTCAAAATTACAAACAGATTCTACATAAGAACAAACCTACAGTCCCTGTCTTGTATGCACCGCCTGTATACGGCTGTTCAGAGTATATAGGGCCTTTTTTATTTTATGTGCGGGGTTCCCCTTAATATCCATACAAGACCCAAAGGGGCTGGTAATGGGCTGGGGTAGGGGGGGGGGGTCATGGGGTAGCTATGCCATTTTTCTTAAAGATTTTCATCCATATTACCGGGACCAGACATTACATTAAAGCCGCAAGCAGTTTTAAATGGCTTTTTTTCCCTTTAGAAGTGTCATTTTGTGCAGGGACAGTTCTAAACACGGGAAACACGTGGCACTTCACAGGCATACTTTAGACACCCCCCAGGTACGATATTTAAAGGAATATTTGACTTTTTTTTTTTCACTTTATGCATCATTAAAATGACTGCTCCCAAAAAACGACCGTTTTTAAAACTTCTTTTTGCATTGATACATGTCCCCTGGTGCACAACCCGGGTTCCCAAACCCTTTTTAGGACAATAACATGCATAATAGTTGTTATAATTAGCACTTTAGAATTTGAACGTTCGCATCCATTGTATTTAATAGGGTTCTAATGTTCGTACGAACTTTCGGTCCGTTCGCGGGTTCTGGTCCGAACCGAACCCGGGGGTGTTCGGCTCATCACTACTCTCCCCCTCTCTCTCCCTGCCTGACAGGAATCCCCAGTGTGAACTGAGTTAAAATGCTTGTAAAATCCTATAATTTACTATATTACAGTAGTATATTATGTACAATGTGTGTGTTTCTCTAATATAGTTGCGCCAAATACCTTTTGTTATATCACCGCTCTGCGCTTCTGTGATCCGCCTGAGTTCTCTTCCCCGCATTTATTTTACAGAAACGCACACATTGTACATTATATACTACTGTAATAGAGTGGATTTTAGGATTTTACAAGCATTTTAAACTAGGGCTTATTTTCGGGGTAGGGCTTATATTGCAGCCCTCCTGAAAAATAACACTAGGTCTTATTTTTGGGGTAGGTCTTACTTTTGGGGAAACACGGTATATAGGTAAATATATAGAATATATAGAGAAAAGTATTCCAATGTCTAGAAGATGTGTTCAGACAGCCCAAAGGAAACACCATGATGTTAACCCGGGAGTGAGAAAGAAAGTAGTGATAATTAAGATAAATATAGAGATAGACACACCGCCAGAGTGCATCTGTGGAGGAGCTAGGGGGGTTATTGTGCACAAAGATAGTATAAGTGTCAATGGAGTCACAGGAATCAACAGACCCCTGATATAGTAATAAAAGGAAATGCTGAAAAAAACGCAAAAGAGGTGTGAACAAGGTCATAAAAGACCCCCCAAGGAGAACTTACATGTGAAGGACTGCGAAGAACGTGCCTCTCTGGTGAAAGGAACATGGAAAGTGGTCTATTGGATGGCCCTGGCTATTTATTCCCATGGCTTAGGGTGGGTCCCTGCCAGCTTCATGCCAGATGCCAATGGAAGGGATGCAGGGATCCGCACCCGCCCACTCCCTGGCGTCACATGGACAACAACTGCCCCGACATCGTGGCATCTGATGACATCACTAGTGTGTGCATGATGCCGATGCACAGGAGGACACTCCCTGCCCACACCCCAGGCAAGGATAAGGAGGGGAGGTCATGCCATGCATCGCAACCCAGGGAGCATACAGAAACACAAGAGTAAGAGATATAATGATATACTAGGTTGGTATAACAGATTGAGAGTGTTGTATCTCATCAATCAAAAGTTACCCATTAAGGGTTTACATCTGGTTTAATCTTTCTGTATCTATTTAGCTGTCCTCCGCTGCAGCCTCTTCAGTTCCACAACATACATTTTATGAAAATAAAAAGTTTTAGCTTTGAAGGAAATTTGAAAGAAATTCATCCAATGAAGGACACAAGTTTGCTTGTAGATCTAGGAAATTCAAGGTAAAGTAATCTGCAAGCTTGTTTTAGATCAGTGGCAGTGAAGTACTGAAGCAAGACAATTGGCATGACAGTCAGGCAAGTAGCATTTTAGAAATGAGAATTGTCGGTTTGATTTTCTATTGAGTTGAGTTGAGTTGAAAGGTATCTTAATATAGCGCGGTCTTACCCCGAAGGGTCCCGACGCGCATAATAGTTCCCTTTGATAATGTACTGTAAATACTAATCAGTAAGGCTTACCATATATATTATAATAAAGCCTTGATACCTCCACTCTACCTTTGCATACCCTTGCAAGACAATCTTACTTCAGGGCTTTCTAAACAATTTAAAAGAAATACCACCCTGCTGTTTATTTAATTGAATTAGATTTATATCTATCACCCTGGAGCAAATGAGAAAATTGAAAAAGCATGCATTGATAATTGCATTATCTTTTCCTTCTTTTTATCTACACATCTGTAGATTACCAGTGATTCATTGAGTTCTGTCTTACAGGTAATGCCTGAAAACAAGACCTTGCTCAAACTGAGCCTATTCATATATTATAGAGATCAATCATTTAGGCTGGGTTCACACTAACTTCGCGTGCGGCTCACAGCAGGGGTCCGGTCCGTCACCGTTCACCATTTCAGGTCCAGATTCAGCCATAATTTTTGGCTGAATTCAGACCTGAAACGGACCCGCACCGGAGATATGTGAACTGGCTCCATAGAGAGCCGGTCAAAATCTCCTGCTATTGCGAATTGGATGCGGGGGAACCACGGGGGGGGGGGTAGTTACATTTGGTAACATTTGGTAACATTTGATTGATGAGATACAACACTCTCAATCTGTTATACCAACCTAGTATATCATTATACAGTAAAACCTTGGTTTGATAGCGTTTTGCAAGACAAGCAACATTTTTAAATACATTTTGACTTGATATACCAGCGATGTCTTGATATCCAAGTAGCGTCATGTCACAACTGAGTATAAAAGAGAGGAGAGGCACCTCTAAGTGTAGCAATATGGTTACATTTAATGAAGGTACAACATTTAGCAACATATTGCTACACTTAAGCCTCGTACACACGGCCGAGATTCTCGTCGAAAAAAACATGTTGTTTTTTTAGACGAGATTCTTGGACAAGAAACTTGTCCCGGCCGAGTGTACAGACGCTCGATTCAAAGAACCCGCGGTTCTTTGAATGGAGCGTACGCGGTGACGTCATCGACGAGCATGCGCTCGTCACATTCGATGCCGTCGCCGCCATCTTGGTATACCCTATCTATGCCTAGGAAGCTACCGCGCATGCGTCAAATTCATTTCGAACATGCGCAGGCTTCCCGGAGGACAGGTACGTGTACACACACTCACTTTCCTCTTCGAGAAACATGCCGACGAGAATCTCGATGAGAAAATAGAGAGCAGGTTCTCTATTTTCTCGTCGAGATTACTTGTCGGTTTTCTTGACGAGAAACCATACACACGAACGAATTTCTCGGGAAGACATCTCTGCCAGCAAGTTTCTTGCTGGTTCTTGCCGAGAAACTCGGTCGTGTGTACGAGGCCTTAGAGGCGCCTCTCTTCTCTTTTATACTCTCTAGCTCTGCTGAATTTTGCTTCTAATCCCCTTGTGGAGGCTTCCATTTGTGGATAGACATTTTATGGTTACACAACCTATCACATTGCTATAATGTTTTTATATGGACTATAAACTGAAGGACATATGAATAAATGGTTGTGGAATGAATCATCTAATCATGTTCTTTGGATTACAAGCATGTTTCTGGAACAAATTATGCTCACAATCCAAGGTTTTACTGTATCTCTTACTCTGATGCTAAAATCTCATTTATCAGTCCTGCACTACATCAGCAGGCAGCCCAGTTAGTGAATGGGGGATTCTGTGCTTCTGTCTGTTCCAGGGGTTGCATTGCAGGGCATGAACTCCCCTTCTCATCCCTGCCTGGGGTGTGGGCAGGGTGTGTCCTCCTGTTCATCAGCGCTATTGCACACACGCCACCGCTCGTGACATCATCAGATGCCGTGATGTTGGAGCGGTTGTTGTCCATCTGATGCTGGGAGTGGGTGGGTGCGGATCCACCTCCAGCGTATGTGCCAGGTATGGGATCTGTCATCCCTGCCTCCCTTTCATTGGCGTCTGGCATGAAGCTCGCGGGGACCCGCCCTAAGCCATAGGAATAAATAGCCAGGGTCGGCCAGTAGACCATTTTCCATGTTCCTTTCACCAGAGAGGCACATTCTTCACAGTCTATCACATAGAGCTACACATGTAAGTTCTCCCTGGAGGGTCTTTTATGACCTTGTTCTCACCTAATTTGCAGGTTTCTTCAGCACTTCCTTTTATTGCTATATCTGGGGTTTGTTGATTCCTGTGACTCCATTGACACTTATACTATCTTTTTGCACAATAACCCCCCTAGCTTCTCCACAGATGCACCGTGGGGAACCCGCATCCAATTCACAATAGTGTGAACCCAGCCTTAAAGAGGCAACCCATTTTAAGGGCCTGTCCACTCTGATTCAAAGGATTGTGGTGCAGTATTTTACACATTAACACACCTTCAATTTTACAAACCTCCAGCATTGTTGTCAAAGCAATGTACCATAATGCACCATGTACCATAATGCGGAGATGGTTAACATCAGTGTGTTGCGTTGTGTTAAAAAAACACATTTATTGTTGGGAGCTAGCTAGGTGCTCTGGATTGCCATTTAAAATGAATGTCGCTGCAATACTCCTCATTAGTTGTGTTCATTACTGTGCATTGCAGTAATACGCAATAAAATGCACATTTACCACAACACATACATGTAAAAGGACTTATGGGTGCTGATAAGTAAAATGACCCACTTGCCTTATCTATACTGGGGACTCCAGTGATAACATTTTATTTCCTTCTAGTGTCATGGAGGCTCCAGTTGCAGCAATTATGACTGCTACATTCCCTATAATGTCAAATAAAAATGTGAAAATATAAAGTCAGGAGAGTAAAAGCCTTACTGGAGATATGAACTCAGGTTGTGGGATCTTGTCAGTAAGGAACAAAAGGCAGCAGTAAATAATTCAAGTTAAATCAAATTACTGTTACTTTCAAGTGGAACCCCAGCCAATACTTGTTTGGATAGAATGGGGAAGAATTATAGTCTCTGTAAATTTTTTTGTTTTACTGTTTGTGCCTTTGCTGATTTTCCATTACACACCTGTTTTGGTGAGTGGGTAAACTGGTGGGTTTAGCTCTGTTTTAAGTATTAAACCTCTGACATGAAATATGAACAAAGCATACCCCTCTATAGTGTTCAATTCAAAGCACTTAAGCCGGCCATAGATGGATCGAAATTGAGGCGGTTCAGCAGGACCTGGACAAAATTTGATAACTCTATCGGCAGACTGGTTGTATTCTGACAGCGGGGGGAACCTCCCACAGTCACAATACAATTGTGCAGTGAGAGGGATTCCCCCATCAATGCTCACTGTGTTGATGGGGGAATCTAGCGTTTTTCTTTCCTCCGACCCCTGAAGTGGACTTTATGGGGCACTAGTCTCTCAGTTCCCCATCAGGCTCCTCCCACCCCTAGTAAAAAAAAAACACCTCGGACAAACGCCTGTCAGTGTGATGGGCTCAATGGCTGGGGAGGGACTGGCCCATGCAGTTTTGAGTAGGTCCTCCTTTTGCCACCAAAACAGCTTTGACTCATTGAGCCATGGACTCCACTAGACAAAGCATCACACTACCTCCTCCTTCTTGCCTTTTAACCATACTACATCCTAGAGCCATCTCATCCCCCAGGTAAAGGTTTTTTTTTTTTTTTTTGTTTAATTAATTTTTATTGAGACAAAGAAATAATAAGAACAATACAGTTCAAGGTAAGATAAAATCAAGAAAAAGAAAATAAATAAAAAAGTATACAGATGGGGTGTGTGAAACATAGTGGGTTACAGAACAGAAAACCGTCTAGACTCGCCGACTAGTCTCATAGTAGGAGTTTCCCATCAGCTAGGGGTTGTGAAAAGTGGAAATGACAGAATACTCTCCGCTATGTCATGCACCCAACATAAAAACTGAACTTATTAGGAGGGGAAAGGCAGAAAAAGAGAGAGAAGAGAAGAAATGGGGGGGGGGGGGCGGGAGGGAGTGAAGGAAGGGAGGGGGGGGTCTGCCCAGGTCAGGCATTGACAACATTCAGTATTGTTGCAATCAGACATTAAACAGTACTAGACATTAGTTCAGCGTAGTCATTCGTATACTTAAAGGCAAACCAGCAGGACCAAATTTTTTTAGCCAAATCAGTTTTACCTCTGAGAGAGAGCGTGAGGTCTTCCATATGGTATATATGGTTGACCTCAAGCAGCCATTGGCGTAGGGTTGGGACTTTGGATTGTTTCCAATAACGTGGAATAAGCGCTTTTGCAGCATTAAGCAGGTGGGGTGTTAAAGATTTCTTGTATGCTCCCACTGATTTGCCCGTACAATGAAGCAAGACCACCCCAGGATCATCAGGGATGTCAAAACCTTGAATCACACTGGCCCAGTGTAGGATTGCCGCCCAATAGGGGCGTATCAGGGGGCAGTGCCACCATATATGAGCATGTGTTGCTCGTTCTCCACAGCCTCGCCAGCATAAAGGTGACGTGTGCGGGAAAAAGTTGTGAAGTACCACTGGGGTGTAGTGCCACCTCGTCAACAGTTTATAATTTACTTCCGCCATCTTGGAGGCTATGGAGGTGGTGTGAGCCAGTAATAGAATGGAGTTTCGTTCAGCAGCTGAGAGTTCCTTGTGAAGGTCTTCCTCCCATTTACGGAGAAAAGCGGGGCCTTCCGAGGAGGCCAAGGCTTGCAGGGATTGGTAAAAATAGGAGATTGGTCTTTCCACAGGTTTGTCTTCGGCAAGAGCCATTTCGATGGGAGTCAAGTCCGAGATGGAACGTAGAGGTTTTGGTAGTGAACGGACGAATGCTGCAAGTTGGCGGTAGCGCCAGTGGTCCAGGGGTGTTGTAGTAGCAGGAGGTACTAACGTGTACAGGGGAGCAATACTCATGGAGGTAGTTACATGGTGCAAAAAAGTGGCAGAACCGAGTTCCCAAATCTGAGTATTGGGACCCGTGTTCCCTGGTGGGAAGTAGTTGTGACCCCGTAAAGGCATAAGTGGTGAGTTGTACTTCCAATCCTGCTTGAAGCATAAAGAGTCCCATGCCATTAGGGTAGAGCGAGTAAGCGGTGATGTGGTCGGGGCCAGAGTCCTATGCTTTCTGGGTATCCAGAGTTGTGAAAAGAGGTCTGTCCCACTGAGTGTTATTTCCAAAGTCACCCACAACTTAGTGGCTTTGTGATACTTCCAGTCAGAAATTCTATTCAACACAATTGCTAAGAAATACTTCTTAAGGTCTGGCAGTGCCAAACCACCTTCCCTTTTTGGTCTGGTAAGGAGGGACCTGGCAAGTCTGGGACGCCCTCTGTTCCATATATATCTGCCAATAAGAGACCTGACTAAAGTATAAAAACCTACAGGGATTTTAAAGGGGATCATTTGCAGCAAGAACAGTAACCTAGGTAGGACATTCATCTTAACAACACTGATTTTTCCCAACCAGGAATGGGCAACCGTAGACCACCTTTGTAAGTCTGATCTGATTGTGTTCAATAGGGGCAATAAGTTGGAGCGGAACAAGGAAGCCGGGTTGGTGGTGAGATAAATTCCTAGATACTTCATCTTGCGTGTCTGCCACGCAAAAGGAAAGGACCGTGTCAAATGAGACACGAGGGTACTCGGAACAGAGATATTTAGGATTTCGGATTTTGACATATTAATTTTAAAATTAGAGACATCACTGAACGCAGAAAATGCCGACATAAGGTTAGGAAGAGATATTAAAGGTTGCCGTATGTAGAACAGGATGTCATCTGCATATGCAGCATATTTATGTTCAAAACCACCCACCGTGATCCCATGAATAGAGGGATTGTTTCTAACTCTGGAGAGAAAGGGTTCTAAGGATAGGGCAAATAATATGGGCGACAAAGGGCAGCCTTGACGGGTGCCATTGTATAACGTGAAGGGGGCGCTCAAAGTACCATTGATGCGTAATTGGGCTGTGGGGGAGTTATAGAGGGCAGAGATTTGACTTCGGAAGGATTCGCTGATGCCGAGGTGGGTCAGCGTCTCCATTAGATACTCCCAGTCCACCCTATCGAACGCCTTTTCAGCGTCTGTCGACAGCAGGAGGGTGGGCTGGGAGGATCCACGTGCGTATGACATCAGGGACAGGGTACGGAGGGAGTTAACACGAGCTTCCCTACCGGGGATGAAGCCCGTCTGGTCACACGAGATCCACTGTGGGAGGAGGGGGAGGAGCCTATTTGCAATTGCTTTGGCATACAGTTTGGCGTCAATGTTTAGCAGGGAGATGGGGCAATAGCTCCCGCAAACACTGGGGTCCTTTCCAGGTTTGGGTATCACCGTAATGTGGGCATGAAGGGTCTCAGACCGGAAGGAACCACCATCAGGTATAGCATTGGCATAGCATGTTAGGTGCGGTAGTAGAACCTCAGCAAAGGAACGATAATAGGCTACCGTAAAGCCATCTGGGCCCGGCGCCTTACCATTGGCCATGGCCTTCAAGGCGATGCTTAACTCTGAGGTGGTGAACTCACCATCTAAAGTCGCGAGCGTCTCTGGGGGTAAGGCTGGTAAATTGGCTTGGGATAGGTAGTCTCTAATATGCTGTAACCTAGTGTCGCGATCAGCTATGGAGTGTTGAACATGATAAAGGTGTTGATAGAATGCCCGGAACTCTTTAGCTATGGCAGGGGTATCATGTACCAATTCAGAAGATGCTGTCTTAATCTTGGCTATAAAGAAAGCACTTTTCTTTTGCTGTAATGAGTGAGCCAAAAGCCGGCCCGGCTTGTTGCCCCATTCATGGAAGCGTTGGGATAGAAGACGGGCTTGTCGCTTCTGTTCTACATGAAGGAGTGCTTTCAGTTCCTCCCTTTTCAGGGTCAGGGTATGAAAGACCTCCTGGGATTGCCCAGCCTTATGCTGTTGCTCAAGTTCCCGAATCTCCCTTACCAGTACTGACTGCTGGTGTGTTCGCTCTCACTTTTTCCTAGATCCAAGGTCAATAAGTTTACCCCTGATATGGGCTTTATGCGCTTCCCAGAGCACACCCGGGGAAAGGTCTGGGCTCGTGTTGTCTGTAAAATAATGGGACAATTCTTCTCTCAGCATTTTCTTGTCTATGTCATCATTCAAGAGGTCATCGTTAAGCTTCCAGTTGGTTACCCTAGGGGGCATTGAAGGGATCTTAAGCGTAAGTAGGATCGGGGAATGGTCAGAGATGGGGGAGGTGCCAATATCGGTGTCGACCGCTAGGGTGAGATGGTGGTGGCCAATAAAGAAGTAATCGATCCTAGAGTAGGATTGGTGGGTGTGGGAGTAATGAGTATAATCCTTTGCCCGCGGGTGCACAATTCTCCAGATATCAACCAGCTGCAACTCATGCAGCTGCTTGCGTATGTAGGATAAGCGTACATGGGAGATACAGGATCGCCCCAGTGAGGTGTCCACGAGGGGTTCCATCGGGAAATTGAAATCACCCGCAAGGAGTATGCACCCATGGGCAAAGGTTCTCAGTTTCCCGAGGGTGGATGCTACGAATCCTATCTGGTTCCTATTAGGAGCGTACAGGTTGGCTAGAGTGCAGGGCATATTACCTAGCGTACCTTTTATGAACAGAAAGCGTCCCAGAGGGTCAGACAACATAGATTCCAATGTAAATGTGGAGCCTCTGCGGAAGCCAATGGCCACCCCTTTAGCCCCATTCACATCAGATAGGCTATAGTACCAAGTAGGGAAACGCCGGGAAGATAATTTTACTGACGTAGTGTGGGTAAGGTGAGTCTCCTGCAGGAAAACAATGTCTCCCCGCAGGCGGCCCAGCTCCCTGTACAAATTGTGTCTCTTACCCGGGGTATGTAAGCCCCTCACATTAAAAGAAATCAAATTTACCTTAGCCATGACAGTCAGGAGGGGGGAGATGCAGATCATAGGATCCATTGGAGGCAGACCTGAGGCGGGAGACAAGAGAGGGGAGGGTGGGGAGGGAGGAAGGGGAGAGTGAGAGAAAAGAGAGCAGAAACGAGAGAAAGAAGAGAAAACATACAGTATCAAACAACAATACATACACAGACCACATTAGGGGGTGGTCAGCAAAGGCACACAGAGTACTGCAGTGCGAGGGAGGGGTACACGAGAGTCCCAGCGCCCGCATACCGAGAACCCAAAAGCGGGCAAGGGCACACGAGCACAGGGTCCCCCGGCGCCCCACAGTGCGGGGGCGGAAGGTCGTGGGCATCCAATCACGTACACCAAAGTTGGTGCAGGTGACATCCCGATGCTCCGACGCTGTCACAATAGTAACATGAGTATACATTTATATGGTAGCACTGAACTGGAAACCAAAAAAACCCTAAAACCTGAAAAACTGGGGCCCATAGTTCTGAGCCGTGGAGTGGGTATCGTAGAATAGTGCCATTTGGCAAGAGTCAAGTATTTAGTAAAGTATGCAAAATAAGGCATGACGTGCAAACTGTGGGGTTGCAAAAAAAAAAAAACACAACAAGGGGGCAGAACATCAGATTCGCAGAAAGGAGGTACCATTATCCGTGGGCCCGGGTGATGAAAAAATAAAAGAGAAAGAAAATGCCGCACGGCAGGGTGTTTTACCCCAGTTGAGGAGATGCTCCCGCGGTAGGAGAGTGACGTCTTCGGTCCACCTTGTGCCAACCCGGTTCTGAAGTGCCCGGGACAGGCGGGATGGCGTCTTGCCATCCGGGAAGCTCTGGAGGGGAGATGACGACATCCAGGCAGAACTTTTCTAGGTCTTCTGGGAATCGGAGGATCGCAGTTTTGCCATCCCTTCTGGCAATTAGGGCCGCTGGAAAGCCCCAGCGATAATTAATGGAGGCCGCTCTCAATTTCTCCGTGAGGGGCCGCAGGGCCCTGCGGCGGTCCAAGGTTTCTCTGGCTAGATCAGGGAAGAGGGTTATCACTGCGCCATCAAAATCGAGCGAGGCGGACTCTCGGGCCTTCTTCATAATGCGCTCCTTTTCCTCATAATAGTGGACTCGGCAAATCACATCTCGGGGGGTGTCCGAGGAAAGGTTGCGTGGACGCAGGGCCCTGTGGACCCGATCTATTTTAAGGGGATTATCCACCGCAAGGCCTAACAGGCCGTTAAAAATACCCCGTATGGATGGGAGAAGGTCCTCATCCCCCGTTGCCTCTGGCAGGCCTCTGAGGCGGATGTTATTCCTCCTATTGCGGTTCTCCTGGTCCTCGATTTTATACATGGCCATCCTATGGGCAATGGAGAGACCGCGAGTAGTGGCCTGCAGGGATCTGATGGCGGTCGTGTGGCGATCTAGGCGCTGTTCGGTCTCCTCTACTCGTTCTAAGACCCGCGAGAGGTCCGAGCGCACAGCCGATAGTTCTTTTTTAATAGCTCGTTCCAAGCCTAGTAGCATGGAGGCTAACTCCGATTTAGTCGGGAGGTCACTCACCAGGGATGCGACCTCTGGGTGTCTGGACGTGCCGCTCTCTCCTCCCGATCCGACGGACGAGGCCGGGGAATGATGGCGTAGTGCTGGTTTGAGGCGGGAGGCGGAGCTAACGCCACGCGGAGAGCGGCCCAGGCCATCCGAGTCCGCTGTTTCGTCTGGATCTACAGCCAAGAAACGTTTGATGGAGCCCGAAGAGGTGCCCCTGGTGGATAGGGGTTTGCCCGTCCTCTTGCCCATGGTGTTCAGGGTAGAAGGCAGTGCCTTAGTGATAATAAAAGTGCTACAGATTAGGTGCCAGCGCCGGAGCTCCAGAGACACACGTCCTCACCGCAGCATGTCCAGACCACGCCCTCCCCCAGGTAAAGGTTGCGCACACACCCATCCACATGAAGTAAAAGAAAAGAGGTGATTCATTAGACCAGACCACCTTCTTCCATTGCTCTGTGGTCCAGTTCTGATGCTCATGTGCTCATTGTAGATGCTTTTGACTGTGGTCAATGGTCAGCATGGGCACCCTGATTGGTCTGCAGCTATGCAGCCCCATACACAATAAACTGTGATGCATTGTTGAATGCTGGTTCCACAGTCTATCAGAACCAGCATTCACTTTTTCAGAAATTTGAGCTACAATAGATCTTCTATTGGATTGGACTACACATGCCAACCATCGCTCCCTACGTGCATCAGTGAGCCTTGGCTGCCTATGAACCTGTTGGTGGTTTTCCTTCCATGGACCACTTATGGTAGGTCTTGACCACTGCAGACCAAGAACATCCCACAAAAGCAGCAGTTTTGGAGACGCTCTGACCCAGTCGACTTGCCATTACAATTTGGCCATTGTCAAAGTCTCTCAAATCCTTACACTTGCCCATTTTGTCTGCTTTCAATACATAAACTTCAGGGACAACATGTTCACTTGCTGCCTTATATATTTTAACCACTTTCAGGTGCCATTGTAATGAGACAATCCACTTTGCAAACTTGTTGACCCTCTTTTTTATTTTTTTGGGTTCTTTCTGCTCTACTTTTATCAACATATAGCAGAATAATAATAATAATAATAAAATAAAAAAATAAAACAATGCAAATTTTCTCAGTTCTTCATTTTGTGTGTGTTCCAAAATAAGAAGAATGTGTTTCGCTTTTGTGAGCTAATTGACTCAAGAAGCTTGCAGAGTAAGTACTACTTGAGAGAACAATTTTATTTTTACAAATAAATTAGCATGTTGACAAATATCTCCTAAATTAGCAGAAATTGTTATTTACTTACAATCATTATCATGTTGTTAATAATCATTTATATTGCGTTGTAATCCAAAGTATTCCTTCCCTAATTAACCTCAGAATTCTAATGATGCTAGTCAAAGGGGTTTATTCCATTGGTGTTATTTAAATAGCAATGTTTGCTAAAACACTTTTATATGGTTATGTGGCTTTTTTCCATACAGTACGTGATTGTAAATCCAGGGGCCAGGGTAAAGGAGATTCTGCTTCTCAGCTTGTTATGTAGTGACATCAAAGGGTTCCTCATGGTACACCAGTGTTTGGGTTTTACTGCAATGTAAAGGTTTCATCTGCAGCGCCTCAAGTTGTGAAATCTGGTATTGCAGAGGCAAAAACAATACCCTATGACTATGTGCACAGCAGTTAATCAGATTTCTTCTTTACGGATTTGACTAAAGACATCTAAAAGCCAATTGGTTGCTGTAGACTGTTGCACTTTTCAAGCAGTAACCCTAATTTGCTTTAAAGTGATCGATCGTAAAGGCCTGTTTTTGTTTTGTTTGGTTTTTAAATAACAAACATGTTATACTTACCTCCTCTGTGCAGTTGGTTTTGCACAGAGCAGCCCGGATCCTCCTTATCTCGGGTCACTCTTTGCTGTTCCTAGTCCCTCCCTCCTTTAATTCCCTCTCAGCCAGCAGCTTGCTACAGGGGGCACCCAAGCCGAGTCAGAGCTCTGTGTATCCATTCAGACACGGAGCCCCGACCTGGCCCTACCCCCTATCTCCCCTGATTGGCTGACTGACTTTGATTGACAGCCGTGGGAGCCAATAACGCCGCTGCTCTGTCTCAGCCAATCAGGAGGAGTATACTGGATGGCTGAGGGGATCGTGGACATCGCTGGAGATAGATGGGGCTCAGGTAGGTAATTGGGGGGTGCTGGGGAGGCTCCTACACACAGAAGTATTTTTATCCTAATGCATAGAATGCATTAAGATAAAAAACCTTCTGCCTTTACAACTCCTTTAAATAGCTCAGTATTAGTAATCTGTGAAATTAATGGGAAGCTTAGACCAGAGGGTTTTCCAAGCTATATTGACATGTGGCTCAGCCAATGAGGGTCTTGGTCTTGTCCGCTCAGATGTCGGAAGTGAGTGGACTGGGTGTGGTGTCATCTGCTTCATACATCATGTACACTAGTGGTTGGGGGGGGGCGGTAAAACTATGTGCAATCAGAAGAGCGGTGTAGGGTGATAACGCTGCCCCTCCATAGATACAGTCCAGTGGATTGGGGGTCCCCCTTCAGGTCTGGTATGGATATTAAGGAGAACCCTGCGCCAATTCTTTTTTTTAAAATGGTGTAGGGGTCCCCCTCAAAATCCATACCAGACCCTTCAGGTCTCGGCAGCAGTACGGTGGGGCGGGGAACCTGCTGTGCCTGTCTGGAGAGGATATAAAAGGGGGCGGCCATCTTTCAGAGGGGTCGTCGGTTCCGCACCCAGGCACCTTAGGCCTGGGTGTGTGTGTCGCCTCCGGGTGCCCTAGGCCCGGAGGCCTGGGCGAGCGTGTTGTCTCCGGGTGCCCTAGGCCTGGAGACGGAGCTGATGTTTCCATCCCAGACACCTTCAGTTTGGGGTGAGGTACTTTGGCGAGGGCCTGGAACCCAGCAACCTTCGACTGGGGCCTGCTAAGGATCGAGGCTCCCAGGGCCTCGGCCTTGTGAGGAGACCCGTATCCAGGATCGAGGAGGCCAGGGAGGTGACCCTTTCTGAAGACCCAGCGCAGCATCGTGGTGACAGAGGGGGCCTCTGGTAACTCTCCGGAGGGATGTTCTTATCCTAAAAAAGGGCTAAGTTACTCAAAGAATGAAGTGCGGGTTCTTTATGTCATAGTGGCAGTGACTCTACGCACACCAGGTCAGTGGCAGTGACTTGCAACTATTCACCAGGTCAGTGGCAGTGACCAACCTCATGGTCTGTGGTAGGGACCATGCGCCAAATCTGTTTGTGCAAATCAGAACAGGAGAAACCCTAAATTAAGTTTGTGCCTGGACCTCCTCCCACCTTATCTGACCCGTGTTTGTCTCAACCTGTCTGCTCTCAAAGAGACTATTTATTGCCCTTAAGAATAAATAAGAAGTTGGACTTTTCAGTTGGTGTGGACAGTTGCTTACTGGGGAGAACTAAGGACTTGTTTCTGGCTACCCCAGAAACGATGTCAGCTCTGGAGGTTTTCAAACACTGGCTGCAGGCAGGCCCGAGAAACTAACACCTCTCAACCTCCCCATCCAGGAGGGTACGGGCTTGTGGTTCGGTGTGCCTCAGTCTTTTCCTGCGAAGGAGCCAAGCAGAAGAAAAGCAGGTAAAGGCTGGGGTGGGTGCGCTACACCAGCAAAACTTTTTTTTTTTTTTAGTTTTGGATAGAGTGGAGAGGGATTAGAATGCTTGTCAGTTTTTATTGCTGTCTGTGCTCCCCGTCAGGGAGATTCATTTTCTTTAGTTATCCTGTTTACCTTTATCATTGACAGTGAAAGTAAAAGAAAAACCCAAATTTTGGGTTGTCCCCAGAAAAGTAATAGAGGGGAAATCTTCAAATGGAGACACATGGTCCAGTGACCTGGGGGTACCCAAGAAATTCCCTTAATTTGCAGAGAATTCCTCTCACTTCCTATTTGGACTATGAGACAGGAAGTGAAGGGAACACTCTGCAATGGGACACGGCGAAAACAATCTGACGGGGGTTATAACCCTTCCTTTCCAAAATGAAAAAAATTGGTTTGCCTATAGTTCTACTTTAAAGTGGTTCTAAAGGCTGAAGTTTTTTTTACCTGCATGCATTCTATGCATGCAGGTAAAAAAAACTTCTGTGCACAGCCCCCTAATACTTACCTGAGGCAGCGATGTGCACAAAAGCAGAGGCTCTCCCGGCTCTCTCTTTCCCTTATTGGCTCAGACACAGTAGCGGGAGCCACTGAGGAGGGGGCGGGGCTGAGCCACACTCTTTGAGTTAATGGACACAGAGAGCGTGGCTCAGAAGCGAGCCTGCACGAGTCCCCCCATAGCAAGCAGCTTGTTATAGGGACACTCGTCAGGGGGGAGGAGCCAGGAGCGCTGGCAGAGGACCAGAGAAGAGGAGGATTGGGCTGCTCTGCGCAAAACCATTACACATAGCAGGTTAGTATGACATGCCTGTTTTTTTTTATTCCTTTAGCATCACTTTAATGTAAGTGCAGAGGCCTCTAAAATTGTCCATTAGCATCCTCAGAATTTTTTTTTTTTTTTCATTCAAATATTTTATTTATGGAAAACAGGAAGGCAGGTCCAAAACATTGCATCAATAATGTATAGGCATCAACTTAAACAAATAAGTCATACATCATATCCAATCAGAAAGTCAGTATTAAGGGAACATACACGTCAATGATGCATTACCAAAAATAATTCCAGAATATGTATATGTCTTCATGTACTTTTTTTCTGAAGTGACGCGATGACACGTCACAAAGACGATTTGCAGGAGACAATGACCAAAAAATAAATAGAAATAAACGCTGAATATATAAATATATATAAAGGACAGATGGTGTATCAAAGTCCAGATAAACCCAAAGGTGCTCCTAATGTATGATGTGCTCTCCACCTCAGTCTCCTCACACCGTGTGTCACACACCCCTTTAGGGTTTGTACTCACCAGAAGGTTGAGTTTATCAGGCATAGGGCGTGACCTTGCGGCATCAGGAAGTAACGTTGTGCGTTCCATATGCGCTCCACGACAAGGAACTGGTGTTTTGTCAGTTGCGGGTGACGCTATTAGAACACATATTGACCGGTCGGAGCCATGAACAGCACTTTATTGAATTTTAAATGCTTAATATTGTTTATTTGAATTGTATGGATGTTGTCTAGTACTTGAATAAAAGATAAAAACGGGATTATACTATTGCGATTTTTTTTTCTTTTGACCCGAGGACACTGGGAGATTGATCTTTGCACTGGCACCATCCAGGATATGGAGGACAAGTGGATGAGCAATTTTATCAAGGCCTCATAAACTCAACCTTCTGGTGAGTACAAACCCCGAAGGGGTGTGTGACACAAGGTGTGAGGAGACTGAAGTGGAGAGCACATCATACATTAGGAGCACCTTTGGGTTTATCTGGACTTTGATACACCATCTGTCCTTTATATATATTTATATAATTAGCGTTTATTTTTTTTAATGTTTTAAAAACTTTGCCTTTGTAGTACAATAGCGCTGCTTCAGTAAATAACAGTACTTATAGAAAGTATTTGTGGATGTTTTACTATTTGTTTTTATGTCATTGTGAAATTTATTGCTTTTAAGCGGCTGCTAATCTGTTGAAATTTCAGACTTTTAAAATACCTTTACATTTAAAATTATTATGGTGACACTGCGATCATTTAAAAATATTTGAATCTGTTATGTGGAATCTTTTTGCTCTGTAGCGCCAAGATAGTGAAAGAAGGCCAGTGATTTCACTATATCTATATATAAATATATATACCGTATATACTCGAGTATAAGCTGACCCGAGTATAAGCCGAGGTACCTAATATTACCCCAATAAACTGGGAAAACGTATTGACTCGAGTATAAGCCTGGGGGGGGGAATGTGCCCATTGCCACCTCACTGTGCCAATTGCCCAACCTTACTGTGCTCATTGCCACCTCACTGTGCCACCTTACTGTGCCCATTGCCAGCTTACTGTGCCCAACCTCACTGTGTCCATTGCAGCCTCCCTGTGCCCGAGTGTACCTGAAAATCTTCTTATACTCTCGGACTCCATTTCCCAGCAAGCACTGCGTTCAGTGTTCCGCCAATCACGGACGTCTTTTCATCCTCGGACAAGAGAACATCCATGATAGTAGGAACACTGAACATAGTGTCTGCTGGGAAACGGAGTCCGAGAATGAGAGGACCTCCGTGATAGGCGGAACACTCAACACAGTGTTTGCTGGAAACGCCTATCACGGAAGGGACCAGGAGAAAGCCACAATGTTTAAACAATGGACGCCGGCCACAGTATAAGAAGATTTTCAGGTACTGACTCGAGTATAAGCTGAGGGGTGTACTTTCAGCCCTAAAAAAAGGGCTGAAAAACTCAGCTTATACTCAAGTATATACGGTAATCATTTTGGGTGTGAAGACTAGTTAAAACCCCCAAAGAGTACCGTATATACATTTTCAGTAAAAAATACACTAATAATAATTTTTGGGGACACAAACCAGAGTAAATAGATACCCATCATGTCAAGCCTTAAAATTGTGTGCATCCTAGAGATAATGACACACTGTAGAAGCCAGGAGTGTGTGTAAAACCCCCAGCTGCCACTAACATATGACATAAGTTGATGGTGGTAAAAGGGTTAAAGCTGAATTCCAGGCAGATCAAAATCATGCCAGTCCAATCAGGTTTGTCTACATTTAGAAAAAAATAATTAAATAATATATTATATATATATATATATATATATATATATATATATATATATATATACATACACCGTATATACTCGAGTATAAGCCGACCTGAATATAAGCCAAGGCACCTAATTTTACCACAAAAAACTGGGAAAACGTATTGACTCGAGTATAAGCCTAGGGTGTCCTTCTGCATGCCTCACTGTGCCTCACTTTGCCTCACTGTGTCCATGTGCATGCCTCACTGTGTCCATGCCTCACTGTGCCCATGCCTCACTGTGCCCATGCCTCACTGTGCCCATGCCTCACTGTGTCCATGACTAGACTGACATTTAACATGGGAGTATATGGAAGGGGTGCCCGGCTTTGAAAAATCGGTGCTCCCCGGACGTAGGTCCCCCAGACAGCAAACTTTGCAAACTTGTAGAGGAAGAGTGGGGCTATGTGTGTGCCAAGTTTGGCTGGTACCGGGTCCCCAAAGTCCAGGAGATCAGGCGCAAAGTGTGACTCGAGTATAAGCCGAGGGGGCATTTTCAGCACAAAAAAATTTGCTGAAAAACTCGGCTTATACTCGAGTATATACGGTATATTTAAAAAAAAACAACTAGTGTATGTAGCCAAATGTGACTTGGTATCAGTGTCTTGCAATTCAAAGTATGGCATAGCTTACACTGCAAAAAGGCAGAAGCAGCCAATCAAATGTGCAGCAATAGTCATGTGTTAACAAGGAGCATGCTGATAGGAGAAACAAAGAGTAACATGAAAAAAGAGCTCATGAGTCTGCTGCTTCTCCATCACTATCCAACAACACACAGCAGAGACTGGTCTTAGAGAAAAGTCAGGTGTCTGGATTGGCTGAGCTGTCTGACAGGGCTGGGTAAATCTCGGAATTGAATGGACAGAAATCCAAAGCTTTGGAAAGTAAAGCAGCTATACATGTATTTCACCTGTCTATTTAGCTTTTTACCTAGAGTTTAGTGTTTGAAATTCTGTATATAGCCCTACAGAACAGACTGACAGTGCACAGTCCACATGAGCTTTGCTGCTAAACTGCAGACAGGAAAATGAACTTTATTACAGAGAAAAAAAAAACATAGAGTTTAACCATAGATGCAGTTAAAAACTTATAAATACTGCCATCTACTGGCTGAATAATATATCTGTAGTTGTTGTACAAAAATACATGAACAATGTATTCAAACATTTATCTTAAAGAGAAACTGCAGTCTGCGCACATAGTTTGTAATAAAATCATCTTTGCCATTCTGAAGCTTCTCTCCAACCACTTTGCATATTATTTTATATATACTGTGATTCTGGACTTGCCAAACATGCTTCAGAAATCTCCCTCCACTAAGTCTGGCTGCAGCCATTTTAGCTGTGGGCAGCTGAAGCTGCTACCTGTTCACTTCCTGGATTTACACAGACACACAGAGGCACACCTCCAGCTCTTCAGCCCTGCAGCTCTCATTTGCCCTCTTATGACTTACCCCCCCCCCTCCCTTCCTGGCAAACTCTCACGAGAGTGAGGGAGAGAGAGCTGTGCATGATGTCATAAGCCTAGGCTTTTTACCAGACAAGAAACAGGAAGCGGGTTGTATAAAGGGGGTTTACCGGTAGAAAAAAATGTTTTACTATCCAAGGTTAAAACAACAAGGGCAGAAGATTTAATAAATGGAAAGTTGAAAAAAACGACTGAAGGTCCGCTTTAAGGTGACAGATATTGTTTTACACGTTTTCAACAGCTGTCTGTAACCTATTGATTTAACAGGGAGACTGTTTGATGTAGCCAAATATTGTCCTTCTAAAAAAACGGCTTCATTCTAAATGCCTTCAGCTGTGATCCTATTATTTTAAGTGTAATATAAATTATATTTATTGGCCCTTTAATTTCCATTCATAAAACAAACCTATACCGTTTTAATATCTTATATTAAACATAGATTATTTGGTTGGTGCTTGTTATCTTCCATTTTACTGAGGCAAGACATCACTTGTGCGCTCCTCCCAATTAGCCAACAGGACAAGTTTTTGTGATTTTTCTAATTATCGAATAATTAAATAATTATCATATTGCTAATTATCACGGCGACAGCCTGCTGATGTATGTGTTCTAACACTAATTATCACTGTCTCTGCTTGGCCAAGAACCTTTAAAAGTGACCTATACTGTTCATTATTCCGAAGGACTTGCTTAGCTCAGCTTTAGTGCAAAATCTTAAAACGGTGGTATAGAAATTGATTTTTTGCCAAAAAAATTTATAAAAAAATAACAGTGATTTTACTCCTAAAACATGTAAAATGAAATCTCATATAATACTTTTATAAAGCAGAAAATGGGACATTTACCAAACATTTGCCGCAGGTGTATCACCTTGATACATGTGTTTTAGTGATTTGCTTATCTGCAGTGAATGTTTGATTGTCACATTCACTGCTTTATAAATATGCCCCATGGAGGTAATTGTGACATGGTATTCAACATTAAGGCCCCTTTCACACTGAGGCGTATTTCAGGCGTTTTTGCGCTAAAAATAGCGCATAAATAACACCTGAAATACTCCTGCCCCAGCATTCTCAATGTGAAAGCCCGAGGGCTTTCACACTGAGGCGGTGCGCTGGCAGGAGACAAAAAAATCTCCTGCAAGCCGCATCTTTGGAGCGGTGAAGGAGCGGTGTGTATACCGCTCCTTCACCGCTCCTTGCCATTGAAATCAATGGGACACCGCGGTAATACCGCCCGCAAACCGCGGCCATAGCCGCGGTTTGCGGACAGTATTAAACCTTTTTCGGACGCTAGCGGGGGTTAAAACCGCACTGCTAGCGGCCGAATATCGTGGTAAAACACAACGGTATAGAGCGCTGAAAATCGCGCCGCTATACCGCCACCGCATATGCCCGCCCCAGTGTGAAAGGAGCCCAAGGATTCAACAAACCTTTTGCTTTGTATTTGCTAAGACAGTTACCTTAAAGACCAGACTATTAAAATAAAAGAACCTTCTCCAGGGTGTTCTCCACAGACACCATCTCTCCATTTTTTAGGCCCAGCGACCAGCCTCATTCAGCTGCTTCCTATATACCCAGTTAGTTAAAGTGTCTGTTACCCCAACATTTCATATTTCTGATATGTGTCTGTTCTGTTAAAAAAGTATTCTGTTCTCTTTGTATTGCTTCCTTATTGTGAAAATTATGAAAAACCTGACGTTCCTCTCAGTCCCCCTGCTTTCCTAATTCAAACTGACCATGCTAGGCATAGAAGCACATTCATCCCAGTGTGGTCCATTTTCTGGCTATGCTGGTAGCACAGCCTGCTGTCCTCCAATAGCTAAGATTTGTGCTGACACACCTCTCTGCACAGCTCTTCATTGGGAAGATCGGTGCACTGCTATTTCTCCTCTGCCTCATGTTGGCACACCCCTCTTCAGTCTCCACCTATACCTCTTAGGCAGATGAGAACAGAGATTATGTGATCGCTTAAAAAAAAAGGAAAACAAGTATTTATATTTATGCAATCTATACACTGGGGAGAGAACCTCTGGGGGAATCAAGGATGGAAAAGGACCTGGGGGTCCTAGTAGATGATAGGCTCAGCAATGGCATGCAATGCCAAGCTGCTGCAAGCAAAGCCAGCAGAATATTGGTATGCATTAAAAAGGGAATTAAATCCAGAGATAAGACAATAATTCTTCCGCTCTACAAGACTATGGTCCGGCTGCACCTGGAGTATGCCGTCCAGTTCTGGGCACCATTCCTTAGGAAGGGTGTACTGGAAATGGAGCGAGTACAAAGAAGGGCAACAAAACGAATAAAGGGTCTGGAGGATATTAGTTATGAGGAAAGGTTGCGAGCTCTGAACTTATTCTCTCTGGAGAAGAGACGCTTGAGAGGGGATATGATTTCAAATTACAAATACCATACTCGTGACCCCACAATAGGGATAAAACTTTTGCGGAAGGGAGTTTAACAAGACACGTGGCCACTCATTAAAATTAGAAGAAAAAAGGTTTAACCTTAAACTACGTAGAGGGTTCTTTACTGTAGGAGCGGTAAGGATGAGGAATTCCCTTCCTCAGGTGGTGGTCTCAGCAGGGAGCAGCAATAGTTTCAAGAAACTATTAGATAAGCACCTGAACGACCACAACATACAGGGATATACAATGTAATACTGTCATATAATCACACACATATGTTGGACTTGATGGACTTTTTCAACCTCGCCTACTATGTAACTATGTAACTATATGTATACCTTGCCACTAGTCTTGCCCCCCCCCCCCCCGGTATTTTTTATTGAAAAATAAAATAAAACACATATTCATATGTGACATCACAGCAGCTTTCGCTTCTTCCTCCAGTGGCAACGGGGAACAGGCATTCTGGAGTAATTTAAGCCCATCCTGTGTGATGACACATTCCCTGTGGGGCATGTAAATAGGAGCTCTGGAGGGTGGAGAGGGTAAGTAGTACTTTGATTTTGATTTTATTAAATTTTTTTTATCTTAAAAGCTAAGTTTACCTTTGTGTAAAAAATAATAAATGCACATATTTTTACAGGTAAAAAAATGTACATTTAATATTCGTTCATTTATTTATTTTTATCAGAAGCCTGCAGAGCATTGCAGAGCATTGCACCTGTGATCAGTGAATTGCTGGTGCAATGTCAGCCTTCTGCCGACACTTTGTACAGCTCTCTGATTGTACCTCTGTACAGGCAGACAGATGTTGAGCAGCAGAAGGTGTCAGTGGTCCTAGAGGGCGCTGATCAGTAGTCTCGTAGTCCGTTGAGAACTGCAGTGGTGGAAGATGGGATTTGTAGTTTATGAATTCACAGATCACTGGGAATGAATGATGCGGCTGTGCAGCTATGCTGATTTTAAATGTGACAGAGCCTGCAAGGCATGTGAAAGCGCTGTCACAAGAGGGATGAGGTGGACTGGCAATTAGCAACATGTTACATGTTACACTCTAAATACTTAGCCTTTAATTGTACAGTACAGGGCACAAGCTCATTATTCATAGACCCTGTATTATAGGTTCATACCTTCAGGTGATTGGATACTGGCAAAGCTTTTCAGGACACACCCTTTAAGTACCTCCCCTATAATCGTACGCCACTCCTTGAGTCTTCCGTTTTTTTTCTAATGTCCTAAGGTGATGGACCTCTTCTTGTATACAAAGAAATTACTCTTGACTTAACTAATTTATTATTTTATCTTTGGATAAAATATCTTTTATCTTTTGTCTTCAAATACAACGACAGAAGCAGTGTATCTGTATCGGTGTGACCTTGGTAAAACCTTAGGGGCTGTACCCAGACCCCAACTCATAATGTTGCAGTTTAGGCAACGCATGTAGTCAGCCTCAAGGTGCTTTACAGATATAGGGCCATGGACCATGCCTATGGAACCCAGCCCCTGACAGGCAAAGTCTGGATTTTTCTGATTTTTTTTGTAACACAGGAGGAGGTATAAACTAAAAATAGCAAAAAGAAAAAAAAAAAAAACTTGAGTTCCACTTTAGGGATCCTCAATGGGGACATTTACGGTGCTTTTGCAAATGCTGAAATCGTTTGTCATGCACAAATGTACTGAGAAATGACCATCTTAGTAAGCAGATTTAATGGATAATTGAAAACAGCCTTGTTTTAGCACTCGCTGCCCACAAAAGCACATCATTGAAAATTCTGTTTTTGCTGAGTTACATTAGCTATTGTGCCTGAGGCCAATCAGCTGCATTTTACACTACGACTTGGGAACCCTGCATAAAACATCCAGAGCACAGCCATATTGTATATCATGCAATGTTCCACTTGATTTATTTACACATCCATATTTTTTTTTGTGTGTTTTGGGTAATAATAAGCAACAACGCTATGTCAGTCATCTCCTGGGAATTAAATTTTTTTGCACGGCAATAATTTTTGAACAAGGCAGTCTACAATACATATTTTGTATTATGTGATGTTTTAACCATTTCTCTGGAAATGCCTCGTGTGGAATAGAGTTGATCAGAGGAGCAGCTGATGAGATTCAAATGGTACAGGTGGTCCCAGGCAGGCAAGACTGCATGGCGGCCCACAGGGGAAAGGAGAAGGGGGTTTCTCCCAACTTGCTTGAATACTTTTTTTTGTGGCTTCTTGAAAATAAATGACTGTCAAAGCATTCTGTCTACAATTTGTTTGATTATGATGCCCATGCTCTCTAAAGGAATCAAGCGTCATTCTACATTAGGAATGGGTAGTGATGGACAAAGTTACCCAATGACCCCAGGAAAAACTGTCTTTTGTGTCCCCATTTCCCATTTGCTTACATGCAGATGCTTATTCATTGTGGAAAGATAGATAGATAGATAGATAGATAGATAGATAGATAGATAGATAGATAGATAGATAGATAGAGCCTTTGCAATATCTGCAATTCACTAATGGTTCATAATAAGCACCCGGGGTCAGACAGTGAATACCCTCCTCGCTTCTAGTCCAAGTGCTGCCAAAAGGAAACACGGGAAGCTTTTTTCATGTCTCCGTATCCATCAGGCAATAAGTTAAGGAGGATACTAAATCTGTTTGTTTATATCAACGCTGGCAGGCGGAGATCCCTGAGCTCACGGAAGAGGATTGGGAGGATTGTGTATCTGCCTATGTCACCTCAGTGATTTTGGCCAGAGACCGATTTATCTAGATCAGGGGTCTCAAACCTGCGGCCCTCCAGCTGTTGCGGAACTACAAGTCCCATCATGCCTCTGCCTATGGGAGTCATGCTTGTAACTGTTTAGCCTTGCAATGCCTCATGGGAATTGTAGTTCTGCAACAGCTGGAGGGCCACCAGTTTGAGACCCCTGATCTAGATCAAGTTCCTGCATAGGGTTTACTATACCCTTGAGCGGCTTGCTAATATATACCCCCAAGCGGACCCAATGTGTAGGAGGTGTGCTGTCTCTACTGGTACATTTTTGCATATGGTTTGGTCACTTCCTTTTGGTAATCAGTGACTCATATACTAAGCCACTCATGTGATATCCCATTATGTCCTGACTCCCTCTTTCTCCTATTAGGCCATATGGAGGACATGGAGGCAGATAGATATACAAAACTTTTTCTCAGATACACCCTTTTTTATGCGAGACAGGAGATCCTTCTGCGGTGGAAGTCTTCTGAGCCTTCCACGGTTGACAAATGGAAGAAGACCAATAATTCGATACTCCCCTTGCATAAAATTACCTATGAAAGTAGAAATTGTCCTAAAAAAATCTATAAGGTGTGGTCCACTTGGATAGACGCATATAGGAAAAAGGATTAAGATGACGTTTGAGAATCTCCCGTGCCTTATTTTTCCATCTCCCCTTGCCTTCCTATGGTTATCCTTCTATCCCTGATCCCTTCCTCATCCCCCTCCCTTTTTTTTATCCCCAAATTTTGGGTTAGTCATACTGTGGTTGATGTTGTTTACTGCTAACTTCTTGCTTACTTACCCAAAAGAGCTGGTTCACACAGGGGCAACACGACTTCCAGCGCGACTTTGGGAGGCAACTTGGACACGACTTGAGCATGAATCACAGCGCGACTCCAGGCAACTTACAAGGCAACTTCAAGTTGCCTCCAGGACAGGCGACTTTCCAGTGGCCAATCAAACAATAATCAGCTCTGTGGGAGGGAGGGGGAGGGAGGGGTTTGCCTGGAAAACTATTTTTACTTCCTGGAAAGTTGCTTCAGTTAAGACAGGGGATCCGACTTGGAGGCGACTTTCATTGAAATCAATGGGTACAAGTCGCCTAGAAGTCAGATTGAAGTCGTACAGGAACCTTTTCTGATGTCGGAGCGACTGCAGTAGTGTATTTTAAGATGGCTCCATTCACTTCCATTACTTTTCTAAACCGCGCGACTTGGGGCGACTTGAAGTCGGATCCCAGGACGCCCCTGTGTGAACCGGCTCTGAGGATAAATGTGAAGTGTCTGTATTTGATTATGTCTATCCCTTGCTGTATATGTAAGCTAACTCTTTAAACTCTCTTTAAAACCAGTTATATGCTGTAATATGAAGCCCTTAGAAATCCTGAATTGTAAATTGTTTTGCAGCAGTTTATTTTTTACCACTGTTATGTGCTGTTTGTACTATCTGTGCTAACATTTGATAAAATGTTTTCTGTTAAAAAAGGAGTAAAGGAGGTCCTCGCTGACCATATAGATATTACAATTCAGGAACATGATCAGGGTATCATGAAAAATGCCTTCTATTTTCTTACCAGCTCTACTGAGTATTGTCCAGGTCTATATGACATCAGGAGGGTGTCTCAGCCCTTGTCAGATCCACATGTAGTATAAATGCCCCCCTAAGTCCTAAAGGGGCTCTTGTGCATCGGTTTTTGTCATGTGTTTTTCTGCGTTGGGCTCTAAGAAAGATGCCTGTGAAATTCTGTTCTCAAGGGAGTGCCAGTAGGGCACCATAAGTTGTGCACCTACAGCCTTCAAGGAGGAAAATAACTTCCCTGCACCTGCTTATTGCATAACTGCAGCAATAGGCACACATGCAGGGCCGGCAATACCACTAGGTAAACTAGGCAGTTGCCTATGGAGCACTGCCGCCTAGGGTGCAGCCATGGCCGCTGGCTTACATACTCTCCACTGGAAGGAGAAGGCAGCTGGAGCTTTTCAGTGCCTCATCCTCTACCCTACTGTGTAGTCAGGGGCATAGTGTGGGGGGGAAGGCGGGGCTGCTGGCCCGGGTGCAAAATTTAAAGGGGCACTGTCCCGAGTGTGGGCCATCTAGCGCGGGTTAAATAGACCCTTGTTATCCTAAAATGTCAGGTTCTATGGCGGAAGCAATCAGCAGCGTTCTTGGGGCACAGGCAGCCAGGCAGCACAGTGGTGTAGTGGTTAGCACTTTCACCTAGCAGCAAAAGGGTCACTGGTTCAAATCCCGACCATGACACCATCTGCCTGGAGTTTGCATGTTCTCCCTGTGTCTGCGTGGGTTTCCTCCAGGTACTCCGGTTTCCTCCCACACTCCAAAGACATGCTGGTAGGTTAATTGGATCTAGTCCAAATTGGCCCAGTATATATGTATATATGTGTGTACGACTGTGTGTCCTAAGCGTGTCGAGATCCTACAGGGTAAAATGACCGCACCAGCCAAGCAGACACTGGCTGCAAAAAGCGCCTAGAGGCGATTCAGTTCGCATGTGAGCGCTATACAAGTCACTCATTCATTCATTCATTCATCCACCCATCGCTTCAGGGTGGTGATCAGCGAGGGGCTGAGCCCTCTCTCTCAGCCCCCCTCAGCACCTCTTTCTCTCTCAGCACCTCTCTCTCGTTCACCCCCCTCTCTCTCTAGCCCCCTCTCACCTCCACGGTCTCTCTCATCCCCCCTCTCTCTCTAGCCCCCCTCTCACTTCCACTGTCTCTCTCATCCCCGCTCTCTCTCTTGCCCCCTCTCTCACCCCCACTGTCTCTCTCAGCCCTTCTCTCCTCTCTCTCAACCCTCTCACCCAGCCCCCCTCTCCCTTAGCCCATTGTTTCTCTCACCCCAATGTCTCTCTCAGCCCCACTATTTCTCTCAGCCCCCCCTCTCTCTCTCACCCCACAGTCTCCCTCAACCCCCTGTTGATGGGTGGAGTGAATGGGTAGAGTCAGGGGCGGAGCAGCAAAATGAGATTTCACCTAGGGTGTCAAAAATCCTTGCACGGGCCCTGCACACATGCTAAACATTGTGTTGTTACAAAGAAAAGGGCTTTGCCCAAAGAACTAATTTTGTTGGAAAGCTCTATTGATTTATCATAACATACTTTCACAAACCATAACGAACTAGCAACGTTCACTTGTGTAGGGATTACTGTCCTGCCCTCATCATAACTTCCACACAGGTGTCTGACTATTCAGTGCCCACACATGGAGCAGCTATGGAAGCATTTATTACATTGACAAGATAAAACACCACCAAAAAGGCTGTTACAATCAACTTAAAAGAGAGGAATTAAGGGTGGGAACTTTGGAAACTGTTGGGTAATGTTACTGCTCCCTGCTCCCTCCTAAGTAGTTCTGACCTCATCCATCTTCTAGCAGTATCTCTTAGCTTCATTTACCCAACATGGTAACCTGGGATAGGAAGCATCCTCTTATCTTTTTTTTTTTTTCAAATAATTTTATTTGAATAAAAAAACAATATATGAACATTAGTTGTACAGTAAGGTACAAAAACCTTTTGTGAAACTGCTTGTACATTCCGGTTGGCCCTACTTAAACTATTACAGAAATAGCTAATCACATCTCCATCAATGATAGTGCAGGTTCTGAGACTAACAAGGAAAGAAAACATTAATAGATTCAAATAAGAAGGGGTGATAATAGCAAGAGAGCCTTGGTCATTTGCAAGCGTGTTTCTGTTATTTATGAAGAGAGGTGTTTTGTTCTGTGGTACTATGACATCTCACATTATCTATGACATAGGTCATAGATAATGTGAAAGGAGATGTATTCAGTCTGTGTGTGCAAAGTATCTCATGGATTTACATGGCCTGATGAGGACTTTGGTTGTGACACATACATAGTGGCCAAGTTAGAAATGAAACATTAATAAGGAGAGAGGGAAAGAAAGCCTTAAGCCTCATATACATGATCACATTTTCTGACGGGAATTGTGTGATGGCAGGGTTTTGTCGGTAAATCCGTTTGTATTCTCCATCGGACAATTGTCGGATTTTCCGACAACAAATGTGGAATAGCGTGCTTTAAATTTTTCCGACAACAAATGTGTGATGTCGGATTATCCGATCATGTGTACAGAAGTCCTTCGGAAAAAATCCAAAGTACAAACACGCATGCTCAGAAGCAATGCTGACCATAGCACAACATTAGCAGAAGTTGCCCAAAGAGTGGCGCTAAAGAGCTGAAAAACCACATAGTTTTGTATTTGTTGGCTGACAAAGTTTTGCCGTCTGTATGCAGAACAAGTTCACGGCCAACGCTCTTCAGACTAAAGTCCTATGCTTTGTCCGACGGAAATCCGATCGTGTGTACGAGGCTTTAGGGAAAAAAGGAAAGAAAAAAGGAAGGGTGGAGGGGTAGGGGAGATAGATATGTCTGTAAGCATAAGGAAGGGGGATGGGGGGAGGGGGGTAGGATGAAGTGCCATCTCCTGTTCCCCTCCAGGTATTATTATGTTTTTTTTTTTTTACCTCAGCTGGCTCATGTGCTTTTTACCTCAGCTGGCTCATGTGCTTTCTTCAGGGTCTGCCATTTTTGGTCCATGCTTCCCAATGGGCAGTCAGACAGATGCTGTGCCTGATTTATCAGGTTTGAGTCCCATTGTGGGAGTTATCTAGTCTTTATTCTTTATGGGATTATTCTTCTGTGGGTTACTTTTGACATGTGTAGAGCCCAACAGCTATATGTAAAGTGCTGCCACCATTCTTCCCTCTGATATTGATTAACCACTTCCCACCCGGCCTATAGCAGAATGACGGCCGGGCAGTGGTTCAGTTATCCTGACTGGACATCATATGACGTCCAGCAGGATAACAGCCACTGCGCGCCTGTGGGGGCGCGCATCTCGCTGATTGGTGGTGCGGCGTGTCAGTCTTTGACGGAGGCTCTTTACCACGTGATCTGCCGTGTCCAATCACAGCTGAACATGATGCAAACAGGAAGAGTCATTGATCAGCTTTTCCTCACTTGCGTCACTCACGTCTGACATCGGCTGCTCTCCTGACAGGGGGGGTCTGTGCTGATTGTTTATCAGCGCAACCCCCCCAGGACCACCAGGATTCTGCCGGGTCTACCAGGGATGGCCATCACACTGGACCACCAGTTATGCCCCCCTAGACCTCCAGGGAAATGCCAATCTGTGCCCAGGCAGCTGCCAATCAATGCCCAGGCAGCTGCCAATCAGTGCCTATACACAATGCCTACCAGTGCCACTGCCACCAGGGATGCCTATCAGTGCCATCTATCAGTGCCGCATATGAGTGCCCATCAGTGCCACCACATATCAGTGCCCATCAGTGCCCAGCAGTGCCGCCTATCAGTGCCACCCATAAGTACCCATCATCGCAGCCTTTCCATGCCCATCAGTGTCGCCTATCAGTGTCCATCAGTGCCCACCAGTGCCACCCATGAGTGCCCATCAGTGCTGCCTATCAATGCCCATCAGTGCTGCATATCAGTGCCGCCTACCAGTGCCCATCAGTCCCGCATATCAGGGCCCATCGTCAGTGCCCGTCAGTGCCCATCAGTGCAACCTCATCGGTGCCACCTTATCAGTGCCCATAAGTGCTTCCTTATAAGTGCCCATCAGGGAAGGAGAAAATGTACTTATTTACAAAATTTACAGAAACAAAAGAAAAACTTTTTTGTTTAGCAAAAAATTAAAACCGCAGAGGTGATCAAATATCACCAAAAGTAAGCTCTATTTGTGGGAACAAAATCATAGAAATTCTGTTTGGGTACAGCGTAGCATGACCGTGCAATTGTCATTTAAACAGCGACAGAGCAGAAAGCTGAAAATTGGTTCGGGCAGGAAGGGGGTGTAAGTGCCTGGTATTGAAGTGGTTAAGGCAGACAAATGCTAAAGAGTGCCTCTTGAGGAACAAATTCTTAGCTCCTCTCTTTTGCCCATTTACACCTTTCTTGTCCTGTTTAATTTTTGGTCTTTGTTTTTGTTGTACATACCCCTTTGCAAACTATTATTTCTATAAGAGACCTGGATCGACGATGTGTGACTCTGGGATTTGCAAAATGATAATCAGCAATGGAGTTGTTACAATCCAGCTCCATTTTAATGCACTCGTAATGTCCCTCGTGCTGTAAGGTAGCTCTAATTTCCGCGAGAGCCTCAGGAGCTGCTCTTACATGCAGCCTGAATATAAAAAAATATTCCAAGTTGTTCAAACTACAATAATTGTGTGGCCCCTTTTGACTGCCTGCAGCACTAAAGGTAATTTGATTTGCTTTTGAAACATAACAGTCATTTCCTAAGTAGACAATTGAGCCTTTCTTGAAAAGTTAAACTATAATGTTTCTTCAATTAGGAAATATTGATGGAAAACAAGATCTTTACTCTTCAGCGTGGCTATTATTAATTTCAGCAATCACTTTGGGGATGCCCTTTTCATCTGAAGCTTGTATGTTGGTGATTAGGGGACTAGGCAACCATAGTGTTTGTTTCCCATTTTGAAACAGTAATACAAGCTTTCAACTGTGTTTTCTTGGCCTTTGTTATGTCAATTGATTTTATTTCTTGTTTTTCTATAATTTAGTTTACTATTAAAAGGCCACCATTGTAATATTTAACAAAACCATTTATATGATAGACTTGATGCTGGAAGAGATAACAGTGGAGGAAGGCAGCACGGTGGTACAGCAGTTGTGGTTGTTCTCCTGTATTGATGGTTTCTAAACTCACCATCTCCATTGAAGCACAGAACATGTTTTATTTTGTCTTGGATAAAATGGTGAAGGGTTAAAACCTCTGTCAAGTTTTTATTGCTAAGCGGATGCCTGTTCTCTAGCTCCCTTGCAATGACCTCTCATACTTGCCTCTATGACTCCTCTAAAGCCCTTCCCACCCTCTATAAGTCCATACCAAAGTCTCTCCAGTTATCTCTTATGCCGCGTACACGCGGTCGTAATTTCCGACAACAAATGTTCGATGGGAGCTTGTTGACGGAAATTCCGACCGTGTGTAGGCTCCATCGGACATTTGCTGTCGGAATTTCCGACAACAAAAATTTGAGAGCTGGTTCTCAAATTTTACGACAACAAAACTTGTTGTCGGAAATTCCGAGCATGTGTACACATTTCCGATGCACAATATCCTACGCATGCTCGGAATCAGGCAGAAGAGCCGCACTGGCTATTAAACTTTTTCTCGGCTCGTCGTACGTGCTGTACGTCACCGCGTTCTTGACGTTCGCAATTTCCGACAACATTTGTGTGACCGTGTGTACGCAAGACAAATTTGAGCCAACATCCGTCGGAAAAAAATCCACGGTTTTGTTGTCGGAATGTCCGATCGTCTGTACGCGCCATTACTCTGTTTGCCTTCAGGTGATCCCTAAAAACACATATTTTTAGGGAAGCCTGTCTCACCTTTGCCTAACAATTGAACTTTTACCCTCTCCACCATCTCATTCTGAAAAACAAAATATTAATGTGCTTGTGTCAATACCTAAAAACATAAAGCTGCAACCACAACTGTGAGATATTTATCACAGAATTTTTACACATTCTTTTTTATTTATTATCACCATCTCATTCCATTATAGTTACTACCTTTTGTAGCACTTGCACCCCCTTTAAGAATGTAAGCTCTCCCAAGCAGGGCCCTCCTAAACCCTTTGTTTGCCCAAACTGTTGGTGCTTTATAAAATATGAATAGCTTCCCCTCACTTCCTGTAAGGACAGGAAGTGCTGGAGAAATATCTCAAACATGGATTTGGTCAAAAACCAAAACAACTTTGTGTGGAGGGGTTGGAATATCTGACAATATTTGTATTGCTGTCTATGCCTTCCTGGCTCTCTGACATCTGATCTCTTCACTTTTAGTATGGGTGTCTCAGGGTGAGGGCAAGCTCTTTCCAGTGGGCTCAAATGCAGAAATAAAACCTAACTCTTCACTACCCTATCCAAAATGTAAAAAAATGGAATTCGACTTTAAAGAGGCACTTCCTAATAGACCACCCACAGCAAGGTATTTTCACCCATCTGAATTCCTCCTGTACTTCATTGCTGTGGTAGAGCAGGGCTTCTAGGTATGGGAGAGCATGTAACATCCCCCATGTGACAGTGCTGATGACCAAAGGTGGATTCCTTCAGCAGATGGCAGCAAGAAAATATGAATGAGTGAATATACATCTTAGGAGACACTGTCACTCTCTCCTGATCAAATACCACCAAAAGAAAGCTCTATTTGTGGGGGGAAAAAAAGGACATCAATTTTATTCGGGTACAGCGTCGCACAACCGTGCAATTGTCAGTTAAAATAACACAGTGCCATATCGCAAAAAATGCATTGGTCATGAAGGGGGCAAATCCTTACGGGAGCTGAAGTGGTTATTGAGGCTCATTTAGGTCTCAATTACACAAGTATTGCCCTCTGAAGTGTGATCTGCTTTTCAGAGATAATTTGACAGACATTGGTGAGCCGATATGTCGCCTCCTCTCTGCCTGTTTTACCCCTAAAAGCCCCCACTGCACTGCATGCAGTTTCGGGGTATCGTGGCCCTATTCACTTGAACATGACATGGGGGATAATTTTGTGTACACCCCCATGCAGCTGCCTTTGTAGTTTTTGGGGGGAGTTAAAAACGTGGCAACATTTTTACAATGTCTCACCTTAATTCTTGGTTTGGCGGGAGGAATCCATTGAGCGGGGTTCATAAGCAATTACCAATTGCAGTTTTTTACTATCTGCGAATCAAAACCAAAAACTGGGGATGCCAATCCAGGCTCCTTGTCTGTCCAGGTTTGGTGACTGTCGCTAAAGAGTGCAGGCTCAATGTGTAAACATAGAAGAAGGAAAAATTCCAATTGCTGCACATCCAGCAAAGCCCAATGGTGTCTATATTAAAAGCAGCCTCAGGCCAAGCTCTGTCCAGGCCATGGCCCCCCAACGTGTTTTGCCCCACCCACAGGGCTTAGTCATAGATGTCTCCATGAATAAGCCCTGTGGGCCGGGTGAAACACGTCAATGCTGTGGCCTGGACAAAGCTTGGCCTGAGGCTGCTTTTGTTATAGACACCGTTGAGCTATGCTGGATGTGTGGCATTTGGGATCTTTCCTTCCTGTAAGTTTTTTTCTATCATTATTTCTATGCCAAGATGTGACTACCCTTGTCATTGCTTATATTGCTATAATGTATGCTCCTGATTATCACTTTGTACTGAAATGCCTTTTTGGAAACCCTGATGTTAGTATATTTCTTTGTTTCTTTTTTTTTTGAAAAAATTAAATAAACAGATTGAAATTAAAAAACACAGCTCGACTGCCTGTTTTTATCTCCCTCTTCCAAACTGAAAATGTAAACGATGCCATACTGTTCTTATGATTAGTCCAATTAATTTTTTCTTAAAGCACTGGGACTGATCATGGCGGTAAAGGAGACAGAACCTCCTAGCTATAGAAGTCCCTCCCCATCTGAGGAAATTATGGGAATAGCCTGTCTCAGTATCTGCAGTGCAGGAGAAAATATCAATCTGCAACGAGGTTTGTTAAAATCCCTCCAATGCCTATAAGTGACCTATAGATGTTTTTTTTTTTAATATCACGTTAACCACTTAAGGACCGGAAGGATTTACCCCTTTAATGACCAGGCTACTTTTTGCAATACGGCACTGTGTCGCTTTAACTGACAATTGTGCGGTCGTGCGACGTTGTACACAAAAAATAAAATTATGTCCCTTTTTTTCCCCCACCAATAGAGCTTTATTTTGGTGTTATTTGATCACCTCTGCGGTTTTTATTTTTTGCACTATAAACAAAAAAAATTTTTTTTTACTTTTTGCTATAACAAATATCCCCAAAAAAATAATAATTCTATATTTCTTCATCAGTTTAGGCCAATATGTATTCTTCTACATATTTTTGGTAAAAACAAATCTCAATAAGCATATATTGATTGGTTTGTGCAATAGTTATAGCATCTGCAAAATAGGGTATTTATGGCATTTTTATTATATATATATTTTTTTTACTAGTAATGGCGGTGATTAGCGATTTTTAGCGGGACTGGGACATTGTGGCGGACAAATCGGACACTTTTGACACTTGTTTGGGACCTATGACATTTATACAGCGATCAGAGCTAAAAATAGCCACTGATTATTGTAAAAATGTCACTGGCAGGGATGGGGTTAACACTAGGGGGGATCAAGGGGTTAACTGTGTTCCCTAGGGAGGTGTTTCTAACTGTGGGGGGAGTGTACTGACTGGAGGAGGAGAGAGATCACTGTTCCTGATCACTACGAACAGCAGATCTCTCTCTACTTCCCTGACAGAACGGGGATCTGTCTGTTTACTGTACATTGACAGATCCCTGTTCTGGCTCTCTGAGGAGCGATCGCGGGTCATCGACGGACATCGCGGCCATGTGCATCGGCTCCGGCGTTGCGCGCCACCTAGAACTCTTAAAGCGGCCGACGTACACCTACGGCGATTGGCGCAGCCGCGCCAACCTGCCGCAGTATAATGATGGCGGCTGGTCGGCAAGTGGTTAAGCATTAAACTGCAATAGACTTTTAATGACTAGATCAGTTTCATTATGTAGTTTTTAATCTGCCTGCTTAGCTTTAATTTGACAATAAAAGTTAATTTCGAAAGAAGATAGGAAGTAATTTAATGAGCAGGAATACAGGCACTGAAATGCTTATACATACTCTAATTGGCCTATATGTTCAATGCAAGATCATATTTTTTCTTGTCATACCTCTCTGTGGACTGTCTAAAAAATCTATGTGGCCTAATTTCCAGTCCTCTATGTAACCTCTATTGCTGAAGTATATATTTTTATTCTTCTTCCATAACATTAAAAGAACAGAAGCACAAATACAACCTGTAGCTAGCTTTCTTTTCTAAAGTGGCAGTCTGTTACATGCAAGTTCTCATTAAATGCACAACTTTTTGTGTTGGTGTTTTGCTGTTAGAGCTGAACTCTGGACAAACAGCTATATACACAAATTAAATTTATGCATAAGAGCCGTTTTACTTGCCAAAGTATTTGTATTTCTGATCCTCCAGTTATGAGATTTACACAGCTTTGAAATCCAGCACAGTCCAGCCTGGCAGGTCAGGTTTTCCTGTGATTGGACAGTGAAAGGAGAAGCAGCAGACTGATGGGCTCAGCTGTCTGTCACTCTCCTCTCTTCTCATATCTGTATACCGTATATACTTGTGTATAAGCCGACCCGAGTATAAGCTGAGGACCTAATTTTACCCCAAAAAACTGGGAAAACGTATTGACTCGAGTATAAGCTGAGGGTGAGAATGCAGAGGGTCAACAATGCCCATTTGCAACCTCACTGTGCCCATACTAACTGTGCCCGTCATCACTGTGCCCATACTCACTGTGCCCATTGTCAATGTGCCCGTCGTCACTGTACGTTGAGGATGAAAATTGGCGGAACACTGAACACAGTGTCTGTTGGGATGGGTGAGGATGAGAGAACGTTCGTGATAGGCGATTCTAAGCAGACAGAGTTCCGCCTATCATGGGAGAGACAGAAGGAGACCGCGAGTTTTAAATGATGGACGCCCGCAGCCTCTCAATATTTCCAGGTACACTGACTCGAGTATAAGCCGAGGTGGGCACTTTCAGCCCAAAAAAAAGGGCTGAAAATCTCGGCTTATACTCAAGTATATACGGTATACATTGTTAGCGCTACAGTGCCCTAATTTCCTGTGGCACTTCTCCTTCTCTCAGTCTAATGCCCCGTACACACGACCGGGTTTTCCATAGGGAAAACTGCGAGGAGAGCTTTTGGCCAGGAATCCCGGCCGTGTGTATGCTCCCTCGCAGTTTTTCAGACGGGAAAACTGGCAAACCCGCCAGACAAAAAGAAGACAACCAGCTCTCTCTTTTCCCGCCGGGATTCCCGACTGACTTTTATCCGTCAGAAAACCCGGCTGTGTGTAGCAGAAACCGGCCGTTTTCCTGAGCAGAAAAACTCAGATGGAGCATAAAACACGGTCGGGATTCCCGAGGAAAAGCTCTCATCTGAGTTATCCCGACGGGAAAACCGAGCATCTGTACGGTGAAAAAGTAGAGAGCAGGCTCTTGGTTTTCCCCTTGGGATTTCCTACGGATCTTTTCCTGTCGGGAATCCCGGTCGTGTGTACTAGGCATGAGTTCTGCTATATAAATTATTTCAAGATGCTGATACCAAGTCAAATTCAGGGACTACACATTAAAAAAAATGTAATAAAATATTCATTTGTGAAAAAAGCTGTGTACAATTTGACTTGAATATCTGCCTGGAGTTCTTGTTTTAATAGATTTTTATTAAAGCAGAGTTCCACCCTGAAAAAAAAAAATACATGAAAATGCAGCAAAAAAATTGAAAATAAAAAATAAAAATAAATTTACCCACCCGAAATACCAGTTGCTATGCGGAAGTCCCTAATCTGCCTCTTTCTTATCCGAGGTGGATCTTCTTCATCCCTCCTACTCACGGTGTCTTCTGGTGAATGGGGCGCGCTGCCTTCTGGGAACTGTGAGTAATCACAGAGAGCAGCCGCCCATTCACAAATCGACGCATGCGCATGCGCAGTAGGAAACGGGCAGTGAAGTCGTAAGGCTTCACTGCCTGTTTCCCTTAGTGAGGATGGCGGCGCAGGACCTGTAATCATCGAGGGATCAGCATTGGGGGGGGGGCATCATCGCGGGCGAGGAGGACAGGTAAGTGTCCTTATTAAAAGTCAGCAGCTACAGTGTTTGTAGCTGCTGACTTAAAAAAAAAAATGTGGGTGGAGCCTCGCTTTAAGAAGAAGGTCATTGTACAAAGAAAAAAAAATATTACCACATTCCCTCTTGTGCATCAACAACTGATAAAAAAAAATTGCATAGATGAAACATGCCAAAATGTTAGCTATTAATGCCAATTTTATATAAAAGTCATAGACAAACAAACAGACAAACTAAAAAAAAAGGATGGAGTTCTTAGTTCTTTAGTCTTAACCTTGTATATAACATTGTTTTTAACACAGGAGTCTCAGAGCATTATGGTTTGAAAGCACAGCAGCAGCTGTTTTCTTTAAGACTCTTTCTTCCATTTAAAATATGTTCAGTTCCCTCTGAGCAGCACAGGCAGGGAGAGGGAGGGACTTCTCGTTAGGGTTGCCACCATTTCTTCAAGTCAAACCCGAACGCTTCAGCGTCGCACAGCAATTTTTTTTTTATAGTGTGCATAGATAAATTATGCATAGATGTTTCTATTAAATAACATTTCTAATCATATGAAGTTAATCACAAGAGTCTCCCTTTACATCAGAGTCCACAGAGTTCCCCCTTTACATCAGAGTCCACAGAGTTCCCCTTTTACATCTGAACCCGCAGGGTTCACTTTCACTGTAAGGGGGGACTCTGCAGACTTTGATGTAAGGGAGAACTCTGGGGACTCTAACATAAGGGATGCTCTGATGTAAAAGAGAGGACTATGATGTAAAGGGGAGCACTGTGGTCTCTGGTGTAGAAGGGGAGCTCGTAATGAGTGCTATGAGAACCCTGATTTACCTTAGCGTACTTACTTAGAGCAGGAGAGATAAGGGGGGGGGGGGGGAGATCTAGTCTGGTCTGAATAATGTGTCCAGGTCTTAGACAGTCTGAAACCCAAACGCATGATTCCAAACCTGAACTGTCTGGGTGAATCCCAAACAGGTGTCAACCCTACTTTCTCGTGTGTCACTTCTCGTGTGTAAATTTTATTTTGGGATACTGCACTCTTTAAAAAAAATTCCAGCAGAGCAGCTAAGAATAGTGTGGAAAAAAGTGAAACTGTCAGAAGTGGCGTGTGCCACATTAAGAGAGGAGATAGATCTAATTTAGGAATTTGTGCAGGTCTGTCCCTAAATAATAGAGGAATTGTGGCAGTTTTCCGTATAGAAAGCTGCAACGGGATGTGAGTTGTCAGCAGACATCATACATCTCTCTCTCTCTCTCTCTGTGCAGTGATTAAACTACACGAGCAGAGCCTGCAGGGTTACCAACCATTCTGAACTGAGCATGGGGAGGGTGTTGCTGGAGAAATCAGAGGATTCTGCTCCAGCTCTCTGTTCTCTGCTGTGTGCTGTATCTGTCAAAGCCAGAAAACAGAGAGTTGATAGCTCCTAATTACCAAAGGGGCTCGCGCCCCATTGTTAATTAGGAGCAGCATCTGCTTCATTTTGTATGTTTAGAATAGTTATGCAATCATGGTACTTGCACCACTTTTTGTTGATTTTTTGTTTAAAACATCCACTGTTGCTGGTGTATGGCATACGCCAGTGACAGCAAAAAAGGTGAAATGCTACCTCCCAATGCTCCCATAACATTTTAGCATAAATAGCAAAGTAAATACCAATTTTTCATGTTTTTATATGCAGTCACTTGACCACAAAGCAATATCTCCTCTGTGTAGTGTGCAGCTGATAAGAGGGAACTCGTCCCTGACACGAGGCAACAATCCCCTCCTCTACCAAGATGGCCTTTTTCAGAGACACAGTGGGGTTCATTTACTAAAACCAGAGAGTGCAAAATCTGGTGCAGCTCTGCATATAAACCAATCAGCTTCCAGGTTTTATTGTCAAAGCTTAAAGAGTAACTCCACTTTTGTTGAGAAAACAAATTCCCCTCTGAGGGATCTATGTACATTGCAAGGATTATAACAACCTTTGTGGCAGATTCCTACCTTTTTTGTTATTCTGAAGTAATCCCTGTATGTTCTTCTGAGCTTCAGTGATGAGTGGGTCTAATGGAAGTGGTTTCATAATTATCTATCAGGTGTGCACCTGCAGAGCACTAATGAGGAAATCTGCTGGGCCTGTATCCCTTTAGACATGTTCCTACTGGGAGTGTCTCACCTAAAATTAAATTTTTGTTGCAAGGGATGCCTAAAATCTGACTTCTATCTTAGGCAGACTTCTGGGGAATTTGGTGAGCCAATCACACAAGCAGTAAATTATGTTTCTGGGGAGTGGTCAGTACACACTCTGTGTACAGAACAACTCCAGGTAGCCGGATTGCAATGCATTCTCAGAAAATTACAGAGCTGCAGATTGAAAAGGAAATTTATAACATTCAATTACAATATGACTCGTGTCGCAATTGTATACGTATACGCTATATTATTTTTTTTTATTTGCTTTTTTTCCCACGAAAGTGGAGTTACACTTTAATTGAATTAGCTGAATTTAGAAGCTGATTGGCTGACATGCACAGCTGCACCAGATTTTGCACTCTCCAGTTTTAGTAAATCAACCCCAATGTGCAACAAGAAATGGTAGTCATGGGGAAAAGATCAGCTGCAGGGAGATCACAGCCAATACTGGTGACTAGTATTGACCTATGCTTGCCTTTTATGGGTACACCTTCCACAGTACTGGTCTTCATTAAGGGTTGTTTTGCATGCCCTAAGTGTTCTCAAAGCCTCATGAACCAGGCCAAATGTTTTTTGTTGATATTCACTACAGTTGAGTTTTCCCACATAGCCACCCATGCCATTAATTACAAGAGGAATTTCACTTTCCTTTTTGGATATTATTCCATCGTTAAAAAAAATGATAGGATTCTCATGCAATTGCTGGGCATAAGGCCATGGATTCTAGCAAGAACCACAAGTGAAGTCCGTGGTAGATGTAACAAAGGTAAGGAAAGCAGCCCACCAGAACCTATCCAGAGCCAAAATATCAGTTTTGGGATGTTGCAGTTATACATGGAATTACCCAATATCTTTCATGAAATTATTTTGATATTTTGTTTGTCCGGGAATGAGGCTCAGCAGTATATGTTTTTTTTTTCTTTTTTAAAGAGCTTATCCTTTTTTTTTTTTTTTTTTTGTAGGAAAGGGGACTCTTGGGAGAGACTAAGGTCGTATCTGTATGGATGAGTGCCTTGCTAATTAAAATATCTGGTAGCATTGCTAAATGGCAAATGAAAACATCTGATATTACTATTCACAAGAGTGGTGCTTTCTGACCTTTCAAGCTTTCTAGCAAGTATAGGCACAGGAACCTGTTTTAATTATCTAGTACATTTTTAACAGTGTTCATGTTATTTGAAAGGGAAACATTACTTACAAATCTTTACTGTGTCCTCCTCCAAAAGTCGTTATTTGTACATGTTTGATATTACAAATATAATGCAGCGTCCCATTAAAGTAGAACTAAAATTTCTCAATCAGCATTAACTATTTTTAATTTGTATGGTACTAGTATTAATAAATAGGGATATTACATTTATTTTTTATTTAATTGTTTTACTTTTCTTCAGTTTCTTCCTGGTTTCTGGCCTAGACCAAAATTATGCCATACATCAAAGGAGTCTTCATGGGCATTTTTATTCTTTCATCTGGAGGTGGGAAGGAGGGGCTTTCTCAGCTAAGCACATCCACCTGCCTGCATGTCTGAGCTAAGGTGAGGGAAAAGCACAGAGGCGCCACTCTAAGTGCAGTATAGTAAATAAATTTTAATGAGCAAACTGAGCGTACATACTCACAAGAGTAGGATTAAAAAAGGCATGTCAGACATAAGTTGTCAGAACGTCTGGGAAGGGAGTCCGTCCGTTGGCTATGGGCTGGTGAATTGTAGTGGGTTTTGCCGGTGTTCACCGATGCCTCCTGGACCTCGAGCACACAGGGAGCCGTGTGGATGATGATACTTCTGGGTTATCTGTGGGCCCGGGTGGATGATAACACTTCCGGGTTGACAGTGGACAAATAGGCGACGCGTTTGTGGAGAATACGCTCCTTCTTCAGGCCTCTGTGCTTTTCCCTCAACTACCCCAAGAGTTGCTTCTCATCTTCACTGAGGTGCCTTCAAGGTGTTTTATTATGGACTATATGGACTTATCATAGTCATATGTTTTCAATTATTCCTTCTAAAGTTTCCCCTATGTTTTAGGCATTTTCAGTTTGGTGGTCCTACACTGAGGCTGGTGCAAGCGCCAACTCTTTTCTATGTAAGTCTGAGATAAGGGCAGATGGATTACATGACGAGAATGTTATGTGAATCATCTGCTCGTACCCAATATGGCCACAGCTAAAAATGCTAGGGGGGTGTTTTTCAAAGTGATTTCTTAACAAAATAAAGCATGGAGACATGGATGGATGGGTGAAATTGCTGTGAATATTAAAAATGGATTCAATAACGTTTTCATTTTGTGCTGCTCAGATACAGTTTGGATCCACTAAACACAATTAAAGTGCCAAATCTAAAAGTAGTATATACCTTTGGAAAAAAAAATTAAATAATAATAAACTTATTTTTACTATCGTATCCTCAATTTTTATAACTGATCTTCACGTCCATCCTTCCAACAGAAAAAAAATCCTACCTTTTCTTACCGCCAAATCTTTTCTTACTTACTAGTTTTTATATAAATAAAAACAAGGATACTGTACTCTGTTTCCTTCCTTTAGGCTCCATTCACACCTGAGCGATCTGCAGTGACAGCTGCTGCCACTTGTTTTTTCAAGGTTTTTTTTTGTTTTTTACTTGAGCGTTTTTGAAGCAGCACCATTTATTTGAATGGGCCTCTCTCCGTTCAAAAAACGCCCAAAAAAGAAGCTCATGTATCAAAACTTGGCACAGAGCCAAGTCACGATTTTTTGCGTAATTTTACCGCGATATGTCTTTCGACAATCACGGCAAAATTGCACCGCATTTGGGGTGCCATTAAGAAATAATGTCATCGCAAAAGGCGTTCTGCGTTTTCCTACGATTCTGTCTGCCCGCGATCCAGAATGCCCAGGTGAGGATAGAGGCTTACACTCCTGTCACTTGATGCAGGTTAGGTCCTAACTCTTCTTTCTATTGGCCTGTATTGTGGGAGGTTAATTTTTAAAGTGCCCACATCGCTTTCTTGAGTTACAGTAACACTTCCCATTGGTCCCTTGGTTGACGATGGTGTCCATTACAGGGGTTCTGGCAGAGTCCTTTACCTATAAAAAGCCTGCGTCAGGATGTCATTGCATGGAAAGCAGCAACAAAATTGGTTGGCAGAATACCGCGCCAGAAAGATACTCTGAAGGTGACTTTGTAAAAAAAAATACTTTTGGGAATGGGTAGGATGGATTAGAATCATTTTTTTCCTTCTTTTTTGCCTGGAGATGGGTTTTGAAGTGGCCTTGCCAGCACTTGTATAAAACACTGTAAAAGGAGTTCATATACTTACGGTACCTCTCTGGTGTCCCACTTGTTGAAGTGACACTGCTTTGCTGCTTCCCGTCCTCTGCAAGTATTTGAACTTTCGGGTGGGTCAAATACCTGTTTACCCCGTCATACACTGAGGGTCCTCCCACTGGCTTGTACAACATGAGGTGACTTATGAGTCAGTAGAAGAAACTATTGCATGCAGTGAGGGGAACAGGTATCTCACAAACTTGAAAATCTAGAACACGGCAGCGGCCGGGGAGCAGGGAAGTGGCAGTATTTCAACACACAGGTCAGCAGAAAGGTAAGTATAATAGGTCTTCTTTTACCCATATGGTTTTGTATTTTTCTTTTATTAAATACAGTCCACAAAGGGCTCATTCTACTTTCTCCCCAGTGGACATCCATCCATGATCAGATGAGACTTCACCTGATATTTAACCTATTTAAACAGAGAAGGTCATTTTTTAGATGCCTAATAGTTCCGTAGTTTGATGGCCAATTAAAAAAAAAACGAATTATGTTATTCTCAAGTAATATCAATCATATTGTAACAGTGTCCTCTTGTTTTGTGCACCATCCTTAGATTTAGCAGTCTTGGATAGAAGGTCAGTGCAGGATACCTGTAAACAGGTTTTAATAGGTACATACAGTCAGGTCCATAAATGTTGGGACATCGACACAATTCTAGTCTTTTTGGCTCTATACACCACCACAATGGATTTGAAATGAAACAAACAAGATGTGCTTTAACTTAATTTGAGGGTATTTACATCCAAATCAGGTGAACGGTGTAGGAATTACAACAGTTTGTATCTGTGCCTCCCACTTTTTAAGGGACCAAAAGTAATGGGACAATTGGCTGCTCAGCTGTTCCATGGCCAGGTGTGTGTTATTCCCTCATTATCCCATTTACAAGGAGCAGATAAAAGGTCCAGAGTTCATTTCAAGTGTGCTATTGGCATTTGGAATCTGTTACTGTCAACTCTCAATATGAGATCCAAAGAGCTGTCACTATCAGTGAAGCAAGCCATCATTAGGCTGAAAAACAAAACAAACCCATCAGAGAGATAGCAAAAACATTAGGTGTGGCCAAATCAACTGTTTGGAACATCCTTAAAAAGAAAGAACGCTCCGGTGAGCTCAGCAACACCAAGAGACCCGGAAGACCACGGAAAACAACTGTGGTGGATGACCGAAGAATTCTTTCCCTGGTGAAGAAAACACCCTTCACAACAGTTGGCCAGATCAAGAACACTCTCCAGGAGGTAAGTGTATGTGTGTCAAAGTCAACAATCAAGAGAAGACTTCACCAGAGTGAATACAGAGGGTTCACCACAAGATGTAAACCATTGGTGAGCCTCAAAAACAGGAAGGCCAGATTAGAGTTTGCCAAACAACATCTAAAAAAGCCTTCACAGTTCTGGAACAACATCCTATGGACAGATGAGACCAAGATCAACTTGTACCAGAGTGACGGGAAGAGAAGAGTATGGAGAAGGAAAGGAACTGCTCATGATCCAAAGCATACCACCTCATCAGTGAAGCATGGTGGTGGTAGTGTCATGGCGTGGGTATGTATGGCTGCAAATGGAACTGGTTCTCTTGTATTTATTGATGATGTGACTGCTAACAAAAGCAGCAGGATGAATTCAAAATTGTTTTGGGCAATATTATCTGCTCATATTCAGCCAAATGCTTCAGAACTCGTTGGCTGGCGCTTCACAGTGCAGATGGACAATGACCCGAAGCATACTGCGGAAGCAACCAAAGAGTTTTTTAAGGGAAAGAAGTGGAATGTTATGCAATGGCCAAGTCAATCACCTGACCTGAATCCGATTGAGCATGCATTTCACTTGCTGAAGACAAAACTGAAGGGAAAATGCCCCAAGAACAAGCAGGAACTGAAGACAGTTGCAGTAGAGGCCTGGCAGAGCATCACCAGGAATGAAACCCAACGTCTGGTGATGTCTATGCGTTCCGGACTTCAGGCTGTAATTGACTGCAAAGGATTTGCAACCAAGTATTAAAAAGTGAAAGTTTGATTTCTGATTGTTAATCTGTCCCATTACATTTGGTCCCTTAAAAAGTGGGAGGCACATATACAAACTGTTGTAATTCCTACACCGTTCACTTGATTTGGATGTAAATACCCTCAAATTAAAGCTGAAAGTCTGCAGTTGAAGCACATCTTGTTTGTTTCATTTCAAATCTATTGTAGTGGTGTATAGAGCCAAAAAGGTTAGAATTGTGTCGATGTCCCAATATTTATGGACCTGACTGTATTTGTTCGTATTTCTTTCTCGTACATCACGGGCAGGGATGAGCCGAACACCCCCCTGTTCGGTTCGCACCAGAACCTGCGAACAGACAAAATGTTCGTGTAAACTTTAGAACCCTATTAAATACAATGTACTCGAACGTTCGAAATCTAAAGTGTTAATTATAAAGGCTAATATGCAAGTTATTGTCCTAAAAAGTGTTTGGGGACCCGGGTCCTGCCCCAGGGGACATGTATCAATGCAAAAAGAAGTTTTAAAAACGGCCGTTTTTTCGGGAGCAGTGATTTTAATAATGCTTAAAATGAAAAAATAAAAGTGAAATATTCCTTTAAATTTCGTACCTGGGGGGGTGTGTATGATATGCATGTGAAGTAGCGCATGTTTCCCGTGCTTAGAACTGTCCCTGCAAAAAATGTCATTTTTGAAAGAAAAAAATGCATTTAAAACTGACTCGCGGCTATTAATGAATTGTCGGCTCCCGGCAATACATACAAAAGTCATTGATAAAAAAAAAAAAAAAAAAGCGTGGGGGTTCCCCAGAATTCAATTACCAGGCCCTTCAGGTCTGGAATGGATATTAAGGGGAACCCCGCTGCAAATTTAAAAAAAAATTGACGTGGGGTTCCCCCAAATATCCATTCCAGGCCCTTCAGATCTGGCATGGATTTTAAGGGGAACTCCACCCCAAATTTAAAAAAAAAATGGCGTGGAGTCCCCCTAAAAATCCATACCAGACCTCTTATCCGAGCACGCAACCTGGCCGGCCGCAGGGGAAAAGGGGGGGACGAGAGAGCGGCCCCCCCTCCCTCCTGAACCGTACCAGGCCACATGCCCTCAACATGGGGAGGATGTCCCCATGTTGATGGGGACAAGGGCCTCATCCCCACAACCCTTGCCCGGTGGTTGTGGGGGTCTGCGGGCGGGGGGCTTATCGGAATCTGGAAGACCCCTTTAACAAAGGGGACCCCCAGATCCCGGCCCCCCTCCTATGTGAATTGGTAAGGGGTACATTGTACCCCTACCATTTCACGAAGAAAGCGTAAAAAAATGTTTAAAAAAACACACAAACACCTTGAAAAAGTCCTTTATTAAAAAAATAAATAAATAAACATTCCAGCGGTGAAATCCAGTGTCCCGCGGCGATCCCGATGTCCAGCGCTGTCCATCATTGGTTGTGCCTGAGTGGACCTGATGGGGAACTCCCTCTCAGTATTTTAAATGTATAGACCCGCCCCTTCTAAAGTTCCCCATCAGGTCCGCTCAGCGGACGAGATGCAGAACATGAGAAGGGGCGGGTCTATACATGTATTACTAAAGTGAGAGCAGTTCTCCATCAGGTCCGCCCCCTCGGTATGTCGGACCCGCCTACGTCATTGGCTTGAGCGGGGAACTTCCTTCACTATGTAAATTTAAATTACACAGTGAAGGAAGTTCCCCGCTCAAGCCAATGACGTAGGCGGGTCCGACATACCGAGGGGGCGGACCTGATGGGGAACTGCTCTCACTTTGGTAATACATGTATAGACCCGCCCCTTCTCATGTTCCGCATCTGGTCCGCTGAGCGGACCTGATGGGGAACTTTAGAAGGGGCGGGTCTATACATTTAAAATACTGAGAGGGAGTTCCCCATCAGGTCCGCTCAGGCACAACCAATGACGGACAGCGCTGGACATCGGGATCGCCGCGGGACACTGGATTTCACCGCTGGAATGTTTATTTTTTTTTTTTTTTAATAAAGGACTTTTTCAAGGTGTTTGTGTGTTTTTTTAAACATTTTTTTACGCTTTCTTCGTGAAATGGTAGGGGTACAATGTACCCCTTACCAATTCACATAGGGGGGGGCCGGGATCTGGGGGTCCTCTTTGTTAAAGGGGTCTTCCAGATTCCGATAAGCCCCCCGCCCGCAGACCCCCACAACCACCGGGCAAGGGTTGTGGGGATGAGGCCCTTGTCCCCATCAACATGGGGACATCCTCCCCATGTTGAGGGCATGTGGCTTGGTACGGTTCAGGAGGGAGGGGGGGCCGCTCTCTCGTCCCCCCCTTTTCCCCTGCGGCCGGCCAGGTTGCGTGCTCGGATAAGGGGTCTGGTATGGATTTTTAGGGGGACTCCACGCCATTTTTTTTAAAATTTGGGGTGGAGTTCCCCTTAAAATCCATGCTAGATCTGAAGGGCCTGGAATGGATATTTGGGGGAACCCCACGTCAATTTTTTTTAAATTTGCGGCGGGGTTCCCCTTAATATCCATTCCAGACCTGAAGGGCCTGGTAATTGAATTCTGGGGAACCCCCACGCTTTTTTTTTTTTTTTTTATCAATGACTTTTGTATGTATTGCCGGGAGCCGACAATTCATTAATAGCCGCGAGTCAGTTTTAAATGCATTTTTTTCTTTCAAAAATGACATTTTTTGCAGGGACAGTTCTAAGCACGGGAAACATGCGCCACTTTACATGCATATCATACACACCCCCCAGGTACGAAATTTAAAGGAATATTTCACTTTTATTTTTTCATTTTAAGCATTATTAAAATCACTGCTCCCGAAAAAACGGCCGTTTTTAAAACTTCTTTTTGCATTGATACATGTCCCCTGGGGCAGGACCCGGGTCCCCAAACACTTTTTAGGACAATAACTTGCATATAAGCCTTTATAATTAACACTTTAGATTTCTCCCATAGATTTTTTGAATTTGCCGCGAACACCCCTATTTGTTCGCTGTTCGGCGAACGGGCGAACAGGCAATGTTCGAGTCGAACATGAGTTCGACTCGAACTCGAAGCTCATCCCTAATCACGGGACACAGAGCGACATAGTCATTACTAATGGGGTTATATAGATACCTTCAGGTGCTGGCACTGGCAACTTCCAAAACCGGAAGTACCCTCCCCTATATAAGCCCCTCCCATCCGGGAGCACCTCAGTTTTTTGCCAGTGTCTAAGGTGTTGGCCAAGAAGTAACATGTGTTTTTCACTGAGCTTGCGTACAGGTTCTTTTGGGCCTCAGTAAGCTATTCCGGATCCGACCAAAAAAGCTTCATAGCTAAACGGTCGGTACCCGGGCCTTGCAGAGAAGAGCAAGGTTTTGCCTGTAATGCCTCTCTTAGGAGGGCTGGACCCTGGGATCCAGAGCTCTGGTCATACCCACGACCAATATGTTTTCTGTGCAGGGTGCTATACAGGTCCAGGGGAGTGGAATCCTTGGGAACCCGGTCCCTGAAGGTTTGATTACAATGCCTGCCGTGATAGGTGAAGTTTGGGCTTCTGTGGACCAAACAGAGTCCTGCGGCGAGGAAAAGGTAAGTGGGGGCCCTCGGGAACTTGGTTCTATTGAGGGACCCCCAAGCCTATTTTGTCTTTCTGCCTGTTACCTAAGGTATTCCCGCTAATATTCTGTGTATGCCTGTTACTACTGAGAAAATGTAAAAAAAATTAATAGTAGGCAAGGAAAAAAAAATAAAAAATGTAAGACCGCGGTACCTGTGTTAGACACTAGAGGCCGCTATGGTTCTTTTTCTTGTAATGTGGATTTTTTTCTTCCAGAATCAAATCCAAGCAGTTGGTATGTTCTCTGCTGGGAAGCTGTCTCCTCTGCCCTGTTGCTGCGCTCATCCATCCCCGGGCCCTGCGGCAAAGGGACCCTGGCTCCCATCTAGCTCCTTATTGTTTTCAAAAAAGGCGCCGAAGGCGCACGTGCCCGCGCGCGTGCGCGGGCACGCGCCTCTATATATAGAGACGATCTGGAAAAAGGGGCGGAGCGGGTGGATGACGCTCAGGTGTGCGCCGCGGCGCTACTGCGCATGTGCGGGCGTCCAGCGTGTTTTAAAGCACATTATAGCTGGCTATTGAAGTGCACAGACAGAGCTAGCAACAGTATAAAGGCACACAGAGGCGGTTGATGCAGGCATCCCCTAGAAAGGCACTTTAGTAGACACCAACTGTTATATAGCAGCAATTGTGCTAGACTATTCTCAGTAAAAGTGGTGTATTACGGCTGGAATACCTCAGCTTTAGGCTTAGGAATATGCCGTCCAGAAGCTCCGGAACTGAATCTTCCAGGAAGCGAAGGGGGTCTCATCGGGCTCTGAGGATCTTGGGCATGCTTCTGCTGCACCAGTCTCCCCTGAAGTTCAGAGGTAAGTGACCGTAGAGACCCCGCAGGGGTACTTGGTACTGTGGCTGTCCTCAGTTCACCTGCTCCTGTGTATGTAACAGAAGAGGTTTTTTCCTCAGCTCTGGGAGGATTAGAGAGAGATTGTCAACATTGATCGCTGCCTCCCTGTCAGGGAAAGCACGCCCGATCTCCGTCTCCTCCTTCAGAGTGCCTGTTAGCAGAGCAACAGTCCCATACAGGGATCGACCTGCCTGAAGGGGATCAGGATAAGGTTGATTCTGTTATAGAGGAATCAACAGTGGGGGAACCTTTTCTCAGCATCTCAAGCTGAAAGATTATGGGTTCAGTCTCTGACTAACATGGTCCGATCAGCATTTAAAAATGCACCTTGCGGAACCATCAACCACTACTGTATCCTCGTTGGGGTCGCTAGAAGCTCCCAGACTGTCTGTTCTTTTCCACTTCACCCTTTACTGAAAGGGCTCATTTACCAGGATTGGGAACGTCCTGAGAAAATATTTATTCCCCCAAGAGATTTCCGGTGGTCTATCCCATGGAGGATAAGTTCATCAAAAAATGGAAGGTCCCTACAGTGGACGCAGCCATCTCTTGTATGTATAAATCACTGACATGTCCAATGGATAATGTCCAAATGTTCAAGAACCCAATAGATAAAAGATTGGAGTCCTTATGAAAGTCTGCTTCTTTCTACAGCAAGCTTGGTGACACAACCAGCAGTGAGGTCTGCTAAGCAGTGAAGGATCAGTTGAAACAGGTCTTGAGGGACTTGACAGATCAGCAGGCCTTGCCCTAGCTGATCTACCTAGAGCCTTAGGCTTTGCGGTTGACGCCATAAAGGATTCAGTCCATCAGGCCTCCCGCCTTACGCTGTCTATAGTACATATGCGTAGGCTTCTATGGCTCAAAAACTGGTCTGCTGAAGCTCCCTGTAAAGAATGGCTGGTTAGCGTCCCATTTCATGGTGAACGCTTATTCAGGGAAAACCTGGACAAATATATCCAGAAAATTTCCAGCGGTAAAAATACGCTCTTGCCGGTTAAAAACAGAGTTAGAGGTCCCTCTTTAAGAGGCCTGCTTCTCCAGTCCCTGGGGCATCGGCTGTGTAACAGTTCCGACGGCCTCCTCGGTCAATTCCCGGGGGTAAAAAACAGGGACAATAGCAGGGTAATGAGAAACCCTGGGTCAGGGGAGGTACAAAACCTCCCCCAAAGTTAAATTCATTGAAGGGTTGCCCCCACTCAGTCAGGTGGGGGGAGGACTCCAGTTGTTCGCAAGAGACCTGGCGGGACACGATCAAGACAGATAGGTGCTCTCCGCAGTATGTTTGGGATACAGTTTGGAGTTAAAAGACTCTCCTCCTTCCCATTTTTGAGGTCAAACGTGCCAAGGGATCCCCGGAAGAGAGAGTCCCTCCTGTTGGCACTAGAACAACTATTGCTCCAAGGAGTAATTATGGAAGTTCCCCTGGAAGAATGAGGGTTCGGGTTTTACTCAAACCTCTTTACAGTCCCGAAGCAAACGCGAACGGGAGGCCCATATTAATTCTAAAAGGGCTATACAAATTCCTGTATATCAGGACTTTCCGATGGAGTCGATCCGATCGGTGGCCACTGCCCTACAAGGGGAGGATTGGTTAGCCGCGATCGACATCAAAGATGCTTATTTGCACATTCCCATCTTTCCAGTCCACCAAAAATTTCTACGCTTTGCAGTAGAAGGGCGCCATTTTCAGTTCAGAGCCTTACCCTTCGGTTTGGCCACAGCACCACGAGTGTTTACAAAAATTCTGGCCCTTTATTGGCCAATCTAAGAACACAAGGTGTAATGATAATGGCATATCTAGATGACTTGTTGCTGATAGACCACTCAGTGAAAAAACTAGACGTGGTCGTTCACAAGACAATCAAGTATCTGGAATCTCACGGTTGGATTATCAACCGAGACAAGTCAGCCCTAAAAACCAGTCAAAAGTCTGGAATACTTGGGGCTAAGGTTGGATTCAGGCCAGAGAAAAATATTCTTGCCTCGAGGAAAGGTGTTGTCTTTGAAAGATTTGATCCACTTAGTGGGTACAAAAAAGACAGCCGTCCATACGCCTGTGCATGAGGCTGCTGGGAAAAATGGTGGCATCATTCGAAGCAGTACCCTACGGTCAATTCCATTCAAGGAATTTGCAAGGGGCCATACTGTCAGCCTGGAACAAAAAAGTTCAGGCCCTAGACTTACAATGTCCTTGTCCCCTTCCGTTCGCAAGAGCCTCCGTTGGTGGTTGGTTCCCCAGAATCTGGAAAAAGGGAAATCCTTCAGTCCGATTTCTTGGAAGGTGGTCACTACAGATGCCAGCCTTATAGGCTGGGGAGCAGTACTGGAGCAATAGTCTCTCCAGGGCAGATGGTCGGATGCAGAAAAGGCCCTGCCCATCAATCTCTTAGAGATACGAGCAGCCCGGTATGCCCTAGTAGCATGGACATCCAAACTCCAAGGGTCCCCTGTCAGAATTCAGTCAGACAATGCCACAGCAGTGGCATATATCAATCATCAGGGGGGCACCAGGAGTCGTGCAGCCCAGAGGGAAGTAAATTACATCCTGAAATGGGCAGAAAGATATGTCCCAGCCATATCTGCGGTATTCATTCCAGGAGTGGAGAATTGGAAGGCGGACTTTCTAAGTCGCCAGCAATTATGCCCAGAGGAAGGGTCCCTTCACCCCGAGGTTTTCTGGACAATATGTCAGCGGTGGGGAACATCGGATGTAGATCTTCTAGCATCCAGATTCAACGCAAAGGTGGACAGGTTTGTCTCTCGGACAAGGGATCCCCTAGCTTGCGGCTCGGATGCCCTAGTGTTCCCTTGGGATCAGTTCAAGCTGATATATGCATTCACACCGCCACAATGGTTACCTCGATTACTCCGCAGAATCAGGGTAGAAAAGAAACCAGTGGTTCTGGTGGCTCCAGCGTGGCCCCGAAGAGCGTGGTACGCGGAGATTGTAAAATGTCAGTGGGGAGTCCTTGGACTCTCCCACGTCGTCCGGACCTGCTTTCGCAAGGACCGATATACCACCCTTCCTTACCAGCCCTAGGTTTGACGGCCTGGCTATTGAAGCCCACATTCTAAAAAAGAGAGGGCTCTCTAATTCTGTGGTATCTACCATGATCAATGCCAGGAAGCCGGTATCCAGGCAGATCTACTATAGAATCTGGAAGGCGTACATCGCCTGGTGTGAGGCCAAGAAATGGCATCCACGTAAATACGTAATAGGTAGGATTCTGGACTTCCTACAATGGGCTGTAGATAGGAAGCTTGCCTTGAGTACTATCAAGGGTCAGATTTCGGCCTTGTCAATATTTTTTCAAAGGCCCTTGGCTTCGCATTCACTAGTCAAAGCCTTTATACAAGGAGTGATGCGTATTAGTCCTCCGGTTAATATTCCCATATGTCCATGGGATCTAAACTTGGTTCTGTCGGTTCTACAGAAACAACCATTTGAACCATTACAGCATATTTCTTTGGTTCTTCTCACCAGGAAATTGATTTTTCTAGTAGCCATTTGTTCGGCTAAAAGAGTGTCGGAATTAGCAGCTATGTCCTGTAAGGAGCCATATCTGGTTATCCATAAGGATAGAGTAGTGTTACGCCCTCATCCAGCCTTTCTTCCTAAGGTGGTATCGAGGTTTAATTTGAACCAAGATGTGGTTCTTCCTTCTTTTTCCCCAAACCTACTTCGGTAGAGGAAAAGTTATTGCATTCTTTGGATGTAGTAAGAGCAGTTAAAGCTTATCTAAAAGCCACTGCTCAGATTCGCAGAACGGATACTTTGTTTATTCTGCCGGAAGGCCCCAGAAAGGGTCAGGCAGCGTCAAAATCTACTTTAGCCAAGTGGATTTGACAGGTCATAATGCAAGCCTATGGCTTGAGAAGGAGACCGCCTCCGTTCAAAGTTAGAGCGCACTCCACGAGAGCAGTTGGAACTTCATGGGCAGTGCATCACCAGGCCTCCCTGGCTCAAATCTGTAAGGCCGCAACATGGTCTTCAGTACACACGTTTACTAGGTTCTACCAGGTGGACGTTAGAAGTCAGGAGGATGTCGCCTTTGGGCGCAGTGTGTTGCAGGCCGCAAAAGATCCTCATGTCTGATAGCACTCAGCTTATGTATGGTGTATCCCCCCCCTCGTTGGGCATTGCTTTAGGACATCCCATTAGTAATGACTATGTCGCTCTGTGTCCCGTGATGTACGAGAAAGAAAATAGGATTTTTATAACAGCTTACCTGTAAAATCCTTTTCTTGGCGTACATCACGGGACACAGAGCTCCCACCCCTCTTTAGGGACACTTATTGCTTTGCTACAAAACTGAGGTGCTCCCGGATGGGAGGGGCTTATATAGGGGAGGGTACTTCCGGTTTTGGAAGTTGCCAGTGCCAGCACCTGAAGGTATCTATATAACCCCATTAGTAATGACTATGTCGCTCTGTGTCCCGTGATGTACTCCAAGAAAAGGATTTTACAGGTAAGCTGTTATAAAAATCCTATTTTTTGCACATATGTATTTTTCAGGCTTTTGGACGATGTGCGGAGATTGTTCAGCTAAAGTAGACTAAAAGCCTACTGATTGCTATGAACACATTCCAATCTTGTTTGACACTACTTTACTGAAACTTAAGGTGCATTGCTGTTTTAGAGTGTTTTCAACAATAACTACCTGTAAGCCTAGGTTTCTAATCACAGCACCATTACCAGCAAATGGGACAATTCTCCAGTTCTGCTGGCCCAGTTGACCTTGATTCAAGATCACGTGTTCATACCTTACCTTTCTAATATGGGAAAGATAACGATCATGTATAGTCAAACATTTGGGACTAAAGGCATGCTCCAGACAAATATATTTTCAGATAGAAAAACAAGGACATATAAAAACAAGGACAGAGAAAATCCAAGAGTGACCCATCTCACCATTTTAAGGTTGAATATATTTTTATTGATTTTAAAATAAAACAGTAACATGAATAAGGGGGGGGGGTACAAAATGAATAAATGAAAAGGGGAGGAAGGGGCGAGGGGAAGCGGTTCTCACATGCCGCTCATCATACAGAACATTATGAAACAAAAATACAGACATGTTGAAAACCGTTCCTAGCAATCCAATACCTCACAATACTGTGCCCACTTTCTTTAGGGCATTACCTAGAATGTATAGCATATAAGCCCATTCTCAGATGTGAGAGGGTTTGGGAGCGAGGTCCGGAAAAAAAGGGAATAACAGGGGGGGACTCAGCAGTAAAAGTCTAGAGACTTCTGGAATTCCTGTACATAAAGCCCTAGGGGGGTGTCCAAACCTTCTCTATTGAGGGTCTTCCTATAGTTGCGCAACCAGGGACCCACTCCTCAAGTGGAAATCCTATTGAGGAGGAGGTCCGAGGATGAGTGGTGAAGCCATAGGTACCATATCTGTTTGTGTTTATCCCACGTATCCTCTATCTTTGCCTGCATCTCTTCCATAAGCATAGTATCGTTGAGGATATCTATCCAGTAAGTGATAGGAGGGATGGTCTCGGTTTTCCAGTGTTGTGATATCACATGACGAGCTGCGGATAGAAAGAATCTGAGGAGATTTTTCTTGTGAGATTTAATGGGGCCCGGTAGGATGGATAAAAGTGCCATAAAAGGGGAGGGCACAAGTGAGACATTGTACATATCATTATAAATACCAAAGACCTTTCCCCAGAAAGGGTGAACCCGGTCGCACTCCCACCACACGTGGACGTAGGATCCTTTTCCTCTGTGACAATGCCAGCAAACATCCGGAGTATTGGAGTACATCTTATTCACCGTGACTGAATCTCTGTACCACCGAGATAACATTCTGTAGTTTTTCTCTTGTGAGAACCCGGAAATGGATGATTTGTGTGTAAGTGTGAATGAAGTACTTACACACAAGTAATTGTGTGCGGAGATCTGGGGTTATCTCCGCACCTAGATCTCTGGACCACTTTTGCGTGAAGTTAGGGAATGAGCTGTATAAATAGGCCTGTATGTCTTTGTATATTAAAGATAGAGGGTGTTTTGTGGTCTGAGAGAGACCACACATATCCTCATATATCGTGAGAGGCCTGTGGACCTGTCCCGTGAGGTGTAGCGTCTTGCTATGTTGCGTTAGAGACACCATGGAAAGCCAGTCAATTTAGTTGGGGGTTTGTATGTCTGATTGTGGTCAGAAATGGCCTGGGGCAGGGTGGACGAACTGTCTAGCGGTGGGCCACTGCTCTCTCGTATAAGGACCGCAAAGTTCTCGAGTGTTATAGGCGAGAAATACTGGACTGTCAAATAAGGGGGACAGCGGGCTAGGGTCTGTGAAGAGGGCAAAGGTGGTTTGCGTGCTGTACCACATGGTGAGTGCCGCCAATGTCAGAGGGGAGATACCGGTCATTGTGCGAAATTTAACATTGTATCCCCATAGGAGAGCCCGAAGGTCTACTTGTGCCATGTCTTGCTCGATGATCGTGGACCATCTCACCATTTTAATCAAATTGATAAACTGAACTATAGATTTCAGATGTGGCCTTTTTCAGATTCTCACTACCATGGCTCGATGGGGGACCCGATGCGTGTGGCCGGCGCGCGCGATCGCCAGAACGGGGATTTGTGTGTGTGTAAACACAAAAATTCTCATTCTCACAGGAGAGAAGAGACAGATCTGCTGTTCGTAGTAATTGCAAACAGCGATATATCTCCTCCCCCAGTCAGTCCCATCCCCACGCAGTTAGAAACACTCCCTAGGGAACACATTTAACCCCTTAATCACCCTCTAGTGTTAACCCTTTCCCTGCCAGTGACATTTACGCAGTAATCAGTGCATTTTTATAGCACTGATCTCTGCATAAATGTCACTGGTCCCAAAAAAATGTTAAAAGTGTCCGATCTGTCCGCCGCAATGTCGTAGTCCCGCTAAAAATCGCAGATCACCGCCGTTACTAGTAAAAAAAAAAAAATAATAATAAAAATGTCATAAATCTATCTCCTATTTTTTATACGCTATAACTTTTGTGCAAACCAATCAATATACGTGTATTGCGATTTTTTTTTTACCAAAAATATGTAGAAGAATATATATTGGCCTAAATTGATGAAGAAATTTGTTTAAAAAAACGAAAAAATTGTGATATTTATTATAGCAAAAAGTAAAAAAATATTGTTTTTTTCTTTTTTTGTAAATTGTCGTTTTTTTTTTGTTTATAGCGCAAAAAATTAAAACCGCAGAGGTGATCAAATACCACCAAAAGAAAGCTCTATTTGTGGGAAAAAAAAGGACGTCAATTTTATTTGGGTACAACGTTGTCAGTTAAAGCGTCACAGTGCCGTATCGCAAAAAATGGCCTGGTCATTAAGGGGGCAAATCCTTCGGGGGCTGAAGTGGTTGAAGTGTTACTAAACCCACAACAGTAAAAACAGTCTGTATATGCAGTAAAGCATGCCTGTTATACTCACCAAAGGAACCTAAGGGGTTGATCGGGGTTGAATAAAAATGCTGATTCCTGTCTTCTTCTGATCCTTCTTCCACAGTTCCCAATCCATTTCCTGATAAAACAGAGCTGAGGGGGCACTCTGCACATGCTCAGATTGGTGTGTGTTGCTAGAGAGCTTTTTTATTTCTTCTTATTTTTATTTTTTTATTTTTTTGAGGGTGCATGTGAAAATCCAAGGGCCAATTAGCACTGTCCAAACAGAGGGTCAGGGGTCATGCAGCCTCCTAGGACAGTAAGAGTAGAATGGAAACTTCTCCTACAAGCTTTAACCAGTGCTCAGCTGTACACTGATAGAAGTCATGACTGCTATATACTGCTGATGAGAAAAGGTATTTAGCAGTTTATATTTACTAAAATAATTAAATTTCCATGTTCTGTGTACTGTGGGGGACCAGATATAGTGAATGCAGGGTCCTGGGTTTAGTAACACTTTAATACCACTTTAAGTCGTAAACGTAAAACAAGCATTTTACTGGATTCTATGCAATGTATCAACATATCCTTCATTCCAGTTTTGGAAAATAGTCAATTACCGGTAAATAATTTAATAGATGGATTCTTAAAGTAAATCTGCAGCCAAATCGTTTACCATTGTCAATTTTTTTAATTTTTATTATTATTATTGATTATGCCCCCATCAAAGACATTTTAACTCTCTTCCCACTTTAAACATCACAGGCAGTTGTCACTGCAATACATCTCTCCCCCTACTTCTGTTCTGGTAAAATGTTGCATTGTTGACCCAGTGAAAATAATCTCTGTAACAAATAGTGAGGATGAAGACAGCAATACAACTGGAAAGAGGTTCTAAAACTAGGGCACGTCTCTACTAGAAGAGCCATGTCAACAGTTTTGGTAATAAAGCTGAAGACACCTCTGCATTTATTAATACATCAATACATCCATTCATTTTTTAATGCAAGCAGTGTAAGTACTTAGAGTGAAAATTGGCACACATAAGAAATCATTTGTTCTGCAATATTAATATGCTAATCCGTAGCATACTAATAGGGGGAGAGAGCAGAGTGACAAAGAGATGAGCTCATCAGTCTGCTGCTTCTCCTTTCACTGTCCATTCAGAGGCTGGAGGAGGGACAAGGTCTCATGTCCTACCAGACAATACTTTTTTTGTGTGGCAGAACTGTGTAAAACTCAGAACTGGATAGAGGAATATACAAATCCTTTGGCAGGTAAACTGTTCCAATATATGTATTTTATTGGGGTATTCAGCTGGTTGCCTGCAGTTCAGCTTTAAGGGGTCCAGTCCAAAATTGGGTCCGGTTGGAAGCTTGTGTCTCACATACCAGTAGAATCCCTGTCATGGTCTATTTATCTGGTAGTCAGTCATGATATCGTTTGGTGGGTTCTATTACTATGGGGCAGTGGTTCACATTTGACGTGACCTCTGGATCTTATTTGCCATTTGCTGTTTAGCCGGAGAACGTGCATTTAAAAACCACATTAAATCTGAAATCAAGCTATTGATTGGAGGGCCAGGATTTAACTGATTGGTGCACGGGGAATTTGACTATACGGCTCTGTCAGGAAATGGGTTAAGCATGTCAGAGATTTAATGGAGCTTTCATATATATTTGTTTAGTGTGCCTGTAATTCTCCTTGGAGGATTTTAAAACCATCTGACATTGACACCTGCTAACTGGAAATAGAACCGGGGAAAGAAAAGCTTGGCCAGCATATGAGAAAGAATGTTTTGCTAAAAATGTTGTCCTTTGGGACAGCTTAATTTTCTTTGATCAACTGACCTTACTGACGGAAAACAGTTTTAATATGAGAAATAGCAGAATCATCAGCAGTGAGAAGAGAGCTGGTTCTTCATTTGCACCTAATGCAAATTTCATTGTAATCTATTGCAGGTAAAATTATAATATTGGTACTGTAAGTAATATATCTGGTGCCACCCCAAAACTTGATAAACCTAAAAGTAATATATATATATATATATATATATATATATATATATATATATATACATATATATCTCAGGGCTGCCAGCCTTCTCTATTTATTTTCTTTCAGACACTTTCTGTCTTCATGCACACTCTAGCATCGGCTGTACATCATCGATCTTGGCCATCTTCTTGGGACAACAGTGGACAACATGAAGGAAGAATCTTCACCTTTCATATGTCAAACAAATTCGATTTTTTATAGTATCAAGGTCACGGGTCATGAGTACCAACATTACAGGACCGCACTAGGTTCCTTAATGGTGGAACGTCACTAATGCATATGTAGGTGGGTTGCAGCATTGTGTGGCAGCAATAATTCACAGTCAAGTGCAATGGAAAACTTGTATTAAAACAGCAACAGTTCACAACAAACCCGGTGGGAAGGCAGCCAAACCAGGTGCACTCAAGGTTTCCAGTAATGTGAAGAGAGCAGGTATTAGCCGAATCAAAAGCATCCGTAAAGGGATCAGAGTGTGTCCTGGCTATCTTGGGGAGGATGATGTCCAAAGAGTTGTGACCCTTACGCTTTCCCTCCTCATCAGGAACCTTTCCATTACCACTAATACTATACCTAATGGGAGGGGTACCTGCTCCTACTCTACCAACTCACAAAATGCAACTCCGAACCTGGGAGCCATGGCCTTAAATAGGCTCTGCCTGACCAAATATGGCTGCTAGAGTCACATAGGGTAGCAGCATCCAATAGGATAGCTTCCTCAGTGACCAAGGAAACCATAGAGGAACCTTGTTCTTCTTGACTTCCTCTCCAACAACAGTACCCTTTGTAGAAAAGGGCCATCTGCAGTGAAAAAAGTAGACTGCACTTGCCTAAGCATACAATGGCATTTATAAGGCATTCTGCCTCCTGCAATGTCTCCCGATAAGCCCCCACGCCTTGTACACCATCCAACATCAGAGCTTACACAGGTTCTGCCTCCTGCTGCTGAGGGTGGCATGAAAGCATAAAATAGGTAACTTTCGGCCTCTTTCATGCCACCCCCAGAGGCAAAAGTCCACCCTGGGTAAGCCCCAGTGTTATATTGTGTCAAAATGTACCCAAGTGGATGGCATCAGTGCCCCCTTACTCTGCTAAATAAGGCTACACTTTCTTAGATAGAATGGCACCTTTGTAACAGGGGTGTTCAAGTCAAACCAGGACTTTTGAGTTTATATAATAAAAGAACACATTTCAAGGAGTGGAAGCTCCAAAGCTGCATTTATTTTTCAACATACTCCCCTGCTACAGTTATACAATTATCCCAGCATTTAACTGGCCTGGAAAGTTTTGGCATAGAAAGATTTGTCAGTACGCCTGAACCATCATCAACAGCCTGCTTCCCTTCATCATCAGTGCTGAAATGAAAGATTTGTCTCTTGTGCAATTTCAAGACAGGCTATGTGTCGATTATCCAGGGTCAGGCGTTCCACGGGCTGAATGTTCACAGGAATAACTGTTGTGGGCTGGGAACCACCAGGACTGGGATCATCACTGATGGATGTACGGCCATCTTGGAAACATTTACACCATTCAAATGTCTTACTGTGTTTCATCACTGTACTGTGCTTGGAGTCTTCTGTATATACCTGCGGGTCTTACCCCTTCGTTCACAAGAAACTTCATCACCACACACTGTTCCATGCACGCACTAACACTGTTGTCTGCTATCTTGAATAGCGGTCTCTGGACTCGTCCGCACAATGTGCGCCGCCTATCAGTAATATGACAGACTTGCCACTTACTACTGTGTGTAGTTACACCACGCTAGCATCCATTTTTATATCTGTAAAATTAATAGTCCCGGTTTGACCAGCATGTCTTATGTCATAATGTCTTATGGTCCTTTTTTGGGAAAAACTTGGGTAAGTTGCATTTATCACTATATTCTTAACCGGTTCCCGACTGGCTCACGCAGATTTACTGCAGCACAATGGCTCTCCTGGGCGAAATTGCGTATATATACTGGTTTCCCTTTAAGAGCCGCCGTAGGCACGTGCACGTGTCCTCTGCACGGCGGGGGGGACCGGATGCGCGTGGCCGGCGGTCGCGATCCCCGCCGGCCACATGCGATCGTGTGCAGAGGTGCCAGCATGGGGATTTGTGTGTGTAAACACACAAATCCCTGTCCTGTCAGAGGAGAGGAGACATATCATTTGTTCCTACTAAGTAGGAAAAGATATGTCTCCTCTCCTAGTCAGTCCTATCCTATAGGGGAATACAGTTAGAACACAGTGAGGAAACACATAGTTAACCCCTTGATAGCCCCCTAGTGTTCACCCCTTCCCTACAAGTGACATTTATACAGTAATCAGTGCATATTTATAGCACTGATCACTGTATAAATGTCAATGGTCCTAAAAAAATGTGTCAAAAGTGTCTGATTTGTCCGTTGCAATGTTGCAGTACCATTAAAAATCGCAGATCACCGCCATTACTAGTAAAAAAAATAATAATAATAATAAAAATGCCATAAACCTTTACCATAGTTTGTAGACACTATAACTTTTGCCCAAACCAATCAATATACGCTTATTGCAATTTTTTTATTACCATAAATATGTAAAAGAATATATATTGGCCTAAACTGATGAAGAAATTCGTTTTTTAAAAAGATATTTGGGGATATTTATTATAGCAAAAAGTAAAAAATATTGTTTTATTTTTTCAAAATTGTCGCTCTATTTTATGTTTATAGCGCAAAAAATAAAAATCGCAGAGGTGATCAAATACCACCAAAAGAAAGCTCTAATTGTGGGAAAAAAGGAAGCAAATTTTGTTTGGGTACCACGTCGCGCGACCGCACAATTGTCAGTTAAAGCAACACAGTGCCAAATTGTAAAAAGTGCTCTGGTCAGGAAGGGGGTAAATACTTCCAGGGCTGAAGTGGTTAAAGTGCTATTATCGTTTTCTGGAATACTGAAAATGTGGCCCCCAGCACACACACCATGTAATGTAACCACGTTATTTTGCTCTGTTCTTCCCGCTGTTTAACTTGGTTTGCCATGCCTGCTTTGACCAACCCTAATTGCCATGTCGTAGTTCACTATCTGAACATGAGGCCAATTAAATATACAATAAACTTGTAAGTTGTCCTGCCTCCATCTTTTTACACGTCTTGCACACAAACCTCGACATCTGCATTTCCATTTTCAGTTTAATGACAGTCGACCGTATTCAGGTGCGATAACGATGTCCTCAGAGCAGGCTTTCCTTCGCGCGGAGCTTGTTTTTCTTACCAGGGGCAGATCCCATCTTTAGATAAAGGTTAAATGTGCCGCAAGCATTTTTCTGCTACAAAAAAAAAGAAAAAAAAAGAAGACCTTCAGCGATATGGCAGCAATGTAACCTGTTCAGCACAGATAGATTTGCTGTCTAAGACATCTGTTTGGAACATCTGTGGACGCCATCGGTTTGTGTACACCATTGAGCTATGCAGACCTCAGCTTTTCTTTTATTGCCCTCTCTTGATGGCTTTGCAACAAATATATTGGGCAATCATTTATCTGGCTATCTCACCAGCTATCCAGCATTTTGCAGCTTTTAATTATTACACCATTACATCAGTGTCATGGGTTTACTGCAGAGCCACTGTCAAAGCAAGTATGCTGTAAATATGTGTATTAATAAAGATTTGTATCATTGTTCTCTATGTGTTTTTACTCTGTACATTCAAGTTATTTTGCTTGTGTCCCAGTTACGGACATTGGGATTTTGCAGGTATTGTAAAGCACAATCACTTTGTGCAAAGTTCTGAAAACAGTAGCAGCCAATGAGTTCTCATTTTTCTGTAGTCATATCTGTGAAAAGTAAATTCTGATTGGTCGCTTTGAGTCACTCGATGCTGTACATAGACAGTTCATTTTGTACTCCATAGTTGAATAAAGTTGGATATACACTACTAGACTTTCTTTCAACATTTTTCAATATAAAACATTTGATTTTCTAATCATTATTGGGGTCAAATAGACATTTGTGTTTGACCGCAGTGACGAGAAAATTCAAAGTAGCAGGATGGAATTTTTCCTTGAATGTACAAATTTCTAACAGTGTATGTGTTTTTTTGTCAGTATATTCAATTCATTACAAAATCGAATGTTAAAGAGGATGTAAACCCAAATTTTTTTTAATTTTTTTTTGTCACAATGTAGAGTGTAAGATTCCCTATCATTTGTGCCTGGTCTTGCCACAAAGAGTTAATCCAGCTCTGAGCAATCCTCTTTTATTGTTCAGTGAGATAAAACGGACAAACAGAGTTACCTTTGTCCGTTCCGCCCCCTTGCTTTGAGTGACAGGTTATTTACATATCTCGTGCACTAGCTTTAGACCGGCATTATTTTTTAATTCCCACCCCCACTCCTTTTTTGAAGTCATGTGGTTACTTTTCTGGATTTTGACTGGATGTTAGTGATCATAGCAGAAGGAATTCACAGGAGAAAATGCATGTTGACAAGGGGAGTGTAGAGGTGGGCGGGGAGTCTACTGACATCATGACTCCACCCACCGAGCTCCAGACAACAGACCCACCCACAGAATCTGCAGTTTTTCAGTTCTTATAACAGACAGAAGGGAGACATTTGACAGGTAAGGATACATGCAGGAGGAATCTATAACCTTATAGATCAGCACTATGGCAGTAGTTTAGAAAGGATGAGAGTGGGTTTACATCCACTTTAAAAGCAAATTACATCTTGAACTAATTATGAACGACATTCGATTGCACGAAAAAATGTTTGTATAAACTTTCCTTAGAATTTTATTTCTAAATTCTACTAGTGTATACTCATGTTTAGATTAACAGTCTCTGTGCAGGCAAAGCAAAGGAAAAGGGCCTTTTTCCATTGCTAGGATATTTTGAGACATCAAACTGTATAAGAACCTCAAATCAATAGGAACTTCATAATCTGAGATTACTTAACCACTTCAGCCCCAACAGGAGTTACCCACTTACTGACCATTTTTTGCGATACGGCACTGTGTCGTTTTAACTGACAATTGCGCGGTCGTGTGACATTGTGAACAAACAAAATGTATGTCCTTTTTTTCCTACAAATAGGGCTTACTTTTTGTGGTATTTGATTACCCCTGCGTTTTTTATTTTTTGCGCTATAAACAAAAAATAAGCGACAATTTGAAAAAAATTATATTTTTTTTACTTTTTGCTATAATAAATATCCAAAAACAAAAATGTAAACAAAAAAAAATCTTCATCAGTTTAGGCCAATATGTATTCTTTTACAAAAAGCCTATATTGATTGGTTTGTGCAAAAGTTATAGTGTCTACGAAATAGGGGATATATTTATGGCATTTTTAGAGAGCTGAACTGCTGAGTCACTGCTTGGAGGGTAGCTGAGCTGCTGAGTCATTGCTTGGAGGGGAAGCTAAGCTGCTAAGTCACTGCTTGGACGGGAAGCTAAGCTGCTAAGTCACTGCTTGGAGGGGAAGTTGAGCTGCAGAGTCACTGCTTGGAGGGAAAGCTGAGTTACTGATCCACTGCTTGGAGGGGAGCTGAGCCGCTGAGTCACTGCTTGGAGGGGAGGCTGAGCTGCTTAATCACTGCTTGGAGAGGAAGCTGAGCTGCTGAGCCACTGCTTGGATGGAGTTGAACCGCTAAGTCACTGCTTGGAGGGGAAGCTGAGCTGCTGAGTCACTGCTTGGAGGGGAGCTGAGCCGCTGAGACACTGCTTGGAGGGGAACCTAATCTGCAGAGTCACTGCTTGGAGGGGAGCTGAGCTGCTGAGTAACTGCTTGGAGGGGAGCTGAGCTTCTCAGTCACTGCTGGGAAGGGGAAGCAGGGGAAAATGAGTAGTACAACTCAGACCACACTTCTATGTTTAACAGTTGTAATTGTATTCATCATTGCCCTTTTCATTTATTAGATAGCTTAGTTCTGTAAAGCCCAGTTACAGTTGCATGGGTAGTCACCCCCCTTCCCTCAACCCCCCATCCCCCACTGTCATTCAGTGCCCCAACCAGGACCCCCTTTAATTTCATTGATTTTTTTTTAAACTGCTGGGAAAAAAGTGTAAATTGTAGCAGTTCTGGGCTTCTTGTAAAAAAAAAGTCTAAATGGAGTTGGCCTTTAAGTTAAACTGCAGCCAAAATGTTTCCTTCCTTCCTTTCTTTATTTCCTTCCTTCCTTTTTTTTTCTGGGGGGGGGGGGGGTTGAGAGTAAATTTCCCTATATCATTAAAAAAATAAATTGCTAAAGATTCTAATCTTTTTCCACTCAATCGGAGTCTTACTTTAAATCCTGTGATGGGATACTGAATTGCTATTCTGATTAAGATATCAATAAAAGATATGGAAGCTGTGATTTCTCTTCTGTCCCAGCCAATCCTTTCATTGCACAGTGCGGCCGGTACGAGGTGACATTGATTCTGTTGGTAACCGTTGTCACAGCAGCATGTCCTTCCTGTTTTATGGACACTTTCTCATTACAGAGAGATGATTTATTTAAATTGGGTTTTACTGCTATTGATCTATGTAGTAATATTGTGGAGTTTCCCCTTCACTGCAGCAACTCAAAATCGCTCTGTATTATTAGAAGCCAAAGAGGTTTGATTATTCACTGGATATCGTTTTTGATGTTTACAAGGTGAGGGGAAAAAATGCTCAAACTTCGATGGATGTTTTAAATTCTTTACTGCATCTTAAAGTGGTATTAAACCCAAAACCAAAAATGCATTATATTACAGATTATTATTCTAGCCAATTAAATGAATTAACGCCTAAATGTGTTAAGGCACATTTACAAGCATTAGGCATTTTTTCTGCCAAAATGCTGCCGCCAGGAGAAAAGGTGTCTAGGAGAGATGGCCAAACGTCCAGTGTGCATGGTGGTTCCCACCAGCCCTGACCTGCCTGCATTGCATAGAGAGGCACAGAGATCAACTAATGAGATCACTGGGTCTAAAATTAAGTATGCAATTAAAACAAAAATGTTTCTTTTAAAATTCCATTAGCATGAGTAATTGTAATTCTGACCTGCATGCTCCGGGCCTTATTACAAAACTCTATTCCCATCTTAACTACCCTTCTCCAATGTTACCTTCCTACTCTTCTATCTGGCCTTGGGGTACAGTTGGAGCGAGAGGACTGGGATGACATTTGGGCAGCGACCAAGTCCTCATCTCAAAATATGCTGGCAATGGAGACCAAATATAAGGTCTTGCTCCGATGATACCTGGTCCAGGCAAGAATTACAAAATGTCTACCTTGGTATCCCTCTGTGTGCTCTCGTGGTTGCGGAGAGCCAGGTACGCACGTTCATATCTGATGGACATGCCTGATCGTGCGGCTATTTTGGTTTGGCCTTTTTAGGATGGCTTCAACATTGCTTAATCAAAATTTAGAACCTGATCCAGTTATTGCTCTCCTAAATCATTATGCTATCTTACTAGAGTGCAGACAAAACTGCTACAGCAACTGATACAGTAACTGCCTCTAAACAGACTATAGCAAGGGTCTGGAAGACCACGACACTTTGTACACTTGAGACCAAGAACAGAATGACCCAAGCTATGATACACAGTAAAATAGAGGATACAATACTTAATAGGATTCCTAAACATCGTAAAGTTTGGCAGCCTTGAGTGGACCACTTTTTACCACCTGGCTTTGATTCCTTCCTCCTTGAGCCTTGATGCCTGTGATCTAGCCAAAATTGGCGGTCATGCCTTGGACCTGACCTGAGCGGTTGACCTCCCTTTTCTTTCTCTTTGCTCTTCTTTCCTCTCTCTCTTCCCTTCCTCATTTCTTTTTTCTTCCCTGCCATTTTATGTTTTAAGCTTAACCCCATTCACGCTGATCTACGCAAATATGCGGCCTCGGCTTGAAGGGGTTGTACCGGGGTGATTCCTGCAGCTGCACACATCACCCTGGTACCGTTTTTTAGAGCCAGCGGTCGGCTTTCTTGGGATAACAACTGATGCAGCTAAGAAGCTGCTCGGCTGTTATCCCAAGCAGCAGGAGCTGATGTTCCCCTGTCCCGCCACCTTACGTGGCTCGCCCGGGTTCTCCTGTCCCACCGGTAAACCGCGCCAACCAGCCGGCACGTCCGCTGGCTGTCCGGAGACCCGAACAAAGCCGGAAATAGCTTCCATCGGGTTATCGGATCTAGTAACCTGGAAGAGATGTCATGACATCACTTCCGGTTTACAGAAGACTTAAAGGTGCCAAATTTTAAAAAAATGGCAGCATTCAAAACAGCCAAACTTGGCGTTTTGAATGCTTTTAAGCGTCACAGAAGGATTTGGGTTCTTAATAACCCCAGATCCCTCCATAAAGAGTACCTGTCACTACCTATTACTGTCACAAGGGATGTTTACGTTCCTTGTGACAGCAATTAAAATCAGTTTTTTTTTAAAGGGACAGTGTAAAAAAAGTAAAAATAAATAAATAAATAAGGAAAAAATAAATAAAAATTTAAAGCGCCCCCTCCCTCCGCGCTCGCGCACAGAAGTGAATACATATGTAAGTCACGCCCACATATGTAAAACCACACATGTAAGGTTTTGCAGAGATCGTTGAAGCGAGAGCAATAATTCTAGCGCAAGACCTCCTCTGTAACTCAAAACTGGTAACCTGCAGAAATGTTTAAAGCGTCGCCTATGGAGATTTTTATGTACCATCGTTTCTCACCATTCCACGAGTGTGCACACTTTTAAAGCCTGACATGTTAGTTATCTATTTTTTGGGCGTAACATCATCTTTCACATTATACAAAAAAATTAGGCTAACTTTAATGTTTTGTCTTTTTTTTTATTCATGAAAGTGTATTTCTTCCAAAGAAAAAATGCATTTGAAAGACCGCTGCGCAAAAACAGTGTGACATAAAATATTTTGCAATGATTGCATTTTATTCTCTAGGGTTTCTGCTAAAAAAAATAATATATATATATATAATGTTTGGAAGTTTTAAGTAATTTTCTAGCAAAAAAAATATGGATTTTAACTTGTAAGCAACAAATGTCAGAAAAAGGCTTAGGCATGAAAGGGTTAAGGGGTTTTCCCCTCTGTCTATTTTGTGCCTCACATGTTGGATTACCTCATGACATTACGTTTCCAGTTAAATGGACTTATGTAACGTGTGTTTCCTGGGGGCTTGACCCTCAATTCTCATTATACTTAATAATGTGTGTACTATCGCACATCAGCATTGTTCTGTTAGTTTTCTTTTCCATCTTTGTTTTTATATATACTTGTGATATTCTCTGCGCACTTTGTACATTATCTGTTATTTCTGCTATATTTGCTATGTATACATTGCAAAATCTCTTCAATAATAAAAAAATATTGAACAAAAAAATAATTTCATTAGCATGTTGATGGGAGGGGGAAAGGAGGAACCAGGGAAGGCAAAACATAAGCAGATTGAACTTCAGCTTTAGGTTTATAAAATAACAAATTTACAAAGAAAGGCACAACATACAGACTAACCACAGAGAACAATGTAGACCTTAATAGTTTTATTGTGGTTTAAGTTCCTTCATTATGCTTTACAACTGTCCTTTAATTACTGAGTTGCAAGGGCAAGTACAAGGCACAGGCTTGTCAGCATTCAGCCATTAATCACGGTCTTTAACGTAATTATCAGGGTCTTTGTTTCAACACTTGTCTTGAATTACAGCATAATATTCAGCTTTTGTTATCTAGCAGCTTTTCTATCTTTTAATTAACTGTTTAAATCTTAAACTGTGGTGAAAGGCGGTAAATTATAGCTTGGGACACCGGTAGTATTGTGTGGGACCTCCAATATGGAAAGTGTCTTTGTGCTATGTGCACACAGCTTGTTCTGCATTAGACGGAGGTTGTGCTGCCATATATATTATATAAAATGATTCAGAACACTAGTGAGATCAGAAGGAAGGAAGAAAGGAAAGAAGAAAAGTGTGAAGGTAGGCAGAGAAGGAAAGAAGCAAGTATAAAAAGTAGGAAGAAAGAAAGAGACAGAACAAATGAAGAGGAGAGAAGGTAAGTAAGAGAAGGAAGAAAGTGAAAAAAGAAGGGAGGAAGTGAGGGAGAGAAGGAAGAAACAGAAAAGAAAAAGGAATTGAGGAAAAGAGGGAAAAACGGAAGAAAGGGAAAAAGGAAGTGAGGAAGTGATGGAGAGATGGAAGAAAGGGAAGAAAGAAGTGATGAAGTGACGAAGAGAAGGAAGAAAGGGGAAAAAAAAGAAGGTAAGAAGTGAGGGAGAGAAGGAAGAAAGGGAAAAAAGAAGGGAGGAAGTGAGGGAAAGAAGGAAGAAAGGGAAAAAGGAAAGGAAGGAAGTAAGTGAGGAAGAGAAGGGTGAAAGAGACAAATAAAAAGAGGAATTGAGTAAGAGAGGGAGTAAAAGGAAAAAATAAATGAAGGAAGTGAGGGAGAGAAAGGAAAAAGGAATCAAGGAAGAGAGGGAGAGAAGGAAGAAAGGGAAAAAGGAATTGAGGAAGTGAAGGAGAGAAGGAAGAAAGGAAAAATGAATGGAGGAAGTGACAGAGAAAAGGAAGAAAGGCAAAAAAGAAGGGGGAAAGTGATGGAGAGAAGCACGAAAGGGAAAAAAGAAGGGAGGAAGTGAAGGAAAGAAAGAAGAAAGGGAAAAAGGAAGGGAGGAAGTGAGGGAGAGAAGGATGAAAGAGAAAAAGAAAAAGAGGAATTAAGGAAGAAAGGGAGTAAAAGGAATTAAGGAAGTGATGGAGTGAAAGGAAAAAGGAATCAAGGAAGAGAGGCAAAGAAGGCAGAAAGGGAAAAAGGAATTGAGGAAGAGGGAGAAAGGGAAAAACGAAGGGAGGAAGTGAGAGAGAGAAGGAAGAAAGAGAAAAAAAAAAGGAATTGAGGTTGAGAGGGGGGAGAAAAGAAATAGAGGAAGAGCGGGAGAGAAGAAAGAAAGGGAAAAAGGAAGGTAGGAAGTGAGGGAGAGAAGGTAGTAAGAGAGAAAAGAAAAAGTAAGGGAGGAAAAAAAGGAAGATAGGATGGAAGGAAATAAGAGAAAAGGAAGAAAGGGAAAAAGAAATTAAGAAAGTGAGGGAGAGAATGAAGAAAGGGAAAAAGGAAGGGAGAAAGTGAGGGAGAGAAGGAAGAAATGGATAAAGGAAGGGAGGAAGTGAAGGAGAAAGGGAAGAAAGAGAAAAACAAAAAAAAAAGAAATTTATGAAGAGAGAGGGAGAAAGATAAAAGGAATTGTGGAAAAGAGGGAGAGAAGAAAGAAAGGGAAAAAGGAAGGCAGGAAGTGAGGGAGAGAAGGTAGAACGAGAGAAAGTAAAAGGACAATTGGATGGAAAGAAGAAGGAAAGGAAGTGAGGAGATAGAGAGGGAAATAGGGAGAGGAAAAAGGAATGATGAAATTAATGAGATAGGGAATAAAGGAAAAAGAAGGAAAGTGGAAAGAAAGGGAGGGAAAGAAGGAAGTTAGGGGAGAAAACAGAAAAATAAATAAAGGAAGGTAGGGTAAGAAGAGGGGGAAGGAAAGAAGGAGGGAAAAAAGATGCACAGTGCAGAGTATGTTCATTGAGTTTATTGCCCTCCGGGATGTGTGAAGTGGGTATCCACTCCAGGAGGCTCCAGGCTATGTCATTCACTTAGGTGTTGGGGGTAAGAACAATTGTCTGCTTTAATTAACTTTGAAGCAGAACTAGGAATGTGAAACTATGTGTTCCTAATTCTCATGACTGATGTCAAACTGTAAAAGTATGCATATAGAGGTATGTCAAGTTATCTAACACATACCAATGCTGCTGAACTTGTTTTAGGCATCTAAGCTTCAAAAAACTCTGGTTATGAAATGGTTAAGGTAAGCAAATAAAATTTTCTGAGGACCTGCTTACACCGTAATGTTTTATGTGTGCTTCAAAGCAGAATCAGAGTCCACTGAAAGCGAATGAAAACTAGTTACAGTTATAATCTATGAAGTCCTTTACATCAGTACTTGCATCAGGGGACAGTGTGTTGAGGTTTTTTTGTTTAAGTAAAACAGTGGGTAACATTATATTTGCAGGCAATGCATGGAAGATGCAATATATATTTTAATTAGTGTGCTTGTCCATATTTCCAACAAAACTCAAAAATGGAGACAGGAAAATTTGACAGTGAAAAGGAAGAAAACACATGTATTGTGCACGCAAAACACATCTTGCACTGTGTTCGATTTTAACGCAACAAGATAGAAATGCATTATGTGCATTTTCTAACACAATGATATTAATGAGCCCTAACAGTAAGGAGACATAAGCAGGTTTATGCAGTCTTTTTTTTTTTTTTTGGGTGGCCTAAACCCTTGAGTCAGCAATAACCCTCGGAATTCTCATCGGGTGTACAGTATAAGTGTAAAATTGCAGCTCAGAAATATTGTTATTCATGAAGTCAAAGCTATTTATTTTGGCTCACAGAAGAAGTGAGTCTATGATGATTGATAACAATTCAGAAATTGTATTCTTAATGATTGTGGCTGCTTTTCAGTTGCGTATTTGGCCAGTAAAAGTACTTCCTCGAGATGTACTGCAACAATGGGCAATTAAAGTGCAATCACTCATGTTACTAACTAAATTATGGCAATTATATTAATTCCTACATTGACAATTTTAGCCTATAATATCGTTATCTAAATCTGCACATTCATTACTGACTACCACACACTTGGCTATGCTTTGCAAACACTGCAAAGGAGCTAGCGCAATTAATATATATTGAACATTAAATACAAATATACACATCCATGTTTTGTAATTGATATTTCTGAAGTTCCATCTAAATGTATTATAATATTAATATCATGCCATACAACACTAGCTATGTTTATTATAAGATATTTTTATTATTTATAATGTGCCTTTATTCCTTATAATATATGTAACGCTATTTGTACTGTACTTCAATAATTACACGTGAATATTGATCTTCAGCTCCCAAACAGCTACATTAATAATGTCCCAGGTGCACTTACTTGGCAGTAGAGTCCAAGAAACATTAATCTCAGGTGAGGTTCTTTAAACATGCTCCGGATGTTTAAAAATAATGGGCACCGGTAACTTCAGTAGGTTTTAAATAAGGAAATACATTTATTGCACAGGACAGCATGGGAAGGTGGGCAAGGTACTGATCAGTATATCGCCATGTACACTGGCTATCTAGACTAGGCCTTAATCTCTTCTAGATCAGGATATCCCCATGTACACTGGCTATCTAGCCACTTCAGCCCTGGGCCATTTGGCTGCCCAAAGACCAGAGCACTTTTTGCGATTCGGCACTGCGTCGTTTTAATTGACAATTGCGCAGTCGTGCGACGTGGCGCCCAAACAAAATTGACGTACTTTTTTCCCCACAAATAGAGCTTTAATTTGATGTTATTTAACCACCTCTGCGATTTTTATTTTTTGCGCTATAAACAAAAAAAGAGCGACAATTTTGAAAAAAAAGCAATATTTTTAACTTTTTGCTATAATAAATATCCCCAAAAAATATATAAAAAAACATTTTTTTCCCTCAGTTTAGGCCGATACGTATTCTTCTACATATTTTTGGTAAAAAAAAATTGCAATAAGCGTTTTTTGATTGGTTTGCGCAAAAGTTATAGCGTCTCCAAAATAGGGAATAGTTTTATGGCATTTTTATAAATATTTTTTTTACTATACTAGTAATAGCGGCGATCAGCGATTTTTATCGTGACTGCGACATTATGGCGGACACATCGGACACTTTTGATGCCATTTTGGGACCATTGTCATTTATACAGCGATCAGTGCTATAAAAATGCACGGACTACTGTAAAAATGACACTGGCAGTGAAGGGGTTAACCAGTACGGGCGCTGAAGGGGTTAAGTGTGTCCTAGGGATGTGTTCTAACTCTGGGGGGGATGGGCTACGCCTGACATGACACTGATCACCCATCCCGATTACAGGCAGAATGGGGAAATGCTTGTTTACATCAGCATTCCCCCGTTCTTCCTCTCCGTGAGACGATCGCGGGACTCCCGGCGGACAACTCGTCCGCGGGTCCCGTGGTCACACTCATGCTGGACATGGAGAAAAAAAGTTTCCCGTGGGACTTTTTAGCAGCAAGAAATAATTGAAATCATTATTTGGTAAAAAAGTTTTATTTGATGAAAAGGCGCTTGGCCCTCGTAGATTAAAAATTAGTACATAAATTTATGAGCTCCGGTATTTACAAAGCCAGGCATAGTGTATACAAAGACGGTTCAAGTCATGTACAAAGGTGGACAAGATGAATAATATGATCATACGTCTTGAATGCATATGGTGAACAGAAGAGAGCCCCGATGCATTTCGACCCATTAAGGTCTTCCTCAAGGGGGTCTAATATTCTATGGAATGTCAAAAAACAATATATTAGGATTAAAGCATACTTTAAGCGTCTCCCATTGGTTACAGCAAGTCATAAGGTTAATACAGAATATCTTTCATAGTAGTCAATATCAGTTAATGGAGAGACGGCCGAAAAAAAGGAATGCTATACATATATCCATTTCTAGAGAAATTTGCCTGTTTACCTTCCTTGCCACATAGTATGGCTGAACCAGAGATTTAAAAAGCTAGATTCCGTATGGTCTCCCCAAGTCTCCCAAGAGAGGTCCATTCCGCCAAAGCGTCCGCCTCCCGCTCCAAAGTGGGTCCGCCCAACAGGCAACTCTGCTCACAGGGGGTCACGCACTTAGGATGGGCGCCCCAATTGCGGGCAAGAAAGCAGGTTGGGTGAGTGGGTAGCTGTGTACCCTGTGCCGAGCACCTAGAATTTGTAATAATAATCAATCAATTTCAATGTTGCATATATGTTGCACTTTTTATTAGTATATATTAGCTTCAAACAGGTGAGGCTAGAGCTCTTAACTGATTCACTTGAGAGGTGTATATGATCCTTGTGGTCACACTCATAAGCTGATTGGCTACGATGCACAGCTGCACCAGATTCTGAGTGCACCAGTTTTAGTAAATCAACCCCAATGTTTCTAATGACCCTGGTGATAACCAGGGATTCTCCCACTTTGGAGGGATTTTCTCTCTCTTCCTGTTTTGGCTATGGGACACAAAGTGAATGGACATCTCCCCAGTGGAACACACATGGCCCAAAAAAAAAAAAAAAAAAAGATCCTTTCTTACTTTATTCAAAATGAAAAACACAAAAGGTTTCTCTTTTGTTCTACATTAATATCATTTTAATAGTTATTACAGCGTTTAGATGCTTGAACAAAAGATTCTCCACTCTAGGCCACTTTTTTCTACCACTTGAGACCTGGGTGCCATGGGCAATACAATGAAATCTCATGGATTACACACTGAATAATAAGGAAGCCACAACACACCCGAAAGATTACTGGTATCCACGTTTGTTGTATAGGATGTTCACAAGGTTGACATTGACAGTCCCCGCCTTAGGACTGCTTCTCCAACGCATTTCAACCAGTAGGGCTTAATTGTAGAGATACCAGAAAGAAGCATTCAAGGCTGAATGCGAAACCAAAGTTCACGTTTAGTTTTTGAATACAGTTTTCATTTTAAATGTCAATATTGATGCTTTTATATCAGAAATACCTAAGAGGATACTGCTTCGGTGTTTAACATATTTGACTTTCTTTATTTACTGTAAATATTATTTTAGATATATTTTTATTGATTCAAATCAATACTGCATTATGCATTGACAGCCCGTGCACTCTGTCATATGTCTGTGCCATATATTAATTATGCATGGCTGTGTACGATCTCTGTTTCCAATCCTCTGTAATGATGATGACCCCATTTTCCCTGTAGCCATGTGGGGAATTTAGATAATATAGAACTGATTGATATAAGATAAAGAGCTACCGGTGACAGGCTATCATGAGAGCGACTCTAAAGTAATGGAATTGTGTTTACAAAACAAGCAAGGTTAAATGGTGAATATGAACAGCAGCTATCGTCTGCCTACAAGTCTTAATAGCATCATTATTTCAACTTTGTTTGAAGTCTATCCAACTGCTTCCTCCTTCCTGCTCCTCCGCTGTGTGACCTCCCTGAGCCAGGCCAATACACTGTGGAACATGAACTGTTGCAGAGATTTTAAAAGGAGAAATTCAAGTAAAAGCACAACAATTAGCCATTTTAAAGCGGTATTAAACTCAAAACCAAACATGTAATATATTTCAGCTTACCAATCATTAGATGTGGTGGCTGCATTCGTTTTCCTTTCTTTGGATTTTCCCCTCTGTTTTCACCTCATGATCTACCTGGTAAAACACAACTCTGGAGGAATGAGAAGAGGAGGCACAGCAGGCAACAGCATTGTCAATCTGGGGGGAGGGTAGTGTTAAATGTATTAGCAGATTTAGTTATACAGGCATACCCCACTTTTAAGTACACAATGGGACCAGAGCATGTATGTAAAACGAAAATGTACTTAAAGTGAAACAATACCTTTTTTCACTTCTAGGGTGTAATGGGGGGGGCAGGGGCTGTAGTGGGGGTGTCAGGAGCTGTAGTTGAGGTCTCAGGGGCTGTAGTGGGGGTGTCAGGGGCACACTGGAACAGGGCGGGCTACGCTCTCTACTGCGGCTACAAAATGTCTGTACAGTACTTGTGAGGCACTTTACATACACTCGCGGGTATGTCCTTACTCCCGAGTGTATGTAAAGAGAGTGTACCTAAAGCGGGGTATGCCTGTACTAGAAAATTGAAGCCAAACTCCAGCTCACACCTTATAAGCAGTGAGGGCTGGTGTTTTTTTTTTTGGGGGGGGGCGGCAAACAACCATCCTCCCGGGCGGCCAACAGCGTGGCACTACCACCCCTTGGGGAGCTGGCGGTCTGGCACTTACCCCATCTAGGTGGAGGGCTGCGGGCAGTGGATCTGGTGTCCTCCAGCACAGCGGGTGAACCCCATCTAGGTGGTGGGCAGTGGGGTGCGGGCAGCAGCTCCAGTGTCTGCTCATCCAGCTGCTTTCTCTAGCGGCTTCCTTCATGGCTTCCACCCTGTGTCTCTTCCTCCTAAGCGCTAGGCGTCCAATAGGATCGCCTGACGTTTTGGCCAATCAGGAATCGGGTCTCACGACCCGCCTCCTGATTGGCGGGGAGGTAATTTAGTGTGAAAATAGCGAATATTCATTCGCTATCGTCACACAACTGGGTGGGATCGGGGCGCCCCGAGCCCACCCTTTTTTGAAGCCTATTAGAGCTCTAATCACGTGCTTCAAAAAAATACTCATCCCCCCATTGGAATCCATAGTCCTGTATGTAGATCAGGGGGCCTGATGCATGGATTGGGGGGGGGGGGGCGGCGCTTGTGCGCTCCTAAAGGACAGGCTGCCACTGCTTATAAGGAGTTACAGCAAACAGATTTTTTCTCTCCTTTTGGGGTAAAGGTTTTACATGAATAACGAATGAATGAATGAGTAACTTGTATAACGCTACAAACGCAAACTAAACCGCCTCAAGGCTGTTCATTTTAGTGGTTAAGTAGTTTGTCTCATCCATGTAAACTAATGCATTCCGCTGGAGAGTTTGTGCTGTGAAATACAACAGACTTTCTGGCTGGATTACCGGATGAAGATAGAAGAAAAAAAGCCTAAAAAATAAAACTAATGCAGACATCACATCTATGAATAGGTAAGCTGAAATATATTAAATGGGTTTAATACTGGTTTATTGCCCAATGCAAACTGATTTATTGTAAGCACTGTTTCTCCTGACAGGAAAAAATAGTGTTAAAAATGCACCTAAACCACAGTTTGCCAACGCGTTCAAGTGCGTTTTTGGGCGTTTTTTTTTTTTTTTATTCTCCAGAATTGTAAATTGCTCCGGCCAATGAAATGAATACATTTTCAAGCGCTAAATGCTAGATGCATTTAGGAGCGTTTGGCAAATTTTATACTCAAAAGCTCCTCTCCTGATTGTGATTCTTCTGCGTTCAGGAAAGGAGCTTCAACTACCTATAAACTCTGCTGCTCCTAAGCTCTTCGAAAAGCCTATGAGATTGATTTACTAAAGGGAAAAAGACTGTGCACTTTGCAAAGTGCAGTTGTACTCTGCAAGAGCAGTTGCTCCAGAGCTTAGTAAATAAAGTAAAAGCTCTGCTGACTCTCATCATCCAATCGTCAAAAAAAATGCTGTTTTTTTTTTAATTTTCCTTGCACGTGATTGGGTATTCTTTGCAAAGTGAAACTTTACCTCATTTTGGCCAACGAAGTTGACAATCGTAGGGCAGCCTCGGTGACTGCTTTTCACATTTGTCAAACAAAAGTTTACCCCCCAACATTTTAAGATGGAAATGAGGGACACCTACTAACAAACGCATGTAGGCATAGGACAGGCCCTTGCCTCCCTTAAAGGAGAATTAACCAAAAAAAGAGGTTAATTAAATCCACAAGGGCTTTTTTTTTACCACTACTATTCCTTTTATATTGGCTTTTAAAATGGACAAATGCTGCAAATTTTGAATTTGGATGAAAGGTTTAGCACTGGGAAAAACTTTTTGAAAGATAAAAGGTGCATTTTATATACAAATATATGGATCAGACCAAAATGAGGGACACATGAGGAGGAAAGAGGGACATTGCTCCAAATCAGGGACAGTCCCTCAAAATCAGGGACAGTTGGGAGCTATGCCTTAGTCTTAATATTAATATATGAGTGGAATAATTACATATATATTAGTAACATTTCAAGGGGTTTAAGATGTAGGTTGGAGTGTTTTAGTGTGAGGTCAAGACAGGCCCGTCGCTACAGGACAGGCAAAACAAGCAATTGCTTGGGGCCCCGAGCTGGCTTGGGGCCCCCAATGTCCTGTGAGTGGCTGAGGATGTTCCAAGGATGCCTGAGAGTTAGCCGATCCAATTGACTGTCAAGAAGACATGTAGGGTGTGGGTACAATTTGGAGTGCTCCTGAAGCTGGTTCTCTTTGGCAATTAGATATGTCCGCCATTTGTGCTCCTCCAAAAAATTGTTTCAACCGATCCAGCAAGAATTCCAACTTCTGTTGCAACATACAGTATATTCAGCCTTCTGCAATTATGACACGCTACACAGAAACATAGGAGAGGGAGCTGACACTGACCTTATCTTAAAGAAAATAACAGGAACTGAATAAAATGATCCAACCGGCTGATTGAATGTTTACATGGGAAAGATCAACTGGATGTGTGTGCATCTTTCCCCAGATATAAGGGCACATGCTGTTTTTTAAAACTATGAATAATGATGTTCCCACTCATTAACTACTTAAAGAGGAAGTAAACCCTCTTCTTTCTTTTTTTTTCCGGTGCTGTGACTGGCCAGAGCCGCGATGACGTCACTCCTGCGCATGATCGCCGTTAGAAGCGGCACGCTCAGTGCGCCTGTGCGCCGTTGTTTACGGCGCATGCGATGTAGACATTGGTGCCTTTCTTTTGCAAATATCTCCTAAACCGTGTAGGTTTAGGAGATATTTGTTGCACCTACAGGTAAGCCTTAATCTAGGCTTACCTGTAGGTTAAAGTGGTCTGTAAGGGTTTACAACCACTTTAATGACAGCAAATGCCTATCAGGTGCTTTATTGTAGTTCATAATATATTATAATATAATATAATGTAATATAATATAATATAACAATTTAGCTGCCCCCACCATTCAGTGGTAAATCTTGGTCCCAGTATCATTTACGGTATTGTTTAGCGCAACAAATGTTATAACCCCAACCCTCACCCGGTTTTATTTTCTCTGATGATATTAAAGAATACCCTCCAATGAAGTAGGGACTATAATAGGCATATCAGACAAAGGAAACTCCAAAAGACGTAAATATAAAAATACAAATTTTATTTCATATCGAGTTAAAAAATATATGATGTTAAAAGGAGATATGGCGTGTCAGCATCTGTACAGTAACAATACATCAGTGTAATATGGTTACCAAAACCTCAACCAAAACATAATAGCGAGATGAGACATCCGATGCGTTTTTAAATTGAGGGTTTACTGTCTTCTTCAGGGATGCTCATAAGGTAAATATGGAGGTATTCAGGTCAAATATACTGCCTTCAAGATGGATATATTTGACCTGAATACCTCCATATTTACCTTATGAGCATCTCTGAAGAAGAATGTAAACCCTCAATTTCAAAACACGTTGGTGGCCTCATCTCACTATTATGTTTTGGTTGAGTTTTTGGTAACCAATTTACACTGCTGTATTGTTACTGTACAGATGCTTACAAGCCAAATCTCCTTTTAACGTCCAATATTTTTTAAAGTGATATGTAATAAAATCTGTATTTTATTATATTAACGTCTTTTGGAGTTTCCTTTGTCTGATTTGCCTACAATAGTACCTACTTCATTGAAGGGTATTCTCTAATGCTTTAATTGGGATGATGGCATTCTCACAGCTTTCCACCCCTTTTTTTTGCTGATGATACTTCTTTGCCCTTGTTAGTGATTGGCCATCAACTCCTATAGATTACCCAACACTTACTTCTTCAGTAACTTGTTGCACACATTTGTATAATGCCTAATGAGTAAGAATTTTAGCCTGAAATCTTCTCTTGCGTTTGCCCTCACCTTGGCTGCAGATTCACGGTATCAGATAATGGTGTTGATTTACTAAAACTGGAGAGTGCAAAATCTGGTGCAGCTCTGCATAGAAACCAATCAGCTTTCAGGTTGTTTTTTTTGGTCAAAGCTTAAAGTGATTGTAAAGCTTTGTTTTGTTTTTTTAAATACCAAACATGTTATACTTACCTCCTCTGTGCAAGGGTTTTGCACAGAGTGGCCCTGATCCTCCTTTTCTGGGATCCCCCCGTGGCGTTCCTGTCTCCTCCTCTTGTCGAGTGCCCTCGCGGAGAGCCACTTTCCATGAGGGCACTTGTGCGGGCGCGATCTCAAGTCCTGCTGCTGCGTCCATTGACACAGACAGCAGTACTCGGCCCTGCCCCTGGCTCACATGTCACTGGATTTAATTGACAGCAGCGGGAGCCAATGGCTCCTGCTCCAATCAATCTATCCAATGAGGACCAGAGACAGCGGCTGGAGCTGCTGTGCTCATCCTCGCCGATGGAACGATCGGGCTCGGGTAAGAAAAAAGGGGGTCTGGGCTGCAGCACAAAAGGTTTTTCACCTTAATGCATAGAATGCATTAAGGTGAAAAATCGTGAGGGTTTACAACTCCCTTTAATTGAACAAGCTGAAACTGGAATCTGATTGGCTACCATGTGCAACTGCACCAGATTTTGCACTCTCCAATTTTAGTAAATCAACTCCAATGTGTATAATCAGGGTAAATGGACAGCAAATGCAGGTGCATCTTGGCAGACAAATGTTCCTAGATTAGCCTGTTTTTGCTATTTTCACTATAGTCATCATAAATACCAATGTCATTCCGGTGTAAAAAATTTGAATGACCAGCATTCATTGTTATAAGTTGTGTTTTGTCTATTCAAGAACAGTTTGGAGGTTACCAAGGACAGTGTATTAAGCTTATTAAACATCCTAATTATATACAATGCAATTTAATAGAGATTCATCATAATGACAGTCTTGATTACTTAGCTAAAGAAGAGGTGAAATTTGACAATAAAACAAGTTATTCAGCATATGCAATTTTTCTTTCTTTAGATGAACTACATAGAAAAAGTCAAAGAACGGTCAAGTTTAATTACAGTGGCAATCGTTTGTGATGGGGAAAATTGCAGTAAAATTTTGTGCCTTGTATTCATTTTTTTATATGAAGGCATAGAAAAGATATTCTAACATAATGTGCAATTTGGCAGAGAAAAAAAGAATGTAGCGATTAGAGATGAGCACACCGGGCAAAGGTTGGATTGCAGTAGGGATGATAAACTCAGTGAGAAATTTGCAAACCCAAGTAATGGGTTGATTTACTAAAGGCAGATAGAATTGCACTTTTCAAGTGCAGTTCCTCTAGAGCAGTGGTCTCCAAACTGCAGCCCGGGGGGCCAGATGCTTGCTTTTGTCTGGCCCTTGGCGCAATATTTCATCCGCTGACACAGACAGTGGGGCATAATTCCACATAAACGCATTTGTCAAAGAGTGATGTGTTGCAATGTCATTCATTTTAAGTCCTCATTCACTCGGACGTACCTATATATACAAGTGGTCTCCAAATTGCGCACCACCGGCCAAATTTGGCCCTTTGCTTGCCTTTATCCGGTTCTCTGGCCACTATTCCTCCCACTGACTCTAGCAATGGGGCACTATTCCTCCCAATTCAACCATCAATGTGGCACTATTCCTCCCAATGACACTAATGATAAGGCACAATTCTTCCCAATGACAGCAACGATGGGGCACATTTCCTGCCAATGGACCAACGATGGGGCATAATTCTGGCCACCCAATGACACCAATGATGGGGCACAATTCCTCTCACTGACACCAAAGATGGGGCATTGTTTACTCCTACTGATGCTGGGATATTTTCTACTTCCAATGGCCACAGTCCATCCCCCCTAAAGTCTGAAGAACAGTAAACCGGCCCTTTGTTTAGAAAGTTTGGAGACCCCTGCTCTAGAGCTTAGTAAATGAGGCAAAGCTCTGCTGACTTTTATCATCCAATCATGTACAAGCAAATATGCTTGTTTTTTTTTTCCCCCTTGCATGTACTGTAATTGAGTATTCTTTGTAAAGTGAGGCTTTAGCTCATTTACTAAGCTCTGGAGCACATGCACAATCTATTTGCCTTTAGTAAGGGCATTAACACACTTGTCTTTTTTTAACCCGCCTAGCGGTATTCCAGAGTCTGGCTTGGGGTGGGATTTCAGTACCTAAAGCGGTAACCCCGAGCCAGACTCGGGATCACATTGCAGGATACAGGGGAGAGTTACTTACCTTGTTCCCTGGATCCTGTGATATGTCCCCGCTGTGTGAGCGAGCCGTCATCTTGCTCGATTCACAGTGCCTGAGTGCCGCCGAGCTCCGTTCCCTGCGACGTTGTGGCACACGGGGGCGGAGTTTGGCGCCAAATTCAAAAAGTGAAACACACAATACATATACAGTATACTGTAATCTTACAGATTACAGTACTGTATCAAATAATTGCACATCCCCTTTGTCCCTAGTGGTCTGTCCAGTGCCCTGCATGCACTTTTATATTATAAAAACTGTTCTTTCTGCCTGGATATTGTCCATAGCAACCAAAAAGTGTCCCTTTACATCAAAAGTGGTTTTAGACCAGCTAGAAAACAGCGATAATAAATTAGAATCACTTGCAGAATTGAGCAAAAGTGATTTGTGGGGAAATTCATCATCAAACACTGAAAAACACTTTTATTATTAATATATTATTTTTTGTTATAATTATTTTATAGTTATTTATTATATTATAATTTATGATTTAGTTTTTTGAACTTTATCATACCCGGGATGTCTACTAGACTCTTGTTTGGACAGATTTAAGTGATCTATTCCTAAGAATTACAGGCCTACAATATAAAACACCAAATTTCCATGCAAAATAATGGTACCGCTTTCAGCACCTAAAATCTGACAATGATCATACCGCCAGGGAGGTTAACACCACTCACATTTTTTGGGGGGAAAGGATGTATGGATGAGGCCTGTGTCATTTTAGCAAAGGGGACAAGGTGTCTTTCAAAGGGGGAGGCTTAGACCAGCCATACACGGTTTGAATCTCGGCCGGTTCAGCAGGAACCACCCCCGAGATTCGAATCATTAATGGGCTGGCTTAATTTACCAAGTTGATTGATCGATCAACTTGGGTACAACCAGCCTCCTGGATTCGCTTGGGATTATCGCTGCTATTGCCACTAGCCCTAATCACTGTCTTCTCCCACCCGCCCCCGCCGAGAGAAGACAATTGCTCAGCAGGAGGGATTTCCCTGTCAACGCTGTCTGTGTTGATGGGGGACTGTGTTGGTATGGCTGGCCTTAGCCTCATCTCCTAATTGTTCTTCCAATAGAAACTGAAAGTAGCCATACCAATTCACATTGCACAGGCATGCTCCACTGTCATCATCTACATCATGAATAATGACAGGTAGCAGGCATTGGAGTGAATACTGTACACGTAGACAGGATGTGGCTGCAAAGAGCAACCACTTCCAACGTCGCTGAGATGTGAGATGCAACAATGGATTACAATGGGTGAAAGCGGTATTTTATTAAAATAAAAGGTCAGTTGTTTATGATACACAGGCTTTATCAAACCAAATGTCACTTAGCTATGGTTTACATATACCTTAATACCAGTGAGTTGATCTGTCTGGATCAATATTCATTGCTTTCATGGATGTTCATTGCACAGCAGTTGTTATGATTCTACAAAATTCCACCCTGCAATCCGCTCAATACGGAGAATAAATTATAAAATAACTTGCTTGAAGCACTAACCCCCGACATTATCTACATATCCAAGCTACCAGGGTGTCTACAAAAAAGATTCCGTTCAAACCACACTGCTTTATCATGCACACCAAAAGTTATTGAGGATTTGGGTTTACCATTGTGCCCCCAGCTACTTCTGGCTGACTTCTGAGAATTGAAATCCCGCGGTTCGGCTGACCTCTCTCATCTTCTTTCTATGTAGACTTCTTAGCTTGGAGATGGGCTATGATGCTCTCATGAACGGTGTGATACACGGCATCCATTATTCATAGCTGGCTATAGTGCGTGCTTCCATTAGTATGGAAAGATGTCAGGTTAAATAACACATTGAAAATCAGGGTTGGAGCAGTCATTGAAGGAGTACATAGGAGCTAATGTCACTAACTGACAGTGACAAGGAGATGTTTTCTTCCCTTTGATAAATACCAACCACATCAGCTCCAGTGTTTGGATTATTTTACTTATGCACCCTAGCTTCATTTAAATAGCATATATGATCAATTGTCACTTCTTTATATCCCGATTCCTGCATCCTCAGAAGGTTGTGATTTTCTTGTCAAGCATTGATGCTTGGATGATGGTTATACCTAAAATATGGTTTCTTTATGCAAAGGAGCACCCAAGAAAATTCTCAAATATTTATGTAAAAGTTGACGGATCAGAAAAGCAATTCTTGAACAGCCTTTTTTAACATGAGTTTTATTGTCTTTTGCTATATGGTGGTGTTTAGTCAGCATGTGCTTTGTGTTGTTTTTATTGCTGAATATACACATCAACGTTTGCCTAATTTTTTTAGTTGATTAATTGTCTTTGAGTATAATTTATAATTTTTTTTTAGAATTCAATTTCAAATTCTGACTGAAGTTATTATCAAATTCCTAATTAGTTTACTTTTAAGACTCAGAAGAAGACCCTGACAATTTCTATATACGTGTCAAAAGAGCAATAGCAGAGGTAGCATACTTTCCTGTGGACCATGTTCTCAATACAAAAGCTGTACAAGCTAGGACTTAGCCCTTGGGTGGTTCAGTAGATATTCAGTTGGCTAAAGGATAGACACCAGAGTGTGGTTGTAAATGGGGTTCACTCCGAACAGAGACCAGTCACTAGTGGGGTACCACAAGGCTCTGTACTGGGTCCTGTTCTATTTAATCTATTTGTAAGTGATATAACTAAAGTTTTGTTGGGCAAGGTATGTCTTTTTGCTGATGACACAAAGGTGTGTAATAGGGTTGATATTCATGGAGGTGTCTGTAACATGGAACACAATTTGGCATTGCTGGAAGATTGGTCAAAGCAGTAAAGACTGGTTCCAAATGTAAAATAATGCACCAAGGGAAAAATAATCCCATGAGAGAGTACAACATTGGGGGTAAAGTGTTGGCCAGATGATTGCAATATGAGAAAACAGTGTGAGCAGGCAGGGGAAAAGCAAATAGAATTCTAGGGTGCATCACCAGGTATCACGAGCAGGAGGAAGGAGGTCCTGATTCCCCTGTAGAGATCTTTGGTGAGACCTCATTTAGAATACTGTGTCCAGTTCTTGAGACCTCACTTACAAAAAGATATTGATAAGATAGAACGAGTCCAGAGACAGGTAAAAAAAATGGTGAAAGGTTTGAGGGCTAAAACATATCAAGAGTGACTTGTTATGTTACAGCCTTATTCCAAAATGGATTATGTTCATTATTTTCCTCAAAATTCTACAAACAATACCCCATAATGACAACCTGAAAGAAGTTTCTTTGACATCTTTGCAAATTTATTAAAAATAAAAAACGAAAAAAATCACATGTATAAGTATTCACAGCCTTTGATCAATACTTTGTTGAACCATCTTTGGCACCAATTACAGCCTCAAGTCTTTTTGAGTATGATTGGCACACCTATTTTTGGGCAGTTTATCCCATTCTTCTTTGCAGGACCTCCCAAGCTTCATCAGGTTGAATGGGGAGTGTCGGTGCACAGCCATTTTCAGATCTCTCCAGAGATGTTCAATCAGGTTCAAGTCAGGGCTCTGGCTGGGCCACTCAAGGACATTCAGGGTTGTCCTGTAGCCACTCCATTGTTATTTTAGCTGTGTGCTTATGGTCGTTGTCCTGTTGGATGAGGAACCTTCGCCACAGTCTGAGTTCCAGAGCGCTCTGGAGCAGGTTTTCATCAAGGATTTATCTGCACATTGCTGCGTTCCTCTTTCCCTCGATCCTGACTAGTCTCCCAATTCCTGCCACTGAAAAACATCCCCACATCATGATGCTACCACCACCATGTTTCACTGTAGGGATGGTTTTGGCCTGGTGGTGAACAGTGCCTGGTTTCCTCCAGACATGATGCTTGCTATTCAGGCCAGAGAGTTCAATCTTTGTTTCAGAGAGTTTTGTTTCTCATCGTCAGGGTCCTTCAGGTGCCTTTTACTGAGTGGATTCCGTCTGGCCACTCTACCATACAGGTCTGATTGGTGGAGTGCTGCAGAGATGGATGTTCTTCTGGAAGGTTCTCTCCTCTTTACAGAGAAACCTTGGAGCTCTTTCAAAGTGACCATCAGGTTCTTGGTTACCTCCCTGATTAAGGCCCTTCTCCCCTGATCGCTCAGCTTGGCCAGGCTGCCCGCTTGAGAAAAGTCCTGATGGTTCCAAACTTCTTCCATTTACAGATGATGGAGGCCACTGGGCTCATTGGGACCTTCAATGCTGCAGAAATGTTTCCGTACCCTTCTCCACATCTGTGCCTCGATACAATCATGTCTCAGAGGACTACAAACAATTCCTTGGATTTCATGGTTTGTTCTCTGACATGCTCTGTTAACTGTGAGACCTTACATAGACAGGTGTGTGGCCTTTCCAAATCATGTCTAATCAACTGAATTTACCACAGGTGGACTCCAATCAAGTTGTTGAAACATCCCAAGGATGATCAGTGAAAACAGGATGCACCTGAACTCAATTTGAATGTGAATACTTAAGTGATTTTTTTTTTCGTTTTTTTTATTTTTAATAAATTTGCAAAGATTTGCAAAGATTTTTCTTTCACCTTGTCATTATGGGGTATTGTTTGTAGAATTTTGAGGAAAATCATGAATTGAATCCATTTTGGAATAAAATGTGGAAAAAGTGAAGTGCTGTAAAAACTTTCCGGATGCACTGTATATGGAAGCTGTTTTACCTGCTGATCTGTTTTTTGTCTATAATTTCCTAAGTGCATCACAGGGCAAATATATATATATATATATATGTTTGTCACCATGTGTTTCTGATGAAGCAGACCTAGGTGTCTGTGAAATTTGTCAAAAATCTAACAGCATTCCACTTGTAATTAGCTCAACATTCTGCAAGACCAATGCTACAAATCTTACAATTTAAGCAGTCGTTAGGTAAACGGTAGTCCATATAAGATGCATTAGGGTTGATTTGTGAATAGCGAATGAGGTCTATCACTGTTCAGTCATGTCCAAACCAAAATGCTGTTTTGTTTTTTGTTTGTTTTTATCTTGCATGTGATTGGATGTTCTTTGCAAAATGAAATTTCACCGCATTCATATAGCATTGGGGCTAATTCCCTTGCAAAGTAAACAGTCTATTTGCCTTTGGTAAATCAAGCCCATTAAAGCCTTGTGTTGTATATGAGAACATATGTGTTTTGGATAAATAACATTGAGTATTTTATGATACAATTTAGATATTTCCTGTTAACTGGTGGCACATTTGCCAGTGTCTCTTTCCATCTTAGCATTGGAAGAGTGTAATCTTTCCCTGGTGGATTATATAAGGGGTTTCAAAAAGTTTCCACACTTTTATATTTTCGATGGAAATGGTGAGGGTGGGAGTCGTTTTGCTGATGGCATTAAAAAGTTGGTACGACACTGTAGAAAAGTGATCTAATTTGTTTTTGAAATTCTTAATAAAAGAGTTTTAATAAAGTGCAGAAACTTTTTGAAAAACCCTCATATGTATTGCAAAATAAGCCATTATGGTCTACAGAAGAAAGAAGGTGACGCTGTTGGTAAGCCATTGTGTGTGTGTTGGGGAGTGGGCATATGGAGACACAAACCAGTGGATACTTCTCTACACTGAAATTTCCCAAGACATATAATAAACCAGCATACAATTTAACCCTCTGGTCTCTGGTGCCCACTGAAAAATAAAATATCATCTCTAGGTTAGGTTAGTTTTTAGACAATGCAAAGACCAGTCATAGCAAGTACAGTAACCCAGAGCAACCCAACAAATTTCAGTTTACTGCACACATTTGCCCAGTAAATTCCGATTGGTCGCTATAGCTTATTGCATTTAGCTTTATCAAATAAAAACCACCATGCTTGATTTTCCAGAATAGTTTGAAATATCTCTACGTTAAGGAATCAGTTGCTGCTCTCCAACTACGGAATTCTTGCTAAAGAGTTGTATTATATCAGTCAACTGATTCTAATTGAATTTCATGTTTTCCCTGCTAGCTGGCCTCTGTTTTATTGATCACTCTGCTAAGGGATGGTTCGGTTTCAAGGGATTTTTCTGTAACCTTAATTAGTAGAGGGCCACATGACTAATTTTGTTGTCCAATTTAAAAAAAGGCACTGGCTTAGTAGACTGCATCACAAAATTAAACATTCTGCATCATAAATCGATACAGTGCACACAGGAGCAATACGTTGATCTTTAGTCTAAAGGTCAAAGACTTTCTGCTACGGTCCCTCGAGTTTTCTGCTGGTGATTCGAATGAGAATATTACATTTGAGGCACCGTGGTATGGCTGACTAGTGCAATGTGATCAGGGAAAGCAGTGTAGAGTGCCTGAGTTATTCCTAAGTCATTCTTAATTGCAGACTAACAAGCAAATTAAAGTGAGCCACTAAGGAGAGGATCAACAAAGAGTGTGCGGTATGTTGATTCTTCTAAGAACCATAATAGGAACACTTTTAGACAAAGTACAGACTGGCACTTGAGAACGTGATGGAAACCAATGTGTAAGAGGTTTAACCTCAGCTCTTTACACCTTGAAGCTGAACTCCCGGCAAACAGATGAATACAAAGTTTAAAGCAACTCCGCCAATGTATTTGACAAGAGAGAGCCCCGCCAAAAAAAGAAAATCAGAATCTGACACTTTTGGAAGTGTCAGGTTCGTGGTCTGCACTACTTAGTGGTTCAGTCTGAAGACCCCTATTCCACTACTATGTCTTGGGGTGATTAAGGAGTCGTTGGAGGGAACCATGGGCACAGTGGAAGACCAGGAATATGACACTGCTGATGATTCTAAAGATTCTTTTGGTTGTGGTTTATCTTCATTGCAGCAACGATTGTCACATTGGGCAATGGAAGAGGTGAATATTAACCACTTAAGGACCGCCTCACGCCGATATATGTCGGCAGAATGGCATGGCTGAGCACATCAACGTACAGGTACGTTGCCCTTTAAGAGCCCAGCCGTGGTTCAGGCGCACGCCGCCGCCGGCGCGCTCGCGACCCGGTCTTGAGCTTCGTGACTGCCGCCGGTGTCCCGTGATCGGGTCACAGAGCTGAAGAACGGGGAGAGGTGAGTGTAAACAAACCTTTCCCCGTTCTTCCCCGTGGCATGTCAGTGATCGTCTGTTCCCTGTCATCGGATCAGTGACGTGTAGCCACGGATCAGTGATGTGTAGCCACGCCCCCCTACAGTAAGAATCACTTCTTAGGGTACACTTAACCTCTACAGCGCCACCTAGCGGTTAACCCATTCACCGCCAGTGTCATTTTCACAGTAACCAGTGCATTTTTATAGCACTGATTGCTGTGAAAATGACAATGGTCCCAAAAATGTGTCAAAAGTGTCCAATGTGTCCGCCATAATGTCGCAGTCACGAAAAAAATCACTGATCGCCGCCATTACTAGTAAAAAAAAAAATATATATAAAAATGCCATAAAACTAGCCCCTATTTTGTAAATGCTATAACTTTTGCGCAAACCAATCAATAAACGCCGATTGCGATTTTTTTAACCAAAATTTGTAGAAGAATACGTATCGGACTAAACTGTGGGAGAAAAATGTTTTTTTATATATTTTTGGGGGATATTTATTATAGCAAAAAGTTAAAAATATTGCATTTTTTTCAAAATTGTCGCTCTATTTTTGTTTATAGCACAAAAAATAAAAACCGCAGAGGTGATCAAATGCCACCAAAAGAAAGCTCTATTTGCGACCGCGCAATTGTCAGTTAAAGCGACGCGGTGCCGAATCGCAAAAAAGGGGCCTGGTCCTTTAGCTGCATATTGGTCCGGGGCTTAAGTGGTTAACTATCTCCTTTGAAAGGGTGACTTATTTTTTAGCAACATTGTCACTTTAAATACAGATTTTTGAACTCTCTTACCTGCCAATGGATTTGCACAAGGGTTATGTAGAAGTGTGGCCGTGGGTTGGAGAATGCCTATACCTCCTATAATTGGCTGTCTGCTTTGATAGCTTCTCAGCAGCATAACTCATGTCCGAACACTCTTGGACTCATCAGTGATCATGAACAAAAAGACATTTTAAGCACATTATAGGAGAATGTAACTTACTTCATTCTTACTGGGCTATGTGCCAGTGGTGTTCCAGATGGGTGGGGGGGCTGCACACAAACCACCCCTGCCCCCCCCCATGGGTACTCACGCGGTCGGGCTCACATGGATGGCCATCTCCCGGATCTCCCCATACATCCTCTCTGGCATTGGCAGCGATGCAGAGAGATCACTCTGATGAGGATGACTGCAACCATCTCCCGGATCTCCCTGTACATCCTCCCCACGTACTAGCCAATACGGCCGCTTCTCCTCTCGGCCAATCGGTCCCAGGACCCGCTTCCTTCCGGGAGAAGCAGGAAGACAATAGCAAATATTATTTTTGCAATTGTCACACAACTGGGTGGGCTCGGTACTCTGTGCCCTGAGCCCACCCTTTTTTTAAGCCAATTAGAGTCTCAGGCTCTAATCATGTGCGTAAAATAAAATAAAAACATGCGTCCGATGCCCTGCATGTAGGTTAGGGGCTGAGCGCATTGATTAGGGGGGCGGCGCCCCTAATGAACAGGCCACAACTGTTATGATTGACAGCCAGTAAAAGTCAATCAGTAACCAGAGGAAAGCCCAGTGTAAAAAAAAATCATCATTGTGATGGAGTGAGAATGATAGGATGTTTTTTAAACCTAAAAACCTAAACTCCATAATAGAAGATATAATACAATGTTTTAAAAAATGTGAGGGGTGTGTGAGATACTGTAGACATTGTAGACTGTTTTACCTTCTAAAGGATCTGCATTTCTGTCTATCATTTCCATAGTACAGCTAGACTGAGAATGCTATTTTCATTTAAAGCAGAAACCCAGTCAACATAAATAAACATTAACCTATTGAAATATAAAATAAAATAAACTGTTTTTGTTGCACTGTTCACCTTCAGTCCGGAGCTGTGCCTTGCAGTATTTATTTTCCACCACTAGATGTCCTCAGTCTTCATAAATGATGACTGGCATTAATCAGCATACTTCCTCCCAGCCCAAGTAATCATGACTCTGCTCCAGCCTGTGACTGGACAGTGAAAGTAAAGCAGCACAGTGATGGGTTAATTTCTCTGTCAATTTCTCTTCCCATGAATTGGTTTTGTGTGCTGCTTTTTTATTCTGCCACCTTGAGCTCTGCTGTACAAAGACTGCAAGAGGCTGAAACCAAGTTAAATAAAAATACTTACCTTGCTTGTATTAGTGATTTGTGTATTTATGCCTTTTATATCTGCCTAGCATTCAACTAAAATGAATACAGGGGTTCATTTACTAAAGGCAAATAGACTGTGCACTTTTTTTTTCTTTTCCTTGCACGTGATTGGGTATTCTTTGCAAAGTGAAGCTTTACCTAATCTATCCACTTCAGCCCCAGAAGGATTTACCCCTAAATGACCAGGCCATTTTTTGCAATACGGCACTGCGTTGCTTTACCTCACAATTGCACGGCCGTGCAACGTTGTACCCCAACAAAATTTATGTCCCTTTTTCCCACAAATAGAGCTTTCTTTTGGTGGTATTTGATCACATCTGTTAATTTTTATTTTTTGCGCTATAAACAAAAATAGAGCGACAATTTTGAAATGTGTGTTTAGCTTTTTTAGTTTTAAATGTTTTGGAATCTCTGACATCAGGCTATCATTTTTGTAACACTGGACTGGGAGTTTCGGGTGTTCCTGCTGACCTTTGTGTGTTCCAGTTACTCCTGCTGCATTCTTCGAACGACACAAAAACAAAACTCAGTGGGAAGAATGAAAGCTCCTTATAATAGGCACAGCAGGTGTGCAGAGCCAAAAACGTAAGCCCAGAGAATTCAAGTCTAAATGAGATATAATAAACCGGCAGGGTGTTTTACTCTCCTGAATCATCCAACATCTGAAATATCAGGTAGGGTTGGTCCAGTTCTTGTGCTGGATTTACACACACAATTGTGTTGCATTAATGGGCTACCAATGCAGCAAAAAATACACAAGGCAGCGCACCCCAATGTAAGGCAAGTGCGTTGTGATGTGCTACCATGAAGGCGCTTTAGTGCAATAGGGTATCATGTAGGCCTCATTCACACAAGTGTACATATCCATAAACCCGTACAAAGGGCCATCTTTGCCCGCACAGGTGTTCTGTGCATCCTTGTGCAGGCAGTCCTATGCATTAATGTTGGGATGCAGCGGCTGTACGGATACAGGCACTTGTCCCAATTTGTCAGCTGTGAAGATGCATGTTGCCATATGTAGACAGTTGTGTGACAAGGACACACACCAGCACGGCTGTCAAATTGGGACCAGCATCTGTGTCCCAATAGAACATGAATAGGACTACCTGAATGCGGATGCATGGAACATCTATGCATCAAATGCAGGCAAAAACAGCCCTTTGCACAGGTGTATAGATCAGGGGTCTCCAAACTTTATAAACAATGGGCCATTTTATGACCCTTCAGACATTAGGGGGCCAGACTGTGGTCTTCAGTGTCAGTGCGAGTAAACAATGCCTTCGACTTGGTGGTCAGTGGGAAGAAATAAAAAAAGAACCTCTGGTCAGTAGAAGTGGGAATAGTGATGTGCCCTGTCATTGGTATTGGAGGAAAAATGCTCCATCGTTGGTGTCATTGGAAGGAATAGTGCCCCATCATTGGTGGCATTGGGAGGAATAGTGCTCCATCATTGGTCTCATTGGGAGGAATAGTGCTCCATCGTTGGTGTCATTGGGAGGAATAGTGCTCCATCGTTGGTGTCTTTGGGAGAAATGGTGCCCCATCGTTGGTGTCATTGGGAGGAATAGTGCTTCATTGTTGATGCCATTGGAAGGAATGGTGTCCCAACGTTGGTGTCATTGGAAGAAATAGTGCCCCAGCATTGGTGTCATTGGGAGGAATAGTGCTCCATTGTTGGTGTCATTGAAAGAAATAATGCTCCATCGTTGGTATCATTAGAAAGAATGGGGCATCATTGGGAGGAATAGTGCCCCATTGCTGGTTTAATTGGGAGGAATAGTGCCCCATTGCTGGTTTAATTGGGAGGAATAGTGCTCCATTGCTGGTGTAAGTGGGAGGAATGGTGCACAGAGGACCTGATAAAAGCAAGCAAAGGGCCAAATTCGTCCACTGATATAGATATGTACATCAGAGTGAATGAGGCCTTAAAATGAATGACATTGCAACACAACACTCTTGGACAAATGCGGATATGCGTGTTACAGAAATGTGCATTAAAATATGCGTCACCACAACACAATCATCTACATCAGCATTTAATAAAAATTTGCAGTTGTAAGCCATGTTTGCTGTTTTGAGATTTTTTTTTTGATTCAATGATAAGCAGATACAGTAGGTGCCGCCGATATTGTATATCTATCGCACTCCCATCGCTGAGATTCTCGGCGACAGGAGTGCCGAGATCTCGGCAACAGGGTGCCGACATCCCGCGCTCACTGCAATAGCGAGAGGGAGACGCGACACTGTATTGAACGGGATCCGACGTGGATTCCCGCCAATACCAGGCACTGCGTTTGGTATGAATCCTGAGCGGGAACTCCACGCCAATTTTTAAAGAAAAAAAACGGCGTGGGTTCCCCCTCCAGGAGCATACCAGGCTCTTGGGTCTGGTCTGGATTTGAAGGGGAACCCTACGCCAAAAAACGGCGTGGGGGCCCCCTCAAAATCCAAACCAGACCATTATCCGAGCACGCAACCTGGCAGGCCACAGGGGAAGAGGGGGGACGAGAGAGCGCCCCCCCCCTCCCTCCTGAACCGTACCAGGCCACATGCCCTCAACATGGGGGGTTTGGTGCTCTGGGGCAGGGGGGCGACCTGCGGCCCCCCAACCCCAGAGCACCCTGCCTCCATGTTGATGACAGGGCCTCTTCCCGACAACCCTGGCCGTTGGTTGTCGGGGTCTGAGGGTGGGGGGCTTATCGGAATCCGGGAGCCCCCTTTAATAAGGGGGCCCCCAGATCCCAGCCCCCCCACCCTATGTGAATGAGTATGGGGTACATCGTACCCCTACCCATTCACCTGGTGGAAAAAAATGGCAATAAAAACACAACACAGTTTTTAAAAGTATTTTATTGCACAGCTCCGGGGGTCTCTTCCGTCTTCGGGGGTCTCCAGTGTCGTCGCCGCGCTCTCCGGTTCTTTCTTCTGCCGGGCCACCGCTATCTTCTTCCAACTCTTTTGCTAGCGGGGCCCGGTTTTCTCCGTCGCCTTCCCTCTTCTCCTCTCCGATTCTTTCTTTCTTCCGCCGGGCCTCCGCTAACTTCTTTTAGCTCTTTTGCTAGCGGAGGCCCGGTCTTCTCCGTCGCCTTCTCCCCTCCGGTTCTTTCTTTCTTCCGCCGGGCCTCCGCTAACTTCTTTTAGCTCTTTTGCTAGCGGAGGCCCGGTCTTCTCCGTCGCCTTCTCCCCTCCGGTTCTTTCTTTCTTCCGCCGGGCCTCCGCTAACTTCTTTTAGCTCTTTTGCTAGCGGAGGCCCGGTCTTCTCCGTTGCCTTCTCCCCTCCGGTTCTTTCTTTCTTCCGCCTGCCCCTCCACTAACTTCTTGCAGCTCTTTTGCTAGTGGAGGGGCCGGTCTTCCCGTCGTCGCCGTCGGCGTCTTCTTCCCTCTTCTCCTCCTCGATGTTGACTCGTTGCTTCCTCTCGCAGTAATGCTAAATCTTCGGTCCGCAGAGATTAATATAGGCTTCTCATGACGTCACAGTCACAGTCACATGCTCCGGGTGGCAAAAGAGCTAAAAGAAGTTAGCGGAGGCCCGGCGGAAGAAAGAAAGAACCGGAGGGGAGAAGGCGACTGAGAAGACCAGGCCTCCGCTAGCAAAAGAGCTAAAAGAAGTTAGCGGAGGCCCGGCGGAAGAAAGAAAGAACCGGAGAGGAGAAGAGGGGCGAAGGCGACGGAGAAGACCGGGCCCCACTAGCAAAAGAGTTGGAAGAAGATAGCGGTGGCCCGGCAGAAGAAAGAACCGGAGAGCGCGGCGACGACACCGGAGACCTCCGAAGTCGGAAGAAGACCCCCGGAGCTGTGCAATAAAATACTTTTAAAAACTGTGTTGTGTTTTTATTGCCATTTTTTTCCACCAGGTGAATGGGTAGGGGTACGATGTACCCCATACTCATTCACATAGGGTGGGGGGGGCCGGAATCTGGGGGCCCCCTTATTAAAGGGGACTCCCGAATTCCGATAAGCCCCCCGCCCGCAGACCCCGACAACCAACGGCCAGGGTTGTCGGGAAGAGGCCCTGTCCTCATCAACATGGGGGCAGGGTGCTCTGGGGTGGGGGGGCCGCAGGTCGCCCCCCTGCCCCAGAGCACCAAACCCCCCATGTTGAGGGCATGTGGCCTGGTACGGTTCAGGAGGGAGGGGGGCCGCTCTCTCGTCCCCCCTCTTCCCCTGCGGCCTGCCAAGTTGCGTGCTCGGACAAGGGTCTGGTTTGGATTTTGAGGGGGACCCCCACGCCGGTTTTTCGGCGTAGGGTTCCCCTTCAAATCCAGACCAGACCCAAGGGCCTGGTATGCTCCTGGAGGGGGAACCCACGCGTTTTTTTTTCTTTAAAAATTGGCGTGGAGTTCCCGCTCAGGATTCATACCAAAGGCAGTGCCTGGTATTGGCGGGAATCCACGTCGGATTCCCGTCTATCGGCAATGCGTGTCGCTCATCGTGAAATGAACATTTTTTTCTTTCCCGATGACGAGACAGCTCGGCGCTGGCTCTCGCGACAGAGCTCATAGGGTGTCAATCTCGCCGCTAGAAGCGGCGAGATTGACACACTATCAGCGGCACCTACTGTATGCCAAAGGTGAACGGTATATGGGTGTGATACAAACATACTAGACATTATATAGATGCCAAAAATTAGCAAATTCTAATAGTACAAAATTATCTTAATTTTTTTCATGTAAAATTGTGGATAGATTGATGAGGAGGTTTGAACTACTGCAGGGTTTTAATTGCTGCCTGGTTCTTTGCTAGGGATATTCAGCTTCTTTATTACTTCTAGTGACCACTGTCACCACAACTGAAGGTGAAGGAAATTCTAAAAGTTTGTGTTGTCACAAGAACAGGGTGAAAATTCCAATGGCATTGGCACTTGTTCTGGTAACAACTATCGAAGAAGGGATTTCCCTCACTTTGGTGAGATCTAAGTAAAAAGGAATCTCCCGAATTGGATACAGAAAAAGAAAAACTTTTGACTTTAGGTATGTGGTATACTTTAGTATTTTTTTTTGAGGTCTATACATCAGACTGAAAAGTTGGACAACTGAGGAGAAAAGAGGAAAAACTGTATTTCGTTCCAAAAAAGGGGAAAGCTAGTATAAGCAATAGTTGTTGTTTAACCACTTCAGCCCCGGAAGAATTTACCCTCTTCCTTACCAGAGCACTTTTTGTGATTCGGCACTGCGTCGCTTTAACTGACAATTGCGCGGTCGTGCGACGTGGCTCCCAAAAAAAAATTACGTCCTTTTTTTCCCACAAATAGAGCTTCTTTTGGAGGTATTTGATCACCTCTGCGGTTTTTATTTTTTGCGCTATAAACAAAAATAGAGCGACAATTTTGAAAAAAAAGCAATAATTTTTACCTTTTGCTATAATAAATATCCCCAAAAAATGTATAAAAAAAAAACTAATTTTGCCACAGTTTAGGCCGATACATCATCTTCTACATATTTTTGGTAAAATGTTTGCAATAAGCGTATATTGATTGGTTTGCGCAAAAGTTATAGTGTCTACAAAATAGGGAATAGATTTATTGCATTTTTTTTTTTTTTACTAGTAATGGCGGCGATCTGTGATTTTTATTGTTACCGTGACATTGCGACGGACATATCGGACAATTTTTACACATTTTTGGGACCATTCACATTTATAAAAGGAAACGGGGGACGCCCATTGGCGCTTTGGGACTTTGAGTGAGATAACATATGAAATCTCCATCCCATATTCAAATGAAAAAAGAAGGGAGGTGGGACTTTAAATGAAACAGTGGGCTGATGGGGATAACAAATGAGGTAAACCACAGAAAGTTGAATGCATGTATTGAATAAATACAAAGGATGTACAGTGAAAAAAGGGGGCAGCGTGTACATAAGCACATAGCATGACCAAATTTCCATACATAAACAGATATAAACATAAAAATACATAGCAATGAATGATGGCAATCAATCAAATAAGGGTGTGTGTGTGTGGACATATATGAGCTGAGCAGCACATAGCAATGGTAGTAAGTGATGAAGTAAAAACAAGTCTAAAAACTGTTTGATCAAAATAAAAGTCCCATTAGCGCATAAAGCTGCATCATTGTAAGCCCGACGCGGCGTTTCGTGTATGTAGAAACACTCCTCAGGGGCAGATGCAAGGGGTTATCTGAAAATACAGAGTAATAATGATCAGGGTAATAAACTGATTTCCTCTAGAAAAGACAGGAGGTAAGTTCTGGTTACTTACAGGGTGTGCCACATTATGATGCATGTGAAAGATAGGGCCGAGAGGCTGCCCGTCCCGGGAACTGAGGTGGCAGAGAATCAAACACACAGCGGGGCGCAAAGGCATCATCCCTAGGCAGCAGATAGCCATAATTGTTCATGAAGTAAGATGTTCCCTCAAGGTGCAGTGGAAGTATCTGAAATGAATGGGTAAATCCATCAGGAATAACCCACAATCTAAAGGGAGTAGTGAAATGGAAGCTGCATGAGGGATGATCGTTGTTACCTTGTGAGTGTGCTGAATGGCAATGACTGGTAAAAGCTCTGGCGTCTGCATGCAGGTGGAAATGGGCTGGATGACCAAGGAGACGCCTTTATAGCATCCCGCACATGCATGAGACTGCCACCAACGTCACGCTGGCTCGATAGTGCTGGAGGCGGGGCCACAACCAGGCAGCATGACAGCCTGCCTTGGAGTTTACCTCATTTGTTATCCCCATCAGCCCACTGTTTCATTTAAAGTCCCACCTCCCTTCTTTTTTCATTCACATTTATACAGCTATTAGTGCTATAAAACTGCACTGATTACTGTGTAAATGTGACTGGCAGGGAAGGGGTTAACACTAGGGGGCAATCAAGGGGTTAAATATGTTCCCTAGTAAGATATTCTAACTGTAGGGGGAGGGGACTCACAAGGGGAGGAGACCGATCAGTGTTCCTCTGTACTGGGAACACACATCGGTCTCCTCACCTCTGACAGGACATGGATCTGTGTGTTTACACACACAGATCCACGGTCCTGCCGTGATTGCGGGCAATCGCGGGTGCCCGGCAGACATCGCGGCCGCCGGGCACGCGCTCCGGGTCCCGAGCGATGCCACGGGCGCGCGCGACCCCCTAGACGGCCAGGACATCATATGACGCCCACCCAGGATGGGAGATCCCTCTTGTGGGCGTCATATGACTATGGGCGGGATGTGAAGTGGTTAAAGCCCAGCTTTTAGTTTAAATCAGCTACCGTATTTATCGGCATATAACACGCGCCGGCGTATAACACGCACCCCAAGTTTAGGAGGGAATTTTAGGGAAAAAACTTTTAGGAGGGAAGTTTAAGGGAAAAAAATTACATTTAAACTTACATTTAAATGCAGCCTTACCAGTGTCCATTGCAGCCTTGTCAGTGCAGCCTTGCCAGCAGTGTCCATTGCAGCCTTTCCCCAGTGCCCAGTACAGCCTTGCCTCAGTGCCCAGTACAGCCTTGCCTCAGTGCCCAGTGCAGCCTTGCCTCAGTGCCCAGCACCGCCTTGCCCGCATTTCAAAAATGGCGAGATCGAGACTGGCCGGAGCGGGACGACGCCGCCGAGAACGCAGGGACACATAGCCGAGTGTACTCGGCTCTTCTCGGCTCCGCTCACAGTCACGCCGAGTCCCGCCCTATGATGGACATAACACAGGTCCAATGGCGGGACTGGGCGTGACTGTGAGCGGAGCCGAGAAAAGCCGAGTACACTCGGCTATGTGTATCTCGGCGGCGATCGCTGCGCTCCGCTCAGTCAGCGGAGATTCGACGGGGGATAGGTGAGTATCGGCGTATAACACGCACCCACGATTTTCCCCTGATTTTAAGGGGAAAAAAGTGCGTGTTATACGCCGATAAATACGGTAAATACATTCCAAAAGAAGTGCAAAGTTGTATAATTTGTTTTTTTTAAATCCCTTATTAGTCAAAGTGTTCTGGTGCTGACAAATCAGAATCGCTCTGATTCATCCCAGAACCCCTACAGAAAAAAGTGGAGGAAGAGCAGGGATTTCAAATTCTGGGACCACTACATCGGCTGTGTGGGCACTGACAGCTCATCAGGTGTGCTGTGGGGACCGGGAAGGGGTGTAGGGTGTTAGTTCACCTTTTCATTGTGTCTAACTAACCCTTCAACTACTCAATTAGGTCTGGAAGGCAAAAAAAAAAAGATTTACTTAAACGATCCTCCCATCCTTTGGACTCCCGCAGTGTCTTCTCTCTCAGTAGTCACCAAGGACCTGCATGGGATGGGATGATGCCAAGGGACTGTCCACTATTGGAGCACGGGGAAGACTGCCAGAGGGAGCGATAAATCGGGTAAGTATGAGTGCTTTTACACTCCCCTATCACGCAGTAAATTCTTGCAGTGCGGGTGCAGGGCCACTGCAAGGGAGAATTTTCAGATTTACCAAAGTTGGGTTTTAAGGTTCAATTGGGCTTTAAAGTAGCACTGCAGCCTGAAAAAAAAAAAAACTAGCATACTAGAGTTATTTACTGAGCATTTTTGCATTTTAACTGAACCCATAACATTCCATCCTGCAAACAGTGTTGATGAGGAACCATGCCTTTAAGAGATGGAAGTAATATAATATGATAATGACGAAAATTCAAGATTTATAGATGTGTAGCGGGTGGTTACATTTAGGGGGAAGCATCTGAGTGGTAACCAGGCTCAGATGCACTAATTGATAGGTCTCATGGATCATTTCTATCCCTGGGAGATAGTACTGGTGGTTAAGTTCACTGGGGCCTATGGGTGGCGCTGTTGCCGTGGGCCTGGGTTGAACTGCAGTACGAGGTTGTGTCCTTTTTGTCCCCTCTCGGCAGCGATACGGCGGGGCGGGAACCTGCTGTGCCTGTCGGGAGAGGATATAAAAGGACACGGCCATCTTCCAGAGGGGTCGTCGGTTCCGCGCTCAGGCACCTTAAGCCTGGGTGCGTGTGTGTCGCCTCCGGGTGCCCTAGGCCCGGAGGCCTGGTCGGGTGGTCTTTGGGTGCCCAAGGCCCAGAGACGGAGCTGCTGTTCCATCTCAGATACCTTCAGTCTGGGGTGAGGTACTTTGAGAGAGGCCCGGGGCTCAGTACCTTCGACTGGGTCCCTTAAGGGATCGAGGGCTCCTAGGGTGCCCCTTGGAGTGGGTGCCCAAATCTAGGACGAGGAGGCCAGGGAGGTGACCCTTCCCGAAGACCCAGTACAGTATCGCTGGTGACGGTGGGGCCTCTGGTAACTCTCCCTGGATGGATGTCCTTTCCCTGACAGGGGTCATTACTTCAAGAAGGTAATTCATCGTGAATCAGGTCGGTGGCAGAGACCCAACAACCGGGCCTGTGGCAGAGGCCCTATTCACCTGGTCTGTGGCAGAGACCCCTTCATGGTCGGTGGCAGCGACCAATGCGCCAAGCCTGTTCGTGCTATTCAGAACAGGAGAAACCCAAATTTAAGTTTGTGCCTGGACCTCCTCCCACCTTATCTGACCTGTGTTTGTCTCAACCCGTCTGCTCTTAAAGAGACTGTTTATTGTGCAAGAAGGAATAAATAAGTGTTGGACCTTTCAGTTGGTGTGGACAGTTGCTTACTGGGGAGAATTAAAGACTTGTTTCTGACTACTGCAGAAACGAGGTCAGCACTGGAGGCTTTTTTACACCAGCCGCAAGCAGGCCCGAGAAACTAACACCGCTCAACCTCCCTATTCAGGAGGGTACGGGCTTGTGGTGCGGTGTGCCTCATTCTTTTCCTGCGGAGGAGCCAAGCAGAAGAAAAGCAGGTAAAGTCTGGGGTTGGTGCGCTACATGTGGGGGCTCAAGTCCGGGATGTGTTTGCGGGCATGGAGTGAAAACCTCCCCAGAAGCTGAACTTTTATTCCCCAGTGAAGTTCCGTGGAGGTCGGCCATGTTTGGAACTGCGCCACAAGGAGAACCCTGACTGCGATGTAGGAGATGGGAGGAGTCTGACCATGTATGGAGTTACACGTGGGGACTTTGGCGCAAAAAGGTCAGTGCGCGATGGAGCAGCAGATGGTCAGCATGTCGTCTCATGCATCATGGGTTCCAGCTTCTACAACCGTGAAAATGACTGACTTCATTCGCTGCTTCGATTATGGATACAGGGATTCGGCTCAAGCCCTGGGGAAGATTTGCCCTCTACGTGTGCAAGGACGTGGAGGCCCTTGTGTGATTTGTCCCGGCTGCTCGGGACTGGTGGTTCATCTGAAGCCATTCGGGCGATGCGAAAGCTGTAAGGAGTTTCTGTTCGAGGTGGAGCAATCTACAGAGAGGCCTAAGGCCTTCCACCTCAATTGCTTTACGGGCGCCACCACTCTGGAAGGAGGAATCAAAGCTTGTACAGCCACCCCTGCCCGCACTGACGAGACTTCGGAGGAAGTCACAGAGGAGCTCGTTGTAGCGAGTGAGAAACCGGAGGATGCTGCCTCGGCAACGACAGAGTCTTTTCTCCCAACGCTCAAGAGGAAGATGGGTCTTGTGAAGGCTTCCCGCAGCCGTGGTGGAGCAACGCCCCAGCGCTTACCTGGAACGGATGTCTCTGAAGGGAAAAGTCCCGGACGTCCGAGTCCTTCTCCAAGCCGAGGTAAGCCAGGGGGAGAGACTTTGTTACAGGCCCCTAGCCCTGGGGATTCACATGCTAGTGAGTTGGCCAGAGGGGGTGAATCGTCCTTCACCAGGAATTATTTCCCTGTGGAGGAGTACGATACCTCTGACCTAGAGTCCGTCTCAGATGCGGGTGATGATGCCGCGATTGACGAACTGTCTGAGAAAAAGGGATGGGATAAGATGCCCCTGTCCTTGTTCAGTAGGCCTAGGAACCCACCCATGTCTACTGGGGAAAGTACACCCCGGGTGGTGGCCACTGAGCCTGAGGAGGGATCTGTCCCCTTGCCTGCCCTTCCACAATCGGGAGCACCTGCTTCTGCCACTACCACTACTGCTAGACCGGTGTCACTGCGGGCCCCTTCAACTGGCCCAGAGGCAGTTAAAGTGCCTCCACACCCGGATGCTGTTGTTTTGCCTGGCCACTATACCGCAGTGTCTCCGCAGGCCTCGCAGCGCCCGAACGGCTTCAGCTGAACCACCAGTCCCGAACAGCCGGGACAAATCACACCGAGGGCCTCAACGTCCTTGCATACATACAGGGCGAATTGCCCCCTGGGCTTGAGCCTGATTCCCGTATCCGTAACCGAAGCAGCAATTGGGGTCATCCTGGTATTGGTAGAAACTGGAACCCAGGAGGCATTAGTGAACACACTGACGGCTTGCTGCTCCATCGCACACTGAATAACTGGTGCCAAGTCCCCATGTGCATCCCCGCACATGGCCGGACTCCTCCCCTTTTCCACACCAGTTTGTGGGCTTTCTCCTTGGCACGCCCACGAACTGTGCAGGGAGGGTGTGCCTCGTGGCGCGTTGGCCAAAATGCAGCAAAGTTTAAACTCCTGAAGGCCTCGGCTCCGTTACACAAACACAAATCCCGGACCCAGAGTCCCCACGTGTAGCGACCTCACCTCTCACTCCCTCCTTTTCTGTCAATGTCTATGGCTCTCGTCTAGGGGACCAGGGAGGAGAGTGTGACGCACCACCAAATTACGTCCTCCAGTGTGTAGAGGTGTGAGCTATAACCAATTACCTTCGGGCCTGTGCCCCTGTCCAGAGCTGAAACTTCCTTTGAGAATGACCTTTAACTCCCAGTAAGCCAAGTTCCACACCATTGAAAGTCCAACACTTATTTATTCTTTTTGAGCAATAACTAGTCCTTTAACAGCAGACTGGTCAGACAACGAACAGACAAGGTGGTGAGGAAGGTCCAGGCACAAACATGAACTTGTTACTCTCCTGTTTCGGTGTGCGCTAACAGGCTTGGCGCACGGTCGCTGCCACCGACCGTGAGGGTGGCCGCTGCCACCGACTGGGTGAATAGGACTTTAGGTCTCTGCCACCGACCTGGGTTTCAGTTGGGTCGCTGCCACCAACCATGAGAACGTGGACTACCTTCTTGAGATGTGGCCCCTGTCAGGGGAGTCATCCATCTGGACGGTCACCAGAGGCCTCCACCGTCACCAGCCAATGCTGCGCTGGATCTCCAGGAAGGTCACCTCTCTGGTCCCCCTCGCCCTAGATTTGAGTGTCCAATACCGGAGGACACCCTAGGAATCCTCCATCCCTTGCGGGACCCAGTCGAAGGTACTGGGCCCCAGGCCTCCAGAGAGTACCTCACCCCAGACTAAAGGTTTCTGGGGTGAAATCGCAGCTCCATCCCCGGGCCGAGGGCACCCGGAGACCACCAGCACTCACACCCAGGCTGAAGGTGCCTGGGCGTGGACCCAGAGCGGAAGATGTCTGTCCCTTTTATCCCCCCTCCCAGCATGCACAGCAGTTTCCCCGCCCCGCTGTACTACTGCTGCGAAAGGACAAAAAGGGTACAGACTTGCAATGGTGGTTCAACCCCGGCCTATAGTGACAGCGCCACCTACAGGCCGCAGGGAACTTGGCACCCTTGTATTCTCCACTGGCATAAATTGGTCCATGAACCCTAACAATTGCTGCATCTGAGCCATTTATCACGCAGATGCCTCCCCTAAATGTAACCACCCGCTACATAAGTGTTGGACCTTTCAGTTGGTGTGGACAGTTGCTTACTGGGGAGAATTAAAGACATGTTTCTGACTACTGCAGAAACGAGGTCAGCACTGGAGGCTTTTTTACACCAGCCGCAAGCAGGCCCGAGAATCTAACACCGCTCAACCTCCCTATTCAGGAGGGTACGGGCTTGTGGTGCAGTGTGCCTCATTCTTTTCCTGCGGAGGAGCCAAGCAGAAAAAAATCAGGTAAAGTCTGGGGTTGGTGCGCTACAGATGCATTTCTATACCTTAGCATGTCATATATGAGCAGGTCTTAATGAGAACAAGAGCGAAAATAGCTCTGCTCCTACCCTCACGGTGTCATGCATGTCAGTTATGATAATAAGGTTGTCAGCAAAGCCCCGGACACAGCACGGCTCCTGAGGACCTTCAATGATCTCTGCAGTGGTCACAGTCTATTCTGGGTGTCTTGTTTAGGAGATCAATTATTGATCATATTAGCAGCCCCACTACCTTCAGACATAATTGGTAATAGGTTATACTTAATATATAGAACCAAACAACTGGAGCTCTTTTTTTTTTTTTTAAGAATAAATCTGCTAGGAGACAAATATGAGGCTTTTGGTTTTGGACAACCTTCTGGTGTTCATGCTGATCCTCTGGACTAAAAGTGCAGCAAGTCTGTAGCCAAATCTTCTTCTTTTATGCACTTATGGGAAACTCTGAACCATTTCAGGGGATATTGTGCCACGATAACTCTGTGAGCTTTGGGGGCAAAGTGTAGGAAAATACACTTATGGTGCAGAGGAAATAACGGGCTCCGTTATTATCAAGAAGGTATTGAAGCCAGAAAATGAATGCGTAATACAGTCAGGCAATTTGCATTTTTAGAATTACTGTAAGTCAGCAACAGCAGCGTATATACTGGCAAACTATAAGGCCTCATACACATTGGGCATTTTTATTGCTGCTGTTAGAGGCATCTGCCATTTTTTGCCCCTGCATGTTAGCCTATGTGCCCATGCACATTTAGGCAGTTAGAAGTGTTTAGAGGTAGAAAAACAAGGACGTCCAGAAGTGGCAGTGTTTTGGCAGAAAAAATGCCTGGCGCACCTAAACGTGTCTAAACAAACTAGGCTTGTTTAGCTCTTGAATAGTAATTCAGATTATTTTTCTGGGCAATTAAATGAATAAAAGCAAAAGTTCTTGATGCACCTAAACGTGCCTAGATGCGTTTTCTGCCAAAATGCTACTGCCAGGAGGAAAGGCGTCTCAGAGAGCTAGGTAAATGCCCTGTGTGCATGAGGCCTAATGGTTTAGGTAGTGTGTGTGAATGTGTGTGTGTCCTTAAACTGATACTTTCAGATCATTGTTCTTAACTTTTTTTTTTTTTTAATTCTTCACGTATATATTTAACCACTTGACCTCCGAAAGATTTACCCCCCTTCATAACCAGGCCATTTTTTGTGATATGGCACTCCGTTACTTTAACTGACAATTGCGCAGTCATGTAATGCTGTACTCAAAGAAAAAAAAAAATATTTAACTTTTGGTGGTATTTGATCACCACTACGTTTTTAATTTTTTGCGCTATAAACAAAAAAAGACTGACAATTTAGAAAAAAAACAAAAAACAAAAATAACATTATTTTTTTACTTTCTACTATAAAGCACACCCAATAATAAAAAATAAAAATAAAAAAAAATCGAATTTCTTAAATCTAGGCCCATATGCATTCTGCTACATATTTTTGGCAAAAAAAAAAAAAAAAAATCCCAATTAGCGTATATTGATTGGTTTGTGCAAAAGTTATAGCGTCTACAAATTATGGATATATACTGACATTTTTATTTATTTATTTATAATAGTAGTGGCGGCAATCAGTGACTTACAGTATAGTGGGACTGGGATATTGCGGTGGACAATCAGACACTAATTGCCACTTTTTACACTTTGTGGGAACCAGTGACACTATTACAATGATCAGTGCTAAAAATCTGCACTGTCACTGTACTAATGACACTGGCTGGGAAGGGGTAAACATCTATAGCAATCCAAGGGTTAAATGTGTGCCTAACCAGTGTTTTTGTGTACTGTATGTATGATTTTACTAAGGGAAGTGATGGATTTTCTTTCCCTGTTTTGCAGGGAAAGAAAATCCATTGCTTACCCCCTGTCAGGAGAGAGCTCTGCCTTGTTTACAAGGCTGAGCTCCATCCAGCCTCTGTTCCCGAAGATCGGGAGGGTGACTGCGGACATCAATTGGCCGGCACCCGCTGATCAGCTTCTGCTCTGACAAATCACAGCAAAAGTGGCGCGCTGGTGGCGCGCAAGTGCCCATTACCGGGAAGTGCAGAATCGCGTATATATATATGTGATTCTGCACACAACAGCCACCCTGTAGCAGTTTATCTGCTACGGGGTGGTTGTTAAGTGGTTAATACAGGAGGAATTGCATAGCAGAATGACAGCAGATGTAGTTTGCTTTCAAGTGATTTTTCTTTAACTTATACCTAAGGCGCAGCCTGCTAAAAACAGCAGGAGGAGGGAGGGGAGTCACTGATCAAACGCACTTGTGTGTAGATTTCAGCTTTTCTCAGAAAGGAGACCCAGAAAACATGTGACAAAGTGATAAAAGCGCCACCTGCTGTCTGTAGAAAGTATTAATAATAATAATATGCAACACTTTATATGTTTTAAACTGATTTTATATCTTTTTTTTTCTTTACTCTTTAACCACTTCAGCTCCGGAAAGTTTTACCCCTTTCCTGACCAGGCCATTATATGACACTGTGTTACTTTAGCTGACAATTGCGCGGTCATGCGACACTGTACCCAAATAAAATGTACGTCCTTTTTTCCCCACAAATACAGCTTTCTTTTGGAGGTATTTGATCACCTCTGTGCCTAGTTTTTTTTTTGCGCTATAAACAAAAAAACATCAACAATTAAAAAAAAAAAAAAAAAAACAATATCTGCTATAAAACATAGCCATTAAAAAAAAGAAGAAAATCAAATTTCTTCATAAATTTTGGCCAATATGTATTCTGCTACATATTTTTGATAAAAAAAAGAAAATCGCAATAAGCGTATATTGATTGGTTTACGCAAAAGTTATAGTGTCTACAAACTATGGGATAGATTTAAAGACTTTTTATATTTTTTTATATTTTTTACTAGTAATGGCGGCAATCAGCAATTTTTAGCGGGACTGCGACATTACAGCAGACAAATGTGACACTAAGTGACACTTTTTGGGGACTAGTTTCACCAATACAGTGATCAGTGCTAAAAACTAAAATGCATTGCCACAGTATAAATGACACTGGCAGGGAATGGGTTAACATCAGGGGCAATCAAAGGGTTAAATGTGTTCCCTATGTGTGCTTTCTAACTGTGGGGAGAGTGCTTTGACTAAAGGAAAACAGAGATCCGTGTTTCTGCTTAGCAGAAACATGGGATCTCCATTTTCCTTTCTGGCAGAACAACGGTATGCCTTGTTTACATAGGCAAACCGCCGCTCTGCCTCTCTACGAACGATTGTTGGGTTCCCGGCGGCCATCGCTGCCGCCGAACCCACTGATTGACTCCTGATGTGTCTTATCACAGCGGGAGCGGTGCTCCAGCGGCGCACACAAGTTCCCCAGAGCTGATGGAAGAGAAAAGTCCAGCAGCTGCTCTGGCTCATTCAGACATCTTGCATGTGCTGTGCATTCTCTCAGCCATTCTCAGCAGCTGAGCTCAGCTGCTGCTGCTGCTACAGAGGGGGCGCGCTTTTTGAATGAGCTAACGTGCCTAAATGTTTTTCTTTGATTTAAATTAGAAAGTACTATTTTCTTGTAAAAAAAAAAAGTAGAAAGTACTGAATTTCACTACAAGATGGTGCTCAGTATCATAGGATATTCTTATGATACTGAGCACCATCTAGTGGCCAAATGGAGTATTTTCAATTTTAAATGAATGAAAAACACTTGTCCAGCACAAAAAATTGCCTAATAACATTCATTTTTCTGCCCCTTACAAACAAAACAAATGAGAATGCACTTTCACTGGAAGAATCTTTTTATAAATACACCCAATAGTGTTGGGTTTAGAAAATCAGTGCTATAAACACACCTAAAGTCACATTTTTTAAACATGTTTAGGCGCGTTCAGGTGCATCAAGCATTTGGTCGTTTGTTCATTCTTTTGACCAGAATAGTAATTTATTCTGCCCATTGAAATTAGAGGTGCACCGAAACATATTTATATTTTTATATATAATTGTATTATATTCGACTTAATATAAATTAATATCATCAATTTAAATTAATATGAATTTATTGTTGGCCATTATTGGCACCTTTAGCGCAAGAAAAGCTCAAGAAAAACGCATCCCTTTAAACTCTATGTATGTCTTCACACTGGTTGGTTGGGCTTCCATTATGGTGTTAAAAAATCCAGCTAGGTGCATTCTTGGTCGGTTAAAAAAAAATGCACCTCCTAGTTCAAATGCGTTGAAAATGCAGCAAGAACACATCATTAACACACCAGTGTTAAATTTTTTGATGCAGTTTTTGAGTTACATTACCTATGAAAAACAAACCATAAGCACAGTAATTCATGGTAAAACCGGCCCCAAATCGCAGCAAAATAACCGCAAATTTACAGTAAAAATCACAGTAAAATTGCGGCAAGAACGTTGCGAATTTGCAGTAAAATCACGGTGCGTTTTGGTGCCATTATCAGCACCTTCTCTCTTATCGTCCGAATGCCGATAAAACCACTTTCGGATGAAATGTTTCGGCGGCAGAAATTTCGGTGCACCTGTAAATGAAATGAATGAAAGCTCAAGTGATAAATGTGCCTAGCCATTTGGGCATTCCCCCCCATGCTCCTCCAATTCAGACTTCTGCTCCAAAACTCCCCTGCCTCTAAATGCCTGTAAACTCCTATGGACATATTGGACACATTGATGTAGATTTACTAAAGGCAAATAAACTGTGCACTTTGCAAAGTGCAGTGACACTCTGCAAGTGAAGTTGCTCCAAAGCTTAGTAAATGAGGGGGGGGAGTGGTGCTGCTGACTTCCTTCATCCAATCAGGTGCAAGCAAAAGTATATATATTATTTTTTCCTTGCAGGTGTATGGGTTATACTTTGCAAAGTGAATATTTACCTCATTTACTAAGCTCTGGGGCAATTGCTCTTATAGAGTGCAACTGCAAAGTGCACAGTCTATTTGCCTTTAGTAAATCAACCCCATAGGCTAACATACAGGGGCGTTTAGGGGCAGATTTTTTTTTTAATAAAATGGCTTTAAAACAGGAGTTTGGCAGCTGCAGCATGCATGAGGCCTAAAACCCAGGTCTACTGAAAAAGCACAGTGGGGTTGATTTACTAAAACTGGAGAGTGCAAAATCTGGTGCAGCTCTGCATAGTAACCAATCCGCTTCCAGGTTTTTTGATCAAAGCTTAATTGAACAAGCTGAACAAGCTGAAGTTAGAAGCTGACTACCATGTGTGGAAATGTGTTTGTAAAATTTCAGCTTTTCACAGCAAGGAGACCCAGGAAAATTATTATTTTTAATAATTTTATACAGGATTTACTGTATATATATCACCAACAGTTGGCGCAGCACTTTAAAATAAAACACCCTGAAATGGGTGTGTATGTTATATAGTTCCCCATCTGCTAGAATTCGTACCAATGGTGTTCCCCTTGGGTCGTGGCACGAGACAGGGATGCCCCCTTTCCCGGGTCTGTTTGCCCTTGCTATGGAACCCATGGCCATCCTGTTGAGAGCTGAGACGAGGGTCCAGGGGATTACAAATAGGCCCGATTGAAGAAAAGTTGTCTTTGTATGCGGATGATGCCCTGCTATATTTGGCGGATGCTTCATCATCTTTGCATATGGCTTTAGATCTGATTGACCACTTTGGTGGCTACTCCGGTATCCGCATCAATTGGGACAAATCGGTCCTGTTTCCCCTATGTTTCTCGACCCCCGCGTCCCACGACGCAAACACAGCTTAAATGGGTAGATGAGTTTACGTATCTGGGCATCAAGGTTAGCGGCAATAACAGCGATTATGTAAGCAAAAACATACAACCACTTATGACTCAACTGGTGGCCAAATGCGCAGTGTGGCGGTCCCTCCCTCTGACGCCGGTGGGTAGAGTCAATCTTTTGAAAATTATCTATCTCCCAAAGTTCCTGTACTTCTTTCGTAATACCCCCTCATATATCCCTAGGTCATTCTTCCGGAGGCTGGACAGTTTTCTGATCTCATTTGTGTGGGCTAGGAGGCCCCCCCGGGTGGCGAGGAAGATTCTGTATTTGTCTCTGTCTGGAGGAGGATTGGCGCTCCCGAATTGTTTGCTTTATTACTGGGCGGCAGTTCTGGTTACGGTGAGGTGGTGGTTCTCCCAGCCTAGACAAAATCCGGCGGTCACACTTGAGGTGGCTATTTTGGGCTCTTATGCGGCCTTGAGCAACCTGCCCTTCCGCGGCCTCAGGGCTAGCCCCTGTATGACGACCCTCATGCGGACCACAGTTAAGGTCTGGTAGGAGGCTCGAATAATGTACAGGCAACCTAACTTTGTATCCCCACATATGCCCTTGTGGGGTAACCCTATGTTGCCTCACATGAATAGTATTCCAGACCCACCTCTATGGGCAAAAAAGGGAATCATCAACCTGAAACACATAGTACAAGCGGGTAAACTTATGTCCTTTCAAGAACTCAGACAGGCGTACCTCCTGCCGGTCTCCTTTCAATTTAGGTACTGGCAGCTGAAACATGCCTTTGAGGCCCAATTTCCTGAGCCTATAACTGTTGAGTCGAACTCCATTGAGCGTCTCTTATCCTCCACTGTTATGGACCGTCCCCTCTCGTCCCTGTACCTATACCTCACTGTACAGTATGATACCAAGCTTACTAAGCCTTCTGATGAATGGAAGGCTGATATACCATCTCTGGACGAGGAGGAGTGGAAGGATTGCCTTTCATCTTATATCCCTGCTATGATAGCCGCGAAGGATAGGTTTATACAATTTAAATTTCTCCACAGAGCCTATTACACCCCACAGAGGTTAGCACGTATTTACCCGCAGCGAGATCCCGATTGTCAGAGATACAGGCAGGAGACAGGTACATTCTGGCACATGGTCTGGTCGTGTCTGAAAATCCAGCCATATTGGGAAGCTGTGGCTTCCAGACTGACTGACTGACATGACTGGCATGAACGTACCGGCTGACCCAAAGATCCTGCTGTTGAACTATATGTAAGACGTAGACGGGGATAGGTATTGTAAACTCTGCCTGACTTTTTCACTATTTTATGCTAGGCGAGAAATCCTGCTCAAGTGGAAATCCGCTGACACCCCCCACGTGTGCCTCCTGGCAACGCTCAGTCGCCTCGGTATTGCCCCTTTACAAGTTGACTTATGAGAGTAGACAGTGCCCCGTGAAGTTCGACAAAATTTGGTTCTCATGGCAGGCTACTCGTTCTGACCTGGAACCCCCCCTTGGGTGAGACTGACTGAGATGCCTGTTCACTGGGTATGATTCCCCCCCCCTCCCTAGTCCTATGACTATACTACTATTCAGGGTTGTTTGTGTGGCCGTAGCATGGTGGGCTAGAATTGTTATTATGCACGATTGGTTTTAGCCCAATTTTATTATTTGCACTTAGTAACAAATAGAAGGGGTGTGATCCCCGAATCATGTGACGCATTATTCTGCTATTCTGCTATGTTCTAATGAATATGCTATTTACTGGTTGTATTGTAACGCTGATTTGTCTAATAAAATCTTTCTGTTAAAAAAATAAAAAAATAAAACAATGGAAGACAGTACAGTTAAAATACAATCCAATACAAGAGAAAAAAAGGGTAATGTACAATAAAACATATTCATTAGACTAGATTTTTTATTTTTTTTAATTATTTATTTTTTGTCTTTACCATAGTAACAGAATTTATAAAATAAGCGCGGAACCACTCTACATTCCTGGTCAGTTTTTAGGTGAACCCTGAAAGAACGAGTATTGTAATATTGAGTATATAAGGCAGATGTTTTTCTCTTGAAACCCCATGACATCAGAGAGGCATCTGCTTACAGTTCTGGAGCATTATTTCCCAGGAGAAAATGATATAGAAATTCACAAAATATGAAAGTGTATATACATACATCTCATATCAAAGACCATATTTATTTGTCTTACTTTATAAAGGCACACGTAAAGCACTATCTCTTAATAATCAACGATGACTGTTTTGAAGTCTCGCAATTCACAGGTCTCCCGTGTAGGTGGAATAATTAAAGGAGCAGGATTTTATACCTGTATCATCTCCATTTTGTGTCGATCTCTGATCATGACAGAATCAATGTTGTTTACTGCATGGAATTAAAAGGCACCATGGGGTGGCCAGCGTATCTGGGCACAGCGGGGGTGATTCCTTCTGAATTTTACTTATTTCTAATGTTGGTTTCCACATCAGCCCGGCGCTGCCAATAAAAGGCTTGGGACAGATGAGACGGACAAAATTTATAATAAATATATTTTTTTCTTTTTTTTTTTTCTTCCTTTTTTTTTTTTTCAAAAGTAAATACAGTTTCAGCCGTGGTCCATTCCCCTGCCTCATTAAAATGTTATTCTTCTTTACAAAGAATCTTATGTATTAAAAAACATGTCCAAGAAACAATTCTGGTCTCACGGCACTGTTGTTTATTCCTGATTGTCTGTAAATGGCCACTTCTTTTGATCTGTTCAGAGGATGCAATGTTTATTTTTTTTTTCTTTCAAAACTATTCTTCTGAGTGATAAACAGATCAGGCAAACAGCTAAATTTATACAGCTAAAATCCAAATATGACTTGGCTTTCCTACCAAAAGAATTTTAATTCTGTGCAGCCGCTCTTGATTCATAGTCCAGTGCAGTTAATGAAACTGCCCCAGCCTACTGATTGAACTTGTTGGGAAGGCAGCATACTGATAGGAGCACTACTCATTCTATTAACATGCTTATTCTATTTTCTCCTCCTGTTAGGAAGGCTCTGGTGTTAGACTGACAGCACTATGCTATGCCATAGAGTCCAAATTGTCTCACATGTGGGCCCTTCCTTTCGCATTCGGAACACACATGATTGTAGAAAGCTAACGAAGAGGGATTTTCTGTATTTAAAAATACATTTAAAGGGTAACCTCCAGCTAAAACTAGTTTATCGGGAAAGTGACAGACATGTGGTATAAATTTCCCACTTATGCAGTCATGATGTGGTTTGGGAATAAACAGGCAGCTTGGTCTGGGTCTTCTTTTTTCTGGAACATCTGCATTTATAGACATTAGAATTATTATAGACTTATTTTTGTAATGATTTTGGTTGATTTTTTTTTTTATTATTATTTTTGTAGCACTAACGCATTGACAAACACTTTGAAATGTCTATTTATTAGTCATGCCATCCTGGGGGGGGTTGCAGACATCTTGAGGTGTCATGAAAAAACCATGGGGGGGGCTGCCATTGCTGACCTCTCCCCTGGGAATGTAAGGTCCCTGGCTGTAATGCTTATGGTTTCATGACAAAGCTTTCTGAGCCTCTGACCCTGAACAAATATAGGGATAAGGAATTCTAATTCTTTTACTCATTTACTTTTTTCAGATCTGTGACCCAAAAATAATAAAGTCAGAAAAAGTCAATCATCGAGTATTTTTAAAAGAGGTTCAGCAATGACAGATTATAGTAGATACCATACAGCTGATGGTCTGACAGCCCAGCCTGAACACCAGAAAATCCCCAAATTATAGGGCGTGAAGATGGAGAGTCAAGAAAAGATGATATACTTCTTTTAAAAATGTGTTTCACAGAACGCATGGCTCACAGGAATTGGGTTGAGCAATGCTGGCCCACAAAAATGTGATCATGTACCTATAGGTGAAGCTTAGTGGGCTGTGTCAGTCTTGTCTTGGATTCTCCAACAGTGAGATTTTTTTATCTTAATTCCCAATTTTTTCAATGTCACTTGGGAATGTTGAGTGTTCCCAACTACATTTGTTGTTCCTATTACATATTCCATAATGTAAAAAACAAAAAACAAAAACAAAAAAAAAACAGGCATAACAGAACCCCTCTTAATGGAATTTAAACACTGAGAGCTCACCAATAAAGTCCCTGAGAGGTTTCAGAACTGTCAGCATCTGGCAAACATGTAAATACTGTATCCATTTTGGTTGCCTAACTCATTGTTGAGTGTTCCCACCTACCTTTGTGTGCTTCTACAGTATTACATAATCAGTAATGTCAAAGAAGTACAAAACCCAAAAGACAGTATAATGCCCACAGCAGGTGTTCAGACCCTGGAACTCCAACACTGACATCTCACCAATAAAGTTCTTGAGCAATAATGTAAACTGTCGGCATCCACTAAAAAAGGAAATATCCCATTTGGTGGACTTACTCAACGTCCCATAGGGGTTTTTGAGTGTTTTCACTCTTTTTGTGTGCTCCTTTTACATATTTCATAATGTGAAAAAAGTAAAAAATCCAGTTGGCACATTGGGAACCTCTCATAATACCTACAGCGGGTGTTCAGACCCTGGAACTCAAACACTTAGATTGCACCAATAGAATGCCTAAGAGATAACAGGAACTGCCATCATCTACTTTCAAAAAGAAAATATCCCATTTGGTAGACTAACTGAATGCCACTTGGGAATGTTCAGATTTCCTACCCACATTTGTGTGCTCCTATTAAATATTTCATAAAATCAAAGTAGTACATAATCCAGTAGGTTTAACGGGGACCCCTTATAATGCCCACAGCAGGTGTTTAGATCCTGGAACTCAAACACTGAGATCTCACCAATTTGGTGGACTAATGCCTCGTACACACAATCGGAAATTCCGACAAGAAAAGTCCGATGCTTTTGGTCGGAAATTCCGACCGTGTGTAGGCTCCATCTGAATTTTTCTGTCAGAATTTCCGCCAAGAAAAATTTGAGAGCTGGTTCTCAAATTTTCCAACAACAAAAGTTCTTGGAGGAAATTACGATCGTCTGTATGCAATTCCAATGCGCAAAAAAAACACACATGCTCTGAATAAATTCACCGCATGCTCGGAATCATTGAACTTAATTTTTCTCAGCTTGTTGTAGTGTTGTACGTCACCACGTTCTTGACTGAATTGCGTCGGAATTTGGTGTGAGCGTGTGTATGCAAGACAAGTTCCGTCTCAAAAAAATCCACGGTTTTGTTGTCGGATTTTCTGATCGTGTGTACGCGGCATAACTCAGTGTCACTTGGGAGTTTTGAGTGTTCTTACCTTCCTTTGTGTGGTTCTTTTACATATTTCATAATGTGAAAAAAGTAAAAACAAAACATATCCAGCTGGCAGAATGGGAACTCTCAAAAATGCCCACAGCAGGTGTTTAGACCCTGGAACTTCCACAATGGGATCCCACCAATAGAGTCTCAGGGAGGTAAGAGGAATTGTCAGCAACCACCAAAAAAAAGAAATCCCATTTGGCACACTACTAGTATGTTTTTGGGAGGCATTCTTTATAGTACATTACAGGCAGTTATAAGAGAAGGCATTTTGCTGCTTACAACAAAAGTGTTAAAGTGCATAATTATCTTGATTTACTGAAATTTTAATTACCCTCACCATCAATACCCATTGGGAAAAGCATGTTCTGAGCTGCCATATCAATAAAGCGACATATATCGAGGGGAGGTTTAAGAGGTAGGATGAGCTGCCAGCGAAGGACTTGGGAAGAGGAGGCATCACATCTTATTATACACCCTCCCCCAGTCTAGTCACCAGTCACTGAATCATGGTCGCTGATCCTCTCACATGCAGTCACTGCGAAGCACAGACTGCAAATAGAAGTAACCATGGTTTGTGTTGTACGGCAACCTTTCATATAATCGTTAAAGAGCAGCCGGAGACTGAGGCAGGAGACGGTACAGAAGGATTGCAGAGTGATGAGCCTTGGAGTCATCTAAGGTGAGGATCTCATGCTTTACAATAGCAAGGAGTTATCTTTTTAATCTCTGTTAAGTTCATTGTCTGGACTCATTAGGTTAATGCATTTATAAAACGTTATTGCACATGGCAACTTCTGTTTTTTCACTAGCCGAGCTTTGTGAAATCTTGATGTATTGTCTTTTTTTTGTGCAGACTTTATGAAAGACACACATATGTTAAATGCTAGGGATAGCTTAACTAACGAGTGACCACTTCTATCGGTATAGTAATCTCATTTCCCTTCAAGTACATGAATCAGCAAACTGCTAATGTTATCTTGGAATTTGGAAACATTACAATTTTGCCATTTAGCAATAGTTTAAAGTGGTTGTAAACCCAAAATATATATATTTTTTTAATAAAAACCTGCAAGACAAAGGCATAATGAGCTAGTATGACTAGCATACTAGCTCATTATGAATTACTTACCTTAGATCGAAGCCCCCAAAGCCGTCCTCGTCTCCCCCTCCAGCCGCAGACATCTCTCCCGGAGGTTACTTCCGGGTATCGCCTCTCCGGCGCTGTGATTGGCCGGAGCAGCAAAGACGTCACTCCGCGCATGCGCGCGGGAGCCGTCAAAGCCGGCATTACCCATTCACAAAACCGGCATGCTCAGTGCGCCTGCGCCGTTGTCTACGGCACGCATGCGCCGTAGACATCAGTGCATTCTTTTTGGCAAATATCTCCTAAACCGTGTAGGTTTAGGAGATATTGCAAACACCTACAGGTAAGCCTTAAAGGGGTTGTAAAGGTTAATTTTTTTTTTTTCTAAATAGGTTCCTTTAAGCTAGTGCATTGTTGGTTCACTTACCTTTTCCTTTGATTTCCCTTCTAAATTATTTTTTTCTTTGTCTGAATTTCTCACTTCCTGTTTCTCCTCAGTAAACTTCACACCATCATCCGAGTGGTGTTGAGTCAGCCAGAACAGCTTACTGAACAGCTTACTGAGGAGGAACAGGAAGTGAGAAATTCAGACAAAGAAAACAAAGAAAAAAAACATTTAGAAGGAAAAGGTAAGTGAACCAACAATGCACTAGCTTAAAGGAACCTATTTAGAAAATAAAAAACGAACCTTTACAACCCCTTTAATCTAGGCTTACCTGTCGGTAAAACTTGTCAGAGAGGGTTTACTTTCATTTTAACTTAAATTAGGGATCTTGAAAAATTTAAATTTGTGTAAAATGTACAATGAACTTCATCCATTGCCTCCCATTTGGTCTGTTAAGGCCGCATGCACACTGGACATTATAATAACGTTATAAAAATGCCAGTAGCTTTGCAGAGAGTTTTTCAAAGTTTTTCAACGTTTTTGCAATAGCTTTTTTAGCGTTTTTCAGCATTTTTCAGCATTTTTAGTGTTAGCACTTTTAAGAGTTTTTTTTTTTTCAGTGGGATCAAAAACATTTAAAAATATGGTGGTGAGCTAAGTTTTAGAGCGTTTATCTGCGTTTTTAGGCATTTTTGACGTTAGAGTGTTTTTACAGCTGAAAAACTCTCAGAACCCCCTAGTTTTGTTTTTGTTTTCCAGCCAAAAAACACCCCAGACAAAAACAGTTAATAACAGCCTATGTGTGCATGGACACATAGGATAACATGCTGGAGAGTTTAATGACTGTAGAAAAAAAACATCTGAACCAAAAACAGCTGCTGTAAAAACGTCCAGTGTGCATGAGGCCTGAATGTACCATTGAAAGCATTTTGTGTTAGCTGTTCAAAATATAAAAAAAGTAATACTTATATTAGAAGATTGTATTCAAATTTCACAGCTTTCCTGTGTCATGCAGTGTTAATTTTGGCAGCAAATTTTGATTTCGTTTTAGTCTTAGTAATTTGACTAAAATTCCATTTTAGTTTTAGTCCCACTTTAATCATCTGCAATTGTTTTTGTTTTAGTCATATTTAGTCGACTAAATCTGTAGTACATTTTAGACTACTAAAATGTTTTGGTCGACTAAAATCAAATGGGTTTAGTTGAATTGTAATGTGTTAGTTAAGCATTAAGCTAGAATTCCCAAACGTATTATTTATACTGGAGTAAAATATTCTAATATGTTATTATTTATGGTATTAAGGTTTAAACAAACTCACAGATTTAGCCGTTCTGGAAGGTCTTAGGAGGCCTGTAATGCACAGTGCTCTGGACAATGGTCTTAGGAGGCCTGTAATGCACAGTGCTCTGGACAATGGTCTGAGGAGGCCTGTAATGCACAGTGCTCTGGACAATGGTCTGAGGAGGCCTGTAATTCTGCACAGTGCTCTGAACGGTGGTTGAGGAGGCCTGTAATGCTGCACATTGCTCTGAACAGTGGTTGAGGAGGCCTGTAATTCTGCACAGTGCTCTGGACAGTGGTCTGAGGAGGCCTGTAATGCTGCACAGTGCTCTTAACGGTGGTCTGAGGAGGCCTTTAATGCTGCACAGTGCTCTGAGTGGTGGTCTGAGGAGGCCTTTAATGCTGCACAGTGCTCTGGACAATGGTCTGAGGAGGCCTTTAATGCTGCACAGTGCTCTGAACGGAGGTCTGAGGAGGCCTTTAATGCTGCACAGTGCTCTGGACAATGGTCTGAGGAGGCCTGTAATGCTGCACATTGCTCTGGACGGTGGCCTGAGGAGGCATGTAATGCTGCACAGTGCTGGATGGTGGTCTGCGGGGATACCTGTAATGCATAGTGCTCTGGGATGGTGGTCTAAAAGGTCTGTAATGCTGCACAGTGCTTGATGATAGTCTCAGAGGAGGCCTGTAGTGCACAGTACGCTGGATGCCAGTGGTAAGAGGAGGCCTGTAATGCACACAGTGCTCTGGACGGTAGTCTGAGGGCAGGCCTGTAATGTACACACACACAGTTCTCTGCTCTGGATGGTCGTGGGTCGGAACTCTTGTCAGGAGGCCTGTAATGCACAGTGTTGCTCTGGATGGGCAATTGAGGCAGCAAGGCATAGATTTAGGGAGCCTGCCAGAGCCAGTAATAAGGTAATTATTACATCTTATGCCTGAACCATAGACTAAACAAGCATTCAACTCTTGCAGTGTTGGGGGGTCCAGATTATGTCTAACTCTCGCAGTTTAAGTTTAAGGTATTTTTCAAGCAAAGCATCAGTGACAAATCACAAGGGAACAATAAAAAAATGGTGTGATGCTTCAAGAAGGATTCAATGATAACAATTAAGGCCCCTTTCACACTGGGGCGGGCAGGTGCGGTGGCGGTATAGCAGCGCGATTTTCAGCGCTGCTATACCGTCGTTCTTACTGCAGTATGCGGCCGCTAGGGGGGTGAATTTAACCCCCGCTAGCGGCCGAAAAAGGGTTAATACCGCCCGCAAACCGCGGCTATTGCCGCGGTTTGCGGGCGGTATTACCGCGGTGTCCCATTGATTTCAATGGGCAGCCGCGGTAAAGGAGCGGTGAACACACCGCTCCTTTACCGTTGTAAAGAAGCGGCTAGCAGGACTTTTGGAGCGGTCCTGCTAGCGCACCGCTTCAGTGTGAAAGCCTTCGGGCTTTCACATTGAAGGCTACAGGCAAGAATTTTTCATGCGGTATAATAGCGCTATTATTAGCGCTAAACCGCATGAAAAACGCCCCACTGTGAAAGGGGCCTTAGTGTTTAGATGACAATTTGTGACATTATTTACACAGTCACTCATCAAGATTACTGACAGCATCATTACACTTACAGACATCCAATAAAGAGAAAACCTTGAACATATTGCACAAAATCTATAACAACACTTAGACACAACACACAACTCACTTACATTTTTTCATATAGACAAATGATAAAATGATAAAACAATAGCAGAATGTATATTTATTGAAATCCCCCTCTTTTTCCCTTTACCATGGCTTCATTTTGAAAAGAAGTTTGTGCTGTATAAATGAACAGATAAAAATCTAGCAGGTTTTGTGCTGATTTATGTGTTTGATTTGGTTGTGCGCTGGAAGTGTAAATTCTATGAGGTGTTAGCATTATGGGAGTGGAGGTGATGACAGCGCTGTGAAGATTTACTTTCAAAAGGGAAAATGTTAAAAGGAAAAAAAAAAACTGTACCAAGCTTTTAATCTTGCACGTTTCTTCTTTTCCAGATTGGACATAAAACAATCTCTTAAAATTGGATCTACCCTTTGTTGCTGGCATCCATTGCTTCGAAAATATTCAAGAGGGTAAGTCTTAATCAAAACTGAATTGTACTTAAAAGCTATTGTTATTTGTTATTTTAAATAAATACTGTGGCTGTTGTGATATGGGCACTATAAAGATTGCAGCAAATAACAGAAGAGTTAGCAATGGCGCTATATAAATAAATGTTAATTATCGTTCTGTATTACCGCTGCTTAAGCTTGCTTAAGAGGGGATTTTCGCTAGTTATAACATGCTTCCTTTTGAAATGAAAATACGCTTTGCAATCAGAACCTTTTTTTTTAAGGTGAAACATGTTGGGTTTTGGGGCACTTTATTAGCACTGGGTATTATTTTTTTTATCAGAGTATAGGGTATTTAGTTAATTCATAGATTACTAGGAAGGTAAGAAATGTTGAATATACTAGGCTGAGTCTCATTGGCTTTTGAAGCAATATGTTATTTGGAGACAGTTAAGATAGAACACTGCTGCTAATTTTCCCATTTACTCTCTGTAGGATATGGGTCGGGGATTGTTTCAATAATAATATTTAAATGGAATAGAATAAAAGTGATTATTTTTTTTTATTGTAAAGGAAAAAGGCAACTTCCAAGTCACACAAATATCCACACACAAAGTAATAAAAATACAAAGCAGAACTGATAAAGTGCAAATTCCAGTGTAGTAATCTATGTTAGAGGACTGTAATGCAAAGGCCAGGCTGTCCTGTTCAAGAACATAAGAGATTTAAAATAAATTCATAGAAGTCCTACTACAGTACCTTCCCAGCCCCTAAAAGGCAACTAAAACATAAGCAGTCATGCATCAGTCTGACCCATTGGGGAGAGATCCCGGTTAGGGAACCCACCGATGGAGTATGGGAGTATGCCCCGAGCAAGCCCTGTGTGCAACAGAAATTTTAACTATAAACAGAAAGGGTAGAGAAAAGGAGGAGAAAGTCAAGAGAGGAAGAATACAGAGGAGAAGAAAAAAAGGGGGGGGGTGAGAGGTTATAGAGTGAGGCGTCAGGGAATAACTCACCACGAGGGAGGAGGAATGTCTGTATCATCAACCAGGGGGAACCACATCCAAGAGAGCTTTACCCTCCTCTGAATATATAAACATATTCCATAAAGTCCATGTTTTCTTATTTACCTCTCGTTTTTGCTGCGCCGTCAACGACAAATCCTCCATATTGTTTAACTCCTCCACCTTCCTAAGCCACAGCCTAATCATAGGTGGCTGTGTCTGTTTCCAGTTAAGGGGGGTACAGGATTTAGCAGCGTTAAGAAGGTGATGTAAAATACATTTCTTATGCGCTTTAGTGGGGATTTTAGGGGCATGAAGCAGGAACAAGTGAACTTTTAGGTACAAATGGGTTCACCCTTTCACCTCCACAAACTATTATTTTGTGAATTTCCACCAAGAGGGACATAATATTGACTTCATGAAATTTTTCAGGCCTTTTTTTATTGTCATTGATTGTGTCTTGTACTAGCATAAGCAGGGGTTTAACTACAGATCACAGGCTGCATAGCAAAATTTGGTTGGGGCCCCCAGTGACACCTGGCATCAGTGCTAGGATCAGTTTTGAAGACATAGGTTGTCTAAGATAAAGGGGTAACAATGCAGGAAATACATTTTAACCTTAACACCTTCCCGCAGCTGCCTCCCAGCCCTTTAAGAGCTTCTAGATGCCGGGAGGAGGGCATTTCCATCATGTGACCGATGTGATTGGCTGTCACAGCGGTCACATAATCACATATATTGATTTGGAGCTTTCCAGTCTCCGTCAGTGACTATGCTGGGAGCGTGCAGGGCAAGTGCTCTTAGCACTGTTTTGTGTTTACCACATATATGCAGCCTCTCAGCATTAAAGCCCACCCATTGAGAGGCTGCATATGCATACGGCTGGCGAGAAGAGGTTAAAGTGGTTGTAAAAGCAGAATTTTTTTTTACTTTTATGCATTCTATGCATGAAGGCAAAAAAAAAACCTGGGTGCAGCTCCCTCCCCCAGCCCCCCCCATTATACTTACCAGAACCCTATCCCAGGTCTCTCTCTCCCCATTGGCTCCTGCTGCTGTCAATCACAGCCAGAGATCCAATAAGGAGAGAATGTGAATGGTTGTGTGGTTCGGGAGGCTTGCTATTGGGGAGTCGCCAGGACCATTGGCGTGGGACCCAAAAAGAAGAGGATCTGGGCTGCCCTGTAGTAAAAACCATTGCACAGAGCAACTAAGTATAACATGTTTGTTATTTTAAAAAAAAATCATAACCTTTCGAATCACGTTAAAGTGTATCTAGCTTTGGGTAGAATGGGGAAAGGTTAAAAAACCCTGTCAGGTTTTTTTTTTTTTTGCTATGCCGGTCTCCATTAGAGAGATTTCCCCTCAATTTCTGTTGTGAGGACAGTATGTTACCATTGTGAGGGAAAATCTGCAGCAAGGAAACAGAGGTTCTGGTGTTCCCATACCTATAGCTGCAGTTTAATCTGCTTCTATTTTGCCTTTCCTGGTTTCCCCGTACCCCTCATCAACTTGCTATTGCAATGATTAAATAGAGCCTTTCTGTTTTCATTACATATCAGTGATATCATCACTAGGTCGCTGTGCTTCTCAGTGCAATGCAGGCAGATCATGGCTGATGGAAGGAACCAGAAGAGTGTTACACAAGGCTACCTAATAACAGGAAGCCCACATGTGATACTGAACCTCCATGATTAAAGAAAAATAAAATTCAATGACTGAAAGCGGGCCAGCAAAAGTAAGGCTGGGGAGGAAAGTTAGAGGCTAATATTGAGGTATCATTTAATAAGAATACAGGCGGGTCTTCCCCAAGGGATATACCTGTGATTGTTTTAACCGATTCAGGCACCATTGTCCAGAACTCTTTCAATCTTGGGCATTCCCAAAATATATGTAACAAGATGCCCTCAGATTCACGACATCGCCAACAGACATTTGATATTTGTGGGAACATCCGGTGCAATACAACAGGTGTCCTGTACCATCTAGTAAGAATTTTATACCCTCCCTCTTGGTACCTACTTGCCAAAGATGCCTTATCTGTCTGCGGCTTCTAATGCACACTGTGGGAAGCTCACAGCCTGCAGGGACTTGTCAGTTTCAGTCATAGGTGTGCGCAGCCTATTGCATTAGGGTGCGCACCCTGAAGCTCAACTGAACGTGTGTGTGTGTCTACATATATATGAGCCTGGCACATTGGTCTCCCTTCCACCACAGTGAAAGACAAGAGCGTAAACACTTCTCTTATGACATTGCCAGCAAGAGGGAGATCTTTCCCATCTTCCTGCTGGAACACAGATTGATAATACTAATGTGCATGGGGTGATTAGGGTGTCCCCTGGCACATCCAGCACACCCTGTGCGCATACCTATGGTTTCAGTACAGGACCTGTAAAACTGGCAAGATGGAAGGCAAAGCTAAAGTTCAGTTTTAAATTACAAAAAAACAACATTTTTACTTCTGACTTTGTTACTGTTTTAACGATTTCCTCTTGCTTCCGTTCCTGGGGATAACCTTTTTACCAGGGAGCGACAGGCGGCAGTAAAACATGACATGTTTTCTAATGCTTCCCCACTCTATCCAATACTAAAAACAAGTTCTGGCTGTGGAAAAATGCGAAAGCCTAACTCGAGGCACAAATGTAATAATTAACATGGCCCCCGACAGCTGCTGAAGAATATAGAGCTTGTTTTTCTAGGGGATGATCCAAGACAGAGAAATACTTTACCTTAATCCATAATTGTGGTCTTGACCAGTTCCCCCAAAGCCGTTCTTCTTGCTGAAATCCAACCACCCCATTGACTAACGTCATTATGTAACTTGAAATGTTTAATTTGTTTCAACAGCCTACCTAATGAGGCCCCAATATCACCACCAGGCCTTATAGCTATGCTTAGTGCACTGAAATGCTATCTGGACCCCCAAAGCTGCTCTTCTTGCCAATCTCCAACCACCCTATTGACTGATGTCATCGTGTACATTGTAATGTTTATTTAGCCTCAACAGCCTACCTAACTGGGTCCCCTCCCACTGCCAGGCCCCATAGACGCCATGTGGGTTGCTATAGCTATAGTTTTGGTACTGAAACCCCAAAAATTTCAGCGCAATCACTTTAGAAGAGAGTATAGTACTATCACTATATATCGAAAATGTGACAGGTGATAAATCTACTCAGAAATCAAACTAATAGTAAATCAATTGAAGCTCAAATACTGCTGCCCACACTTCCTGTGTTTCCACAAGTGTACTTAATACATAAACATATCCCAAATATTGGGCCCCCTGATGAAGCAACGTAATCTAATGATGCAACGCGTTGGGAAGAGTCAGTAACACCACGCCGCAAAACCAGAAGTCTGCAGCCGGCCATTTTGTTGGAGGTTTTCAATAATATGTGCCTGGATACTGATGTGCACCAGTGTTAGTGCACAAAATAAGTTTAGTATATTATTTTTTAAATAAAAAATACAGTTTATTATACAGAGAGCACTATATATCCTTTTATGGTTTAAATGAATATACATATTCATCATGGGATTACTGAGGATTGAGAACATCAGCAAGGTGGGGAAAGGCATAACAACCGTGGCACTGGAGAACCCACTTTAAGGGGCAAGCGCATGAGACCTGATGTTGGGTCAGAATTTAAGGGGAGAGCATATGTAGGTTGGTGAAGAGTTATATACACGTGGTGAAAGAATAAAGTTGAAGGAATATAAACGCAACAAGGAGTTGGAAATACCTGCCATTATTATTACTGAATGAACACAATATTACTAATATATATAGTTGCAAGATTACACAAACACTTGGGACATTTCTAATTGCTTTACTATTCATTTACTTTCATTTTGCTCCACAATGTTGGTTTTGTAATATTAATCCCAGTATATGATATAATTTATTTGTTCACTATTTCTGTACTGCTAGGTACTATTTGGGATATATTTATAGTTTTGTTACTAACCATCAATGGTGTCACCAGGTTCTAGCTCCAAGTGTACTGTCCCCTGCAAGCATTGAAATGCTAAGTGGGCATTTCTAGGGAAGTTCAACATGGGAGAACGGTCATTCAATATAACAAACATTCTTCCCATGTGATGTTTGGCCTTTAATGTTTGGTATAAAATGAAAACTTGCTGTTGGACCCTCTAGGCTAAACAGCACTCAAGGACAAAGGTCAATACTTAAGCTGCCCATACACTGTTAGATTTACGTATGAAAATTCATAGGGCTCTTTCAGACGGGTGGACCAGGGGGGGGGGGTAAAAACAGGTAGCTGTTCCCCAGTTGTCCCCCTAAATTGTAATAATACAACCAGACAGGGCTATACACACCTGTCAAACTTGCCCATTGAGATCAATGGGGCCACACTGAAACTGTAAGCTGAATGCTCAGCTTGCGTTTATGGCATGGTCCTGCAATGTAAAATTGCTATTTGGCAATTGAAAAAAAAGCAAACAAGAAAAAAGCAAAACACGTTGTTCAGGAGGCAGTGGTAGCACCTCCTGAACACTTTTCAGCAGCTGCTTTACCACTGTTCTGAAAAATGACAAACAGGGCGGTAAGTAGTACTGCTAATGTAAAAACCCCCAAAATACTGCACTTGTATTAATAGGCAAGTAAAAGCTGCAAACACAACAGTGAGATATTTGTCACCAGAACTTGTAAATATACATAGTGTTGCGCTATCAGAAATAATCAATGAAAACAAAATTCAAATATATAAATATAATATAAACATATAAACATGTCCAATGTGAAAAGCAGTCCCACAGGGATGATATTAGAAATAATATGTAGTTTCAGCAGCCAGAGATCGAAGAAGATCCCAGAAGTCCTATGGTGACAAAACGCGTAGGGTTGAGCCACTTGGTCACGTCATTGCGCTACCCAGAAGTGAAGGCGGATGCCATCTTACTTTCCTGGGATTGTTTTGATGTTCTTTTACCTATGTGAGTAGCACTCGCTTTTAATAAAGGATTTGTTTTAGGCTTTTACACCATATAGTGTTTTTTATTCATATATATAATAACACAGTTGGGAGTTGGTGAAATCTACTCTGGAATATATCCTAAGACGTCTTCCTCTTTGCTGCCATGACCCCGGCTGAAGCATTGCCATAGTTAGAGAGTCCCCAAAGCGTGTTGACCTGCAGGGGGTCCTTGAGTTTTTGTAGGATGACATCTTATTTGGGTGTTGGTGATCGGCTTCTATACTGGAGGGAAGGTGACTTAACCCATCTTTGATCTCTGGCTGCTAAAACCACTCACTATTTCTGTTGTAATTGTTTTTATTATTATTATTTTTTTAAAAGAGTAAAAGCAACAAGAGCATTGTGCAGAGCAGCGAACAATCCTCACAAGCTCTGTATAGACAATGGTACATAAGTGGGGGAAAACAAAACAGCAGAAAATCTTGGCAATTGGGTGGGTCTTCTCTAAGCTCACAGGTGAGCATTTCACCACCAACAAAAGTAGACAGGGATAACATATTTTGTGTTGAAACATGGATATAAAAAAACAAAACCATTGTGAACACTGGGAGGTGGTCATCCATATGATCACCCCTTGGATCATGATGTGGGACAATAAAACCCAAGTTATCGAGGTCGAGACCACCTTAAATCGTAATCCCTGGAAGTAGGCCCAACGTCCAGCGACCACGGTTCACAAAGTATTACTTGTTGCCAAGCATTGTAAAGGTCCCACAAAGGGGACTCCAGACCCCCAAATATGAACATCAATAACTTAGATAAGAAAGGAAAAGAAAACGCTAAGAGAACATGATGCCAAGGCTGGCCAAAGTTAAGTAAAAAATAAAAGAAATAAGAAAAGAAAAAGAGAAGAAGAAAGGAAATGGATCCATCCGGGGATCCAGCATCAACTTATTTGTACTATAATGCCACGTACACGCGATCGTTTTTAATGTCATTTTCAAAAACAGCGTTTTTCTCGACGTGACTTTTCTTGTTTCCTCTCAAGCCTGTCTTGCATACACACGTTCATTAAAAAAAAAAAACGCTCAAGCAAAGAGCAGTGACGTACAACACGTACAACGGCACTATAAATGGGGAGTTCCTTTCGAATGGCGCCACCCTTCATGTTAGTAAAGTTTGTTGAGTGACGATTCGCGCTTTTCAGCCTCGTGCTTTTCAGTCCGTTACAGCGTGACGAATGTGCTATCTCCATTGCGAGCGCTAGTTTTACCAGAACGAGCGCTCCCGTCTCATACTTGATTCTGAGCATGCGCGTTTTTTTTTTTCCCTCGTAAAAGCATACACACTACCGTTTTTCACGTTGTTAAAAAAAAAACGACGTGAAAAAATAGAGCAGGTTCTCATTTTTTTTAGGCCATTTTTCACGTCGTTAAAAATGCTCTGGAGCCTACACACGGTCATTTTTAATGCCCAATTAAAAAAATGGCATTTTTAACGACGTGAAAAACGATCGTGTGTACGCGGCATCAGATTCATTCATCCAGCACCTGTAAGTAAGCAAGCCAAGGGGACCATATTTTGTTGAAAATGGATTGTTTTTCTCATAAGACACTCACAATTTTTTCATTCAACATGATCCATGTGAGTTTTCGTTTTACTATCGCAATGTCTTTTCCACGCTGTTGCTATTGAGATTTTGGCTGCTGGAAACATAAAGTAGATCAAGATCTGAGTATGTCATGGAACATTTTCAACAGGCCTATTTAGTAGGGCAATACTTGCATCTTTAGTGATGTTGACCATTGTGACTGAAAAAATAAATGAATGAACCCTCATCCAAAATAGACGAACCTTGGGACACGATGACCACAACTACTCACTATTTCTAATATCATCACTGTGGGACTGCTTTTCACGTTGGACACGTTTATATGTTTATGTTATATTCAAATATTTGGATTTTGTTTTCATTGATTATTTCTGATAGCGCAACACTATGTATATTTACAAGTACAGTGGAACCTCGGATTGCGAGTAACGCGGTTAACAAGCTTTTCTCAATATGAGCACTGTATCTTAAAAAATCGTAACTCGGTTTGTGAGTGTTGGCTCTCAAAACGAGCATGATTCAGGCCAAAGCGGTGTGCAGTACCGCTTTTGGCCTGAGGTGGTGGGGCGCCGGAGCCGAGCAGAGCCGAACGTCGCAGAACGGCGCCGTTCGGAAATGCACGGAAAGGCACAGCACAGCTGACCTCGGCATATCTCGGGAACAAAGTCTTTCCGAGGTTTGCCGAGGTCAGCCGAGGTGTCCTCGGGCCTTTTTCGGCCATTTACGAGGCTCTCTGGTGCCCCCCGCCTCTGGCCGCATGCGGTATTGCATACCATTGAAGTCAATGTGAAACTAATTATTTTCATTTCCATTGACTTCAATGGGGAAACTCGCATTGATATGCAAGTACTTTGGATTACGAGCATTCTCCTGGAACGGATTATGCTCGTAATCTGAGGTTCCACTGTACTGCTAATGTGAAAGGAGCCGTGCAAAAAAATCTCATCAGCACATTTTGATAATACCATCAGAGACTTGACAAATGTTGGTCAAACGTAATTCAAAATGGTGTTGGCTTTTAACATTTTATTTTGTAATTAATGGAATTTTCTGAACGATATCCACATTTACTGTTAGAATGTTTTTTGTTCTAAAAATAAAAAAATAAATCCATCCTGCTCCTTCTATTTTTTTTTTTTTTTTTTTTATAACTACAGTCAAAAATGATTTGACCCCATTAACTATTAGAAAATCAAACAATGTTTTTCTAACAAAATTCAACTTTAAAATTCCAGCTTTAGACGGTAATTTAAACCTATAAATAGACAATCGACAACAAGGATATAAAGTACTTACTTTTCCTTCCTCCATGACCTCAATAAATGGCTCTTTTTTTTTTATTGTAGAAAAGTTTGAATAAGTGAATATATTTTTAGGAAAAGAATATGGGGCACTAGAGGCTGACAAATGTGTGCTTTGCTTTAAGATACAATATACCGTATATACTCGAGTATAAGCCGACTCGAATATAAGCCGAGGCACCTAATTTTACCACAAAAACTGGGAAAACGTATTGACTCGAGTATAAGCCTAGGGTGTGCCTCACTTTGTCCATGCCTCACTGTGTCCATGCCTCACTGTGTCCATGACTAGACTGACGTTTAACATGGGAGTCTATGGAAGGGGTGCCCGGCTTTGAAAAAACGGTGCTCCCCGGCCGTAAGTCCCCCGGACAAGAAACTTTGCAAACTTGTAGAGGAAGGGTTGGGCTACATGCGGGCCAAGTTTGGGGTCCAGAGGACCTATGACCGGCCGGTACTGGGTCCCCAAATTCACCAGAAAAATGACCATTTAACATGGGAGTCTATGGAAGGGGTGCCCGGTTTTGAAAAATCGGTGCTCCCCGGCCGTAGGTCCCTCGGACAAGAAACTTTGCACACTTGTAGAGGAAGAGTGAGGCTATATGTGTGCTAAGTTTGGGGTCCGGGGAACCTATGGCCGGCCGGTACCGGCTCCCCAAAGTCCGGGAGATCAGGCACAAAAAGGTGACTCGAGTATAAGCCGAGGGGGGCATTTTCAGCACAAAAAATTGTGCTTAAAAACTCGGCTTATACTTGAGTATATACGGTATGTATCTAAATCCAGCCACCCCTTGTAGGAAGCCTGCTTGTGAAAGTGAAATGTGAAACATATGTTCTGCCATCTAACATGATATATTATTTTTGAATAAGGATAAGGTAGGATTAACCTCTTTCAAAGCATTAGTGACATACAATGTCATAAGTAATATCTACCTAACAACACTTGTTCTCTGTTCCTGTAATTAATGCCGGCTTTAGTTGGTTATCCTTGTCGGAATTCATTCATTCATCCTAAGTAGGTGTAGGAGAGCTTTTGGTTCATGAGGGCCCCTTATGTGTTAGTATGGTAGTAGAGATTGTGGATAGTGGTATAGTGATATAAGTGAGTCAAGTAATTATGTATATACATGTAAATTGTTAGAAATGATAAAAAGCCTTCACGTGCATGTGCATGCATAATTTCATAATTGTGTGCTTAGTGTACGTCATGGTTAATTTTGTATTAAATAACATGGCTTGGCTCCCAGCCTACAGTCTTATTTCCCAATATACATTTATCAAACTCATGACAAATGCATTTACATCTTTTTTTTTTTTTGATTTCTCATAGTGTATAGTAATGATAATAATAAACTTCTCATAATTATTCCATTTGGTTTGTTGAATATACCATTTAAAAGTATATGCTTTTTGCCCCTGCTATATGTTAATAGTATTATTCCCAGTTCTCGCTATTCCTTCCCAGTTTTCAGTACACCTCCTTCTATGATATGTGGAGGAGGAGAAGGGGAAGTGTTTTGTAGTCCTAAGAGACCATGAGGGAGATTTACTAAACTTGGAGCTCCCAGAATCTGGTGCAGCTGTGCATGGTAGCCAATCAGCTTCCAACCTCAGTTTGTTCAATTAAGCTTTGACAATAAAACCTGGAAGCTGATTGGTTTCTATGCAAAGCTGCACCAGATTTTGCACTCTCCAGTTTTAGTAAATATCCCCACATATGTCCTAGGGCATTGATGGTGAACCTTGGCACCCCAGATGTTTTGGAACTACATTTCCCATGATGCTCAACTACACTGCAGAGTGCATGAGCATCATGGGAAATGTAGTTCCAAAACATCTGGGGTGCCAAGGTTTGCCATCACTGTCCTAGGGTTTCCTTTACTTCAGTGATTTCCAGTCTCGAGGGGAATCTTGGATCAAAGTAACTACAGTGGAACCTCCGATTGTGAGTAACGCGTTTAACGAGCATTTCGCAATACGAGCACTGTATTTGAAAAAAATCCTAACTCGGTTTGCGAGTGTTGTCTCGTAAAACGAGCAGGATTCAGGTCAAAGCGGTGTGCAGTACCGCGTTTGGCCTGAGGTGGGGGAGCCGAGTGAAGCCGAACGGCGCCAATCGCAGCCGATCGGCACCGTTCGGAAATGCTCGGAAAGATATGGAAATACTCCGTTCCCGAGCCTTTCCGAGGTTTGCCGAGGTCAGCCGAGCTGTCCTCGGGATGCAAAGAAGAAGAGCCGCTGCTTCAGGTGTATGATGATAGCCTGAGGTGGAATGTCTCATAGAGTGTCAGCCCCGGCCCACCTCCATGGGAAACTTGTAAGAAAAAAAATGGCTGCACATCCAGGAATTCCGATTGCTTTTTATTGTTCAAAGTGATAACACCAAAGACACCAACACAAGGTCACGTAGACGCGTTTCACACAAACATCTTGTGCTTAATCATTACCTCAGGCCTCTCCGGCTGTTTCCGAGGCTCTCCTGTGCCCCCCACCTCTGGCCGCATGCGGTATTGTATGCCATTGAAGTCAATGCAAAACTAATTTTCGTTTTCATTGACTTCAATGGGGAAACTCACTTTGATATGCGAGTACTTTGGTTTACGAGCATTCTCCTTGAACGGATTATGCTCATAATCTGAGGTTCCACTGTATGTATAAAATATCCCTATCTGGAATTTCTCGTGAAATTTCTAACGGCCGGTTATGTTGTGAAATGTATTTGTTACTGGTGAATTCCAAGGCTTTGTATTAGGAATCCCTTTCCATTTTACCAATGGACAACCCATGTGGAGCAGCAAGAGAATGACAGTGACCACTGTGCACAGAAGCCCCTGTGAGTTAAAGTAGTGAGCCATTATCCAGAGCAAGGTTATATTTACAGACCATGTTATTATACATTATATTACCAACAGTATTGGGACGCCTGACTTTACACACACATGAACTTTAATGGCATCCCAGTCTTAGTCTGTAGGGTTCAATATTGAGTTGGCCCTCCCTTTGCAGCTATAACAGCTTTAACTCCTCTGCGTAGGCTGTCCGTAAGGTTTAGGAGTGTGTCTATGGGAATGTTTGACCATTCTTCCAGAAGCGCATTTGTGAGGTCAGACACTGATGTTGGATGAGAAGGCCTGGCTCGCAGTCTCCGCACTAATTCATCCCAAAGCTGTTCTATCGGGTTGATTTCAGAACTCTATGCAGGCTAGTCAAGTTCCTTCACCCCAAACCTGCTCATCCATGCTTTATGTACCAGACTAAAATGGAAAGGTCACCTTCCACCAGATGAAACTTGTCACTTGTTACGTCACCTGCCTTCAGATACAGCTTGTCACTTGCCATGTCGCCTGCCACCAAATGCAGCTTGTCACTTGCCACGTTGCATGCCACCAGATGCTGCTTGTTACTTGCCACATCACCTGCCACCAGATGCGGATTGTTACTTGCCAAGTCACCTGCCACCAGATGCAGCTTGTCACTTGCCATGTCACATGCCATCATATGCAGATTGTCACTTGCCATGAAACCTGCCACCAGATGCAGCTTGTCACTTGCCATGTCACATGCCATCATATGCAGATTGTCACTTGCCATGTCACCTGCCACCAGATGCAGCTTGTCACTTGCCACGTCACCTGCCACCAGCTGTTGCTTGTTACTTGCCACGTCACCTGCCACCAGATGCGGATTGTCACTTGCCACATCACCTGCCACCAGATGCGGATTGTCACTTACCACATCACCTGCCACCAGATGCGGATTGTTACTTGCCACGTCACCTGCCACCAAATGCGGATTGTCACTTGCCACGTCACCTGCCACCAGATGCGGATTGTCACTTGCCACGTCACCTGCCACCAGATGCGGATTGTCACTTGCCACATCACCTGCCACCAGATGTGGCTTGTTACTTGCCACATCACCTGCCACCAGATGCGGATTGTCACTTATCACGTCACCTGCCACCAGATGTGGCTTGTTACTTGCCACGTCACCTGCCACCAGATGCGGATTGTCACTATCCTGCAGCAACAGTGACAACAGAAAAAGAGGCTTCTCTCCCCAGCTTTTCAGCACATGTGAGGGCGGGCAGTGAGAGATGATGTAATCTCTCTGCTCGCGCCCACCCGCCTACTTACCAGTGTTCTGTCAAAAGAGCCAACTTGCCAAAATCTCCAATTATGTCACTTCCTGGTGACTCTCCAGCAGCAGTAATTGCATATTTTGAAGACATGGCTGTTTTCACAGAACACCGGCAGCGTATACACTACGGTACATGGCGAGTTGGCTATTTTGACAGAACACCGGATAAGGAGTAAAAAAGTTGTCGCCACCTTAGAGGTGGCCATTTTGTTGGTTACTAGCTAACAGTGTCCACTCATTATATCATCTACCAAAGTGTATACACTGCCAGTGTTCTGTGAAAACAGCCAAGTCGTAAAAATCAGCAATTACTGCTGCTGGAGAATCACCGGAAGTGATGTGGTTGGAGATTTTGGCAAGTTGGCTGTTTTGACAGAACACTGGCCCATTCACTCTCCTCCTCACCCGCCCACAGCCGGCCAGCCTGCTCACTCGCCCGCTGGCACATTTGCTCGCCCACCGCCTCCGTGGCCCGGCTGCAGGGAGGCCACGGCCCTAGACCATCTGGACAAAATGAATAGTTGTGATTAGCAGTTGACAAGCTATTCATTAAAAATGTGACCACTGCTACTGACGATTCGCTGTCTTGGACTGTGCCCTGTGTTATATGGTCACTAACTCCACCCATTACATCATTACAAGTAAGGCTTTGTCTAAAAGGGGACCTTACACCTAATTACATAATTTCCTATTACCACACTAATTTGGGACAGAGTCACCTAGTGGCAGACTAGCTGACTGCACCTGCTTACACGCTAATAATTATTTTAGTGTAATTTTCTTACAAAATATTGTTTTGAGCAATGATCACAAGATGTACAATAATACTTAGAAGCAAACAGTCAAAGTCTCAGCTCTACCTCTATATGTTTGTACTGGACCTCAAAAGAATCCTTTTTCAATATCTTTCCTCCTTGGCACAGCTTATGTCTTAAGACATATAGGTAGGAATGAGGCCCCTGCCATCCTCCTGGATTTTCTTTATGCCAGGCAAGAGCTATAAGCTGTCAATTTTGTCTGTGTTCATTTGTATTAGCTGGAAGATAGTGAACGTCTAGACCTCACCAGTTGCTGCCTGGGGGCAACCCAACGGCTTTTCACCTATTTTAACCCTTTATTTAAATGAATTACGGTAAGCATACTTATGTTTTTTTCCGTGTCCTCAATCCACCTCACCTTCATGGTTGTACTATATAAAAATGGAATTTCCAAAAATATATAAAAAGTCACTGAGTTCTACATAATGTTGACTTGATGTCCATTTCACTAGAAATAGCTACAAAGCCAGTGAGAGGGGTTTGCTTTTATTGGAGGTAGAGTGGGAAGCCTTACAAAAATCTTGCACATGGCATAATATAGTTTAGGGCCCTGGAAGACTGTTGTACGTCATTGTGTGCTTCTAGACACATGCAATTCGTTTCGGTCCAAATGTACATTCGGACAAATTTTGTGTTATTCTGAGAGTCGGATGTATCTGAATCTTTGAATGAAATAGTAACGAATTTAGTAGAATTTTTTTTTCGTTGATTCGTTTTCTAACGAATTCCAAATTTTCTAAACAATTTAAATTCGGATCTTTCGAAAAATTATCGACCAATTCAAATTCTGTGTGAAGAATAGCTGTTTGCAAAGGAGCGGGCCGGGAAGCCGACGGTTACGCCCTTAACAACCGATGACTCATTAACTGTCATTGGGTCTCCCTGTTGACAGCTGAAATGTAAACAAAAGAATGCCTGCAACAGAAAAGTCATAAAAAAAGCAGCAAGAAATTAAGACACAAAATCGGGGTGCCCCCCCCCCCCAAATCTATACAAGACCCTTTTCTGAGCATGCAGCTCTGCCCCTTGTGACATCATTGGCCAGGGCATGCTGGGTCGATGATGTCACAAGGGGGCGCTAGAAAATTAATAAATTAAACTAAATTAAACAAAACAAATGCTGAAACAAAGTGACATAACGAATCTATCCAAAACAAAAGGAAACAAATGTTTCCGTTCTGCACATGTTGATGTGCTTCATCTCGCTTGCACTGCTTGTAAGACAAAGCATTAATAGACAAAAGAACATGGGGACACCTTGGAGTGTATTAAAAAAAAAATCATAGCAGTTCACTCAGTGAAAGTGCATGTACATTTGTTTTGTGCAAATGGGGGGGAAAGAAACTAATGATATAAGGATATTTATTGGCTGGGCAAATGCTTTCATGGATTTAAAATGGAAAAATCTGTCAAAAAAGGGACAAAATGTAATAAGAAAGTCTTATGATACTTAGTATCTAGTAGCTTAATGCAGTATTTTCTGCCAAATTGTTTGCAGAGGTGATCAAATACCACCAAAAGAGAGCTCTATTTGTGGGAAAAAAAGGACGTCAATTTTATTTGGGTACAACGTCGCACAACCGCAAAATTGTCAGTTAAAATAATGCAGTGCCATATCGCAAAAAATGGCCTGGTCATGAAGGGGGTAAAACCTTCCGGGGCTGAAGTGGTTGAAGTTTTATGGACAATTTTATTTTTAGAAAAACATTTACGCAAGCTGAGAGGAAATTTGAACTCATATCTGTGTAAGTTTATGTTTTTAAATTTGAACTAAAGGCAATGTATAAAATTACATAAATAATTCGGTCTGTTCATATCATTAAACTGTTTCTAAAGGTAAAACTTTTTATACCTTAATGCATTCCCTGCATTAAGGTCAAAAAAGTATCAGAACTTGCTGTGTGAAACCATTGACAATTATTATTTTTTATTTTATTTTTCAACCATTGACAATTATAACTTGAAGCACACATGCAATTTTTGCTTTTTGACTTTAGTTTTGCTTTAAGGTCCATTTAAAGCCACGTGACCATCTAAGACTACAGTAACAACACTACTGTGAACTTTTTACTACAGTGTTGTCACCCTTTTACAGGAAGTGGAAAATTAACATCTCTTGGCAAGATCAAAGGTAAAAAATGAAAAAAAAGAAACGTGTGGGGGAATCATCAAATGCTAATGCTTTATTTTTTTCCATAGTTACACTTTAACCATTATACTCCTGGTATAGGTGCCAAACTACTAGAAAGAGTAACAAGCAGCTACTTAAAAAAAAAAATTATATCCAGAGCCCAAAACCCAAGAAATTCTGTTATAGTAGTATTTCTGCTCTAAAGGTGGCCTTCCCTGTCCTACCTTCAAGTCTGTGTTTAAAGTTAAGGGACCAAAAGTTGGGGGTAAACCAAAGCAGAGCTTTGAAGCTGACGTCACCATTGGCATAACTAATGCCCGGTACACACGATCCGATTATCGGACGAATGATCGTCTGTTTTTGTTTTTTTTTGCATGCTAATCTCACGTTGAATCTGATGAGTTTACTAAAGTCACAAAAATTCTCGTTCAACAGAATAAAAAATCGGAAGTGATGTCATGTGTTATAATGCATTTGTATTGCATTTTCGAACGACAGCTGTACTGATTAAACGAAAATCGTACGATCAGGTATCGTACGAAAAAAAAATTCCGTGCATGTCCGATCGGATGAACTGTCCTGATCTGCTCTCGAAAGCTCTGTACTGACGATCCGATTATCGTAAGATCGAGTCGAAAGCGGCATTTTTCATACGATTTTCGGATCGTGTGTACGGGGGCTTTAGTGCTGTAGTTCTCTCTGAACACTATGTAAAGGCTTGTGCCGGCAGAGGTGGGGCACCTTTCCAGAAAGCACATGTTCACTTTAAACTTTTAATTATTAATCATATGAAGTAAATTTATTTAATGGTTAAAAAACACATTTGTCTGCAGTAATTGGCAGAAAATGGAACTTTAATATGTCTGTATAAGAAATAAATCAAATAAAAGAAGATGAGGTTGATAGTACTGTACTGTCATAGAAACAACCAACCAAGCCAGCACATACTGTACATGAATATGGTATTGTTTTTCTTGTTGTTGTTAGGTACAAAGTATGTGAACAATCAAGGATTATTCATATAAATCGTAAAAACATGCATGCATGTATGTATAGTATAAGACAAATACAGCAATAACAATTTCCAGAAGTCCCACAAGGATAGCTGGTGTTGACCTGACAAGGCACAACCATGAGCAATATGGTATAGAAACAGGAAGCAATGGAATGACAAAGTGTTCCTTGTCATGTGTTGGGCTAGGAGATGAAAATACAATAATATTTGTTCATTTACAATTCATAACTTTTTCTGAAGTTTATCAATTGATAAAGAGTGGGTTTTTTTTTTTTTTGCATTTTATTTTTTTCTTTCCACAATTTTATTTTATTTTATTGGAAGCATTTATGTAGCGGGTACTTACTTTCCCGCCGTAAGTTTTTGAATTTTTCGGTGACACCAGTGGTGTATCTCCGGAGGTCAACTGGGTGGCGCTGTCACTGTGGGCCGATGGACGGATACCGCTGTGTGCTGAGCTTACTTTTGTCCTCTCTGGGCGGCGGTATGGTGGGGCGGGGAACCCGCCGTGCTTGCTGGGAGAGGGGATAAAAGGGGCCGGCCATCTTGGTCACGGGGGGGTTGGTCCCTGGCACCTTTAGCCTGCGGATGGAGTTCGTGTTTGTCCTCTAGGCGGACTAGGCCTAGAGGACCACCGGAGATCGTGTTCCATCTCAGGCACCTTTAGCCTGGGGTGAGGTACTCGGACGGCGGTCCGGAGCTCAGTGCCCAACACTGAGTTCCGCAAGGGATGGATCCTAGGGTACTCTGGAGATGGATGCCTGAATCCGAGGTGGGCGTAATGGACCGGGAAGAGCTCCTCATCTGAAGACCCGGTGCAGCAGACTGCCGGTGACGAGTGAGTCTCTTGTCGAAGACCGTCCGGAAGGTGAATTTCCCTCGTGCGGAGACCATAACCCACTCTTTGGAGGAGAGTGGAGGATCGAACTTGTGTCTGGGCCTATTCGTACACACACCTCCTTTTCTGTTCTATAGCCAAGGGAGTCCATGTTATGTGCTAAATAAAGGAGTGTTGGACTTTAACAGTGTGTGGCTCAAGTTTCTGGCAGACGAGGTTCTTGGAGACTCTTGGAGGGAGGATCCGATGCACAATACAGGCCCGAAGGTAAAGGAAGGCATTGCTGATACCACTTATACAGCTGTGGTGGAAGCCATGCATAGCGCACCCTCTCCCTCCCCTATCGTACCCCTAGACCAGAGACATAGCGAGCAGAACTTTAATAGAGGGGACTGGGAGAGGGGAGGAAGAGCCCACTACACGTGGGGGCTCGGGTCCGGGATGTGTGTTGTGCATCACTTGGAAGAAGGTGTCTGCCAGACAGAGTTAAGCGAATAGGCCAAAGTGCAGCCCTGCTCGAAAGTCGTAGACATGACCTCAGAAGGGGAAAGGCCCGCGCAGGAAGAGTGGTGAAAGGGGGAAAACTCAGCCGTGTGACGGACTACATGTGGGGGTTTTTAATTGCACTGCGCCACCAGACACAACCCCCGCCGCTTAGTTCGTGGGCGTGTCTCAACCTAGAAAGTGGAAAAGCCCACGAACTGGAGCAAAGGGGAGGAGTCCAATACGTGTGATGGACTACACGTGGGACATTGGCGCGAAAAACTCTGCAGTGTGAGATGGAACAGCAACAGGTCGCCATGTTTGGACCCGCCTCATGGATTCCGGTTCACCCGGTGACTACAACATTGACTGCTGCTGCTCCAATAACGGATACGGGGATCCGACTGAAGCAGAGGGGTCGATTCGCCCTGTACTCATGTATGGACGTTGAGGCCCTGGGCATGATTTGCCCTGGGTGTTCGGGACTGGTATGTCTGTTGAAGCCGTTCGGACGTTGTGAGGCCTGTGGGGAGTTCACGTTTGAAGTGGATCCGGAGGTCGAGAGGCCGAAAACCATCTACCCAGGTTGGGCTTTAGGTACTGTCACTCAGAAGGGAGGAATCACGGCTGTGAGAGTCACCCCTGCGCACACTGCAGCGACCGCGGAGGAGGTCGTGAAACACCAACGGGAGAAATCCGAGAATGCTGACTCGGTCACCACTGTCTCACAGCATCCGCCACCGAAGAAAAGAACCAGCGTGGTAGCCCCGACCAGCGGTGGTGGTGGACTGTCTCGCATGCTTACGCCAGACCCAGAGGGATCCGTTGACGGGAGTTTCGGACGCCCCAGAAAAGGTCAAGGTAAGCTGGCAGAGAAGACTTGGTGTGAGGGAGGAGGTGTCGAGACGGCATGGCCTAGCAAGTCCCCGGAGTGTGGATGTTCTGTTTCCAGACAGGGCTACATACCCGCGGAGGAGTGTGACACCTCCGACCTGGAATCTCTTTCTGATGCGGGAGATGATGCATTGATAGATGACTTGTTTGCCAAGAAGGGCTGGGACAAGATACCGCTTGCTTCATTCCGTGGAAGTGGGAATTCACCTATGTCTGTAGGGGAGAGCACACCCAGGGTGCAGGCGTCAGCGCCTGACGGAGAATCCCTTCCTCAACTTGACCCCAGTGTCAGATACAAATGGTGCCGGGGATGCAGGGACAAGAGACTGTTGTTGCGGCCCCCAATGCCCAGAATGGAGGTGGTCAAGGCACCTCGTCATCCAGATTCAGTTGTGTTGCCTGGTGAAGGGGAAAAAGCTACTATGCCTCCTTTATTCAGTCAAAAGGTTGAAGCAGAGTACGGCTGAGAGTACCCTTACTTATCGAAGGACTTGTTATATGAGGTGGAAGTGTACCGGGAGCACTGGTACAATGACTTTGTGTGGACCCACCTCAAAGTTCCACACGCCCGCAGATACCTAACATGTTCTCCAAAGGCTTCACAGCGCTTCAAAGACTGCAAGGCAGAATGGATGGTGGGAAGACACATCCACGCAGATGAAGTAGTAATCAGACGCAAAGAAGGCGAAGATGTGGAGTACCATCTAGAGACTATGGATCAGCACTTGAAGCCACTGATTTTGCCACATCCCCTTTTCTACCTTTAGGAGAGAAAGACTCTGATATTATCATGCTGCTGAATTTTCTGGGGAAATTGTGTTTGTGTACCCACTGAAAAAAAAAAAAAAAGGAACTGTTCCTGCTTATTTCTATCTTACTGCAAGGAGACCACAGACTCTGGGGTAGATAGGGTTAGAGGGAAAGGAGAAGAAGTTCCACGGGTGCAGTTACCACGAGGCTGTCACCAGGTGGCAGTGTCGTGCAACTTTACAAACACTTCTCACGCATTTACTCTTTGGAGAAACAGGGATTTCTTTTAGGAGAAATTTATTTTTCTCATATACACGGATACATGTGTCAGGGTTTTAATGTTAACTTTTATTTATTTTCCCTCTACAGGAGGACATCCTAGCAAGATTACATACTCTAAGGAGGTCTTTAGTTAGGATGGGGGGGAAAAGTAAAATGTTGAAATGTGATTTCATGTTGAATGTGTTGTCTTTCACTCCTCTTTTATTACAGGGGCTCAGACACAACTTCTTCGTTAAGAGAGTTTCCAAAAAAAGTTTTTCTGTTTCAATTGTTAGTGGTTTCTGGACTGAATCATGTCAGTTGTTTAGGATGTGGTTTACTCCAGACACTGGGGACCAGTGTCAAATAACAGGGGGGAGTATGTAGCGGGTACTTACTTTCCCGCCGTAAGTTTTTGAATTTTTCGGTGACACCAGTGGTGTATCTCCGGAGGTCTACTGGGTGGCGCTGTCACTGTGGGCCGACGGACGGATACCGCTGTGTGCTGAGCTTACTTTTGTCCTCTCTGGGCAGCGGTATGGTGGGGCGGGGAACCCGCCATGCTTGCTGGGAGAGGGGATAAAAGGGGCCTGCCATCTTGGTCACGGGGGGGTTGGTCCCTGGCACCTTTAGCCTGCGGACGGAGTTCGTGTTTGTCCTCTAGGCGGACTAGGCCTAGAGGATCACCGGAGATCGTGTTCCATCTCAGGCACCTTTAGCCTGGGGTGAGGTACTCGGACGGCAGTCCGGAGCTCAGTGCCCAACACTGAGTTCCGCGAGGGAAGGATCCTAGGGTACTCCGGAGATGGATGCCTGAATCCGAGGTGGGCGTAATGGACCGGGAAGAGCTCCTCATCTGAAGACCCGGTGCAGCATACTGCCGGTGACGGGTGAGCCTCTTGTCGGAGACCGTCCGGAAGGTGAATTTCCCTCGTGCGGAGACCATAACCCACTCTTTGGAGGAGAGTGGAGGATCGAACTTGTGTCTGGGCCTATTCGTACACACACCTCCTTTTCTGTTCTATAGCCAAGGGAGTCCATGTTATGTGCTAAATAAAGGAGTGTTGGACTTTAACGGTGTGTGGCTCAAGTTTCTGGCAGACGAGGTTCTTGGAGACTTTTGGAGGGAGGATCCGATGCACAATACAGGCCCGAAGGTAAAGGAAGGCATTGCTGATACCACTTATACAGCTGTGGTGGAAGCCAGGCGTAGCGCACCCTCTCCCTCCCCTATCGTACCCCTAGACCAGAGACATAGCGAGCAGAACTTTAATAGAGGGTACTGGGAGAGGGGAGGAAGAGCCCGCTACATTTAAATAGTGTATACTGGACAAGAATCACATTGATGTATATGGTAAACATGACCTACTTTTTTTTTTTTTGCATTTATACAAAAAAAATGGGTATTTTACAAATTCATATCCAATACAGGGTGCTTCCATTAATGCTACATTTACAGTGGATGATGGGATTTTTAAAAGAAAGCTCAACACTAGCTCTTCTCTTGCTGACTGTTCCTCCAGATTATGGAGCCAGATGCTTTCCCGCCATACTAGTAGGAATAGAAGGGTGTGTATCAGTTGTGTATTTATTATGAAATCCTCTGCAATACACACTATACGGCCACATAAGGGGATTCTGCTTAGTTGGCTTGTTTGCTTTGGTAAAAAGGAAATATGTATATAAATACATTTTTCAAATTTACCTAACAAAAAATAAGTATTTTTCCTATAGTATTTATAAATCATGATAGATTATATATATATATATACAGTACATACAAGATAGATCGATAGATAGATGGACAGTGTATATATATATATATATATATATATATATATATATATATATATTGTGTTTAAAAGAGAAGTATGGCCAAAGCACTTATTTGTGTTCTCCTGTGACCCAGAATCAGCCGACAGTGGGCTAAAACTCGCTGTAAACTGACATCACACCCCCCACTTCAGACACTGGATCGATCCCAACAATAATGTCAGGATTCACCCAGATGCCTTACAGCAGGGGTGCCCACACATGTGGCCCGCGGAGCTCTCTGATGTGGCCCACGACCTCTTGCTCTGGGATGGAATAGAATAGAATACTGTTATTAGGTAAGTTTATTACTAAAATCACAGTGTATATATGGGCATATCTGTTCTGTAGTGGTTACTGGGCTGCTTTTAAACTGATTACCTGCACTGAGCCATAAACTTCTATTACCTGCGAGTTTGGTGTGCTTTCTGAAAGTGCACAACACCTACAGGAAGTCTTTGGCAAAGTGCAGCTAACCTGCAGGAAAGCCACAGGTGAGCTGTGCTGTTCTCGTGGTGCGGTTAAACAACCATGTATCAGTGTGAAAGCAGCCTTAGGCCCCTTTCACACAGTCAGTTTGACCCAATCTGACCCACCATTCACCTCTAAGGAGTGGCAGATCATTGTGGCCCGCGACCGGTTACCAAGTCGCTTAAGTGGCCCTTGCTCTTCAAAAGGTTGGGCACCCCTGCCTTACAGGCAGCTGGCTCAGTTCACCACTGAGAGACTGGAGTGGCTCCTATCCCCTCTCCTGCCTAGCTCTCCAGTGAACGCTGGAGGGGCAAAGCAGAGAGTGGTGACTGACAGTCAACACTCTTTGCTCAGTGAAGACTGGGAACTGAGCGATCAGCGGTCACGTGATCGCTCAGCTCTCGAGATTAAAGCTGAAAGGGGGCAGCTTGCAGCATCAGAACGATGCTGCAGCAGGTAGGTAGGTATGCGTGTGTGTTTATCTTTTTAAATCCCAAATCTCTCCTTTAAATTATAAATGCGTTGTGTCAGAAGGTTCAGGAGTATCAAATAGCATATCATCTGTTCATCTATCATCTGATATTACTCCAGCAGTAAATTATTGCAGGTCCACTAAATTAGGTAGATTCGTGTCCTGGGATCAGTGTTATACACTAGTCCCAGGTCATAACCATGCTCAAAGTCAAGACATGCAAGACAAGACATTATTTGATTTTTGCAGATATACTAAGTGAAAACATAACTGTTGACTAAACCAAAATTATTATTGTTTTAAAGATCAACATCATGATATTTACCTTTTATTTTTCCATGTAATTGGTGACATCTTATGGCAGCCAGGATCCCTTCTCAATAGTCCTTTTTGCACAGTTTGACTCTGATGTATGACTCTGAATTGAATAGCCTTGTTCCTTGTTATGCCACCTTGGTTGTAAATATCTTCTGTTCCAAAACCTCCTTTTGGCTTTAGCAGGAAGTGAGCAATAACCTGATCACAGAACAGAGAGAACATTTAGCAAGCAACATTGCTGCCAGTAGAAAACAACAATATTACAACTACTGAGGTCTGATGTATCCACATGTTCTAAGTCAGAACTGGAGTTCATAAATATCTCCTTAGCCAGCAATCAGATTAAAACCTGTCCTGAAGTTTTCACGAATGGTGGCTTTGAGGAAATACCTTATTCCATTGATTAGACACATACACGAGGCTCCATGTGACTTTTAATTGCCAAAACCTAAAGAAATGCAAAAAAAAAATAACAAACATGGTATACTTACCTGCTCTGTATAATGGTTTTGTACAGAGCAGCCCTGATCCTCCTCTTCTGGGGTCCCCCGCCAGCATTCCTGGCTCCTCGCCCCCACCAAGCGCCCCCTTAGCAAGCAGCTTGCTCTGTGGGTACTCCTGCATGCTCGATCCCAAGGTCCATTGACACACAGAATGCGACTTCCCCTGCTCTCGCCTAACTGCCTGTGATTGGCAGCAGCAGGAGTCAATCTCTCTGCCTAATGTGGAGAAAAAGAGCTGCTGCTCTCGTGCACATCGCTGGAATGAGATTGGGCTCAGGTAAGTATTTAGGGGAGGTTGGGAGGAGCTGCATGCAGAGGCTTTTTACCTTAAAGATGAGCTCCAGTCATATTTGTGTTTAAAAAAAGTCAGCCGCTACAAACAGGCCCGGATTTACTCCCTTTGCCGCCCCAAGGCCGGGTCCTTCAATGCCGCCCCCCCACCATCACATAGGGGGGGCGGGGGGGCGACGCGTGGGGGGGGGCAATCGATTTTTCGCAGACAATGACTGGTGTTAGTGCTTCAATCATTCCGGCACCATGGTTGTTATGGTGTCCAGGATGATTGAAATGCATTGTTTCTATCATTACATTGTAATATAAAATGAAACAGTTCAACTCACCATAAAGCAGAATGAGTGGGAGCCCTCAGCGTGTCACTTGCCACCATCGCTTGTCACCAGATGGGAATGTCACTTGCCACGCTGCCTGCCACCACATTGGAATGTCACTTGCCACGCTGCCTGCCACCAGATGGGAATGTCACTTGCACTCTCTGCCCCCGTCTCTCACTCTCTATCTGCCTCTGTCTCTCTCTGCCTCTCTCTTTGCCTCTCTCTCTGTCTCTGCATCTCTCTCTCTCTCTCTTTGCCTCTGTGTGTCTCTCTCTCTTTGCCTCTGTCTCTCTCTCTCTTTGCCTCTATCTCTCTCTCTGCCTCTCTCTCTCTGCCTCTCTCTCTTTGGATCTCTCTCCCTCTGTCTCTCTCTGCCTCTGTCTCTCTCTGCCTCTCTATTTGCCTCTGTCTCTCTCTCTCTCTTTGCCTCTGTCTCTCGCTCTCTCTTTGCCTCTGTCTCTCGCTCTCTCTTTGCCTCTGTCTCACGCTCTCTCTTTGCCTCTGTTTCTCGCTCTCTCTTTGCCTCTGTCTCTCGCTCTCTCTTTGCCTCTGTCTCTCGCTCTCTCTTTGCCTCTGTCTCTCGCTCTCTCAGTGCCTCTGTCTCTCTCTCTCTCAGTGCCTCTGTCTCTCTCAGTGCCTGTCTCTCTCTCTCAGTGCCTCTGTGTCTCTCTCTCTCTCTCTCTCTCAGTGCCTCTGTCTCTCTCTCTCTCTCTCAGTGCCTCTGTCTCTCTACCTCACTCTCTCTCTCTCAGTGCCTCTGTCTCTCTGCCTCACTCTCTCTTTGCCTCTGCCGCTCTGTCTCTGCCTCCGTTTTTCTCCCCAGTCTGTGTTCCTCCTCACCTGCTTGTCCTGCATCATGGACATAGGCCTGGAGGATAGGAGGAGGCGGCCGCCATGTTTGTTTAGTGTCCCGGGCACTGTGATTGGGCGTATGGAGGTCATGTGCAGAGGGGGGAGTTCAAGATCACGGACAGGCCAGCCCCACGCCGCACATGACCCCCATGGCCCAATCACAGGGCGCCGGACTTTGAAAAATGGCGGCCGGAGCTTCAGGCGGCCGGGGCCACAGTAAATGAATTTTAGGAGGACTTGTCTCCTCCGCGGCGCCGCCCTTTCACACAGTGCCGCCCCGAGGCCTGGCCTTGTTGGCCTTGTGGGAAATCCGGCCCTGGCTACAAACAGTGTAGCTGCTGACCTTTAATAAACAGACATGCCTGTCCCAGGATCCAGCGATGTACTCAACCGAGCCGTTCTCTCCATCGGTGTTCTGTCCCTCATCACCGGCATCTCAACTTTGGGCACCCAGCTGTGACAGCTTGCGAGTTCACAGCCGGGTGCCCACTGCACTTTCTAAATGGTCCCACGGGGGGGGGGGGCCTAGGTGATCCGAGCAGAAGAGAAATCGGGTAACTGTCAAAACCAGGCAACCGCACCCCCCAAAAAAAGTGCCATTTTGTATAGAGGAGGGGGTAAGGAGGTCTTGAAGTGGACCTTCCCCTTTTGGGTGGAGCTCTGCTTTAATCCATGGAATGCATTAAGGTTAAAGAAAAAAACTTGTATCTTTAGAACCACTTTAAAATGGCAGAAAAATATAGAAAACATAATCCATAGATACAAGGCTCTATGCCACAACGGGAAACATTCTGATTGTACCTGAAGTGCATGGTGGCCAGCTTTTCTGTTACTGGTTCCTAGAGAAGGTCAGAGCCAGTTTTAAGAAAAGTGAGGCTCTGGAAAAATGTAATTGTGAATCCCTATGTTGAAATCCTGTATCTGTGTCACATTGCCATTTCGTATGTAAACAAAAGTAGCTAAAACAGCGGGCTAAAATATACTGAGTTATGTTTAATGATTTAGACTAGTAAAGAAATAAAACAGAAAAGGAATCAGAAAATATCTAAACAGCTTAGAATACTGCAAGTGCAGGCGAATGTAACCATGTCATATCACAAGGCCAAATGTCATATGTGCAAGCTCTCTCGCAATGTCACCAAGTCCATAAAATTGGTTGTAATTACATCATTGACAATGCTGAATCAATATAATGTATTAAGACATAAGCAAAATACACAGTGCTCATTGTCATAGCTATGTTTTGTGCAGCACAATACATTCTTGCTTTCATTGCATGTATATTCCGACGGTGGTAACACGTACCTGGTAGCAGAGCCTGATATGATGAGGAAGGCCTCTCTTACACCTCTGACTCGGGGCCCCTAATATTGTAGACAGGAGGCGCACGAGTGCCTGGAAGTCTTGCTAGCAGGTGGGCAGGTGTCTTCGCTGGGCAGGAGAAGTCGTCAGATGGCTTTAGCAAGCAGGCAGGGTAGCAAGGTCAGACAGGCCGGGCCATACACAGATGGGATGGATCAGGTACAGGGCACAGACAGGAACATGGTCAGGAGACAAGCTGGGTCTTGAACCAATCAGTGGAACAGAAGACAAAAAAAGAGATAGAAGTGGGGTCAGGGGACTAACTGAGGTTGATTCAGGTGGAGTTCAGAGAATGGTCAAGACAAGCCGGGTCAGCAACTGGAAGCAGGATGCAGGTTCACAGGATCACAGATACACAGGAGGCTAAAGACAAAGCAGCACTGATCCTGAGCACTGGCTGAGTTTAACCACTTAGCCCCGGACCATTTTGGCTGGTTAAAGACCAGGCCCCTTTTCGCAATTCGGCACTGCGTCGCTTTAACTGACAATTGCGCGGTCGTGCGACGTGGCTCCCAAACAAAATTGACGTCCTTTTTTTCCCACAAATAGAGCTTTCTTTTGGTGGTATTTGATCACCTCTGCGGTAATGCAGATACTTTTCCTTCTACTGCTTTTATACACCAGTCCTGGGGTTGATTGCAAGCTTCTGATTAAAAGTCAGGGTTAGTTAAAGTGATTGGGTTGTGCTGGACTTTTCTTTACAACAGTGCATTTCTACAGTTTTCCTTAAATAAGTCCCCCCCCCCCCCCCTTCTTGTGAGTTCATCACACTGGGTGACATATTTATCTTCAGGTCTTATCCAGAAATCTTTAATGTGTGTCCCCACTCAAAGCCGCACAATGTTTTTTTTATTTTTAAATGGCTACTTTGTATTACACATGTGCTCCAAGATCCCCCATTCATTCCTATAGGAAAGAAATATTAATGGAGGCCTTGAAGCGATTGTAAAGGCTCACATTTATTTTTTATTTTTATAACAAACATGTTATACTTACTTACCTCCTCTGTGCAAAGGTTTTGCACAGAGGAGCCTGAACCTCCTCTTCTGCCAGCAAGGCCTTCACTGCTGACCTACACTATCAGAATCACTGAGTTACTTTTTAATATATTTTTTCCATGAATGTGTATCCAATTATTCCCAATAGTCTATTCTCTTCATTTCATAGCTTTTCTTTGCTTCCAGTAGTGTATATTTATGCTAGAGCTTTTATCCAATCATATTTCAACAATCATGGATTGCTAGGGTCAAAGTAATCTGCCTTGAGGCCTTCAGAATCAACAGTGCGGGCGCCTGTAACTTAAAATGAATGGCAATGAAACTGTTGCTTTAACCACTTCAGCCCCGGACCATTTTGGCTGGTTAAAGACCAGGCCCCTTTTTGCGATTTGGCACTGTGTCGCTTTAACTGACAATTGCGCTGTCGTGCGACGTGGCTCCCAAACAAAATTGACGTCCTTTTTTTCCCACAAATAGATCTTTCTTTTGGTGGTATTTGATCACCTCTGTGGTTTTTATTTTTTGCGCTATAAACAAAAATAGAGCGACAATTTTGAAAACAAAATTACATATTGTTTCCTTTTTGCTATAATAAATATCCCCAAAAAATATATTATTTTTTTTTCCTCAGTTTAGGCCGATACGTATTCTTCTACATATTTTTGGTAAAAAAATCGCAATAAGCCTTTATTGATTGGTTTGCGCAAAAGTTATAGCGTTTACAAAATAGGGGGTAGTTTTATAGCATTTTTATTAATTTTTTTTTTATTTACTAGTAATGGTGGCGATCAGCGATTTTTATCGTGACTTCGACATTATGGCGTACACATCGGACACTTTTGACACATTTTTGGGACCATTCACATTTATACAGCGATCAGTGCTATAAAAATGCACTGATTACTGTGAAAATGACACTTGCAGTGAAGGGGTTAACCTCTAGGTGGCGCTGTAGGGGTTAAGTGTGACCTAATGAACTAAACGAAAATCGTACGATTTGTTATCGTGCAAGGAAAATTTTCGTGCATGTCCGATAAAATAATATCGGATGAACTGTCATAATCGGCTCTCGAAACTCTGTACTAACGATCTGATTATCGTACGATTCTTCCTCGGACAACATTTTTCGTACGATATTCGGGTCGTGTGTACGGGGCTTTAGAGTAATACTGATGTTTCTGCTAGAGATGATGTATATGGCTCAGCTGTGGCTGCAGTGAAAGGAGTCTTGTTGAATTGTGTTAAGTGGGCTTCTTGCTTTAGTAATGGTATTCATTCTCGCTGTATGAGATACTTGTCTGTGATGCAATGCCCTGTTATGCTGTGATTCTGTATAATAATGATGTTTTATACACAGTGCCTTTGAAAAAGTATTCATACCCCTGAAATTTTCCACATTTTGTCATGTTACAACCAAAAAGGTAAATGTATTTTATTTTGATTGTATGTGATAGACCAACACAAAGTGGCACATAATTGTGAAGTGGAAGGAAAATGATAAATGGTTTACAATTTTTTTTACAAATAGATATCTGAAAAGTGTGGTGTGCATTTATATGCAGCCCCCCTGTGTCAATACTTTGCAAAACCACCTTTCGCTGTAATTACAGCTGCAAATTTCAAGTCTTTTTGGGGATGTCTCTATCAGGTTTGTACATCTAGAGAGTGACATGTTTGCCCATTCTTCTTTGCAAAATCGCTCAAGTTGAGATTGGATGGAGAGCGTCTGTGAACAGCAATTTTCAAGTCTTGCCACAGCTTCTCAATTGGATTTAGGTCTGGACTTGACTGGGCCATTCTAACACATGAATATGCTTTGATTTAAACCATTCCATTGTAGCTCTGGCTGTATGTTTAGGGTTGTTGTTCTGCTGGAAGGTGAACCTCCGCCCCAGTCTTAAGTCTTTTGAAGACTCTAACAGATTTTCTTCTAAGATTGCCCTGTATTTGGCTCCATCCATCTTCCAATTAATTCTGATCAGTTTCCCTGTCTCTGCTGAAGAAAAGGATCCCCACAACATGATACCGCCACCACCATGTTTCACGATGGGGATGGTGTGTTCAGGGTGATGTGCAGTATTAGTTTTCAGCCACACATAGCGTCTTGTGTTCAGTCCAAAAAGGTCAATTTTGGTATCATCTGACCAGAGCACCTTCTTCCACATGTTTGTTGTGTTCCACACATGGCTTCTCACAAACTGCAAATGACACTTCTTTTGACTTTCTTTCATCTGTCTTATCACATTATGTGAAACTTACCTGCAAACGAAGCCCGCAACTGACACCACGGGAGGCCGTATCCATCTTCACCCGTCTTCTTTCCAGGTCTGCGGACTCCGGCTGTGTGACTGGACGGAGCTGTGTGATGTCACTACCTCGCATGAGCCACCCACCGGTAACGGCACAGGGCACTGAAGTAATGGCACGGTTGGCCGTTCTTTCAGAGCGCATGCGCCAATTATGTCATCAGCTGCATATACAGTAAAAATCTCCTAAATGGGGCACGTTTAGGAGATATTTACAGTACTTATAGGTAAGCCTTATTATAAGCTCACCTATAGGTACAAAAAATTTATGGAAGTTTACTTCCACTTTATTGTTATTAAGTTTCCTTTCCATTTCCTCCTGCAGCCACAGAAATTTTCTAAAACTGTCAGAATATTCCATGTAAAAAGGCAGTCTGGGGGATTTCTGTACAAAGCTGGCTTACAGCTTGCCCCCAGAAATGTAATTTTCTGCTTGTCTGATTGGCTCAACGATTTTCTCAGATGTCTGCACTAAGTTCTGGGAAGATCACTTAGATCGGACAGAAGAGACCTCCTCCACATCTCTGTGCCTAAGAAGATCCAGCGTGGTGGTCAAGCTTTCTCCCACCAGGGTGCCGTGGAATAGCCTACCTGCTGAGCTCCAGGAGGCCCCTACCATCTTGGTCTTTCAGGAAACTGAATACTTGGCTCTTCACACAAGCCTTTCCTGCGTAGCCTCTCTTGTTCCATCTCTCATGTTGCTTCCACCTGCTTCTGTCTCCTCCTAGTCCCTGGGTTTTTTGTTTTTTTCCAGGGACTCCGCCACACGCGTCGGGATCCTACGGGGTAAATGACCGCACTATATCAAGATGCCACTCAACTCAACTCAACTCAAGATAAAAGTCAGATTTTAGGCATTCTTTGCAAAGGGAATTTAATTTTTGGTGAGATACCTCCTAAGGTTAATTACTTCTAAAGGGATGCAGACACTGCAACTTTACTCATAACACTGATGCCGGTACACACGGTCGGAATTTCCGACAACAAATGTTCGATGTGAGCTTGTTGTCGGAAAATCCGACCGTGTGTAGGCTCCATCGGACATTTGCTGTCGGAATTTCCGACAACAAATGTTTGAGAGCTGGTTCTCAATTTTTCCAACTACAAAAGTTGTGGTCGGAAATTCCGACCGTGTGTACACAATTCAACGCACAAAAGTTCTACGCATGCTCAGAATCAATTTGACGCATGCTCAGAATCATTGAACTTAATTTTTCTCGTCGTAGTGTTGTACGTCACTGCGTTCTTGACGTTTGGAATTTCCGAGAAACATTTGTGTGACCGTGTGTATGCAAGACAAGTTTGAGCCAACATCCGACGGAAAAAAATCCATGGTTTTGTTGTCGGAATGTCCGACCATGAGAGTGCACAAGGTAGCTATAATGAACCAGACCCTCCTATTCAGGAATCAGTTTTTCAAGAAGTTGAGGAAACAAACAGCTACAGTATTTCTTCAGAATAGAGAACAGTAGGAATCTGCTACAAAGTTTGCTAAAAATCCTTGTACTATACATACTGTAGTTCACCCAGTGGGGACAGTTTTTCCTCAACAAAAGTGGATTTTTACTTTAAATTCTAAAATGACTCTATCATGAAAAAATATTGGAGGCCCACTTTTGAAAATACTTGTTGTTTGGGTTCAATAGTCCCAGTCTCAGAAAAGGATACTGTAAATGAGTGTCAAAAAAGTGTAATGCCCGTACACACGATCGGAAATTCCGACAAGAAAACCGTGGATTTTTTCTGACGGAATGTTGGCTCAAACTTGTGTTGCATACACACGGTCTCACAAATCTTGTCTGAAATTCCGACCGTCAAGAATGCGGTGACGTACAAGACGTACGACGAGCCAAGATCAATGAAGTTCAATAGGCAGTTCGGCTCTTATGCTTGATTCTGAGCATGCATGTGTAGCGGGGTCTTCAGATTTAGTGGGACACACCTGGGGGTAGTGTGACCCAGGTGTGTAATTATGTCAGGGTTTAGACCCCTTTTTGTTATTCGTGGAGGATTGGGGGATGTAATATTCTCCTTTGCCTGTGGGTGGCGGAGTACCTACAGGGTTCAGGTAGAATCGCCACCACAGTGCTACCCTTCTTTGTCCCTTCCTGGAGATGGTACGGCTGGGGCGGGGAACTGCCGTGGTGTTAATGGGAGCAAAGGGGGAGGCCGCTACACGTGGGGGCTCGTCCGGGATTGTGTGTGTCTTAACGATGGAACTGAGAATGTCTGTGTTTGAACTTTGCTGCCCGGAGGAGTTGCGAGAGGTCCAGCCGTGTGAAGTACTACATGTGGGGACTGTTAATGCACTGCGCCACGAGGCACCCCATGACTGCGCAATTTGTGGGCGGAGGCTGGCGGAAGCCCGCGAAAACGTGCAAGTTGCGGGAGGAGTCTGGCCACGTGTGGAGATACACGTGGAGACTCCGGCGCGTGGTCAGCGCGTGATGTAGCAGCGAGTTGTCGGAATGAATTCAAGCTCTCCGTGGATGCCGGTATCTTACCCTATGAAGATGACTGCATTTGCTGCTCCCCTGACAGACACAGGGATAAGGCCCAGGCCCCGAGGACAGTTGGCTCTGTATTCATGCAGAGACACGGAGGCCCTCGGTGTGATCTGTCCCGGATGCTCGGGACTGGTGGTCCAACTAAAGCCGTTCGGGCGATGTGAAGCGTGCAAAGAGTTTCTTTTTGAGGTCGAATCATCCACAGTAAGGCCCCGGGCCCTTCGCCTCAACTGCATCACAGGAACCGCCACTCCGGAGGGAGAGATCCAGGCCTTTGCGGAGGTCCCCGTACGCGCTGACTGCCCATCCAGAGACGGAAAGAGAGAAATCCGAGGACACTGCTTCGGTCACCACAGATTCCCTGCTGCCACCTCCGAAGAGGAAAGTCGGCCTGGTACAGGCATCCTATGGTCGTGGTCGAGCTTCACCCCGCCGCTTGCCTGGCCTAGATGGCGCCGGTAGAGAAGAGAGTCCCGGACATCCCAGTTCTTCAGAAGGTCCAGGTGAGCTAGGGGCTGGGACTGTGGTGTTGGTTGGAGGTGTCGGGAGTCCACAGCTGGTGGAGCCCGCAAGGGAGGGTAGCCTTCCGTCTACTAGAGACTACCTTCCCGCCGAGATGTATGACACCTCCGACCTAGAGTCGTTGTCAGACTGTGGTGATGACGGAGAAATAGACGAACTGTTTCACTGGAAGGGCTGGGACAGACGCCCACTACCTGTGCTGTGTAAACCGCAGGATTCCCCCATGTCCATAGAAGACAGTACGCTCCGGGCGCAGGCCCCGGAGTTCCCGAGGAAATCTAGTCCTCCGACCGACCTTCCACTTTCAACCACATCACCCGCTCCGATAGTGGGGACGCAGCATGCTTCATTGCAGGCACCAAAGGCAAAGCAACTCGAGATGGTGAAGGTACCTCGGCACCCGGAGGCCATCGTACAGCCAGGAGAGGGCGAGCGAGATGTGATGCCACCTTTAGCCAGATTGCAGAGACTTTTCTCCCAAAGAGTCGCCCGTGAATATGGGTGGGAGTACCCCTACTTGCCTCGGGACTTATTGTATGAAGTCGAAGTTTTGCGACAAAGGTGGTACGACGAGTTTGTATGGGAAAAGCTCAAAGTGCCTCATGCCCGGCGATACCTGTCGTGTTCGCCGCCTGTATCTAAAAAGTTTAGAGACTGCAGAGCTGATTGGAGACTTGGGAGCTGTTTTTTTTCTCCCTCTTCTTCATGTGCCAAAGGCAGAGACTCTGGGGGTAAAAGTTAGCGTAGAAAAGCAGGAAGAAGGAAGATCTCGGCAAGTGTCATGACCGCGGCGCTGTCACCAGGTGGCAGTGTTGTGCAACGACTGTTTGAAAATTTTACACATGCATCACTTTGCTTATTGGAGTGAGTGGGTCTCTCGGCTGACAGACCTATTCATTCCAACTTAACACAGATTGTTAGGATGTTGTTTTTGTTTCCCTTCTGCAGGAGATTCATCGGTCAAGACTACTGAGTATGGGGTGGTTCTTAGACAGTGATGGGAGGGATTGTACATGTGTACAGAATAGATGTTTTATGCAAAAGTTTATCATTTTATATTTTCCCTTTCCCTTTTGAGCAGGTCTTGGCACACTTAGTATTCACAAATTTGGGGACAGCCTCTGGGGCTTGCTCCATGTCACCACTCAATGGGAGACATGGGTGTGCACCTGACGCTGGGGACCAGCGTCAAATCACAGGGGGGAGTGTGTAGCGGGGTCTTCAGATTTAGTGGGACACACCTGGGGGTAGTGTGACCCAGGTGTGTAATTATGTCAGGGTTTAGACCCCTTTTTGTTATTCGTGGAGGATTGGGGGATGTAATATTCTCCTTTGCCTGTGGGTGGCGGAGTACCTACAGGCTTCAGGTAGAATCGCCACCACAGTGCTACCCTTCTTTGTCCCTTCCTGGAGATGGTACGGCTTGGGCGGGGAACCTGCCGTGGTGTTGATGGGAGGAGATAAAAGGGGAGACGCCCTCGCCACGAGGTCTTCGGGGATCATCTCTTCATGCACCCAGGCACCTTCGGCCTGGGTGCGGGCGGTTCAAGGTTCCGGCCTAGGCGCCCTAGGCCTGGCCGGAATGAAGCTGGGATTCCATCCCAGGCACCTTCAGCCTGGGATGAGGTACTATTGAGGAGGCCTGGGACCCAGTGACTCCGACTGGGTCCCGCAAGGGTGAAGTGAGTCCAGGGCGCCCCTTGCGAGGGGACCCGCATCTGAGGTGAGGAGGCTGGGGAGGTCACCCGTCCGAAGATTCCGGTGCAGCGTCAACCCGGTGACGGATGGGCCTCCGGTAACTCTCTTGGAGGACATCTTCCCCTGATAGGGGCTGCAACGCAGCGGAGGTATTCGAATTAAGACTCCTGCAACCCTTGGTCATAGCACAGGGGGTGTAGGGACCCAGATCAGTATAGTGCCTCGACCTGCTCATCCCACCGTATCCTGCCATCGCATTGCCTGTATGTGGAGATACGAAATAAAACCAACAGTTGGACTGTGATCGGTGTATGGACTCTGTTAATGGGAGCAAAGGGTGGTTTCTGCACAACAGACTCGGTACATGCCCAAGACACACCGGCCCGAGGAAACATCAGATATTGGCCTTCACCTCACCCACAGTTATGGGGAGGACATGGGCCGTAGCGCACCTCACTCTGTCGCGTGACAAACCCCTAGCTAAAGAGGATGGGGTGAGGAGGCCGCTACACATGTTTTTTTGCGCGTCGGAATTGCATACAGACGAGCGGACAAGAACCTGCTCTCAATCTTTTGCTGGCGGAAATTCTGACAGAAAATGTTATATAGAGCCTACACAGGGTCGGAATACCTGACCAAAAGCTCACATCCAACTTATTTTGACGGAAAATCCTATCGTGTGTACAGGGCATAAGAGTCCTTTGGCTTCCATGCTGTCCCAAGACAAGTAGAAAGCTAGAGCATTAGCATGGTAGCCAGGAAGGAGAGGTTATCAAATATAGCCATCATCTTTTTTTCATGAGTCAATTTAAGGGTTAATGTCTCTAGATTTAAAGTGGACCTTCACCCTAAAAAAGCATATTGTACTGCCTTGCCTCCTCCCCCTATACAAATTTTTATTTTTGTGTCTTTTGTAAGTGCTTTATTTGTGCTGCATTAAAGGTGAGGATTTCTGTCCTGTCCCCTGCGTGAGTGCAGATGTGGCACAGGGATAAAGTCCAGAGAGAGCCCTACAGCACACCTGCGCATGTGCCAAGTTTCCCTGGCTATCTGCACATGCACAAGCTTTTCCATGGTCATGCAAAGATTGGTATCGGGGAAATCTGAAACCTTCCCTGGTTTTTGGGTGTGTGGGCAATCGCTTTCATGTGCACAGATGTGCCGTTGGGCTCTGCCAGGATCTGAAGGCCAGGCTGAGCCTGTGGGCACATCTGCACATGCACCATTATAGTGGTGCACGAGGAGGGGGCAGAGCCACCATACTAGGTAGACTGAAGTTCCATTTTAAGCCAATGCTCTGGAATGACCTACATTAGTATTATCTAAACAGAAGTAGGTAGGTGTCTGGACTAACGTTTATTTCCAGTGTATCTCTAGTTGTATATGTCCTATTGAGAAGATTTAATTTCCTTTTCATTGTAGTAGGAAGTAGGGATGAGCTTCGTGTTCGAGTCGAACATACGTTCGACTCGAACATCGGCTGTTCGATCGTTCGACGAAGATCGAATGATTTGGGCCGCTCGCGCCAAATTCGAGTGACGCGAATGGCCCACAATGCACTACGCCATCGCAGTGTCATCCAGGCGCTGTGATTGGCCAAGCATGCACTGTGACCCCGCATGCTTGGCCAATCACAGCGCCGGCAGCGAGGAGAGCAATGATTGGCCACAGGCAGGATGCCTGTGGCCAATTATTGCAGAGAGGGTTTAGTACACGCCCCACACTATAAAAGGCCGCCAGCGCGGCGGCCTTGTGTAGTGTGTTCTGGAGCAGGGAAAGAGAAGCATAGGCAGGGACAGTGTAATTTTTTTCCTTTACTAATCCTGGATTCCTTGTGTTTAGGGACAGAGAAGGATAGGTAGGGAGAGTGTCAGTGTGTCATTCTGTGCTAAACCTTGTTTGTAGGGACAGAGAAGGACAGTGAGGGAAAGTGTCAGTGTGCTATTCTGTGCTAATCCTTGTTTGTAGGGACAGAGAAGGACAGTGAGGGAAACTGTCAGTGTGCTATTCTGTTCTAAACCAATCTTGCTGAACCATATTTGAAATCCTTGAGTTTAGGGACAGAGAAGGACACTCGTGGAAACTATCAGTGTGCTATTCTGTGCTAAATCTTGTTTGTAGGGACAGAGAAGGACAGTGAGGGAAACTATCAGTGTGCTATTCTGTGCTAAACCAATGTTGCTGAACCATATTTGAAATCCTTGAGCTTAGGGACAGAGAAGGACACTCGGGGAAACTATCAGTGTGCTATTCTGTGCTAAATCTTGTTTGTAGGGACAGAGAAGGACAGTGAGGGAAAGTGTCAGTGTGCTATTCTGTCCTAAACCAATCTTTCTGAACCATATTTGAAATCCTTGAGTTTAGGAACAGAGAAGGACACTCGGGGAAACTGTCAGTGTGCTATTCTGTTCTAAACCAATCTTGCTGAACCATATTTGAAATCCTTGAGTTTAGGGACAGAGAAGGACACTCGGGGAAACTATCAGTGTGCTATTCTGTGCTAAATCTTGTTTGTAGGGACAGAGAAGGACAGTGAGGGAAAGTGTCAGTGTGCTATTCTGTCCTAAACCAATCTTTCTGAACCATATTTGAAATCCTTGAGTTTAGGGACAGAGAAGGACACTCGGGGAAACTGTCAGTGTGCTATTCTGTTCTAAACCAATCTTGCTGAACCATATTTGAAATCCTTGAGTTTAGGGACAGAGAAGGACACTCGTGGAAACTATCAGTGTGCTATTCTGTGCTAAATCTTGTTTGTAGGGGCAGAGAAGGACAGTGAGGGAAAGTGTCAGTGTGCTATTCTGTCCTAAACCAATCTTTCTGAACCATATTTGAAATCCTTGAGTTTAGGGACAGAGAAGGACACTCGGGGAAACTGTCAGTGTGCTATTCTGTTCTAAACCAATCTTGCTGAACCATATTTGAAATCCTTGAGTTTAGGGACAGAGAAGGACACTCGTGGAAACTATCAGTGTGCTATTCTGTGCTAAATCTTGTTTGTAGGGACAGAGAAGGACAGTGAGGGAAAGTGTCAGTGTGCTATTCTGTCCTAAACCAATCTTTCTGAACCATATTTGAAATCCTTGAGTTTAGGGACAGAGAAGGACACTCGGGGAAACTGTCAGTGTGCTATTCTGTTCTAAACCAATCTTGCTGAACCATATTTGAAATCCTTGAGTTTAGGGACAGAGAAGGACACTCGGGGAGACTATCAGTGCGCTATTCTGTGCTAAATCTTGTTTGTAGGGACAGAGAAGGACAGTGAGGGAAACTATCAGTGTGCTATTCTGTGCTAAACCAATCTTGCTGAACCATATTTGAAATCCTTGAGTTTAGGGACAGAGAAGGACACTCGTGGAAACTATCAGTGTGCTATTCTGTGCTAAATCTTGTTTGTAGGGACAGAGAAGGACAGTGAGGGAAAGTGTCAGTGTGCTATTCTGTCCTAAACCAATCTTGCTGAACCATATTTGAAATCCTTGAGTTTAGGGACAGAGAAGGACACTCGGGGAAACTGTCAGTGTGCTATTCTGTTCTAAACCAATCTTGCTGAACCATATTTGAAATCCTTGAGTTTAGGGACAGAGAAGGACACTCGTGGAAACTATCAGTGTGCTATTCTGTGCTAAATCTTGTTTGTAGGGACAGAGAAGGACAGTGAGGGAAAGTGTCAGTGTGCTATTCTGTCCTAAACCAATCTTTCTGAACCATATTTGAAATCCTTGAGTTTAGGGACAGAGAAGGACACTCGGGGAAACTGTCAGTGTGCTATTCTGTTCTAAACCAATCTTGCTGAACCATATTTGAAATCCTTGAGTTTAGGGACAGAGAAGGACACTCGTGGAAACTATCAGTGTGCTATTCTGTGCTAAATCTTGTTTGTAGGGACAGAGAAGGACAGTGAGGGAAAGTGTCAGTGTGCTATTCTGTCCTAAACCAATCTTTCTGAACCATATTTGAAATCCTTGAGTTTAGGGACAGAGAAGGACACTCAGGGAAACTGTCAGTGTGCTATTCTGTTCTAAACCAACCTTGCTGAACCATATTTGAAATCCTTGAGTTTAGGGACAGAGAAGGACACTCGGGGAAACAGTGTGCTATTCTGTGCTAAATCTTGTTTGTAGGGACAGAGAAGGACAATGAGGGAAAGTGCCAGTGTGCTATTCTGTGCTAAACCAATCTTGCTGAACCATATTTTAAATCCTTGAGTTTAGGGACAGAGAAGGACACGTGGGGAAACTATCAGTGTGCTATTCTGTGCTAAACCTTGTTTGTAGGGACAGAGAAGGACAGTGAGGGAAACTGTCAGTGTGCTATTCTGTGCTAAACCAATCTTGCTGAAGCATATTGCAAATCCTTGTGTTTAGGGACAGAGAAGGATAGGCAGGGGACAGTGTCAGTGTCTTTGTTGCTAAGCCTCCTGCACAGTATACACCTGAAGGTAGCCCTTATTGCTGTTTTTCCCATCTCCCTGCAGGCCATCCATTAAAATGTCTGGAAGGCAAACAAGGAGAGGCAGACAGTCAGGAGGCAAAAAAAGAGGGCAAGCAGGCTCTGTGTCTGGGGGCAACAGTGCTGGTCGTGGACGCGGTGCTTTGTCATCAGCACATGGCCATGGGACACGTTTGTCCTTCTTTTCGGCAGCTGGACATGTTGAGCAACATCATGCCGAAGACTTGGTAGAGTGGATGACCAAGCCCACCTCATCCTCCTCATCCTCTCTCACCCAGGCTCAGGGTACTGGCAAAGCAGCTGCCAAAGCGTCCTCTTCTCTGGTATCAATGTCATCATTAGTCACTCCTTCCCTAGACCCACCATGTCCTCCTCCTGAGGAGTCCCCCGAACTGTTTGAGCACAGTGTTGGGTACATGCTCCAGGAGGATGCCCAGCGTTTCGAAGGATCTGATGATGATACCCAGCTAGAGGAAGGCAGTAGCGTGAGAGCAGAGAGAGGGGATGCTCAAGAAGGACACCAATCTGGCAGTCATGCTCCAGCAGCTGCAGCATACTGCCAGATTGGCTCCAGTGATGAGGAGGGAGGGGATGATGAGGTCACTGACTCCACGTGGGTGCCTAATAGGAGAGAGGAGGAGGAGGAGGATGAGGAGGAGGCACATCTCCAACGAGGCAGGATGCCCTTGGGTGGCCAGCGTATGGGCAGCACACCGACGGAATCACACCGCAGAGCTCCGCCTGTGTGGGCCTCTGTTTGGTGTGGGCCTTTTTTGAGGCGAGTGCATCAGATCGCACAGCTGCTGTTTGCAACATATGTCTCAAGCGTATATCGCGTGGCCAAAACATCAGCCGCTTGGGCACCACATGCTTGATCAGACATATGTTGACCTGCCATGCAGCTCGTTGGCAAGCCTACCTTAAAGACCCACACCAAAGAACAAAGCGGACCTCTCCTTGCACCGCATCAGCTGGGATCTCCAACCCCACTGTACCTTCAGTCCTCTCTGAAACCTGCACTGAGAGGAATGAAGGTGTAGAATTAGGTGTGTCACAGCCAAGTACTTGCGGCCACTCTGCTAGCAGTACACCGACGTCCGATTCTAGCAGGCAAATTTCCCTGCCCCAGCTGCTGGACCGTCGAAAGAAGTCCACTCCCAGCCATCCACATGCCCAGCGGTTGAATGCTAGCTTGGCTAAATTGCTAGCGCTTCAACTGCTGCCTTTTCAGTTGGTAGACTCGGCCCCCTTCCGTGAGTTTGTGCAATGTGCGGTTCCTCAGTGGCAGGTTCCCAAACGCCACTTTTTCTCACGAAAGGCGATTCCGGCTCTCTACAGGCATGTGGAAGGCAATGTCTTGGCCTCGCTGGACAGGGCGGTCAGCGGTAAGGTGCATATTACCGCTGACTCATGGTCCAGCAGGCATGGACAGGGACGTTACCTTTCTTTCACGGCCCATTGGGTCACTCTTTTGGCAGCTGGGAAGGACGCAGGACAAGGTGCAGTAGTGTTGGAGGTTGTTCCACCGCCACGCCTCCAAAATGCTACTACTGGTTGTGACACACCTCTCTCCTCCACCCCCTCCTCTTCTTCTTCCTCCATGGCCTCTTCCTGTGGTTTGTCCTCGGAACCAGCGGTGCTCCGTAGGCGTTCAAGGGGCTACGCAAGTACGCAGGCAAAAAGATGCCATGCCGTGCTTGCGCTGGTGTGTTTGGGGGACAGGAGCCACACTGGGGCAGAGGTCCTATCTGCTCTGCAGGGGCAGGCCGAGAGGTGGTTGACGCCACGCCAGCTTAAGCCAGGAATGGTGGTTTGCGACAATGGCACCAACCTCCTCTCCGCCCTCCGACAGGGACAACTGACCCATGTGCCCTGTATGGCTCACGTCCTTAACCTGGTGGTGCAGTGGTTCTTGGGCAGGTACCCGGGCTTACAGGATGTCCTGAGGCAGGTGTGCATTTCCGCAGATCTTATAATGCCAGTGCTCGCCTGGCTGAGCTGCAAAAAGAGTTGAACCTGCCCAAGAACCGCCTTATATGTGACATGCCCACCAGGTGGAACTCAATGTTGGCCATGCTGCAGCGGCTGCACATGCACCAGAGGGCCATCAATGAGTACCTGTGCGACTACGGCACCAGGACAGGGTCAGGGGAGCTCGGGTTTTTTTCACCACGCCAGTGGGGCATGATCAGGGATGCATGCACTGTCCTGGCACCATTTGAGGAGGCCACGAGGATGGTGAGCAGTGACAGTGCATGCATCAGTGACACTGTACCTCTTGTCCACCTGTTGGAGCACACGCTGCGTGGAATAATGGACAGGGCACTTGAGGCAGAACAGAGGCAGGAAGAGGAGGACTTCCTTGCCTCTCAAGGCCCCCTTTACCCAGACAGTGTTCCTTCTGTCCCACCCATTGCACAGGAAGAGGAGGAGGAGGAGGAGGATTGTGTCAGCATGGAGGTGGAGGCTGGCACTCAGCATCATCAGCAGCAGTCTTTTAGGGATGATTTACAGTCCCAAGAAACCAGTGGACTTGTACGTGGCTGGGAGGAGGTGGCTGCGGATCATGTCGTCCTTAGTGACCCAGAGGACTCCGGACTGAATGCCTCAGCTTACCTATGCTGCATGGCCTCCCTGATCCTGCAAAGTCTGCGGAAGGATCCTCGTATTCTTCGGATCAAGGAGAGGGACCATTACTGGCTGGCCACTCTCCTTGATCCACGGTACAAGGGTAAGGTTGCGGACCTTATGTTACCGTCGCAGAGGGAGCAGAGGATGAGACAACTCCGGGAGGCCTTGCAGAAAGGTCTGTGCAACGCGTTCCCAGAGACTGGGAGGTTACAAACTCCTGGTCCTGGACAACGAGTTGCTGAGGCTTCGGGCAGTCAAAGAAGGAGCGGTGGGGAAGGTGGCCGTCTGACCGATGCGTTCAGACAATTCTTTAGTCCGCAGCCCCAAAGTATGATCGGTTCCAGCAACCATCGCCAGCGTCTGATATACATGGTGCAGGAATACCTAGGGGCAAGGTCAGACTTGGACACCTTCCCCACCGAAAATCCTCTGGCTTACTGGGTCTTGAGGATGGATCACTGGCCAGAGCTTGCACAGTATGCAATTGAGCTACTGGCCTGTCCTGCATCCAGCGTTCTTTCAGAACGCACATTCAGTGCTGCTGGAGGATTTGTCACGGATCACAGGGTGCGCCTGTCCACCGACTCGGTTGATCGACTGACTTTCATCAAGATGAACCAGTCTTGGATCACCACCAGCTACCACACACCTGATGCTGATATAACAGACTAATTGATTTTAAAATGTCACATCCCTTCAAGACTGATGCTGATGCTGAGTGCCTGTGCTGTTATGTTGACTGGCTATCCTCCTCCTCCTCCTCAATGATCCGATTAATGATGATAGCTTGGAAGATCATTTTGGTTTATGGGTGCCGCCACCAGTGGCTAAGGCCCAATTTTTCAGCCCCTGTTTAACAGGGGCGTGTAATTACAATTTTTGATGCAATACTTTGCAACAGGCGTCATTGCTGTGCTCCAAGTACAGTATCTGTGAGGGGTTGCAGTGTTGTGCCACCAGTGCCTAAGGCCCAATTTTTCAGCCCCTGTTCAACAGGGGCATGCAATTATAATTATTGATCTAATAATTCACAGCAGGGCCCATTGCTGCGCCCACCAAGAGTAACTGTCAGGCCTTACAGTGTTGTGTCAACACCACCACCACCACCACCACCAAAGGCCCAATTTTTCAGCCCCTGTTCAACAGGGGCATGCAATTATAATTATTGATCTAATAATTCACAGCAGGGCCCATTGCTGCGCCCACCAAGAGTAACTGTCAGGCCTTACAGTGTTGTGTCAACACCACCACCACCACCACCACCACCAAAGGCCCAATTTTTCAGCCCCTGTTCAACAGGGGCATGCAATTATAATTATTGATCTAATAATTCACAGCAGGGCCCATTGCTGCGCCCACCAAGAGTAACTGTCAGCCCTTACAGTGTTGTGGCACCAGCACCACCATCAAAGGCCCAATTTTTACTACCACTGTTCAACAATTATATGTTATTACAATTCCTGATATAATAGTTGACAGCAGGGCGTTCCAGCACCCACCAAGAGTAACTGTGAGTGCTTACAGTGTTGTGCCAACACCAACACCTAAGGGGCCAATTTCTGCAGAGTATATACGGCAGGTCCCTACTTTCAAACATCCAACTTACAAACGACTACTACTTGCACGGAAGAAGACAACAGGAAGTGAGAGGAAATCTACCCCTTGGAAGGAAAATTCTCTCCTGTAAGAATTAATATGGGAGAAAGGTGTCTCCTCTCTACTGATGCTTTATCACCAATCCTTTTTTCAATAAAAACACCACATTTCAAAAACAGTTGTCATTGGGACGCAAAGTGAGGTGAAATGTTCTGAACAGGGGCACAGACAGCAAAACAAATGTTACAGGGGTGATAACCCTTCCCTATGTTTTCCAAAAAGCTTAAAAATAGGTATTTGGGCTGGAGCTACACTTAAACAATGTAGCTTTTCAAAATTACAAACAGATTCTACATAAGAACAAACCTACAGTCCCTGTCTTGTATGCACCGCCTGTATACGGCTGTTCAGAGTATATAGGGCCTTTTTTATTTTGTGTGCGGGGTTCCCCTTAATATCCATACAAGACCCAAAGGGGCTGGTAATGGGCTGGGGTAGGGGGGGGGGGGGGGTGATGGGGTAGCTATGCCATTTTTATTAAAGATTTTCATCCATATTACCAGAACCAGACATTACATTAAAGCCGCAAGCAGTTTTAAATGGCTTTTTTTCCTTTAGAAATGTAATTTTGTGCAAGGACAGTTCTAAACACGGGAAACATGTGGCACTTCACAGGCATACTTTAGACACCCCCCAGGTACAATATTTAAAGGACTATTTGACTTTTTTTTTTTTCACTTTATGCATCATTAAAATGACTGCTCCCGAAAAACAGCCGTTTTTAAAACTTCTTTTTGCATTGATACATGTCCCCTGGTGCAGAACCCGGGTTCCCAAACTCTGTTTACGACAATAACATGGACAATAGTCATTATAATTAGCACTTTAGAATTCGAACGTTCGCATCCATTGTATTTAATGGGGTTCTAATATTCGTGCGAACTTTCGGTCCGTTCGCGGGTTCTGGTGCGAACCGAACCCGGGGGTGTTCGGCTCATCACTAGTAGGAAGTGAAGGGAACAATAAAAAACAAAACAAAAAAAAAACAAATGTAGCGGGGTATCGCTTTAAGTGAGTCCAAATACTACTATACCCAGTGTGCAGCGGGGCACCCATAGTGCATTGCCCGATGCAAGGTCTGCTGGGGAAGAACTGTTTAAGGAGGGAGGAGCAACACGCGGGTCTCTTCGGACACCGCTCTCCAAGCAAGTGGAGCCTACGTTTGGGGCCTGTTGTTTTGGACGGAGAGCCTGGGCCTAGGGGACCCATAGAGCTTGCTGATCGTCACTGGAGAACCCAGAGTCGTCTCACCCATCAATCTCCCTCGGATGGTCGAGAGGATCGGAGACTACGGGTATTGTGAGATTGTGTTCTGGGACACCAACTACTGAAGTCGGTTGTACGGACTGGTCCGGTCGGGTGAGAGAGCACTTGCTCAGTATACTTTGACTACCTTTTAGGCCCAGTATCCTTCGGTCAGGGCCCACTGACCCGGAGTGTTATATTGCACCCCAGAGAAACAGTGTGTTGTGCAGTTGGAGTTAAGTTGTTTTATTGCTTGTTTAGTAACCAACGATTTAATACCATTGGATTACAAATAACCTACAAAGTGCACCATCATTGCTAGTGAAGATCCTTCTCTACGAACTAACTTTGTGTGAATTAGTCAGGCCTGACTGTTCAGCAGGGGGGACATTTGTTTGGCCGCCACATTTGTTTGGCCGCGAGCATAGTTATCAAGAGACATTTAGTGTGCATAGGACTGTTAGAACATAATACTTGTTGTCTGCTTGACTTTTGATATTGCAGGGCCCTGCATAGATAAATGTACCATTGTCTAACCTTATATTCTATTCAGTAAAGTATTTGTGGTTAAGCAGACAAGTGTGTGGTGTACTGTTTATCCCAGCTGAAGCAACCAGCTCAGGTAATTTAATATTAACTAGTGTGTATGCTTTATTGCGGAGTGGTGATTCCTATAGCCTAGCGGGTTTCACACTCCCATTTGTGCTATCTGTGCCAAGGGAGGTTAGAGACAGTTCCTGGGGGTTAAAAGCAGTGTGTTACAGGCCCACAACTATACCTGCAGCCCTCTTAACTGGGGATATTGCTACACAAACAAGAAAACAGGCTTCTACCTGTCCCTGATGCTCTCCAAAAAATAAAAGTTTTGGCTGAAGGTACTCTTGACATGGGGGATCCACAACCTGGAGTTCTGCTTTAATCCATCTATAATGGCAGCGGTAGTGTGAAGCCTTACTATTCATGGAAAGTTAAAACACAGTGCTAAATATGGCAATTTCTTTTTAAGAGCTAGGATGAAGGAATCCTGCCAACAGATCATCCTCTTTCACAGCGACTTTGAAATTTCAAGTGGTAATTTCTCCTCCCAATAATGTCAATGCTTGGAGAATTGCATCTTTCTATTCAGGTGCTTTCAATCTGCTATGGATGGCAATAATTACCTTGTGCCCTCGCTGGGTAATTGCCTTTTGATTGAGGTTATCAAAGTAATCAAGTCACTGAGAGGCAGAAGCCATTGGCTGGGTTAAAAGGAAAACGGAAAGGTGTGAAGAGATATGTAAAACTGGATGGATTAATACGCTGCTCGGAAATATTTCATGGTTGTATTATGGGAGGATGTTACCAGTAATGTATTCTTGAAATAGATTCATTTACTTTTTTCTATCATGCTGCGCTTGGATTTAAGGGGTTCTTGGAATTATTCTAAGACTTTATTAATTGAAGCTGTGTTTCACTGGAAATAATATACTTTGATGAATCATCCTTTCAAAAGTGATCTTTGTTTTATACAGTATATATATTTATATATATCTCACGCTGTAGAGAAGAAGGTCAAGGAAACACCTGGATCTGATAAAAAGCCTACTTTGAAATGCTCTACTGTCAGATCCAGAACCATTATTAAAGAGGAGTTCCAGGCAACAAGTGAAATCAGTCAGTGAACTGCCTATTCTATCTAGGGAACATCAGAGAGCCAGAAAACCCTTTCAGTTTACTTTAATCTAAGTTCTTTGTAATTCTCAGATATCACAGAGCTCCTAACATGTGAGATTTATGGTCAGTCAGATTCCAATGCGGATTTGATTCCAATTAGTGACAGTGAGCTGATTAGCTTACACATTGGTACATTAAAGAACAAGTTTGCTAATAAAACTCACCAGTACCCTTCTACTCCATCACTAACCCCAATAATCTAAGCCTTACCCCTCCCCCCCCTCCCCTTATCCCCAGATACCTACATATATATCTCTTCTCTCCACTGGTATCTACAAACCTGTTAAGGCTTGTTCACATCTGTAGCTACGCTAAATAATGGGAGGAACAGTGACCAAGTGCTGATCCTGGCACATTAAAGCCTCGTACACATGATCGGACTTCCAACCAACTTTTCCGTGCATTTTGGTCTGAAGGGCGTTGGCCATGAACTTGCTCTGCATTCACACGGCACAACATTTTCAACCAACATTCACCAAACCACATGATTTTTCAGTTCTTTACCGCCACCCTTTGGGCAACTTCTGCTATTGTTGGCTGATGTTCAACATTGGTTCTGAGCATGTGTGTTTGTACATCGGATTTTAGTTGGACCAACTTGCGTACACACGATCGGATAAACCGACGTAACAGATTTATTGCCCAACAGTTAGTAAACAGTAAACATGAACAGCCAACTTTTGTTGTCGTTAATTCAGCCAACAATTGTCTGATGGAGCATACACACGGTCGGATTATCCGACACAACACGTCTATCAGACAATTATGGATATAAAGTTGGATCGTGTGTACGAGGCTTAAAGCGGAGTTCCACCCAAAAATGGAACTTCCGCTTTTCGGAACCCCCCCTCCGGTGACACATTTGGCATCTTTCAGGGGGGAGGGGGTGCAGATACCTGTCTAAGACAGGTATTTGCACCCACTTCTGGGCATAGACTCCTGTGGGAGTCTACGCCACTTCCCAGACCCCCCTCTGTCTCCTGGGAAACACACTGGTCCCAGGAGAGAGCGGAGACCAGTGACTACGCGCCACGCTACTAGCGCATGCGCAGTAGGGAACCGGGTAGTGAAGCCGCAAGGCTTCACTTCCTGATTCCCTCACCGATCATGGCGGCTGCAGCATCCGAGGACCGAGCGATTGCTCAGCCTCATCTGCCGACATCGCGGGCGCGCTGGACAGGTAAGTGTCCATTTTTTAAAAGTCAGCAGCTGCAGTATTTCTAGCTGCTGGCTTAAAAAAAAATTAAAATCGGGTGGACCTCCGCTTTAAGACTTTTTATCCTTGTTTTTTGGTTTTTGTTTTGTTTTTTTACCAAGTGATATTACAATAAAAAATGTTTTTACTGACCATGGTGCAATGTGATGCGATAAATTGTTCTGAACCAAACTGCATTGAAAAAATATTAACAATTACAATGCATTTGGAAAGTATTCACAGCGCTTCACTTTTTCCACATTTTGTTATGTTACAGCCTTATTCCAAAATGGATTAAATTCATTATTTCCCTCAAAATTCTACAAACAATACATTATAATGACAACGACAACAAGAAGTTTGTTTGAAATCTTTGCAAATTTATTAAAAATAGGAAACAAAACAAATCCCATGCACATAAGTATTAACAGCCTTTGCTCAATACTTTGTTGAAGCTCCTTTGGCACCAATTACAGCCTCGAGTCTTTGAGTATAATTCTACAAGCTTGGCACACCTATTTTTGGGCAGTTTCTCCCATTCTTCTTTGCAGGACCTCTCAAGCTCCACCAGGTTGGATGGGGAGTGTTGGTGCACAGACATTTTCAGATCTTTCCAGAGATGTTCAATTGGGTTCTGGCTGGGCCACTCAAGGACATTCACAGAGTTGTCCCTTAGCCACTCCTATCTTGGCGGTGTGCTTAGAGTCGTTGTCCTGTCAGAAGATGAACCTTTGCCATAGTCTGAAGTCTAGAGCGCTCTGGAGCAGGTTGTTTATCAAGGATGTCTCAGTACATTGCTGCATTTATCTGTCCCTCGATCCTGACTAGTCTCCCAGTTCCTGCTCCTGAAAAACATCCCCACAGCATGATGCTGCCACCACTATGCTTCACTGTAGGGATGGTATTGGCCAAGTGATGAGCTGTGCCTGGTTTCCTCCAGACATGACGCTTGCCATTCAGGCCAAAGAGTTCAATCTTATATAGAAAAAGTACTCCCAGGGGCCTATAAGCTGCGTATAGGCCCCTGGGAGTACTTTTTCCTTTTTCTATATACGATGTTTGGGCTAACAGCACTCTGTCCACAACCAGGGGAGGTGGGTCCCAATTTTTGTTCAAGAGTTCAATTTTTGTTTCATCAGACCAGAGAATTTTGTTTCTCATGGTCTGAGAGTCCTTCAGGTGCATTTTGGCAAACTCCAGGTGGGCTGTCATGTGCCTTTTACGAAGGGGTGGCTTTTGTCTGGCCACTCTGATATACAGGCCTGATTGGTGGAGTGCTGCAGAGATGGCTGTTCTTCTCGTAGGTTCTCCTCTCTCCACAGAGAAATGCTGGAGCTCTGTCAGAGTGACCATCGGATTTTTGGTCACCTCCCTGAATAAGGCCCATCTCTCCCAATCGCTCAGTGTGGCCGGGTGGCCCGCTCTAGGAAGAGTCCTGGTGGTTCCAAACTTCTTTCATTTACGGATGATGGAGGACACTGTGCTCATTGGGACCTTCGATGCTGCAAAAAAAATTCTGTAGCCTTCTACAGATCTGTGCCTCAATACAATTCTGACTCTGAGGTCTACAGACAGTCCTTTGGACGTCATGGCTTGGTTTGTGCTCTGACATGCACTGTGAACTTTTTAAAATAAATATGCAAAGATTTTAAACAAGCTTTTTTCACGTTGTCATTATGGGGTATTGTTTGTAGAATGTTGGCCGTGAACTTGTTCTGCATACAGATGGCAGAACTTTTTCAGCCAACATACACAAAACGGCCTTTTTTTCAGCTCTTTTCTGCCATCCTTTGGGCAACTTCTGCTTATGTTGTCTGATGGTTAGCATTGGTTCAAAGTTTGTACTTTGGATTTTAGTCCGACGGACTTGTGTACACATGATCGGATAATCCGACGGAACACATTTGTTGTCGGACAATTTGAGAGCATGGCTATTCAACATTTGTTGTCGGAAATTCCGGCAACTATTGTCCGATGGAGCATACAGACGGTCGGATTATCCGACAAAACCCTTCCATCACACAATTGTTGTCGGAATATCCAATTGTGTGTACGGGCCTTTACGCTCTCTTCAAAAGAAAAAAAAAAGTGATTTCCTAATAATGTGGGGGCTTGCCACCTATTCCTACCTCTCAAAGATTCCAATTGTATACTTAACAACTTTAGAAAGGGGGACACATTGACAAGTAGATGCACCACATATTGTGCCATGGAATAAATTGATTGTTGCTATATTGCTCAGAACTGAAAGAGGCAAAGCTAAATAGGCAACATCACATATGCCCCATGTCAGTAGGATGAAAACATGCCCCACTTTTATGGGAGGTCCCAATTGCAAGTACCCTCCTACAGCTTGACCCAGTGGCTGGCCATTATCTTCTGTGGCAGATAACTTGGATAGGCAGCCACCTATTCACTAAAAATGTACCTTTTGGCTTGAATTCATAACACAAAAAATTGCAGCATCATCCCTCCTGTGCCTTATGCCTCATAGCTGTATACCTGCAGTGGTTGCTAGTCTCATGAGATTTGGTGCTGCTCACTATTCTCCTTGCTGTAGAGGAAGCTGTACCTTAGAACCTGCAGACAAGCATCTCCCTGCTTCTTCTTCTTACTTCGTCATGTGAGCCCTGGTTCACATTGATGCTACTTTGAAATTGTGCTACTTCACTTGCAGTAGCGAGATTTCAAAGTAGCAAGGTCAGCGCGATTTCAGGTGCTACTTAACAGACATCTGTGTGGCTTCGTGTCTATCGGTGTGGCACCTCAAAATCATTGTCGCACCGATTGGAACAGTGCCATTGCCGCCAATAGGCTGCGATTTGTCATGCGATTTGATCTCTCAAATCGCATGACAAATCACTTCAATGTGAACCTAGGCTGAATCTGTGATTTCTGAACCTTTCCTATTGCTTTTTTGACATTATCCCCACCAGTCGTTATATCACCAGTCATTGAGGGAAGGGGGAGGAGCAGTTCCAAAATAAGGAAACAAAGCCTTCTCCACCAAGCTAACTGCTTCCACACAAAGGTTCGGCAGCTGGCAGCCTACTGTACAAGCAGTACTTGTGATTAGTCCTCTATTTGCCCTTTTTTTTTTAGCACTGCTTCCACAGTTCTGTTTCTCTTCAAGAGATTCTCCTGGAGGCAATAAGAAACACTTTTGACTATTAGAAGAGCTTGCTATCACTTGCTTTTTTTTTTTAAATCACTTCAGTTTAGTAAGGAAGGTGTAGACTTTTGTCTGGTAAGTGAATCACATTAGAAAGGTGCTGCTCCTCTTCAACAGTCAGGGCCGCTGATAGGGGGGGACCACCAGCCCTTCTGTAGGGGGCCCGAGCACACAGGGGGGCCCGGACAGCAGGAGGATCGGTGGAGCAGAGAATAAAGAATGACAGCGTCTCTCACCCAGCAAAGCCGGTTTCTCTCCAGCACGCTCCCGCCGGCTTTCAGCTGCTAGGTGAGAGACACAGGGCTGGATTTAGGGGATGCCGGGGTGGGTTGTTATGCCCCCCCTGGCCGGCCGCAGCTGAGCTCCTTCCTCCACCCCCTCCCCACCCGCACTCACAGCTGGGATGAGGAGACGGCAGCTTGGAGCCTGGACCGGTGAGAGAAGAAGTGCCAGCGGGAGGTGTGCTGTGTTTTGTTCTCCCCTCCTGTGAGAAGAGCGCAAGTCTTTACAGTACATGAGACCGGATCGCTCTTACTGTAGATTGCACGTCACTGTACACACACAGCCCCCTATCCACATTTGTTGCTGCCAGGAGGTGAGCACTGAGCAGCCTTTGGAGGAGATGGGGGCGCTGTGTGTGTGTGTACAGTGCAATGCAATCTACAGTAAGAGCAATCCATTCTCATGTACTGTAAAGACCAGCACTCTTCTGACAGGAGGGGAGAACAAAACACAGCACACCTCTTCCTAGCTGTGTTGGCATTGGCAAATGTAATGGAGATTTTGGGAGGGCAATATGTGTGAGGAGGAAGAATGGGGGAATATGTGCTGGGAGGAGAGATTGGGGGGGGCAGGGGGGTAATTTAGAGGGGGTTGTGCTAGGAGGGGGATTTTTGATTGTAAATTTGTGCACGGGGGCCCCGCCAGGTAGGCTGTACGGGGCCCCGTGATTTCTATAAGCAGCCCTGTCAACAGTACTCCATCTAGCTAAGGTTCCAAGCTTTAGTTGTATCCATGAACAAAATCTAGACATAGTTATTTATTTTGCATCTTTATTAATTTTCTTCATGCCTCAAGTTCTGACATTTTCTAGCCAAGTGTTTCCCTGAAAATACAGTTATATTAAAAGATGTTAAATTATGATAAGTTCCTTAGTCTTTAGTAGATCATTTTATTCTCCATTGTTTCTCTAGCACGTTTGCTCATCCATCTACCACCATAATTACTTATTAACTGAAAAACTGTTATAATTTAGACATTTATATTGAATATTCAATAATTTCAATGCTAGCGTATAATGGGGGAAAACACATTTATCAGCAGTCATTTAGTTACAGATCATCTGGTGGTGTCATCAGGCACGTAAAGAAAGAACTATATATATATATATATATATATATATATATACCGTATATACTCGAGTATAAGCCGCGTTTTTCAGCACATTTTTTTGTGCTGAAAAAGCCCCCCTCGGCTTATACTCTAGTCAGGTTTCCTCTCCCGCCGTGTCAGTCTTGATGCGGAGGGAAGGAAACCTGATTACGACGTACATTATCCCCTGATTCACAGCGGCGCTGTGTGTATATGAAAGTCTGCGCTGTCCACGCCGTACCGCCTCCTAGTCCGTCCGTGACGTGGAGGAGGCGGAGCTTTGTTACAGTGGACGGCGCGGACTGCATGGATGGCATGGATGGTGCAGACTGCATGGACGGTGCGGACTGCATGGATGGCATGAACAGCGCAGTCTTTTTCTGCTTCAGGTTCATGACAAATGTTATGACGATTTGTATTTCCAAGAGTATGTCATGTGGAAGTGTTGCAGGTTTCTGATGTAGGTGGTAATACTGTAAGAGTATCTTTGTGTGCTTTTTCTGTTATCTGAAATCTTTAGAAAATATTTATTTGCAACTCCCTGTGGAATCTTGTCACAATATTATATTACTGGGTTCCTGTGCATGTGTTGAGGTCATTTACCCTGTATTTATAACTTTGAGTGCTGCCAATTGCTATTAGAGGTTACCTATGTCAGACTTTCTAAATGAACTGAACTCAAAGAATGCAAGACTGTGTCCTCTTAACTGTCATGGAGACGTACTCTGATTACTGTAAGTATAGTGAGGCTGCTTATGGGCACAGTGAGGCTGTTTATGGGCACAGTGAGGCTGCAAATGGGCATTGTTGACCCTCCTTTCCACTTACAGTAGCTGCTGCATTCTCACCCTCGGCTTATACTCAAGTCAATAAGTTTTCCCAGTTTTTTGTGGTAAAATTAGGAGCCTCTGCTTATATTCGGGTCGGCTTATACTCAAGTATATACGGTATATATATATATATATATATATATATATATATATATATATATATATATATATATATATACTTTTATATTGGATTGAGAAAGTATGCTTCAGGATTTGAGTATTTTGATTTGATATTTTGCTAGTTTGTTAGAACAGGCTGAGTACAGTTTTAAGGCAAATGTGTAATGTAGGACCTAATTCTGGGTCACTTAAAAACATAAGTTGGTCCAGAACAGTAATCACCAGCAAGGGAGATTTTATATTTTTCCCAGTTTTCTAGAGAACATAAAAATTGCATCAAAAACGGTGACACTCAAAAGGTTTTATAGCACTGTAGATTCAAGGCTATCATTTGTGTTTTTAAAAGACCTCTGAAACTGGACTACACACCACATAAGCAATGGCTTTCTGAGGCTAGAACATTTGTCAGATTTCTTAGCAGTGCTAGCTTTAAAGCAGCCACGTGCCAGTGAGGGGGCATGGGTAAAGGTTTTCCACTGTGTCTCTCATAGTGAAACATCTCTAACAGTACATAAACTGATCCGACCTCATAGGTGTGCCCACAGGCTGTGCCAGGTGTGCCTGGGCACACCCTAATCACCCTGTGCGGCACAGATTCCCCCTGCTGCTTGGCAGCTGCAGAGAAAGAGACTGGAGAATCTCTGTCCTCAGTCCCTTTCTCTGTCTCAAAAGTGGGACATCAGAGGTCTGTTTAGACCCTGATATTTTACCAAAGCCCCTCAATCGGGCTCCTAAAAAATAAAAAAATAAAAAAATATATATAAAAAACATATATTAAAAAAATAAAATTGTAAAAGAGCAAAAATAAAAAAAATATTAAAATAAACTACTGACACCAATCTCTGCCCTACTGGCACTGTCCATTACTATCTATTATATATATATATATATATATATATATATATATATATACACACACACATATGCACGTGTGTTTGAGCTTTGGGGTGCACACCCTAATGCAATAGGCTGCGCACACTTATGTCCGACCTGTTTTGTGCCATATGTTGCGATGATGCAATGTCTGTTAGAAAATGCACAACAGTCTCAAATGTGCGCTATCAGGGAACACAGCAATTTGACAGGCTAGAAGATCCTGACAAATCCCACATTTTTGCACTGATATACAGTAACTCACAAAAGTGAGTATACCCTGAAAATGGCTTATTGGGCCCAATTTGGACATTTTCACTTAGGGGTGTACTCACTTGTTGCCAGCGGTTTAGACATTAATGGCTGTGTGTAGTTATTTTGAGGGAACAACAAACTTACACTGTTATACAAGCTGTGCACTCAGTGATGTCACATGAAAAAATATAATAAAATATTTACAAAAATGTGAGGGGTGTACTCAGAGTTGTCTGCTTATGGCTCACCCTCCCTCTTCTATTCACCCAAGCAGGAGCATTTGTGAGATTAGCGTACCTGCTTAGGGAAAAACTGGCTCCGTAGACATTGTGAGACTGTTCTCCAATGTCTATGGCCAGATTTACAATAAGGGTTGATTTAGACACATGTCTAAATCTCCCTTGCCTCTGAAGCCTGATCTGCCCTTGGGTTGGGCTCCAGAGGGTACTGACAGGCAGTGAGGAAACAATGTGACGCCTCTTTACCGCCTGTTTGAACCACTTGCCGCCCGCCATATAGCAGAATGACGGCGGCAAAGTGGTTGTGATATCCTGACCGGACGTCATTTGATGTAATCAGGATATCACAGCCGGCGCGCGCCCGTGGGGGCACTCAGCGCGGCAATCAGAGGTGCTGTTTGTTAGTCTGACAGGCTTATTACCACGTGATCAGCTGTGACCAATCACAGCTGATCATCGCGTAAACCAGGAAGCAGGGCCGATCCGCCCTATACGCTTGCTACGCAAGCTGCGTAGGGCCCCGAGTAAGTACTCGGGGCCCCCAAATCTTCACCGCCACCGCCGATACCGCCGCTAGAGGTCCGCGGCCGGGCGGGAGACAATGTCTCCGCCGGCCGCCATTTTCTTGTAGACCAGGAGGAGGTGGCTGCCAATAAGAATTGAGCTGCGGCACCGCCCACCTCCCGGCCCGCTAATGTCTGTCTGTGAAATGATGTGGGAAGGGGCGGGGGTGGGCAGTGCCGCAGCTCAATTCCTGTTGGCAGCCACCCGGCCGGCTCCTTCACTGTCCACTCTGTACTATAATGGGAGCCGAGAGAGTCTCTGCTGCTGGGGCATCATCACACCTGGGAATGCCTGATGTAAGGGGGACTCCGCTGAGAATGCCTGATGTAAGGGGAGACTCCACTGAGAATGCCTGATGTAAGGGGGGACTCCACTGGGAATGCCTGATGTAAGGGGGGACTCCGCTGGGAATGCCTGATGTAAGGGGGGACTCCGCTGGGAATGCCTGATGTAAGGGGGGACTCCGCTGGGAATGCTTGATGTAAGGGGGGACTCCGCTGGGAATGCCTGGTGTAAGGGGGACTCCGCTGGGAATGCCTGGTGTAAGGGGGACTCCGCTGGGAATGCCTGGTGTAAGGGGGGACTCCGCTGGGAATGCCTGGTGTAAGGGGGGACTCCGCTGGGAATGCCTGGTGTAAGGGGGGACTCCGCTGGGAATGCCTGGTGTAAGGGGAGACTCCGCTGGGAATGCCTGGTGTAAGGGGGACTCCGCTGGGAATGCCTGGTGTAAGGGGGACTCCGCTGGGAATGCCTGGTGTAAGGGGGGACTCCGCTGGGAATGCCTGGTGTAAGGGGGGACTCCGCTGGGAATGCCTGGTGTAAGGGGGGACTCCGCTGGGAATGCCTGGTGTAAGGGGGACTCCGCTGGGAATGCCTGGTGTAAGGGGGACTCCGCTGGGAATGCCTGGTGTAAGGGGGGACTCCGCTAGGAATGCCTGGTGTAAGGGGGGACTCCACTGGGAATGCCTGGGGTAAGGGGGGACTCCACTGGGAATGCCTGGTGTAAGGGGGGACTCCACTGGGAATGCCTGGTGTAAGAGGGGACTCCGCTGGGAATGCCTGGTGTAAGGGGGGACTCTGCTGGGAATGGCTGGTGTAAGGAGGGACTCTGCTGGGAATTACTGGTGTAAGGAGGGACTCTGCTGGGAATTACTGGTGTAAGGAGGGACTCTGCTGGGAATGCCTGGTGTAAGGAGGGACTCCGCTGGGAACACCTGATGTAAGGGGGACTCCACTGGGAATGCCTGATAAGGAGGGACTCCGCTGGGAATGCCTGATATATGGAGGGACTCCGCTGGGAATGCCTGATGTAAGGAGGGACTCCGCTTTGAATGCCTGGTGTAAGGAGGGACCCCGCTGGGAATGCCTGATGTAAGGAGGGACTCAGGGCTTCCACCGATTCTGCATTATGGTGAGTTTAATTATTTCATTTAATATTACAATGTAATAATAGAAATAATGCACTTCAATCATCCTCACACCATAACAACCATGGTGCCGGGATGATTGAAGCGCTAACACCAGGTGTTTGGCGTATCTTTATCTGCTGATTTTGTTAAACTTTCTGGAATACACATTTCTATTGTGGTGTAGAATCTGGGCCTGCTGTCCTTCCTCTTTCTTTCTTTCTTTCTCTCTCTGAGCCACATCCACATCCACATCCATGTAAGCCACACCCACAATTCCACGTAAACCACACCCATTTTTTGCCACCGTAGAGGGCCCCTTAGCAGAATTTTGCTTAGGGCCCCAGGGAGGTCAGGATCGGCACTGCCAGGAAGTGCCGGTAAGCGGCTTTCCTCGGTTCACGCTGACAGGGAGAGCCAATCGGCGGCTCTCCTTGTCTGAGGGGGTGGTCTTTGCTGATAATCAGCACATTGATTATTAGCGCAGCCCTCATCAAAAGGTGCCAATCAGTGCCCAACACCTGCCAGCTTGTCCCCTAATAAATGTCTGTCAGTGCCCTCAACAATGCCGATCAGTGCCCACAACAGTAACAGTCAGTGCCAATCAGTGCCCTATCAGTAATGCCTGTCAGTGCCCCATCAAAGTGCCAATCAGTGCCACTCAGGAATGCCTGTCAGTAGCTCCTCGTCAATGCTGCCCATCCAGTGCCACCAATCAGTGCCATCAGTGCCGCCTATCAGTGACATCAGTGATCAGTGCCCATCATTTTTTTTTAAATTGTCCTACTTTTTCATTTATAGCGAAAAACTAAAAACCACAGAGGTGATCAAATACCAGTTTGGGTACAGTGTAGCGTGGCCGCGCAATTGTCTAAGTAAATCTTAACTTTTCTCGTAAAAGTCAATTTTGCCCTTTGTTCTCTCACCTTTTGAGCCTCCCTGTTGGCCATTTAATATTATGGGCAACCTCACTGGCTAACAGAGTCTTTGGAATAATGCATGGATAATAAGCTTGTTCTACAATATGCAGTATTGAATGTAAAAGCATATTTAATAAGAAATCAATCAAATATGGAATACAGCATATGATAACCTAGCAAGTAATTGAAGGCAGCATTTAATATCGCATAATGGAACACAGAATATTATAAATTATATAATATAAAAAATGGAGGAGATCAAAACACTTGTTTCCTCAAGATCTGTCAGCCAGGGGACTTTGGCATTGTCTGAGGATGCTCATATATGTAAGGGTTGCTGTTTGACCCATCTGCAATTTACCAAATCAGACTATTATCATCTTATGTCTCTGACCACAATGACTACAGGAACTATAGTGAAGCAATGGGCATTCAAATATTTATACAAATGGTTAATAAACATAAACAATCCACCATTTGCATTCGGTAAGTAGGCACCTTGGGGGTGTAGCTTAGAATAGGTTTGAGGTTCTAAAGTAAGGCCTTTTGGTTTTTCCACAGATGTGTAAAATATCTCTCTAGGAACATTGGGCAGCAATATATCTGCTAAACGTTATTTACACCGATCAGCCATAACTTTAAGACCACCCACATAATATTGAGTAGGTCCCTCTTTTCCCACCAAAAATAGCCCTCACCCATTGAGGCATGGATGCTACTAGACCTCTGAAGGTATGCTGTGGTATCTGATGCCAAGTTGTCAGTAGCAGATTCTTTATGGACTTGTTTTTCCAGCACATCCCACAGATGCTCAATTGTATTGAAATCTGGAGAATTTGGAGGCCAAGTAAACATTTCACACCCATTGTTGTGTTCCTCAAACAATTCTTGAGCCATTTATGCAGTGTGGCAGGGCGCATCATCCTGCTGAAAGGGGTCACTGCCATCAGAGAGTACTGTTTCTATGAAGGGGTGTACTTGCCCAGCAAAAATGTTTATGTAGGTGGTACATGCCAAAGTAACATCCACAAGGTTTCCCAGCAGAACATTGCCTAAAGCACCACAACAATTTCACTGTCTTGCCTTCTTCCCATACTGCATCCTGGTGCCTTCTCTTCCCCAGGTAAGCGAGTCACACATTCGGCATTCCATATGATGTAAAAGAAAACATGATTCATCAGACCAGGCCACCTTCTTCTGTTGTTCCATGGTCCATGGTCCAGTTCTGATGCTCATATGGCCCCATGTATTTCATACTACCTTGTGGTTGTTGAGTGATGCAGAGCTATTGATTATATCCACCTCAGCTGATTGCCCCCTCCCCCACCCCCTTTTTTTCCTAGAGGAGTAGGAGGAGGTCCCTAGGTCCATGACTACTTAAATGGTCACTAAAGAGTAGGTTGGATTGGCTCTGAGGAGGGGGGTCTGTCCCCTGACACAGGTCAGCCATCCAATCGAATTTGGTCCTATGACGGGCACATCGCATTTGAAGCATTTGTGATCTATGCTTATTGAATGTATCTGTCTGTGAGTATCCATTTGTCTTGCGTGTCTAAATAAATTTGTCTATAGTAATGCACAAGATCTCTGTGCCCTCCTGTGTGTTTTTTGCAGTCTGATGCCCACATGCCCATTGTAGGCACTTTTAGCTGTGGACAAGGGTCAGCATGGGCACCCTGACTGAGGCCTCGCAACCCCATGTGCAACAAAGTGTGATGCCCATTTTTTTTTCAACTTCAGGGACACCATGTTTACTTGCTATTTATTATATCCCGCCATTTATTATATCCCACAATATAATTTATATTATTCACTTAACCTGTCAGTGGTCATAAAGTTATGGCTTGCAGACGCATGACTTATAGGTTTCTCTTCCACTCCAGAGCAGAAGAAAGGGCCTACTTGCAAGGAAATATTTAACAGGTAATGAGCTCAGTGAACACAGCTTCACCTTATTTTCTAAGCTCAGTGCATTTTCACAAATTGGGCTTGGGCCCGTTGTGTTGGTGATACAGGCAGTCCCCAAGTTACATACATCTGACTTACATACGGGAGCTACTTACAAACAGAGGGAGACAACATAAAGGGGTTGATTTACTAAAGGAAAATCCACTTTGCACTTGAAAGTGCACATGGAAGTGCAGTCGATGTAGATCGCTGTAAATCGGAGGGGAAGCTCTGAAATTAGGGGAAGCTCTGCTGATTTTATCATCCAATCATGTGCAAGCTAAAATGCTGTTTTTTATTTTCCTTGCATGTCCCCCTCAGATCTACAGCATCTGCACTTCCATGTGCACTTTCAGTGCACTTTCAAGTGCAAAGTGGATTTTCCTTTAGTAAATCAACCCCAAAGTGAGAGGAAATCTACCCCTAGGAAGGGAATTTCACTCCTGTAAGAGTTATCATGGGAAAAAGGTGTCTCCACTGAAGCTTTACCACCAATCCTTGTTTCCACGACAACCCAAAATTTTCTAAATCCAATTGTTACAGGTACAGAAAGTGAGGTGAAATCTTCTGAACAGGGGCACAGACAGCAAAACACATGTTGCAGGGGTGTTTACCCTTCCCTATGCTATCCAAAAACGGCCCAAAATTTTTTTTGGGCTGGGGTTGCACTTAAAAAATATTGCTGTTCCAACTTGCATACAAATTCAACTTAAAGCGGAGGTCCGCCTAAAAAAATATATATTAAAAGCCAGCAGCTACAAATACTGCAGCTGCTGACTTTTAATACATGGACACTTACCTTTGCAGGGCGCCCGCGATGTCGGCAGCCGAAGCCGATCAGTCGCTTGGCTCTCAGCTGCTGCCGCCGCCATCCTCGGTGAGGGAGTCAGGAAGTGAAGCCTTGTGGCTTCACTTCCCGGTTCCCTACTGCGCATGTGCGAGTCGCGCTGCGCATCCTCACTGGACCCTGCTGTCTTTTGGGACCTGTGTGTCTCCCAGAAGACAGTGGGGGAGGACAGTGTAGGTGCAGGAAGTGGTGTAGGTCACTGCGGTGATCTATGCCAGGAAGTGGGAGCAAATACCTGCATTAGACAGGTATCTGCTCCCTCCTCCCCCCTGAAAGAAGCCAATTGTGACACCGGAGGGGGGGGGGGGTTCCGAAAAGTGGAAGTTCCATTCTTGGGTGGAACTCCACTTTAAGAACAAACCTACAGAACTCTTCTTTGTAACCCGGGGACTGCCTGTATAGACTTTTATGCAGGTTTTATTTATTTTTTGTGCCTACAAGGAGATTATTGTGAATACACAACTCTGCTTTTAAAAGCAGTATGGAAAATGTTTCCCTTTAACTTTCTATGCTTTCTGCCTTCATAACTGAAAAGATTATTCCAGGCAGGGGTTATTTTTAATTTGAAAGAAAGCAGATTTTAAAAAAGGTTGTAGATTCATTTTTATTCTGATGGGTTTTGGCTTGGAGGAGTTTACCAGAACAATAGACTGAGAGTAGAAGTTTGTTTCAGACAAAGAATATGCGAGTCACCTGTGGAAGAGAGCATTAACAAAGGAAGGAGCACTGCACGGCCTAGCTTGGAATTCCGCCAGAACTTTCCCGTTTTCTTTTCTTTCTTTTTTTTCCTCCATCCAGTTATTCAGGTTATTACAGAATGAAATTGAGACGTACAGAGTAACTGGGGTGACCTCACAAGGTCGTACGTTGCTGGCTCTTAGACTCAAAGTAGAGTCAATTTAGAAGAAAAATCTTAAATTACTAGGTTACTCCAGAAAGGATTTGTATGACAGAAAGTTTCACATTGATGTCTACATCATAAATCACTGTGACAGACCACTTAATGTATTTTTTATTTATTTATAGCCTTGCAGTAGCGGCACTGCTATTAGACTACACAGGAATAATTTGCTATTTCGACTACAGTTATTTTTCACTGATTGATCCTCTACTAGTGCTGCTGTCTCCACTTAGGCAGGAATAAAACCAAATTTAGTTAATTTAAGATCAATGCTACATAGTTGTTCTTGTTAAGACAGAAGTTCTTGTATGTGTTACTGCATGCAGCTCTGACTACGGAGCAAGAAGGACATTTTCTTCCATCCCCACTTTGCTCACCTCCTTATAATTGTTTCACTGGCAACCATGGGGCTCTAACTGCCAATTATAGTGCCAGCTTTTAGAAGTAGCCCATTTTTGCTGTCTTTTTTTAATATATTTTACAGGTTAAAATATAAAAAATGTTTATAACAGTTTTAATATTCAAAGAGCCTTGAGGATTTGCAGGTGCATCAATGGCACTTACTTTGCAAAGTTTGCTAAGCAAGAAAGCCCAGCAGATCTTGCATGCTTGTTGGCAGACTGTGCATGACTGGTTAGGTGCCCTACTTTTACTAGGGTGTGTCCCACCTTTTTGTCATTAAAAAAAGGACATAAACAATGATCCCACTATGCAATTGTTGAACACAGTGATGTCACTCATGTCCTACTGGAAGCGCTTGAAGCTGGGTTTTATTGTACAGTAAGTATTTTTTCCTTAAAGTAAAGTATTTTTTATACTGTTTATGTACCCTTTTTATATAGGTGGTTCAAGGCTGTCATCTTTCAGCATTCTGAGCAACTTGATCCTATTTCTGCAGATCTGTAAAAAATGTATTGAATCTCCCAGATTATTAGAACCGATTTATACATGCCGTTCCTTTCTTTTTTCCAATACGTTTTTGCTACATTGTACCAATAAAATTTGTATGCATTTTTTATGAGATTACCATCCTATGGTGATTTGGTGGTCTACTTTAGTTTATCTTTGCTTTGTTTTTTGATAAAAATAAATAAAAATAAAAATATTGATGCTCACCACCTAAGAATAATCAAGTACTAGCCTACTTACCTCTTTCTGGCGGAGGCAGCTTTTGTCTGTGTTTACAGCTTTGGTGTAGAAATCTTGTCCTATGCTGCCCATGCCTTCTTGGTAACTTTTCAAATGGAAAATATTAAAATAAATAATATTTAGAATTGAATATAATCTTTCCTTTAAAATAAGATTAAGGATTATCCAGCTATTCAATTTCTAAGTATAAAAACATTCTACCCTCATACTGTTGACATGAAGACTAATCCTGGTAAAGTTGGGTATGCACTAGTAGATTTTTTAACAAAAATTCATAGGGAAATATGTATGAAGATTCCCTATACTTTCAACAGCTTAAGGAATGTCTTTTCAAGATTTAGTTTTGACTCAAAATCTCAAACATTTGCCCATGCCTTCTTGGTAACTTTCCAAATGGAAAATATAAAAATAAATGATATTTAGAATTGAGTATAATCTTTCCTAGACCAAGGTTTATCAAGATATTCAATTTTTAATTATAAAACATTCCATCATACTGATGACATAAAGACCAAGCCCTGGTAAAGTTAAGCATACACTAGTAGATTTTTGAACAAAAATTCATAGGGAAACTTTTATGAAGATTCCCAACACTTATAACAGCTTAAGGAATGTCTTTTTGAGATTGTGTTTGCTTTTAGCATTCGATTTTGCAATGAATGTAATTACCCAAATGAAAAGTATATACACTGTTAGAAAGACATTTGTTCGAGAAAAATGTTGCATTCTGCTCCTTTGAATTTTCTCATCACTGTGGTCGAATGTGAATGTCAAGTTCACCCCACTAACGATTAGAAAATTTAATGAACATTCTTGAGGCTGGGTTCACACTAGTGCGACACGACATCTGTCCTACTTTGGATCCGACTTTGCCCTGCGTCATGAAGCCGACATATGTCCGACTTTCAATGAATGGGGATCCGACTTGGATCCCAGAAAAATATCAGGCACTGTGTTTGGTATGAATCTTGAGGGGGAACTCCACGCCAAATTTTAAATAAAAAACCGGCATGGGTTCCCCCTCCAGAGGCATACCAGGCCCTTGGGTCTGGTCTGTATTTGAAGGGGCGCCCCTACGCTGAAAAAACTGCGTGGGGGTCCCCCCCAAAATCCAAACCAGACCCTTATACGAGCACACAACCTGGCCGGCCGCAGGGGAAGAGGGGGGGGACGAGAGAGCGCCCCCCCTCCCTCCTGAACCATACCAGGCCGCATGCCCTCAACATGGGGGGTTTGGTGCTCTGGGGCAGGGGGGCGACCTGCGGTCCCCCACCCCAGAGCACCCTGCCCCCATGTTGATGAGGACAGGGTCTCTTCCCGACAACCCTGGCCGTTGGTTGTCGGGGTCTGCGGGTGGGGGGCTTATCGGAATCCGGGAGCCCCCTTTAATAAAGGGGCCCCTGGATCCCGGCCCCCCCACCCTATGTGAATGAGTATGGGGTACATCGTACCCCTACCCATTCACCTGGTGGAAAAAAATTGCAATAAAAAACCACACAGCTTTTTAAAGTATTTTATTGCACAGCTCCGGGGGTCTTCTTCCGACTTCGGGGGTCTCCGGTGTCGTCGCCGCGCTCTCCGGTTCTTTCTTCTGCCGGGCCTCCGCTAACTTCTTTTTAGCTCTTTTGCTAACGGAGGCCCGGTCTTCTCCGTCGTCTCGTCCGGCTCTCCGTTGTCCTTCTGCCGGCCCCTCCACTAACTTCTTTAGCTCTTTTGCTAGTGGAGGAGCCGGTCTTCCCGTCGTCGCCGTCGGCGTCTTCTTCCCTCTTCTCCTTCTCGATGTTGACGCGTCGCTTCCTCCCGCTGTAATACTGGCTCTCCGCTCCGCTCCACATTAATATAGGCTTCTCATGACGTCACAGTCACATGTTCCGGGGCACATGGACCCGGAGCATGTGACTGTGACGTCATGGGAACATGTGACTGTGACGTCATGAGAAGCCTATATTAATGCGGAGCGGAGCGGAGAGCCAGTATTACAACGGGAGGAAGCGACGCGTCAACATCCGAGAAGGAGAAGAGGGAAGAAGACGCCGACGGCGACGACGGGAAGACCGGCCCCTCCACTCGCAAAAGAGCTAAAGAAGTTAGTGGAGGGGCCGGCAGAAGGACAATGGAGAGCCGGACAAGACGACTGAGAAGACCGGGCCTCCGTTAGCAAAAGAGCTAAAAAGAAGTTAGCGGAGGCCCGGCGGAAGAAAGAACCGGAGAGCGGGAGAAGAACCGGAGAGCGGGAGAAGAAGAAGGCGACGGAGAAGACCGGGCCTCCGCTAGCAAAAGAGCTAAAAAGAAGTTAGCGGAGGCCTGGCAGAAGAAAGAACCGGAGAGCGCGGCGACGACACCGGAGACCCCCGAAGTCGGAAGAAGACCCCCGGAGCTGTGCAATAAAATACTTTAAAAAGCTGTGTGGTTTATTTATTGCAATTTTTTTCCACCAGGTGAATGGGTAGGGGTACGATGTACCCCATACTCATTCACATAGGGTGGGGGGGCCGGGATCCAGGGGCCCCCTTATTAAAGGGGGCTCCCGGATTCCGATAAGCCCCCCACCCGCAGACCCCGACAACCAACGGCCAGGGTTGTCGGGAAGAGGCCCTGTCCTCATCAACATGGGGGCAGGGTGCTCTGGGGTGGGGGGGCCGCAGGTTGCCCCCCTGCCCCAGAGCACCAAACCCCCCATGTTGAGGGCATGCGGCCTGGTACGGTTCAGGAGGGAGGGCCGCTCTCTCGTCCCCCCCTCTTCCCCTGCGGCCGGCCAGGTTGTGTGCTCGGATAAGGGTCTGGTTTGGATTTTGGGGGGACCCCCACGCCGTTTTTTCGGCGTAGGGGTGCCCCTTAAAATCCAGACCAGACCCAAGGGCCTGGTATGCCTCTGGAGGGGGAACCCATGCCGGTTTTTTATTTAAAATTTGGCCTGGAGTTCCCCCTCAAGAGCAGTACAGCACAAGTCGCATGCCAAAGTCGGATCATGCAAGACTGCGGTCCGACTTTGATCCGACTTCAATGATAGTCAATGGGCTGAAGTCGGATCAAAGTCGGACCAAAGTAGTACAGGGAGCATTCTCAAAGTCGGACCGACATGTGTCAGACCAGTTAAGACGGCTCCCATAGAGAAACATTGATTTTCACACATCATGCGACATGAGCTCCCAATGTCGGAGCGTTTGTCGCCCCAGTGTGAACCAGGCCTGAAACTAAAATTTTCATTCAAGAATGTTTGAGCGTATACCCAGCTTTACTGTGTTATAAATAAAATGTTGTTATGAACTCATCAGTACCAGCGAAATGTTTTCCCTTTACCATTCATGGCACTAAAGACATAAACATAAATATAGTTAGAGATACTATTTCTAGCAGGAAAGGCATCCATTTCCCTATATAAAATGTATGTGGATTTAACCCCTTGACGCCGACAGTACAACATATATGCAGCCTCTCGGTGGGTGGGCCTTAATGCCAAGCGGCCGCATATATGGAGCCCTGTGTAAACAACTTACTGTGCTGAGAGCACGCAACCTTCATTCTTCCAGCATGGCAGCTAGTGGGAATAGGTAGGCTCCCAATCCATTCTTGCGATTGGGAGCTTTTCAAATCATGTGACTGCTGTGACAGATAATTGCAGTGGTCATATGACCCGAATGCCCGCCTACCAGCTTTTAGAACTCTTAAAGGCCTGGGATGCGGTCGGCGGGAAGGGGTTGAAATATGTAAACGCTAACAATGAACTTTCTCTTTTTGATACTTTTTAGTTGGCTAAATATACCATTGGAAGCATTTTGTTATATCTGCTCGATAAATGCAAAAAAAGATCTTGCCAAAAATCTTGTGAACTGATACCTTCCTGTGCTCTCCAACTGTGCACAAAGATGGGTTATGGAGATGAGGAGAGCTTTGTGGGTTTTGTTTTTGTAATCCACCAGAAGTACAGAAGCCAGGGCTGACAACCCGTGCTTTGGAATCCAGAGCTTTAAATACAATGGGGTTAATTTACTAAAATTGGAGAGTGCTAAATCTGGTGCAGCTCTGCCTAGCATCCAATAAGCTTCCAGGTTTATTTGTCAAAGCTTAAAGCGGAGTTCCACCCAAAATTGGAACTTCCGCTTTTCGGAACCTTCCACCTTCTCCGGTGTCACATTTGGCACCTTTTAGTGGGAGGGGGGAGCAGATACCTGTATCTACATCACTTCCTTCGTCCCCCCCGCTGTCTTCTGGGAGACACACAGGTCCCAGAAGACAGCAGGGACTGGTGGGATAGCGCAGCGCGAGTCGCACATGCACAGTAGAGAGCCAGGAAGTGAAGACGCAAGGCTTCACTTCCTTATTCCCTCACCGAAGATGGCGGTGGCAGCACACGAGAGCCGAGCGATAGATCGGCTTCGGGTGCCGACATCGCGGGCACCCTGGACAGGTAAGTGTCCTTATTTTTAAAATAAGCAGCTGCAGTATTTGTAGCTGCTGAGTGCTGACTGTTAAAAAAAAAAAATTGGCGGACCTCCGCTTTAACTGAGCAAGCTGAAGATAGAAGCTGATTGGCTACCACGAGATTTTGCACTCTTCTGTTTTAGTAAAACAACTCCATTGTGTTGTCACTGATACGGTACGGGCATACTATACTGTATTTCTGGCACAACAACAGTTATTTTTCTGTACTTCCATCGTATTTAAGGCCAAGTGACATCATTGTGACAGGCATTCTGCGTGTAGGGCAGCCCACTCATTTCAATTGCAGAAACATGAAGACAGAGGTCCCTGAACCTTTTTTTTTTATTGTGCTGCATCAAACCACATGGTGCTTCAGGACTGTGCAATTTGGCAGGCGTAAACACGTACAGTGAGACCTTGGATTGCGAGTAACGCGGTTAATGAGCGTTTCGCAATACGAGCATTTATTTTTTTCAAACCCTGACTCTGTTCCGAGTGTTGTCTCGCAAAACAAGCAGGATTCAAGCCACAGCGGTATGCAGAACCTCATTTGGCCTGAGGTGCGGGGGCGCCAGAGCCAAACGGAGCCGATCTGAGCCGTTCGGAAATACTCGGAAATACTCTGTTCCCGAGGCTTTCGGAGTATTTCCGAGGCTCTCCGGTGTCCCCCACCTCTGGCCACATGCGGTATTGCATGCCATAGAAGTCGATGCTGAACAAATTTTTTTTTGTTTCCATTGACTTCTATGGGGAAACTCGCTTTGATATGCGAGTGCTTTGGATTACGAGCATTCTCCTGGAACAGATTATGCTCGTAATCCAAGGTCCCACTGTACACAGTTTGCCAATGCATAGGGGGGCTATTAGCAATTAATGGCACCCTTATGTGTTTGCTAAATGCAGTGCGTCTATTTTCCTATGTTCTGGTTTTGTATCTGCTATTATTGTACCACATATTTGTTCAATAAAAAGCAATCATTGTTTATAAAAAAAAATGCAGTGCATCTATCTCCAACATCAGGAATGCACGCATTCCTGACACGTAGTAATGTGAACCTAGCCTTAACGTTTAAAACATGAGAAAATGGGTATGCATTCATGTATTCTAGACCTGTACAAATGTTTTTTTTTTTTTTTTGCCTTGACCAATGCTTTAACATAAAGCTATGAGGCAGGTTGAAGCTGGCCGTACACTATTACATTTTCGGATGAAGGTTTGCACAAATATTTGGATGAACATTTGTACGAAAATTCTCAGTACGTTCTATGACTTGACGACATCATTTGAAAGTACTTCAAAATTTTGCTTGCTTTCAACATTTGATTTTAAAATGAATATAATTTCCAAACGAAAACTACATACACTCTTAAAAATGTGTTTGTTCAAGAAAAAATTTCCATCCTGCTCCTTTGAATTTTCCTCAGTTGACCTCAGTAACAATTCCGAAATCAAAAGAGGTGTACTTAAAATGACAAAAATGGAATTCCACTAGCAAATGGCCACTTTCAAGAAATTTATACGCCTTTCCTTGTACTTCAACTTTGGGAGATTGTATGCCACATTTTTAAAAGGCATGAAACAGCTAATTGCCATATTGAGAAAATAGGAACTCATTTTAGACAAAAGATCAATTTTGGAAACATGTCTGTTGAACAAATAGGCCATATGCACTCTGGACATTTGCCCAGCTCCTCTGAATGCTTTTTCTCCTGGTAGTAAATCTGCTTAGAAAACGGGCCTAAAGACAGGTGTTTTAAGGCACATGAAGCATTTGGGCGTTCATTCATTCCATTGCCCAGGATATAATTTATTCTGGCTATATTCTGGTAGGGCAGGAGGCAGGAATTTTCTTTTAGTTACTTGTTTCTTTCAGGAGGAGATTTTTTTTAACCAAATTTGTATTGATTTTCAGAGAAAAGTAAATACAAAACATGTGCGAAGACATTGGAAGAAGAGCATAACTGCCTTCACAGTATATGAATGCAGAGTATACAAACTGTAGTACAAGTCATTAGAGTGATATATGCAGATAAAACATCAGTAGTGTCCAGCAGCGACCAAACAAAGCTCTACTAATTGACCGTTAGGAGTGGAAGTGAAGTAATATAGAGTACTGTATATACTCGAGTATAAGCCGAGTTTTCCAGCCCTTTTTTTAGGGCTGAAAATACCCCCCTCAACTTATTCTCGAGTCAGTGTTTTTTGTACCTGAATTCTTGACAGGCGTCCATTTTTTTTAAAAGTCACGGCTTCCTCCTGGCGTTCCGTTCCGTGATAGGCATTTGACACTGTGTTCCGCCTATCACGGAGGTCCTCTCATCCTCGGACAGTTTCCTAGCAGACACTGTGTTCAGTGTTCCGCCAATCACAGACGTCCTCTTGTCCGAGGATGAAAGAATGTCCATGATTGGCGGAACACAACACAGTGTCTGCTGGGAAACTGAGTCCGAGGATGAGAGGACCTCCGTGATAGGCAGAACACAGTGTCAAATGCCTATCACGGAATGCCAGGAGGAAGCCGTGACTTTTAAAAAAATGGACGCCTGTCAAGAATTCAGGTACTCGGGCACAGTGAGACTGCAATGAGCACAGTGAGGTATGGCACAGAGTGAGGTATGGCACAGTGAGATTGCAATGGGCACAGTGAGGTATGGCACAGTGAGGTATGGCACAGTGAGGTTGCAATGGGCACAGTGAGGTATGGCACATAGTGAGGTATGGCACAGTGAGACTGCAATGGGCACAGTGAGGTATGGCACAGAGTGAGGTATGGCACAGTGAGGTTGCAATGGGCACAGTGAGACTGAAATGGGCACAGTGAGGTATGGCACAGTGAGACTGCAATGGGCACAGTGAGGTTGCAATGGGCACAGTGAGGTTGCAAATGGGCACAGTGAAGCGTGAAAATGGGCATTGTTGACCATCTTTTCCGCTTACAGTAACTGCTGCATTCTCACCCTCTGCTTATACTCGAGTCAATGAGTTTTCCCAGTTTTTTGTGGTAAAATTAGGTCCTCTGCTTATATTCGGGTCGGCTTATACTCGAGTATATACGGTAAATTATAGTGAAACAAGTAAACATTCCCATATGTAACTAAATGAGACTGCTAGACCATGGGCTACTAAAGGTCTATGAGTTGGGAAGGCTGCAAGAAGTTGGGGATTGAATAGATGAAGGGGCAGGTGAATGAGGCTCCGCACATACCTGGAATTTTCACAGGGAGTTGGCGAGCTCAGCTTTTAGGTACCATTTGGTATAGCGAAAAGGTAGGCATAGGGGATGACAGTTCTGTTGGGGAGAAAGTGTATTTCATGAAGCATCTCCATCTGACAATGAAACTGCTAGTAGATTTGAAGTTTTGGACAATAGTGTCCATTTTCTCTATAGGAAACAAAGTCATTAGGGTCTGGAAGGAGGAAGTTCCGATGGCAGCTTTTCTTTTCTTTTTATTCTCCTGTCTGAAAGTTTGAGTCAAAGCAGCTTCAACCTACAGAGACAGATTCTGTTCTTAAAATGTTAATTTTCAATATAAAAGTGAAATAAAACTTTCAGTTGTGCTAGCATATTTTAGCAATTTGCTTTCCCATATAAAGCTGCATTATGGTTTAATACATGCAATAGCCTTGATGTCTAACATTTACAGAATGTAATATGTGGCTGTTAATTGAATTATCCCCAGGAAATTTACAAGAAATCAGTGATGAGGAGCTATTACCGAGTTATTCAAGTTCATCCGAAGGATTATACACACACAAACATGTTTTCATTGCATTTCTATATATTTTTTAATTTACAGCCATCACAATATTTTTGGCACAACAAAAACAAATTGATGTATGAAAATATAGATAGTCCTCTCATCCTCTTTTCCTTTTTATTTGTGTATATATATATATATATATATATATATATATATATATATATTTTTTGTTTTTTTTTTGTTTTTTTTTTGTTTTTGTTTTTTTGTTTTACTAATTGCTGCAGGGAAACAAATGTACAAAGGTTATATATATATATAATCCTGAGATTTCCACAGCTCACAGGGTTTGAAAACTTGCACGATTTCAAACCCGCATTTCAGTGCAAGTTCTGGGGCGATTTGAAAGACATCTGTGCGTGTTCATGTACAGATGTCAATTGAAATTGCCCCCAAAGTCACCAAAAGTAGTGCAGGGACTACTTTTGGAAATCGGCGCGGTGCTGCAAAGACGAGGACAGTGCCGTGCCGGCAATAGGCTGCAATTTGGCATGCAATTTGACCTGTCAATTTGCATGTCAAAGCGTGCCGATGTGAACAGGGGCTAAAAGCTGGAAGCTGATTGGTTACTATTCACAGCTGCCCCAGATTCCCTGTGCTCCAGTTTTAGTAAATCACCCCCCCTGCAGTCATAGTGCTCTATAGACATGTGCATTCGTTTTCGTCCGAATGTATTTTCGTCCAAATTTCTGGGATTTTCGCGTTCGTTTTAACAAACGATAAAAAATGTGCAGAATCTGAAATCCGAAAGATCCGACGTAAAAAATGCTTTATTTTAGTTTTGTTGCGACAACAGTTCGATATAGATAGAAGATTCGACATGACGGTGACAATAGCGATCTGTGTCTATGGAACCTGCGGTTGACTGTGCCTAACCTTAACTCTATTAGTCCAACCAAGATTATTCGACATAGAGAGAAAAGATTTGACATTATAGAGACATGAAGATTCGACGAAGCAGCTAAAAACATACGATCGACATTTAGGCCTCATGCCCACGGACGTTTTTACAGCCGTGTTTTTTACAGCTTAAAAACGCCTGTCCATGTTATTGTATATATTTATTTTTTTTTCGAAAAAAAGAAAACTTCTGTGCTCAAAAACGCAATTGCAGCGTTTTTGCACGTTTTTTGACGCTTTGCGTTTTTTTATGCCTAACGCCGACGCTGAAAAAACGCACTGGTCCTGTTTTTTTTTTACAGCTTAAAAACGTCTATGCTATTTGCAGCTCAAAAATGTCAGGTGGGCATGAAGCTATAAACTAAAATGGACAGGCGTTTTTAAGCTGTAAAAAACGCTCAAAAACGCGGCTGTAAAAATGTCCGTGTACATGAGGCCTTATGGTTAAATGCTCCGCTCATAGGCTATAGAAGAATTCTAATGTTGGTTGACTAGTAATAATAATCAATAAATATAAATATTACTAGTCATACAACATTAGAATTCTACTATAGCTTGCGGGCGGAGCATTCAACCGGAAATTTACGATTGCGGCGTCGTACAGTTTAGCTGCTTCGTCAAATCTTCTTAGAACATTTGACAGACACCATAAGCCTTCAATTGACAGATTTGACCTTAATTAATTTTGATTTTTGGACGAATGCATTTTTTAACAAAACAAAATAAATAAAAACGAATTTCGGGAGTAACTAAATTAATTAATTTTTCGGACGAAAACGAAATTCCGAAACAAAATATTTCAGTGTGCACATGTCTAATGCTCTATGTGTTGTTCACTTGGGCTGCCAAAATATGTTTTTAACCACTTCCCATCCCCCGGATCATATATGTATATATATATATATATATATATATATATATATATATATATATTCCAGGGAGGGGACGCGCATGAATACACACATCAGGAGCCGATCCGTGGGTACCACGGACTCGATGTCTGCCGGCACCCGCCGATCGTGAGGGAAAGACACAGAACTGTAATCTGCCTGTGTAAACAAGGCAGATCGCTGTTCTGACAGGAGGGGAGGGATGGAATCTGTGTCCCTGCAAAGCATCTTTTCCCCTAGTAAAAGCACGTCCCACAGTACACATAAACACTGGCTAGGCACACAGTTAACCTTCTGATCGCCGCTGATTTTAACCCCTTCTCAGCCAGTGTCATTAGTACAGTGACAGTGCATATTTTTAGCACTGATCACTATATTAGTGTCACTGGTCCCCAAAAAGTGTCAAAAGTGTCAATTAGTGTCAGAAAGTCTACCGCAATATCGCAGTCTTGCTATAAGTCGCAGATCGCTGCCATTACTAGTGAAATATTTTTTTTTTTAATCCCATAGTTTGTAGATGCTATGACTTTTGCGCAAACCAATCAATATACGCTTATTGGGATTTTTGTTACCAAGAATATGTAGCAGAAAACGTATTGGCCCAAATTTATGAAGAATTATTTATTTTTTTTATTAGATGTCTTATAGCAGAAAGTAGAAAATATTTTCTTTTTTAAAACTGTCAGGTTTTTTGTGGGAAGAAAAGCAAATACATTTTATTTTGGCACAGTGTCGCACAACCCCGCAATTGTCAGTTAAAACAACGCAGTGCCGTATCACAAAAAATGGCCTGGTCATGAAGGGGGTAAATCCTCCGGAGGTCAAGTGGTTAAAAACGATACAATATACCAGTTCAGAGTAAAAACTTTTACAGATGATGGCCAACAAAATATTACTTCACAAGAAACATTTAATAATTGAAAGTATTTTTTTATTATTATGTATTTTATATTATTTTATTATTTATTATTTTATATTTTTTAGATTACTTATATAATATAGGGGGGCCCTCTATAGAGGGGGTTCCTCTTTTGCCCAGGGCAGTCACCCCTTTTGTCCCCCTAGTAAATCTGGCACTGGCTGTGGGGGATGAGCTGATGGAAATGGTTGAAGTTTAAATTTTAGGTGGAGGTTTTCATGGATCGCCTAAAGGCGGGTGTGGTAGAAGATAATAAGACATATTGAGGTAGGGAGTTCCAGAGGATGGGAGAGGTTCTGGAGAAGTCCTGGAGGCGAGCATGGGAGGAGCTGACGAGAGACCAGGAGGTCTCGGACAGAGTGAGGAGCACAATTTGGGTAATATATCCCAATGAGGTGATGTAGCTGGGGGCAGTGTTGTGAATGAATTTGTATATTGTAGTATTTTGAATATTATACATTGGGCTAATGGAAGCCAGTGGAGGGATTGGCAGAGAGGGGGGTCAGACCACTGATTGGCTAGTAAGGTGGATGAGTCTGGCAGCAACATTCATGATGGACTGAAGGGAGGATAGCCTCTGTAGAGGTAGGCCAGTGAGTTACAGTGGTCAGGGTGGAATATAACCAGGGAGTGAATTTGTTGTTTTTGTGGCGTCGTTTGGTTAAGAATGGATGAATTTTGGAAATGTTTCGGAGGATATTGAAGCACAATTTAAAAACAAAAAGATTCATGTCCTAAACAGAGGAACATGCAAGTGACAGCAGATTGCAATACATTTGAATTTTTTTTTTTATATTGCTACACAAAAAAAAGTAATCTGTTTCACTCCATCCTAATTTAGGAACCTAAATATCTTTTCCTTGAAACATGGTTTTAATTTAATTTGCTGCTTTACAAATGCGACTGCTGATTTCTTTAATATCCAACATTTATAAACCGCTATCTATGTCAACGATATCAGCGCATTAATGAAAACAAATTAGCTTTCTATATGACAAGTTGCCTTTCCCAAATGTGGAGGGTATGATCGGAGTTCTAGCGTTCCCTTAACTAGTTTTGACAAGTGTTGTTAGTAGCTTTTATCTCAATTGAAGGATCATTTTTACCAAGTCAGATCCATTTCTAGAATGCATCACTCTAATAAAAGTGTTTATGGAAGACAATGATTGATATTGTTGCATTAAGCGCGTAACTGGATTAGCATTGTCCTTGAATTTTTTAAAGAAGTAATTGATGTAAATCCAGGCTCAAAAATATCTTAAAGCTGCAGCAGAACACACATAGGCCTAATTTCAGACCTTTTAGAAGCACATGTAGGCAGGTGTAGTTTACTTGCTCCATTGTAGATGGCGCTCATAGCTGAAGAGGAAGTCAAGAGGAACCTAGTTCCTCTATGGTTTCCTGGGTCACTGGGGAAGCAATCCGGTTGAATGCTGCCACCCCATGTGACTCTGTTTGCCATCTTAGGCCAGGCAGGGCCTTTTTAAAGCCCTGGATCCCAGGTTTGGCATGCGTTTGCAAGTTGGTAGAGTAGGGACAGGTACCTGCCTGTTAAAGTGACACTAAAGGTTTTTTTTTTTTTTTTTTTTTTTTAAATAACAAACATGTCACAAACAGTTCGTTTTGCACAGAGTGGCCCTGATCCACCTGTTCTGGGGTCCCACAGCGGCTCTCACGGCTCCTCCAGCATTAGATAACCCCCTCTGGGAAGCTCTACGGAGGGGGTTACCTTGCGGGTGTGCTCCTGAGTCATACACTTGGCGTCCATAGACGCAGAGTGTATGACTCGGCCCTGCCCCCCGGCTCCCGCGTCATTGGATTTGATTGACAGCAGAGGGGGTAATTGGCTGCGCTGCTATCAATCTATACAATCAAAGCTGGGACTCTGTGGACAGAAGGATGGCGGGGAAGTGCCCACGGAAATTCGGGGCTCAGGTAGGTAAAAACGGGGGGGCTGGGGGGCCGGACACTGGAAGGTGTTTTTTCATCTTAATGCATAGGATGCATTAAGGTGAAAAAACACGTAGGTTTACAACCCCTTTAAGAACAGCCCTAGCAGTAGGGAGAGTTTCCTGATGAGGAGAAAAAGCTTCTTTGGACAACCTTCTGCTTGGCCATGAGACGGTCACGCTGCTCTTTTAACATACGCGGTCAGTCCGGGTGATACCTGCTCTCTTCACAATACTGTGGACGTCGGGAGGGCCAGGCTTGGGCGGCTGGAGCCCCGAATGGGTCCCCGAAAAGCCCGAGTCTCAGGAATGCACCGTCCAATTGTTAGCCCCGAGCGCCGCCGGCCGCCGCCGAGCGGGGACTATCTGATCTGCCAAGTGTGGCCGAGTGAGGCCGAGTAACATAGCAGGTCCCGCCTTCTGGAGCCTTCAGCACCTATGATGGACGTCCCACTGGTCCAATGCCAGGACCGCGGAACGCCTGAAGTCCATGATAGGAGCTGCAGGCTTCAGAAGGCGGGAATTAAAATGCCACCGCCGCGACATGCCACATCACTGAGATCCCCGCTCGGGTGAGCGGCTCTCTGAGCGATCGGGAGAGATCAGGGCAGCGGAGGAGCGATTGGGCGAGATCTGTACCAGTGACTGCACGATCATTGTAGAGGAGGTGATGAGGATGAGCGGTGGAGCCCGCGGCGCTGGGGTGTGTTGAGGACCTGAGCTGTGCTGGGGGCGGATGGCAGAGTGAAGAGCTCCGGATCTCAATGTGTCCGATCATGGGCACCGGAGTGTGCAGCAGGAGGCAGAAGAGTCTTCTCCATACCGCCTTGTGCCTGCTGGCCATGCAGGTGATGAAATCCAAGCAGTCTCCTCTCCTCCTCTGGCTGCCTGCTGTGACACATGATGGGCGTGCTGCACACCGCACACTACGGCTGAGGCTGAACTGAACTGCAGGACACCTGGACACATGAAGTCCATCTCCTGGTCAGGTAGGTGAGGTCAGTGTAACTGTGTATGTATGTCAGGTAGGTGTATGTAGGTCAGGCAGGTGTATGTAGGTCAGGTAGGTGAGGTCAGTGTATGTATGTATGTCACTTAGGTAGGTGTATGTATGTCAGGTAGGTCAGTGTATGTATGTCAGGTAGGTGAGGTCAGTGTATGTATGTCAGGTAGGTCAGTGTACGTAGGTCTGGTAGGAGAGGTCAGTGAATGTATGTCAGGTAGGTGTATGTAGGTCAGGTAGGTCAGTGTATGTATGTCAGGTAGGTGAGGTCAGTGTATGTATGTCAGGTAGGTCAGTGTAATGGTCAGTGTGTCAGGTAGGTAAGATTAGTGGTCAACCAGCAAGTGAGCTTACCCCCCGCCACACAACCCCACCGCCCAGCCAAAAAAAACACGCCAAGACCACCCCGGATCCGCCCCCCCACGCACCAGCCTTGGACTTCGGGCTGAAGCACCTGGTCTTTTTGCCACCTAGTAACGCCCCTGCTTCCCACTGGGTTTGTTTTGAACTGTTGCTGTACTATTTCAATACAAGTTTCCCATTTCAGCAGACTGTGTGAACTATTACCGCCACACTACACTGCACTCCACCTACACACCTACTACAGCTTCCATGGAGATCCCACAGGTATGGCACATACATACTTACTTTGGTTCATAGTTGCATAGTTAGTCAGGTTGAAAAAAGACACAAGTCCACCAAGTTCAACCAAAAAATAAAAATCCCATATACACAAACCTACACCCACAGTTGATCCAGAGGAAGGCAAAAAACCCCAGCAGAGCATGATCTAATTTGCTACAGCAGGGGCAAAAAATTACTTCCTGATCCCCCGAGAGGCAATCGGATTTTCCCTGGATCAACTTTACCTATTAATGTTAGTACCCAGTTATACTATGTACATTTAGGAAATAATCCAGGCCTTTCTTAAAGCAATCTACTGAGCTGGCCAGAACCACTTCTGGAGAGAGTTTATTCCACATTTTCACAGCCCTTACTGAGAAGAAACCTTTCCGGATTTGGAGATGAAATCTTTTTTCCTCTAGACCTAAAGTGTGCCCCCTTGTCCTCTGTGATGACCTTAAAGTGAATAACTCAACACCAAGTTCACGATATGGGCCACTTATTTATTTGTACATGTTGATCATATCCCCCCTAACCTCTTCTCAAGAGTGAATAGATTCAGTTCCTCTAATTTTTCCTCATAGCTGAGCTCCTCCATGCAACTTATTAGTTTGGTTGCCATTCTCTGCACTTTCTCCAATTCCCTGATATCCTTTTTGAGAACTGATGCCCAAAACTGAACTGCATATTCCAGATGAGGTCTTACTAATGATTTGTACAGGGGCAAAACGATATCCATCTCCCAGGAGTCCATACCTCTCTTAATAAAGCTGGTCCAGTGTAACTATAGAAAAATTGTCATACCTAAACTTTAACTTTAAGTCATCCTTTGGACTCATTCAAAACGGGAGGTTGGGGGGTGGTTAAAACTCTGTGACTGTGCCGCACTTTTAAAACCTTTCAAATAATACCCTCTTTAGCTGCAGAGGCAGTGGCCAGGATTATACACTTTTTGAGGCCATGAAGCGAAGAAATTTTACCCCCTGTTGCTTTTGGCAAGCGTATCACCTGCTGAAAGTGGCCTATTCAAGTAAATGATGCTGCTCTGCAAGCGCCCCCTCAATCATGTGTACATGGGTGTGGTGCACTAGTGCAGTGGTCAACGGGTTGGTGGTACAATCAGAGTTTACAGGAAATTATGAGCTCAATGGATTTCTGCCATATCGATAGGTTTTAAGACGTTCATCCTTAGGGTTTACATACACAATTCCATGACTGTATACAGAATTAATTATTTTGCTGTAACAGTTACCAATCTCACATTTTCCAGGGCATGGATAACACTTTAAAATAAATTTAGTTAAAATTAAAAATAGAAAAATATATGAATAAAATAACAACAACACAACATAAAATCGCCCAAAATAAAACATTTCTTAACAATTGCATGAGATTGAACACAGTGTGGTATGGAAATAAGTTGCAGGGAAAAAAAAAACATATCTATAACACTTATGGAACCTGTGGGTACATTTCACAAATGCTCAGACCTCTGCTTTAATGTTGGGCACTTATCAAATATGCATAGTGCTGCAGGGCATGGTTCTCTTAAATGTAGCCCTGCAGAATGAATTTTTAATTTGGCCTCTGTACAATAATGAGCTATTGAGTTTTTTGTGAGTATTTTTGATTCAAGTTTTATTTTCCTGCTGATGATCTTCTCAGTTCATATAATTTCGTTGCTTTCAGCAAAATGTGCACACAATGGGGCCAATTTCTAAAAGAAAAGTAGAGGTATGTAAGCCCAAGGATTTGATCAAACCTGGTAAGACTCCACTTTGCAAGGGTTGACATTCAAAGTGAATTTGTATAATTATTTTCATTTTTAGATAGCAGTGTAAATGTTATCCACTTACTGAAAATAAGTGTTAAAGGACAGTATAGCATATTCTCAGTGAACTAATATTAAGGGGTGTACTCACTTTTGTTGCCAGCAGTTTAGACATTAATGGCTGTGTGTTGAGTTATTTTGAGGGGACAACAAATTTACACTGTTATACAACGTGTACACTCACATTGTAGCAAAGTGTAATTTCTTCAGTGTTGTCACATGAAAAAATATAATAAAATATTTACAAAAATGTGAGGGGTGTACTCAATTTTGTGAGATGCTGTGTTACTGTTTATATATATATATATATATATATATATATATATATATATATATATATACATACATACATATATTAAAGTGGGGTTGTAAACCCCTTTTTAGATCTTGTACCTATAGGTAAGCCTGGAATAAGGCTAACATATAGGTACTGTAAATATCTCCTAAACCTGCGCCGTTTAGGAGATTTTTACCTTGTAGTGTGCCGATTATGTCATCGACGCATGCGCTGTGAAGAAACGGCCCTCCGAGCCGCTTCTTCCCGAGTGAGTGCTGTGACTGGTTTGCTCGGGCATGCATGCGCGGGAGTGACGTTAAGCGGCCCCGGACAGTCACACAGCTGGAGTCCGCGGCCCCGGAAGGCTTTGTTTGCAGGTAAGTGCCACATAATGGGCTAGTATGCAATGCCTTACTAGCCCATTATGCTTTTACCTTGCAGGGTTTGCAGGGAACAAAAGAGGAAGTAAAACCCATCAGGGTTTACTTCCTCTTTAACCGCTTTAAGACCGGCCGCTGCCGTTTGACGGCGGCAGAATGGCTCTCCTGCATGAATCGCCGTAGCTGTAAGGCGGCTCGCGCAGGCTCTGTTACGCAGGAGCGTGCCCGTGGGTTGGGAGGACACAATGTCCTCCGGCGGCTCGCGATTGCCTTGTACACAGGCAGAACAGGGAAATGCCTATGTAAACAAGGCATTTCCTCATTCTGACAGGTGCCATGACAGGGATCTACTGTTCCCAGTGGTCGGGAACTGTGATCTCTGTCATGTCCCAGTAAGCCCATCCTCCCCACAGTTAGTGTCCGATCTGTCGCAATGTTGCAGTCCCAATAAAAATCGCAGATCACTGCCATTACTAGTAAAAAAATTATATTAATAAAAATGCCATAAAAATACCATAAATCTATTTCCTATTTTGAAGACGCTATCATTTTTGCGCAAACCAATCAATATACGCTTATGTGGGATATTTATTATAGCAAAAAGTAAAAAATATTGTTTTTTTTTCAAAATTCTCGCTCTTTTTTGTTTATATCGCAAAAAATAAAAACTGCAGAGGTGATCAAATACCACCAAAACAAAGCTCTATTTGTTGGAAAAAAAGGACATCAATTTTGTTAGGGTATAACATCGCACAACCACGCAATTGTCAGTTAAACCAACGCAGTGCCAAATCGCAAAAAATGCTCTCGTCATTAAGGGCGTAAAACCTTCCAGGGCTAAAGTGGTTAAAGTGAATTTGTTAATAGGAAAAAAAAAGACATCCAACACCAGCATACAGCAAACATAAAGATATAAGTAAACCAAAAACCCAGTATCAAACTAACTATATACAGTACAATATATACAAATGGGGAACACAGGATAACAGGGTAAAACTAGAGGTGAAGAAAACATATAGGAAGGAGGAACCAGAACTGAGATCAGGAAAAAGAAGGAGTAGGAACAAGGCAGCAGGGTAGGGGTTAAGCCGCGTACACACGATCGTTTTTTCAGATGAAAACAGTCCGATGGGCTTTTTTTATCCGACAAACCGATCGTGTATGGGCCCCATCGGTCTTTTTTCCATCGATGAGAAAAAATAGAACATGTTTTAAATTTATCCGATGGGCAAAAAACCGATAGCAAATTCCGATCGTCTGTGTGGAACTCCATCGGACAAAAAACCCACGCATGCTCAGAATCAAGTCTACGCATGCTCAGAAGCATTGAACTTAATTTTTCTTGGCTTGTCGGAGTGTTTTACGTCACGGCGTTTGGGACGGATGGATTTTTGACTGATGGTGTGTAGGCAAGACTGATGGAAGTCAGCTTCATCGGATTAGAATCCATAGGAAATCCGAACGTGTGTACAGGGCATAAAGGTACTAGGCAGAGCGCACAAGCAAAGAGCAGTAAACAAGATAACAACTAGCAGTATCTGGCAGCAAGCAAAACCCTGGAGCAAAAGAGGGACTAAATACCATTGCCATGATTGTAGACTCAGGCCTCGTACACACGAACGAGTTTCTCGGCAAAAACCAGCAAGAAACTTGCTGGCAGAGATTTTTTGCCGAGAAACTCGTTCGTGTGTATGGTTTCTCGTCAAGAAAAGCGACAAGTATCTCAACGAGAAAATAGAGATCCTGCTCTCTATTTTCTCGTTGAGATTCTTGTCGGCATGTTTCTCGACGAGAAAAGTGAGTGTGTGTACACTTACCTGTCCTCCCGGAAGCCCGCGCATGTTCGAAATGAATTTGACGCATGCGCAGTAGCTTCCTAGGCATACGTAGGGTATACCAAGATGGCGGCGACGGCATCGAATGTGACGAGCGCATGCTCGCCGTAGTCGATTACGTCACCGCGTACGCTCCATTCAAAGAACCGCGGGTTCTTTGAATCGAGCGTGTGTACACTCGGCCGGGACAATTTTCTTGTCCAAGAATCTCGTCGAAAAAAACGACATGTTTTTTTCGACGAGAATCTCGGCCGTGTGTACGAGGCCTCACTGTGAAAATCAGTTAGCCTCATTCCAAACATAAGAATATTAAAATATATATTTTTAATGCTTATCAATTCTTTTGCGCTAATCAAAAAAACAAACAAACAAATAAACAAAAAAAACTATTTGACTTTAAATAAAAAACGTTGAAATGTGCAACATTTATAAATTGTTAAAAAAAATTTTTGGAAGCAGAATTACTCTTTATATACATTAGATGGGTATATATAACAGATGATAAATAAGAACGGTTACATCAGCATTTGATAGAAGCCACTAGACATTTCACTTAAACACTTTTCCTTTCATTTAAGATAAACACTCTGAAAGGGATCTTCATACAATTAGTCATGATTAAAATGAATTCCCAAATAAACTGCGAGTGCAGTGAAATGATATTGCTCTGTAGGTCAGTCTTACTTTCACAGTCACTGCGTTTTAATCAATAAAGTACTATCTTACCAGTTTCTCTCATTTTCCCTACTTAACATTCATTTAGCAAAGTTTTTTCCTCCCTGTTTAACTAATGATGGCTAATGTTTAGAGAATTAAGTTCTAAATGAGGTGGAAATTGTTTTTTTACCTGCTGTTTTAAAGTATTATTTTCTTTAAAAAATATTAAGAAAGTGTGACGGTATTTAAAAAAGGATGATTGAACAGTAATTTCAAGTAGTTTAGGAAGTTGAGGAAAAATTAGACACTCACTTTGTGTTTTGTTGCCTTCATCCTCAATGGGGGGATTTCTCCTTACTTCCCGTCACCCTGATAGGAAAGGAATACAATGGGGAAAGTTTTTGGGACTTTAAATGAGGCACCTATTGCACTAAGGCTTGGTGCCTCCATCCCTGTTACATTTGAAATATTTTTTTTTTTGGTACTTTAAATGAGGTGTGTGACATCTAGTGGGTATTGGATGGCTATGTCTGGTTGCTTTTTGAAATTCATATATATATATATATATATATATATATATATATATATATATATGTATTGTAATTCATGTATATATGTGTATATATATATATATTGTGAGGGGGTTAACTCGGTAGCGGGTGTGTGTGACCCCCTGGTTGGGCTCCCCACACAAAAACAGGGCCAGCAGACGGAGGTTGTGGTTTTCAAAATCAAAAGGTGCGGTTTATTTCTCTATGTACAGTGACAAAAACACAGCAAAGCCAAAAAGAAACAAACAAAATAAATCCTGGTCAGTTTGACCTCTGACTAAACATGCAGGTTTCCTAAACTAACAACTGGGATCAGCCTGGTGCTGTCCTAGTCCCTAAGTCCCTGGTTTAGTAAAAGTCCAAACAAATAGCCACACAGGCTTTGCCTCACCGCACAGGGGTTCACTCTCCCTAGACAGTCCACACAGGTCTGGTTCCAGGCATGAGCTAACATCTGATGAAGCTGGGAGTTTTTATAGAGGCCTTAAACGAACTGACAGGCTTCAGCTGGTCTCATCAACTCCCTGCCTCACGACGCCCAGCACTCTCCCTAGAGGTATGAGTCATTCATGAGCCCACTAGCCTCAGCTGGGCTTCATCAACTCCCTAGTTGTATAAGTCGGCATAAAGCCTGAATCTGGGAGAAATATATCTACCCCCCTGGATGCAACCAGGTGACTTTACCTTCCTGCTGTCACATACCCCCCCCTCTTGTTTTAACCTTGGGGTTGGAACACCAGCAATCAGGCATTCATGTACTCGAGACAAAGCATCCACATTCCCCATTTGAACGCCAGGGCGATGCTTTACTGTGAAGTTGAATTCCTGTAGGGCCAGGAACCACCTATTCACTCTTCTATTTGTCTCCTTGTTTTGAGCCATCCACTTTAACGGAGCGTGATCCGTAACCATGTCAAAGTGCCTACCTAGCAGATAGTACCGAAGGGAATCTAGAGCCCACTTCACCGCTAAACACTCCTTTTCAACCGTGGCGTAATTTACCTCATGGGACTTCAACTTCCTGCTGAGGTAAATGACTGGGTGCTCTTCCCCGTTCCAGACCTGGGACAATACTGCTCCTAACCCCACATCTGACGCATCACTTTGTACGACAAAGTCTTTAGAGAAGTCGGGTGAGTACAACACTGGCTGGCTACATAAGGCTTGTTTCAAGAATTGGAATGCTGCCTCAGCCTCGGGGGTCCATTTAATCATGACCGACCCTTTCCCTTTCGTCAGGTTGGTTAGGGGCACAGCCTTAGAAGCAAAGTGGGGAATGAAGCGCCGATAATAACCCGCGATTCCCAGAAAGGCTCGTACCTGCTTCTTGCTGTTGGGACGTGGCCAACTCTGGATGGCCTCGACTTTGTTGAGTTGGGGTTTTATTACTCCCCTGCCAATGGTGTACCCAAGATATTTGGCCTCCTCCTGCCCAATGGTACACTTCTTGGGGTTAGCCGTAAACCCCGCTTCCCGAACAGAGTCCAGGACTGCTTGCACTTTTGGCAGATGTGAGGCCCAATCTGTGCTATGGACAATTACGTCATCCAGGTAAGCCGCAGCATACTTCCGATGGGGCCTCAGCATCTGGTCCATTTTCCGCTGGAATGTGGCCGGCGCATTCTGTAACCCGAACGGCATTCTCTTATATTGGAACGCCCCGTCTGGGGTTACAAATGCGGTTTTCTCTTTGGCCGACTTGGCCAGGGGAATTTGCCAATACCCTTTTGTGAGGTCAAGAGTCGTCATGTATCGGGCTGTTCCCAGCCGGTCGATCAACTCATCTATACGTGGCATGGGGTAGGTGTCAAATTTTGTAACTTTGTTCAACTGACGAAAATCGTTACAAAATCGCCAGCTCCCATCCAGTAACTCAAAGGGGGAGAATCCCGTAGAGGATTGAGGCACCTCCCTAATAGCAAACATCAAATAAGGAAGTAGACAGTCCCAATCCTTTCCATCTCTATCCACCACTTTCTTCAACATTTGTTTTAGGGTTTTGTTGAATCTTTCAACCAGCCCATCGGTTTGGGGGTGATACACAGATGTACGCAATTGCGTCACTTTGAACAATTTACACAGCTCTTTCATAACCCGGGACATAAAGGGTGTACCTTGGTCCGTAAGCAGTTCTTTACAAATACCCACCCGGCTAAAAACAAGAGATAGCTCTTTGGCTATGGTTTTGGCCGAGGTATTTCTGAGAGGGATCGCTTCTGGATAACGGGTGGCATAGTCCATTATAACCAATATGTATTGGTGCCCCCTAGCGGACTTGATTATAGGACCTACCAAATCCATTGCGATTCTCTCAAACGGGACCTCAATGATGGGTAGAGGGACCAGCGGGCTACGGAAATGTGGCATCGGGGCCGACCTCTGACACACAGGGCAGGAGGAACAATAATTTTCTATGTCCTTCATCACCCCAGGCCAATAGAATCTCTGTAATACCCTCTCTCGGGTTTTCTCTGTCCCCAGATGACCTCCAAGAATGTGCCCATGGGCCAACTCCAACACCAACTTCCTGTAAGGTTTGGGCACCACCAGCTGCTCAACGGTTTCTTCTGCCCTTTTTGCCACCCGATACAGTAGGTCCTTCTCTACGCTGAAGTATGGGTAAGTGCAGGTATTATCTGGGTTCACTAACTCGCCATCTATTTCCACTACGTTTTCCCGTGCCTTTATTAGGGCGGGGTCTTTTAACTGTTCTGTGGCAAAATTTTCCCTGTGAACCTCCAGATCAGAAAACTCCACAGACGGTAGGTTTTCGTCTGAGGAGGTGGGCTCCTCTCCAGTTTCTTGAGTCTCCCCTGCCAATACTGACAAGGGAAATTCTGGAGAGTCCTCACCACTCTCAGAGGAGTTCTGGCTATCACATTCCTGGTACATAGGGGCACCAGTGGGGGGCTCAGGATCATCCCACAGTTCCCAGAACTTCGGAAAATCCCTTCCCACAATGGCATCATGCGGTAATTGAGATACTAACCCCACTGGATGAGAGAGGGTACCTTTGGGGGTCTCGAAACACACTGTAGTCACTGGATACTCTCGGGTGTCCCCATGCACACAAATAACAGCTACCTTGCTATTCCCAGAGACCTCTGTTTTAACTAATTCAGCCTTTATCAGGGTCACAAGGCTACCTGAATCCAGTAATACCACAACATTTCTACCATTAATACACATTTTGCATAAATGTTTCTCAGTTCCCCGAATGGCAGTGCATGCGACTGTCGCACACAGCGACTGACGTCTGTCCATCAGAAAGTCACATTGCATGGGTTCCTCCACAACCGGGCAATTTGCTGCAATATGTCCCGCTTGCCGGCAGCGGTAGCAAACGATCCTTCTTGCGGCCTCTTGAGCCGCTGATTTCCCAGGCTGTTCTCGCCAAACTTGGGGTAGAGCTCCCACCCTCTCACTCTCTCCACCCTCACCCCTTGGAATCCTCTTATCCGCCCCTGGGGATGGTCTGGTCTTAGGGTGGAAAGTCCGAGAGTCTCTGGAAGAGGCCGTCAGGTTCTCTGTAGCCAAGTATCTCTCTACACGATCCACAAGTTTACCGGCCGTTTCTGGGTCTCCATGGCTTACCCACTTTTGAATGGCGGTAGGAAGAGCTCTCAAGAAACGATCCATCACAACACGTTCCACAATCTCCGGTGCGGACAAAGTCTCTGGCTGTAGCCACTTCCTGCTCAGGTGAATGAGATCATACATTTGAGACCTGGGGGGTTTTCCAAGCTGGAAAGTCCAGTTATGCACACGCTGAGCCCGGACAGCCAGGGTGACACCCAGCCTTGCCAATATTTCAGCTTTTAGCATCACATAGTCTTTTGCTTGGTCAGGCTCTAGGTCATAGTAAGCCTTCTGCGATTCACCAGTTAACAGAGGAGCCACCAGTCCAGCCCACTGCTCCTCAGGCCACTTTTCTCTTTCAGCAGTCCTTTCAAATGTGGTCAAAAATACCTCTGGATCATCCTCTCCAGTCATTTTTGTCAATAAACGACTCACCCCAAAGGACGCGGTATTAGTGGGACGGCTTTCCTCACTGGTCTGCGGACGTTGCTGCATTACTGCTTCCATTTGTTGTAGTCTCTGCTCTTGCTTCTGTAACAGGTCTATGAAGCGGGCCTCAGATTGCTGCTGGGCTTGTTGATGAGCTTGCTGCTGGGCTGCAAGGCTCCTTTGCAAACCTGCATTTGTCTGCTGTTGATTGGCATTTGCTAGAGCCAGCTGTTTCAGTATCTCCTCCATGCTGGCTTAAAAAAAACTGCCACTGGTTCTCCACCAACTGTGAGGGGGTTAACTCGGTAGCGGGTGTGTGTGACCCCCTGGTTGGGCTCCCCACACAAAAACAGGGCCAGCAGACGGAGGTTGTGGTTTTCAAAATCAAAAGGTGCGGTTTATTTCTCTATGTACAGTGACAAAAACACAGCAAAGCCAAAAAGAAACAAACAAAATAAATCCTGGTCAGTTTGACCTCTGACTAAACATGCAGGTTTCCTAAACTAACAACTGGGATCAGCCTGGTGCTGTCCTAGTCCCTAAGTCCCTGGTTTAGTAAAAGTCCAAACAAATAGCCACACAGGCTTTGCCTCACCGCACAGGGGTTCACTCTCCCTAGACAGTCCACACAGGTCTGGTTCCAGGCATGAGCTAACATCTGATGAAGCTGGGAGTTTTTATAGAGGCCTTAAACGAACTGACAGGCTTCAGCTGGTCTCATCAACTCCCTGCCTCACGACGCCCAGCACTCTCCCTAGAGGTATGAGTCATTCATGAGCCCACTAGCCTCAGCTGGGCTTCATCAACTCCCTAGTTGTATAAGTCGGCATAAAGCCTGAATCTGGGAGAAATATATCTACCCCCCTGGATGCAACCAGGTGACTTTACCTTCCTGCTGTCACAATATATATATATATATATATATATATATATATATATATATACATATATATATATATATATATATATATATATATATATATATATATATATATATATATATATATTGTAATTCATATATATATATATATATATATATATATATATATATATATATATATACACACACACACACAGATAGAAGAATAATAACATAATATGAGATTGGAGATGGTAATGTTGAGAGCAGATTTATTAGAAAAACTCATCAACAGATAATTAAAATATTTTCATGATTGATACTTCCCAATCAAAGCCTGGATCAAATTAGCAAACGAGGAACCTCACTTCCCATCCCTCCCTCCACCCCAACCTTTCCTAAGTTATTTCTTCTCCTTCTACTCTTTGATTACTTTTCCTTTCCCCTTTCAGGGTAACTAATCATTATTATTGGTACACTACTGGAGGTCCTCTTAGGAGAAAGTTAGCCTCATTTGGGGGTTCCCCCTGGTTGGGTCCCCATCCTTCGGCACAGCTTGTTCCCTTTTGGGGTGCCGGAGGGTTGGGGGTTCTCGGTGCCTTCCCTACCCTGGGTGTGGGGGGCTTCAAATGAAAATTCGGGACCCCAGGTTTTGATGACAATGTTAGGACGGGAGAAGGTTAACCTACAATTAAACTTAGTATGGTGGGTGATCTTATGATTACTTATTTAATAGATCAGTTATAGGATGACTTATCATTTAAAAAAAAAAAAAAAAAAAATTCTGTACTATTATTGTGTGGTCTTGAATCCCGCCCCTGTTACTTAATAGAAACTTGTACCATATGTCTTGTTTTAGTGATTGTTATTCTGTACTTTATTGATTGAAAATAAAATGCTTTGAAAGTAAAAAAAAAAATATATATATATATATATATATATTCATGATTGATATTCATCCCAGGTAAACATGTTTTTCATAGACTTCAACTGGATCATAACATACTGAACATATGTATGTTATGGATGTAAACAAACAATAAGTACATGATAGACAAAAATACATATATATATATATATATATATATATATATATATATATATATATACAGTGTTTCCCCGAAAATAAGCCCGGGTCTTATATTTATTTTGGCAACAAAAGACACAGTAGGGCTTATTTTCGGGGTAGGTCTTACCATGTAATGTGCTGTCTTCCCTCCCTCTGCCTGACAGGAATCTCCAGTGTGAACTGAATTAAAATGCTTGTAAAAACCTAGAATCCACTCTATTACAGTAGTATATAACGTATAATGTGTGTGTTTCTGTAATATAATTGTGCCAAATGCCTTCGGTATAGCGCCGCTCTGCTCTTCTGTGACCCGCCAGAGCTCTCTTCCCTGCATTTATATAACAGAAACACACACATTGTACATTATATACTACTGTAATAGAGTGGATTATAGGATGTTACAAACATTTTAAACTAGGGCTTATTTTCGGGGTAGGGCTTATATTGCAGCTCTCCTGGAAAATAACGCTAGGTCTTATTTTCGGGGTAGGTCTTATTTTTGGGGAAACACGGTATATATATATATATATACAGCAAGATATAGAAACACATCGTTGTATGATCAATTTGCATCAATAGGCTCAACGTATTTTGTGAATTCGCTCCACTTCCTCAGGAGCAGATGCATGCGTATTTAGAAATGTATAAACCACAATAAGATCTAATATATAATAGCAGTATGGAACAAAAAGGGCAGGGAAGAAAAAAGACCCATCAATCCTACCCTGATTTTACTCACAGTTGACTCAAGAATCAACATTGGGTGCTGTAAACTGGGGGTTGTCTGGGGATGTCTGCAAGGAAGTTTCTCCAGGGGACTTAGGGGGAGATGTACTAAAACTGGTACACACAGAATCCAGTGGTGGCTGGTAGTATATTTATGGGGGAGGGGCAAACAGTGCACCCACATTTTGGATTTGCCTGGATCATCCTCTTCTTGGGCCACTCTTAGCTGCTCCTGGCCCCTCACTCCTGTCGAGTGCCCCCACATCAAGCAGCTTGCTATGGGGACATCTGAGCCGAGTAACTGCTCCCTGTGTCCATTCAGACACAGAGCCACGACCCCGTCCCCTTTCTCTCCTCATTGTCTGACTGACTTTGATTAACAGCAGCAGGAGCCAATGGCGCCACACTGCTGTCTCAGCCAATGAGGAGGGGTGTCTCATTCAATATTGCTGGATCTAGAGGGGGCTCAGGTAAGTATTAGGGAGTTGAAGGGGGCTGCTGCACACAGAAGGATTTTTATCCTAATGCATAGTATTAAAGTGGTTGTAAACCCACTTTTTCAACTTGCACCTACAGGTAAGCCTAGATTAAGGCTTACCTGTAGGTGCAAGAAATATCTCCTAAACCTACACGGTTTAGGAGATATTTACTAAAAATGACAGGCGCCGCTGTCTACGGCGCATGCGCGCCGTAGACAACGGCGCATTCATGGGGTTAATCCCATTCACAAAATCGGCTACTTCCCAGCAATCGCTGGGCGTAGCCGAATGTGACGGCTCTCGCGCGCATGCGCAGAGTGACGTCTCCGCCGCTCCGGCCAATCACAGCGCCGGAGCGGCACTGTGATTGGCTGGTGCAGCGATACCCGGAAGTAACCTTCCGGCTATCGCCGCAGCGATGGATGCGGCTGAAGAGGGAGACCAGGACGGCTTCGGGGGCCCCGATCTAAGGTAAGTGATGCATAATGAGCTATTATGCTAGTCATATTAGCTCATTATGCCTTTCTCTTACAGGTGGTTATGAAAAAAAAATAAAAAATATCGGGTTTACAACCACTTTAAGATAATCGCTTTAATTAACCAGAAGCCCAGTAGTATACATAACACCCTTTCATAGCCAAACTGCCTTGTCCCACACAACACTAAGTTAACCACTTGCCGCCCGCCCTATAGCGGATTGACGACGGCAAAGTGGTTTTAAAATCCTGACTGGACGTCATATGACGTCCTCAGGATTTTAAGCCGCTGCGCGCCCCCGGGGGCGCGCATCGCGGCGATCGTTGTTGCAGGGTGTCAGTCTGACACCCCGCAACTCCGATCTAGGTAAAGAGTCTCCGACAGAGACTCTTTACCACGTGATCAGCCGTGTCCAATCATGGCTGATCACATGTAAACAGGAAAAGCCTGTAATCGGCTTTTCCTCACTCGCGTCTGTCAGACGCGAGTAGAGGAGAGCCGATCGGCTGCTCCTCTGACAAAGGGGGTTTGTGCTGATCAATTATCAGCACAGCCCCCCCGAAGATGCCCACACTGGACCACCAGGGATGCCACTGGACCACCAGGGATGTCCATTACAAGGTATGCCTCCCTAGACCACCAGGGATTGAAATCAGTGCCCCCTAATGGATGCCAATTAGTGCCCCTAATGGATGCCAATTAGTGCCCCTAATGGATGCCAATCAGTGCCCACAATAGGCATCACTGATTGGCAGGCATTATTGTTTGGCACTGATTGGCACCCATTAACATATTACCGTGCCACCTATCGGTGCCCATCCGTGCCGCCTATCGGTGCCCATCCGTGCCGCCTATCGGTGCCCATCCGTGCCACCTATCTGTGCCCATCCGTGATGCTTATCTGTGCCCATTCGTGCCGCCTATCTGTGCCCATCCGTGCCGCCTATCTGTGCCCATTCGTGCCGCTTACCGGTGCCCATCCGCGCTGCCTATCGCTGCCTATCGGTGCCCATCCGCGCCGCCTCATTGGTGCCCATCAGTGCCGCCTTATCAGTGCCCATCAGTGCAGCCCCATCAGTGCCCATCAGTGAAGGAGAAAACTTACTAATTTACAAAGTTTTGTAACTGAAACAAAAAAAATATGTTTTTTTTTTCAAAATTTTTGGTCTTTTTTAATTTTTTTAGCAGAAAATAAAAATCGCAGAGGTGATCAAATACCACCAAAAGAAAGCTCTATGTGTGGGAACAAAATGATAAAAATTTAGTTTGGGTACAGATTAGCACAACCGCGCAATTGCCATTCAAAGTGCAACAGCGCCGAAAGCTGAAAATTGGTCTGGGCAGGAAGCTGTATAAGTGCCCTGTATGGAAGTGGTTAAAAAGCCTGTTTAATATTCTATAAATTGAATGTAGCATGTAGAAATGGCATATTTTACAGGTTTCAAAAACAGGGGTGGTGCCATAATAAAATCTTTGAGCCTTGGATTGAAGTTGTCTTTGGAAATCAGATACAGCTGACACCTATGAGTGTTGGTCTGAGAGATAAGCTAAGACAATGCAACTAAAGAGAGGTGGGGATACATTTCTTTCACTTCACCATTAAAGTGTGGTTATGTAGAAGCTGGGTTGCCTCGTTGAGTGCGGTTCTAACTCGAATCTTTGAGAGTCTCCATATGGGAGCATATACAGCAACGGATAAATTAAGAGTAAGTATACCTGGAGGCAGCCAAATTCTCATTAAGGCTACGTTTCCACTAGTGCGACTTGTCATGTGACTTGGGACTGCAAAGTCGCATGACAAGTCGTACCCTATGATTTCCAAAAAGTAGCGTTCATATCTGTGTGACTTCAAGTCACAGCAACTTCAAAGTAGTCCCTGCACTACTTTGGTCCCACTTTGATGCGACTTGAGGTCCATAGACCTCAAGAATACACAGGCATTGCTTCAAGTCGCATCAAAATTGTGGCTAAATTGGGCGACTTTCAGGTCGCAATAGTGGAAACCTAGGCTCAAGCTCTTTGGCTTTTCTGCCAGAGATATCTGGGTTCTTTTTTAATATATATAAAAGTATAAATGTATTTCTAGGACAGCACAATACTGCCATTGGTCGAAAATGGAAAAAGAACAATGTAATAGTATGCAAAGGTCAACCGCCAAGGTCCTTCACATATATTTGGCCAGTAGGAATGGGCAAAATTCGATTTTTTTTTCTCCATAACATTGATTGAAAATATGGGAACTTTCACTGAAATGCATTGAAGCATCCGTATACATCATGTGCCTGTGTACTGTCAGATCTGGTGCGCTTTTCATGTTTCATTACCTTTATTTAAAGCTTACAGGCTGAATATTGATATACATTTTGGCTTATATTAATAGGTCTGCTTTATGGAGTTTTAGATATGCTATGCTCCGTGAAACCTGATTCTCTTGATATACACAACAGTACCCTCCGTCTGAGGACTAATCAGCTGGAAATATGAACATACTTCTTCCCTGAAATGGAGCAAGTGCAAAGGAAATTGTAAAATCATATTACTACATTTCTATCAAATCCGTTTTCTTGGGCATGAAATAATTAAATGGTTAGCGTAGGAAATATATCACAGCAGGAGCCTTAATTATGAATGTAGAAGGCAGGTCCATTACATTGCATTTATTATAGTAATAATGGTTGGTGACTAAACCGATTCAATAATTAAACTTTAGATATGAAGAGAGTTAAGTTGAGAAATGTATAAAACAGTTGTTTGATGTACAGTTTTTTTTTTTTTTTTTTTAAAGTCCTTTAGTCTATCCAGCTAAATACCAGATCAGTGTGAAACTGTTCCTGACATTTGGACTCCTCTGGTCTGTTTGAAGAGTGTCTGATCTTAGGGCCATAGTTAACTGCATGTGTCCATGCCTTGCTTTCCCTGACTAACCATTCGCTTCCTACTACATAGTGTTAAGCCTCGTACACACGGTCGGACTTCAAACAAACTTTTCTGTGGATTTTTGTCCGAAGGGAGTTGGCCGGGAACACGCATAGCATACACACGGCATGAGTTTTCTGCACACTTTCCCAAAACTTTTCCAACATCACGTGGTTTTTCTGCTCTTTTCTGCTCTTTACCGCCACCCTTTGGTCAACTTCTGCTATTGTTGGTTGATTTAAACATTGGTTCTGGGCCTACTTATTTGTCCATCGGACAAAAGTCCGATGGATTTCTGTACACACGATCGGACTTTGCTCCATCGGACTTTTGTTGGTGAAAAGTTTGTCCGTTTGCAGACCGAACATTTGTCCGATGAAAACCAAAAAAGTTTGTCCGATGGAGCGTACACACGGTCTGATTTTTTGTCAGGCTGGATTCACACTTGTGCGGTGCGAATTCCAGCTCTGTTATCTCTGCAAAGAGATAAGAGAACTGTTCAGCGTTTTGTGTGCGGTGGAACATGCGAACTTGCTGACCTGGGAGTGGGGGGAAGTAGTGAGCATTGAAAAAAGTCCTGTTCAGAACGGAAGACATCTGCGAATCAGGTGCGTGCCCATAGAAGATAATGGACCTGAAATCGCACCTGAGCCGCACCGCAATGTCTAGAAGACGCATGCGTTTTTTTTTTGGTAATGCGCAGTGCGAATGCATTGCACATATGTGAACCAGCCTCATTGAAAATAATGTATTTTTTAATGTTATGCAAATTGGATGCGGTGCAACCAATTCGCATAGGAGTGAACCCGGCCTCAAACTTGCTCATTTTGAAGTTTGTTGGCAAAAAGTCTGAGCGTGTGTCTGAGGCTTTAGATAACACGTGCTGCTGGTGTAATAATAGCTCTAGCAAGGGTCAGAGGTTTGAGGCTGGTCACAATTTGTAATATGTCACTGAGTTTATTGCTTGAAATGTGGAACTTGGGGTTTGAACCAGAGTTCTTCTAATTTGGTATTATAACATTTTTAATAGTAGCTGTCCTCCTAAACCTGGAATCCAGAATAGTTTGTTGTCAGTGACCATTCTGCATTAACCACTTGACAACTGGGCACATAACCCCCTTCCTGCCCAGGCGAAATTTCAGGTTTCAGCGCCGTCACGCTTTGAATGACAATTGCGCGGTCGTGCGACGTGGCTCCCAAACAAAATTGACGTCCTTTTTTTCCCACAAATAGAGCTTTCTTTTGGTGGTCTTTGATCATTTCTGCGGTTTTTATTTTTGGCGCTATAAACAAAAATAGAGCGACAATTTTGAAAAAAACACAATATTTTTTAATTTTTGCTATAATTAATATCCCATTTTTTTTTTTAAAAACTATTTTTTTCCTCAGTTTAGGCCGATACGTATTCTACATATTTTAGGTTAAAAAAAAATCGCAATAAGCGTATAGTGATTGGTTTGCGCAAAAGTTATAGCGCCTACAAAATAGGGAATAGAATTATGATTTTATTTGTATTTATTTTTTATTTATTTTTTTACTAGTAATGGCGTCGATTTGCGATTTTTTTTTTGTGACTGTGACATTACGGCGGACACATCGGACACTTTTGACACATTTTTGGGACCATTCACATTTATACAGCGAACAGTGCTAAAAATATGCACTGATTACTGTATAAATGTGACTGGCAGGGAAGGGGTTAACCACTAGGGGGCGATCAAGGGGTTAATATGTTCCCTGCTAGATGTTCTTACTGTGGGGGGGAGGGGACTGACTGGGGGAGGTGACTGATGGTTGTCCCTATGTACAAGGGACACACCATCCGTCTCCTCTCCCCGACAGGACGTGCATCTCTGTGTTTACACACAGAGATCCACGTCCCTGGCTCTGTGACAGCCGATCGCTCATACCTGGCGGACATCGCGGCCGCCAGGCACGCGCATCGGCACCTGCCTGACACGGCGGGCACAGTTTTTCCCCGACGCGCGCCCGCGGTGGCGCGCATCGCGGAAGTAAATAAGAGGACGTCCATAGACGTCCTATCAGCAATTGACGACCGCTTTGCGGACGTCTTTTGCTTATAGCCCGGGCGCGAAGTGGTTAAAGTGACCCTTTCCTTTGTCGGAACTTATGGAACCCACTATTGAATATGTAAGTTTGAATCTAATAACAACTCACCGGTTCATAATAAGCAAAAAAAAGATTAAACCAGGCCACCAATCACAGCCTACAAGCCAATGATACCTCTTTTATTCCGGTGACAGCCATGTGTCGTTGCTCTCTGTAGTTTTCAAGGACAGTGACGAGAGATGGAGATGAAAGCTTAGCTGTTGACTTTCAATAATAAGTCAACATTTGCATATCAGTAACAATGTTTTTATTTATTTTTGCTTAGGCAAAAAGAAAGGGGGAGTGCTACTGAAACAGCTGATAGGACAAATAATGAACATACCTTTATGTTTACATGCTTTGGCAATGATGACATTGACTTTAAGATTATTGGGTTCACTTAGTGTTGATATGCCTGTGATACTCTACTCCATTGCTGAAAAAACTCTATAACACTGTACCAAATTTTCTCTGTAACCCATTGGAGAGCAACTGCTAATAGGTCGCTTTAGCTAGTGTGCTGTTACCGGTGGTTATCCGTGGCTCCCGTGTGCACGCGTGGGAGTGACGTCACCGCGGCTCTGGCCAATTACAGCACCGGGGCCCGCGATACCCGAAAGTAACTCCAGGAGTGTTGTCCCCGGCAGGAGCTGTGTAATGGGACCACTGCGGGGGTTTCGATCTCAGGTGAGTCTTTCATAATGAGCTAGTATGGTATGCATACTAGCTCATTATGCCTTTGTCTTGCAGTTTTTTTTTTTGTGGGTATACAACCACTTTAAGCCCCTGTTCACACTGCAACTTTGAATCCGACATCTCTGCGCAACTTCATCGTAGCTTGCATACAAATTCTTTTAAAGAAATCAATGCAAGTCATGTTGAAGTCACACCGATTAGAACGGTTCCGGTGCCTATAATTGGGCGCAACATGTCATGCGATTTTGAACTTGCAAGTCGCATGACAAGTTGGAGCAATGTAAATAGAGGCTGCTAAAGGTAAAGATTTTGTTTCTTTTGAAAATAACAAACATGTTATACTTACCTGCTGAGTGTAGTGGTTTATCACAGAGCAGCTCCGATCCTCCTCTTTTCGGGTCCTCTGATGGCGCTCCTGGCCCCTCCGTCATGCTGAGTGCTGCCAAAGCAAGCAGCTTGCAATGGAGGCACCTTGGAAGGCTCGCTCCCAAGCCGCTGGTCTGCATGTTCATTCACACACTCCCCAGTTTAGCCTTGCTCCCTCTCTCTTTTCATTGGCTCACTGGTTGAGATTGACAGCTGTGGGAATCAATGGCTCCCGCTGCTGTTTCAGCCAAAGAGGAGGGAAAGTTTCCAGAGAACCGAGGCTCTAACGCACATAGCTGGATCAGGATCGGGCTCAGGTGAGTATTGGGGAGCAAAAAAAAAACCTTCAACCTTTAGAACCACTTTAAAATTTATATCTACTTTAAAGGAAAAGCATCCTTATGGAAAACAGCTACAGATTTGAGGCACATAGGCTCAGGCTCCTTGGATATCTACTAGGTTGATCGAATAGCAGAGTGTGAGCAGTAAATGATATTTATAAGTACACTTAAAGATTAGGTCATTTTTTTAAATATGACCTATGTGTCAGTATTGCTGCCCTATCTCATACTACTCAACTCTGATTGTCCCTACCATGAAATGTAAGCAGGGTTCCAGCAGTTATAACAGGTCAGTTGTGTCATTCAGTTAAAAAATTAAAAATCATCCAGCCCACAGAAAAAAAATAAAAAATACAGTTCACGACACAGTAATTTCATAAAGAAAATGATTTATATGACTATCGTCTCTAAAGAGCTGAGCTATAGCCTGACACGTATAAGACAAACAATATTTTTGCAATGACTATATATTGTTACCATGATTTATGTTTGTATTTTTGTAAGCTCTATTTTCCCATGTGCTGTGCTCAAACTGATGTATTATGACTTACATTGCAATTTGTTTGACAGTTTAAAGCTTTGTGTCTTTCCTTTACAATTACTATTATCTTCATTTGAAAAGAAAGAAGGCTGGGATTTTTTTTCCTTTTTTTTTTTCTTAATGCTGTGTGAGAACTCCTGGAACAAACAAATATTTGAAGCTGAGAATACAAAAAAAAAAAAAAGTAATTTTAACTTTGCAATAAAATGCGATCTCTATAATCCAGACTGTGTTTTATTGAGAGAATAGCTCTCAATAATCAGTAAGATATTTTGAGCAAGGCTTATCCACTGTACTTGATTTTGGAACCTGACTTATATTGTTAGTATCTACTTCAATAAGTTGATTTTTTTGAACATAAAGTTTGGTTTTGATAATAAATGAATTGACCTTTTAGCAGTTGCTCTCCCAATGGGGATACATTCTTAACTCAAATTCATAATAAATTATATCCTTGGAAGAAGATAGTGGATTATTTAACTCTTAAATTGATTGCTTATGCTGCTGAACACCACTTGGATAAATAGAAATCATCCCTCCATGTCCCTTCAATAACCAACACTTTTTGGGAGTTTTGATTTCCTGTTTCCCTCACTGAGCTTGATGGTTCCTCCTACCGACTCCTAGTATAGTGTTCTAGTTCAGAGTTCTACTCAAAAATCCCATGTGGACAGCAGTTGTATACAGTATACACAAGCCTGCTTGATTAAGACTCAATTTGCATAGGTGCTGAGGCCCATAGACCATGAAGGGGCCATGTGTTTATGCAGCTTGAGCCGCCAGGTTATCACATACCTCTATGAGCAGCTCGAGAGGAGGAGGGTAGCCTCTTGCACAATTCTTATCTGAGCACCCCTAAAAGTTGGGACAGGGGCTTCAAAGGCAATGGCGCCAGGAAGGTGGATCTGAAGACTTGAACTTGAGAGCGCTGGTGTCAAGTAAGCAGAAGCACAGCTGTGAGGGTATATATAAAATTCCTTTAGAGATCAGACCCAGCTCACAAGCCAAGTTCGGTAACAGTCAAGCAGGAAGGCACAAAGGATCAAGGGATAAGCAGAGGTTGGAAATGTGCATGCAGTGAGGTACAGAATCAACAGGCAAAATCTGGGTCAGGAGTCCAAGCCAAGGTCAGCAACAAGGGTAAGCAGAAAACACAGACAGGCAAGGGTTATCCAGGAGCAGGTCAGGTGAAAGCTGGATCAGTATCCGGGTCAAGCAGGTTCAGGATCAGGTATAACTGAGCTGAAGCTGAAACACCATTCAGCAATGATCTCATGCAGGAAGCATATTTAGATAGCCCACTAGGCATCAGTATCTTTGGTGGATGTGCCTGTGCATCCATGCACCCTTTTACGTTTAGTTAGGCTCCCATGCCCGAAATATGTGAATGTTCATGTGCATTGACATAAGCCTAAGGGTACTTTCACACTGAGGCACTTGGTGCGCTGGCGGTAAAGTGCCGCTATTTTTAGCGGCGTTTTACCGTCGTGTTTGCCGCAATTTTCGGCCACTAGCAGGGAGATTTTAACCCCCCACTAGCGGCCGAAAAAAAGGTTAAACTCGCCTGCAAAACGCCCCTGCAGCGGCGGTTTGCAGGCGGTACGGCCGCGCTGCCCCATTGATTTCAATGGGCAGAGGCGCTATAGGAGCGGTATTTTTACTGCTCCTACCGTGCCTCAAAGATGCGGCTGGCAGGACTTTTTTTACCGTCCTGCCAGCGCAACGCTCCAGTGTGAAAGCCCTCAGGCTTTCATACTGGATAGAAAGGAGCGGCTCTTTCAGGGCGCATTGCAGGCGCAATTTTTATCGCAATAGCGCCTGCAAAGTGCCTCAGTGTGAAAACAGCCTTATGGCTGACATGACTTTTCACATGATGTTCCTGACACAGGTGCTGCATACAAGCAGGCCATGTTATAAGTGTATGGGGATGCAGCAGCTGCACTGACACAGCCCCTTGTCCTTGATTTGAAACTATTGTACAACTTACGCAATACAGTCTTCATGCTTTCAAATAGGCTGAGCTTGTGTTTTTCTCACCCTTCATAGACTTAACCAAAACCCTTGCCAACATCCAGCAAACATTTACTGATGGGGTAGATCAAAGTATAGATTGGTTGGTTGTTCCTTTCATCAGAGATCATATGACTAAGTGCCTAAGTCTTCAGCGGTGGGATGAGTAAGCAAGGAAGAAAGAGTCAGACATATGACATATAAGGTCCAGATTTAATTTTACTCACACTCATATATCATTATAGGCCAACACATTTTAGGGGGCCCAAATAACCCACCTTAATCAGGGCCTTGCACTGCTGACCAAAGCATGTACAGGATTGATAAAACTGGAGATATGTTGAGGGGTAGTTCCTTCCAATATTATCAACAGTCCTTGCTTTGTTAAGCAGGGCCAATTCTTGATAAAGAGAGACACTTCAGGCCTTTGCTATGTACTAGCATAACAGTCTAAATAAAATACAATTTAAATACCGGTAAATCTGCCAACCTTTGACCATCACTTCTGGGGATGCTGCCTAAGGATAATCATCCCCTCAACACGGCTTTAGACCCAGCTAAGAACACCTACTACTTTATAAGATCCAACACCCCACACCTTTCCTCCACTTTCTCATGTGGGATGAGAGGCAGGTACTTTTTTCACCTCCATCACAGTTATACTTTCCATTGCTGTGGGTTAACACATGTACTTTATTGTATTGAAGTATTGGGAATTGTGTTATTCCTTTAGAATGGGCTGTGAATGCATGGAAACAGAAGGAAACTTTAAAAAAAAAAAAAAAAAAAAAAAGTATTTTTAATTTGAATGGTGTACCAAAAAGTTCAGTGGTGTGATGCCGTGCAGGCCTATCGGCACCTACAGTACTTGAGCGTTTGGGTCTCATTTTAAATAAATAACACTATAATGCTGTGAAGCCAACCTGAGGCTGGGTTCACACCGCCGTGTGTCCCTGTTCACCTTTTCAGGTCCGATTTCGGTCTGAATTTTTGGCTGAATTTCGGACCTGAAATGGACCAGAAGACAAACAGGAATTCGCTCTGCAGCCGTCCCGGAACTGTGTGAATCGACTCTCAATGAGAGCCGGTCACAGTCTCCTGAAATGCGAATTGGAATGCGGGGGAAACCCGCATCCAATTCGCGATAGTGTAAACCCAGCCTTAATCTTTATTAATTTATCCCAGCAAGGCTATTAACATATCCTTCGAATTATATTTTTGGATGTGCTATGATTTTTTTTTTATTCTGGCAATAACTAAATGCAGTTGCATCCTTCTACTTTACGCTAAATGGTCGGTCAGATTAGCCCAGGTTCTCTAGTAATTGTTATTCCCTTAAACAGACCATGAAGTAAGGAAGCAAGAAAATAGGAGTGATTTAATGAGTGTTTTTTGTGACAAGCCAAACGGCATCACCTGTTTTTTCTTTTTTTTCCTTAAAAAAAGTCTAAAGTATAATTAGTGGTCCATCTGAAGGTGGACATTCCATGGGATCACAGATATCAAGCTGTGCTGTTTTAATGAGATAGAGCACATGAATAGACAGGCAATCACTTGCTTAAAATATCACTTCCCGGCTTGTTCTTGTGAAAAGCACAATAATCAAAGGTGACACTGTACTAGATTCATCTCCCAACAGATACGTCTACGTCTTAGGTTTGTTCTGAAAGTTTTACAGGCAAATGGCATGTAACACTTGATTCTCTCCTGTTGTTATAGTGGTTGTGTGTTGCTATAGAGGTTCTTCATGGATTACGGTCCTGTGTAGGGGTGAGGTTTGAATTCACCGCACATTGAGTTTGTGGCGAATTATGGGTGTATTAAGCTTACGGTTCTGGCAAATTTACGGCAAATTTTGGTGGACCAAATTTTAAAGGACCCTTAACCACTTAAGCTCCAGAAGATTTTACCCACTTCATGACCAGGCCATTTTTTGCTATTTAAGAAGGCTATACTTTAACTGGTAATTTATAGCATTTTTTCTTGTTTAATATTTTTTTTGAAATTCTACATGTAAATAGCATGTATTATTAACATTACATTCTTGAAAAAAGTAGAATTGAAATTAAATACAACAATCACTAACAATCCATGTTGAAAGAAAAGTAGTAGAGGTTAAAAACCCTAATAACGATTATAATAATACAAATAGAGGGATAAAAATGATTAGAGCAATAGTAACAAGTTATACTATAAGTAATATATCATGCCTCCAGACCATCCGCTCACCCCAAAAGGGAACAAACTGTGAGCAGATGGGGGCACAATAAGGAATAATAGAGTACTATATTGTAGATGGTGAATTATTGATAAGAGATACAACAGGAGATTGCTATTAAATCTCAATGCTTAATTAAATACTTTTCTATCAAAGCATATGTCAGATAAGGAATCTAAGTGATTGGTAAAATTAAACCTTAGAAGTATGTACGTAAATCATGTAATGGACATAAAGTCGTATGTGTATATGATCAATATTACGGAAATAATAAAAATAACAAGAATAGAAAAATAGAAGCAGTGCAGAGAGAAAAAGAGGAAATAGGGGGGAAAATAAAATATATAGAAAAGAAGGTATAGAGAAAGAAAAAGAGAGATAAAGGTTGTCTCCCCAGGTGGCACTCCAGTCAAAGCCAAGGCAACATTCGACTATAGAAATGATTAGTAAATAATTAAAATATTTTAGCAAGGCATCAACAGTAATTGATCAAAATCTGGGGGTAAAAAGTGTTTAATCCATGGTTTCCATACTTCATTGTATGTAGTAATATTGTTATCTTCAATAGCAGACATTTTGGAAAAAATAAGGGCTCTATTAATTCTATGTTTGCCCTGGTAATTTATAGCATTTTTTTCACACTCTACTCTATTTGAGCTTTCTTTTGGTGGTATTTGACTGGGTTTTTAATTTTTTGCGATATAAACGAAAAAAGACCAACAATTTAGAAAGAGAACAAAACCATATTTTTTGGACTTTTTGCTATAAAACATATCCAATTCAGATATGAATGTGTTTATACCACTCTGTGCCTGTTAATGGCAGTCTGGTTAACGCTGCTCAATGGATGTTGTATTCTTTCATTTCAAATGACCTGCCTTTATTTGTAAACTGTATAACCTTTCTGTGTGCATTTGAGAAATAAAGGGATTACAAAAGAAAAAAAAAAAAAAAAACATCCAATAAAAAAAGAAAAATAATTGAATTTCTTCATAAATTTGGGCAAAAATTTATTCTGCTACATGTCTTTGATTAAAAAAATTCCAATAAGTGTATATTGATTGAATTGCGTGAAAGTTATAGCACCTACAAACTATGGTATATATACTGGAATTGTTTTAGTTTTTTTTACACTACTAATGGTGGCGATTAGTGACTTATAATGGGACTGCAATAGTGCGGCAGGCAATCTGACACTGATGCTGGGGGGAACTGACTGCCACTGACATCACCAGTGACAGTAAAACAGTGATCAGTGATAATACTATACACTGTCACTGTACTAATGACACTGGATGGGAAGGGGTTAACATCTAGGCTGATTAAGGGGTAAGTGTGCCTGAAAATGTGTAAAGTGTGTTGCATTTACCAACATATCTCTTACACACGACCGGTTTTCCCGTTGGAAAAAAAAAAACAATGGTTTTCCCGACGGAATTCCTGTCAAGCCTGCCTTGCATACACACAGTCACACAAAAGTCAGGTGAACTTTTGACTGGCAAGAACGCGGTGACGTAAAAGACTACAACGAGCCGAGAAAATTAAGTTCAATGCTACTGAGCATACGTCGATTTGTTTCCGAGCATGCACGTTTTTTTCCCGTCGGAAAAGCATACAGACAAATGGTTTTCCTGCTAGGATTTTTTTCCTGATGGGAAAAAAGAGATCCTGCTCTCTTTTTTTTTTTTACGGCAGTTTTCCCATCAGAAAAATTGCGAGGGAGCATACACACGGTCCGAATTCCTGGCCAAAAGCTCTCATCGCAGTTTTTCCGACGGGAAAACCGGTCGTGTGTACAGGGCATCAGATCTTAGATCTGAGATCTGACAGGTTGCGCCCTCTGTACAGAGCTCTGTGTTATTTACCAACACAGAGCTCTAGGCTGTGGTTGGATTGCACAAATCCTTCTCTTTGGTTCTCTGGGAAACTGGTTTTACTTTGTTCCCAATGACTTAACTTCTGGTCTAAGCTGTGCCCAGATGCCATCACAATGCTTGATGAGAGCACAGGCAGATTAGGACATTCTTATGAACAATATATAGTTGGGGGGGGGGGGGTGCTAGCTTAGCACAGAAATCAGGAAAGTCAAGCCAAACTAAAACTATAGAAACCCACAGAAGAGGAGTTTATTTTAATTTAATGCCCAAGTCCGGGAAACTCAAAAATGATCCTTTGTAGTGGGGCTAAACCTGCACTACAAGGGTTCATTTCCCATTTAGTCTAGGGAAGAATAAAGAATCTTTTACTTAACCAATCCTCCACTTCCCCCATCAGGTGGCGATCACCCACACCCCGGTGGTCAACTGTCCCTTGGCATCATCATATCCAGCGTAGAGCTATGGACCCTGCCATTGGTCTTGATGATGTTAGGAACTTAGACCGCAGGAGCATGGGGGAGAAGATGCTGTGGGGACAGGTCTAGCAGTGCAGAGATTCAGGTAAGTAAATCAACTTTAACAAGTCCTCTAGACCCATCCAAGCAATTACATTTTGCTGTGTAGGCGCAGCCCCAGTGCACGGGATACTTTTAAAGATTCTCAGAGTTGTGCTTTAAGGTAGATACATAGAGGTTTAGCAAAATGTAAAGACAATTCTGCAGTAAATTAAAAAAGTGGGCCATATACGGAGTTGAGAAAGGGGCTATAGGATAAGAGGATCATGCAGCTGCACAATTAGTAATGTGTTATATCTCAACAGAACACAAGAAGGACCATTTCTGTAGACCTTTGAGACATCACAACCAGACCACTCTCTTGAGGGCATGAATGTCTTATACTTTAAAGGGAATGTTAACCACTTAAGCCCCGGACCAATACGCAACATAAAGACCAGGCCCCTTTTTGCGATTCGGCACTGCGTCGCTTTAACTGACAATTGCGCGGTCGTGCGACGTGGCTCCCAAACAAAATTGACGTCCTTTTTTTCCCACAAATAGAGCTTTCTTTTGGTGGTATTTGATCACCTCTGCGTTTTTTTTTTTTTTTGCGCTATAAACAAAAATAGATCGACAATTTAGAAAAAAAATTCAATATTTTTTACTTTTTGCTATAATATATATCCCCAAAAAATATATAAAAAAACATTATTTTTCCTCAGTTTAGGCCGATACATATTCTTCTACATATTTTTGGTAAAAAAAATCACAATCGGCGTTTATTGATTGGTTTGCGCAAAAGTTATAGCGTTTACAAAATAGGGGATAGATTTATGGCATTTTTATATTTTTTAATTTTTTTACTAGTAATGGCGGCGATCAGTGATTTTTTTTTCATGACTGCGACATTATGGCGGACACATCGGACACTTTTGACACATTTTTGGGACCATTGTCATTTTTACAGCGATCAGTGCAATAAAAATGCACTGGTTACTGTAAAAATGACACTGGCATTGAAGGGGTTAACCACCAGGGGCGCTGAAGGGGTTAAGTGTGCCTAAGGGAGTGATTACTACTGTGTGGGGGCGTGTCTACGAGTGACACGTCACCGATCTCCGCTCTGATTACACAGAGCAGAGATCGGTGACAGTGTCAGTAGGCGAGCGGGGAGATGTTGTGTTTACACTAACATCTCCCCGATCCATCCCTCTGTGAGACGATCGCGGGGATCCCCGCGGCGATCGAGTCCGCGTGACCTGCGGTCAGACTCACAGGGATGACTGCAGGGCCACGAGCGCGCCGCCGGTGGCGCGCGCGCGACCACACGGCAGGCAGTTAAAGGGCCACGTACAGGTACGTGATTGTGCCTGTACGAGCCATTCAGCCGACGTATATATGCCGTGAGCGGACATTAAGGGGTTAATAACATTCAGCAAAAAAAACAAACTACCACATTCCATAGCCCACTTTATTCATTCATAGAAGTTGTATTATAGCTTTCATAAATGAAAAACAATCAGTGAAGAACAGCACAGTGGCTAAGTGCTTAGCACTTTTGCCTAGCAGCATTAAGACCCAGTTCACACTGATGCGGCACGACTTGTCCCGCGACTCTGCCGGCCGATCTTCACACGACTTCAAAGGTGACTTGCAAAATGACTTCTGTATTGAAGTCAATGGAAGTCGCCCTGAAGTCGTCCCAAAGTAGTACAGGAACCTTTTTCTAAGTCGGAGCAACTTGAGTCACTCATATTAGAACGGTTCCATTGTACAGAATGGGACGCGACTTGTCAGGCGGCTGAGTCGCCTGACGAGTCGCCCCTGTGTGAATGGGGTCTAAGGTTATCAGTTCAAATCCCAACCTTGGCACTATCTGCATTGAGTTTGCATGTTCTCCTTGTGCCTGCATGGGGTTTTCCATACACTCCAAAGACGTGCTGGTAGGTTAATTGGCTCCTGTCTAAATTTGCCCCAATATGTGTATGTATGAATGTGAGTTTGGGAATTAGATCGCAAGCAGCACAAGGTACACATCACATTGACTGTAAGTAATGTCCCTTGTGATGATTTTTAAAGCATTTTCTGACTAGCCTTCAACTTTATGATCATAACCACCCCACCTTTTTTTCCCCCACAGAGAAATGTATAATGTCTTCAAGAATAAACTTTATATAAGCTTCTGTATATTACATTTGCAGAACTACTGACAGGCTGTATATATATTTTGACACAAGCGGAGGGAAAGGCAAACAAAAGCACCCTGTCTGATAGCTTAGTATGTTTTCTATCTTGTAAAATCTCATTTTGTTCTGAGGCTGCTGAAGCGTATCAAACAACTTCTTAATATAATAGCAATTTCCTGCCACCTACAATATGAATATAATCACTTTTTCATTGGTGTTCTCTGTTCCACTGATAAATCAGGAATTCTGAACACATAGATGTGGTTTCCTAATAAAAACAAAAAAGCAATGCGTGATATACAGTAACGAATATCATCCAATCAGTAATTGTCCTACAGTGACATCACCGCAATAGACAGAATGCTGATTGGATACTACAGGTTCCTACAGTTTGAGTATGCCTAATGCCGCGTACACACGATCATTTTTTCTTTTGGACGAGAAAAACGATCGTCTGTGGGCTTTTTGTCATTTTTCCCGACTGGAAAAACGGCATTAATCACGACGAGAAAAATTAGAACATGCTCTAATTTTTCTCGTCGTGATTCCCATAATTTTTTTTCCGCGGCAGTTTTCCCATAGGGAAACACTGCCGACTAGCCTACACACAGTCGTTTTTTTCGACCAAGAAAAAAAATGTCATTTAAAACGGCCGTGTGTAGGGGAACAAGCTGTTCCTCGATTTTCACATCGATTTTCTCGACGGTGTTTTCACCGTCGAAAAAATCGATTGTGTGTACACGGCATAATGGTCCTTAAAAAGCCTTCAAGGGTAAGACGCTGACAGATGGGATTTGATTTTGTTTTTTAGAAATGACTGTTAAGGAAAAACATTGTGAGTCCATTCGGTGTGGTGGTTTGTGGTGCCATTTATTTATTTATTTTGTAATATAATGTTTATTTGGTTTTCAAAAATAAAGTATACAGCACATACAGTCCGATGGTGTACAAAAGCAAGTACAATAACAAGCAGAAGGTAAAGACATGCAAGTTAGGGCAAGTCATGTCATTAGAAAAAAGGAGAGTTAAGCATTAACAACAATAAATGCAGATACTCATGTTTGTTAGCTTTGAGCCAGAGATCCCATGTTTTATGGAATTTCACCATGGAACCAGAAGATAGGGCCAGATTTCTTTTATACTCAAGTATCATATTATTATTCTTTTTTGCATAGCAACCAGGGATGGAGGCGCAATATTCCCCATTGCGCCTCATTCAAAGTCCCACATATTCCCTTTTTTCTTTGATCAAGTATCATATTAAGTTCAAGTTTGACATCAGATAGATTTGGGGTCAAAGAACGTCTCCATTTCCGCATTATCATCAGTCTAGCGGCAAACAGCATATGCATAACAAGGTTCCTAGAACTAAAGGGGAACCTGTCTATGTCTATGCTGAGTATCGCCAATGCTCGGGAGGGTGCTGTCAGGCAACCTGTGACCTCAGAAAGGAGAATTAAAACTTGTTTCCAGAAGCTGGGAATATGTGGACATTCCCAAACTATGTGAGTCAGGGATCCTGTTTGGGAGCAGCCACACCAGCATTGGTCATTCTTTATATTAGTGAACTTGAACATCTGTACTGGAGTTAGGTACCATCTATGATGGAGTTTTTGGGACAATTCCCAGTAGGTTACACACTTGGAGGAATTGCCATTAAGCAGTACTGGTAGATATGTTTAGATCACACTCCCAACGCTCAAGGGCTGGGGATTTTACAAATTTGTCTTTAGCTTGTAACAGTGGGAGAGTTTGAGGACCAGAAAGACCAGGCTTTTTTGGAGAAGGCTACTGTTGGAGTTGAATGTTTACTGAGGTAGGAAGCAATTTGCCTACAAGGAAACATGCTTTGGGGAGGTGGAATTTGGCTTGTAATTCAGGGAAGAGTGGGAGTTTATCATCCGTTAGGATTGATTCCAGCGGTTTGTGTCTAAGTGGTGACCAAAGCTTGAGGAATATATTGGGTATCAGGAAATTAAAGATTTTTAGGGAAATGGGTATATTTATTTCAGGTGATTTGCTAGTGCTGGAGGTTCGTCAATGCTTCCTGAACAGTTCAAACAAACAATCTCTGCTCCCCTGATTACAGATTGTGCCAAAAACTAAATGTACCTAGTAGCCTAACTGGGAGGGGTAAAAGTGCTGCATACATTGCCAGCGATCTCCCCATTCTTCAGCTCTGTGACCCGATCTCGGGACACCGTGCGGACACCGAGTCCGCGGGTCCCACGGGCAAGGTCATGGAGCTTGCGTTGCTAGCGGCGTGCGTGAAACCACACGGCGGCAAATTAAAGGGGACGTATATATACGCCCATTTGCGCAGCCGTGCCATTCTGTCGATGTAAAAACTTGTGCGGCGGTCGGCAAGCGGTTAAGCGTGTACATGTGACAGGGTAGATATCCTCTTGCAGTGAGGGAGATGTTGTCGGCACTCCTTCGGTTGTTAACCATCTCCTATAGCAGCGGGAGAAGATTTGCACTGATGGGCCCTCATCCTGTACACAGGTACATAAGAGAACAAGACAAGTGAAGTGCACACATGGAGTCCACTCTAGGTGCAAGGTGGGACCCTATATTGTTACTGGTAGAGAGGTAGCAGTGATACGATGGACAGGTGGAGAGGGCTTTGACTCTGCGTGTCCCTCCTAAATGCACAAGTAACCGTGGTGATGCTTAATACATCAATAGGGTTTACTAGAGTTTTTTCACGTTTGTCATCTCCTGGGTGGCGAGCGTGGTTCAAGTAAAGGTACACCACGTGTATGGTAGTAACCTTGTACAAAGTGCCTAGTGTAGCCTAGAAGAACCCACCCCGGGGGAGGACCCTCATGTGACCCTTGCTTGGCACCAAATGAGGAGGGAAACATGGAGGATGTGACAACCGCCCAATGATACTACCCATACCCTTACACACTTACAGTACATCTTCACCTCAACCAACCAGGCCATAATGATCCCTGCTTCTGTGCTCAGTGACCTATGGAGAGTTCTGGCCTCAGGCACGTTTTGCCCTCACACTAAAGTGCAGGACCAAAAGTGAACCTCTTTCAAGTGGTCCTTGGCACGGTACAATTAACCTTTCTCAGGCAGGATTTGGAGCACTAACATTACATGTATGAAGCTGACTAAGGGTGTGAACTGTGCCCAGATACAGTTAAAACTGCTAGTGTGAGTTCACCCTTAGATGATCCTCCACTGCAGCTATCCAGCTATTTTTTAGAATTCAATAAATCAAAGTATACTTTTCAGGGTACTGCTTAGGCACAATTAACATTTCAGGATGTCCCCCATAACATAACCAAATCTTAACTTTCAGACCACCTTAAAGGGGTTATAAAGGTTTGTTTTTATTTTCTAAATAGGTTCCTTTAAGCTAGTGCATTGTTGATTCGCTTACCGGAGGGACAGTGCCTTGAGTATCTAGGAGTCTCTAAGACAAAGAAAAAAAAACATTTAGAAGGGAAATCGAAGGAAAAGGTAAGTGAGCCAACAATGCACTAACTTAAAGGAACCTATTTAGAAACTAAAAAACAAACCTTTACAACCCTTTTAAGCTTTGAATGCTTAGAACACATATTTCCTCTCAGAAAGTGCATTGTTGAAGTGAATTAGGGCTTCAGTTATGATTCACTAGGATTGATTTACTAGAGGTGTGTAGCGGGGTATTGCTTTGAGGCCTCAGAGACTACCGTACCCAGAATACCACGAGACACCCAACCCCACCCCGCGCAAAGACTGCTGGGGTGGGCTATTTAACTGGGGGACGGGACTGAGTTCGGCCTCTTTGGACACCGCCCGCCCAGCAAGTGGAACTCTGTATCGAGTCTGCTGTGTTACAAGGCCTGAAGCCGGGGCTTTTCTCCAAAGAGCCTTCCGTTTCCACCGATGAGCTTGCGGGACGTCATCCGACTGCTGTACTGTTGCCAGGAGGACCAAAGACCCGGGTGTCGTGGAATCTGTGTGCTGAGACACAGCAACGGAAGATATGGACATGGACTAGTCTGGTTGGGTGAGAGAGCACCTGCTCAGAGACAAACACAGGATCTCTTAGGCCAGATAACTGTTGTTCGGAACTAACTTTAGTGCTTGTAGTCGCACGCCGGAGGGACAGTGCCTTGAGTATCTAGGTGTCTCTAAGACTTATCCTGTGTTCACCAAGTTCAAGACCCTTTTTCTCTTTGTGGATTATAACTTGTTTTCTTCAAAAAGTGCACCACCGTTTGCTAGCGAAGATCTTTCTTTGCAGAACTTCTACATAGTACAGTCAGGCCTGTTAGTAGCATAGACATTTCTGGGCGCCATTTTTGCCCACGAGGTAGAATAGCTGCAGCGGGGACTGTTAGTTTTTTTTTGTTATATCTGTCTGTTTGCAAAAGTATTGCAGGGCTCTGCATGTGTTCATTGCAGGGCTCTGCACGTGTTCATGTATACTGTTTCTATGCTTAACCAATATTCTCAGTAAAAGTGTCAGGGTTAAGTACACCTGTGTTTGTGTCATTTACTGTGCAGAAGAGACGGTTATTGAGTATCGCTACAGCTGTAAAGACTATTCAGTTTGCAAGGTGAATTCACTTACTGTAATACATAAGGTGAAGCTATGTTCACTTGGAAGTATTTGCAAGGGAAATTAAAATAGTATATATTTGTTGGATATTATTGGATAATGGAAGTGAACCCTGCTGAACCTTATTTATTAAACTGATTGAATGTTCACTTTGCAGTGTGAACCCTCTGTATTTCTTTACTCTGTAAATCAACCCTTTTAAATGCAAACTGCAGTTTTTGGACTTCAGTCTACACAATTGTATTCAATTTGGCTGTTTGATGTTGCCTGGAGGCTTCCATTAGACCATGCATCTAATATTTGACATACATGTACAACCAGAAGAACTCTTGGATCTCAAATTGCAGATTTTTTGTCAGAAGACTCCTTTTGGTGCCAGAACAGTTTCCATTGCTGCTGTTAAGCAGTTAGAATTGTGTTCAGTATCTGTAGATATCATTATTGTCATTAAGTTTTCATCAAATAAGGAGAAAAATGGCATATGGCTTTTGTTGGCAAATGATCATGTCATGTAATCTGTGTCCAAATTAGCCAATTAAATCAGAGAAAACATTGCTACTGGCAGTCTGTGCAGTGGAGCCATAACAAAGACACAGCGCATATATTCCAATCCCTATTAGAGAATGACAGCTGTCGAAATGATGATTTTTTAGTACAAATCTAACAATGGGGTTAGCTGGGAGAGCTTATTCCTATCATTGTTAGTTCAGTACACACGCTGCAACTCTCAGACTATAAATTATGTATTTTTACACTAAAAAAAGCTACCATATATAGCGTGTTATACTCTATAAGTGTAGTAGGACCGTTGGACAATCTGAAGAATCTGACATAAAAAGATGATTATTATTTGCAGCTGTCAACTGCATCAAACAACTACAAATAAATGATATAATGAATATATAGATATATAGATATATCTAAATATCTATATATATCTATATCTACGTGGCTCCGCTATATACAAATATACAGCACAATGACGCCCTTCTAGCCCTCAATCGGGCATTCAGCAAGAGGGACGATCTCCCGTATATCCAAATAAAGTTTATCAGAATGGCGTTGGAACACTGTCTAACGCACAATTACTTTTGGTATGCGGGACAGTTCTACAGTCAGAAGACAGGCATAGCAGTGGGTGCAAAGTTTGCACTCAGTCTCGCTAATTTGTTCATGAGCGAGTGGGAGGATAATTGGGTCTTCAATAACAGGAAGAAAGAACTATTATTTTACCAGAGGTATATAGATGATCTGTTCATCATCTGGCAAGGCACAGAAGAATCACTCCAGAACTTTGCCCATTACCTGAATAGTAACAACAATAACATCAAGTTAGATTTTAACTGGAATAGACATCAAATACACTTCCTAGATGTCATGGTAATGAAGGGGGATAAACAGTTTCATACTAAGGCTTATTTTAAGGACACAGATCGAAACAGCTATATCCCAATGCAGAGTGGACACCATCCACAATGGCTCCGAAATATACCTAAGGGCCAATTTACGCGCATACGGCGCAACTGCACCCAAAATACAGACTATCAGACTCAAGTGACACTCATTAAGCAGCGATTTGTGGAGAAAGGGTATGATGAACAACATTTGTCTATCCTGATAGAACAAGAGGGCACTCAATCCCAAGAATCAATGCTGCTTCCCAAAATTAGACCAATGGACCAAAAACATGAATGATGTTTTATATTCGGCTTTCATGAACATTATCGCGAGATAGAGAGTGTCTTTAAAAAGCACTGGAGCATTCTGGCAATGGACAAGGTATTGAAGACAGTCTTACCACCTGTTCCACCTTTCATCTATAGAAAAACATCATCTTTTGGAGACCAACTAGTCAAAAAAGTCCTTGATCCTCCCAAGCAGGTGAAAATGTTTTGGGACAGGACAGGCTTTTATGCCTGCAGACGGTGTAAGGCGTGCCAACAGGTGTATACACACTTACGAGGACTTACGAGCTTTGTATCCACGGCTAATGGAAAAGAATTCCAAATTAAGGAATGTATTATGTGTGCATCCACACACGTAGTATATGCCCTAGAGTGTCCGTGCGGTCTGATGTACATAGGCCGCACCAAAATAACACTATCCAAAAGGGTGTCAGAACACATTTATAACATTACCATTGGATATAAAGAACACAGTGTGTCCCTACATTTTAGAGAAAAACATCATAGGGACCCTGTTGGTCTGAAATTTTGGGGAATTGATAAAGTCCACCATAGGTGGAGGGGGGCCAATATTGTGCGGGAAATTTCCAAATTAGAAACTCAATGGTTATTTCTTACAAACACATTTAGCCCTAATGGTTTAAACATAGACCTAGACCTGAACTGCTTTATCAGCAATTATTAGTTTAAGAAGCATTCAGGGATAATATAGGGACCTATGCAGTTTCATTTTAGTGAGAGAACATGTCAAAGTTTATTTTGGAACTCAAAAGATATATGACTATAACGGTGCTTATATACACTTTATAATATATGTCTTGCAGTAGATTAGCTTTCTAATAGAGATATTCATTTTTTATATATTTAGACGATACTTTTATGAGATAATTTTAAGACATGTTTTATCGTTTATTTACATGTATGTTTGTATGTTATATACTCAATGATGTTGTTTACAGATATGTATTATTCTGTGAACATACCATTGGGCTTTGCATCCATGTTTAATAACATGACTGCGATTTTAAATGTCAGAGTTACTATACATGCCGCACAAATTACAGTGTAGATGTCCGTTTGTATTCAGTACATAGGATGTTATTAAAGCATTGCCAGTTCCATTCTCTATAATAGGGATCTAAATGCCTTACAAAATGGATCCATATGATGAATTTAATTGAACGGCATGCATACACAGTAGTAGTAGCTTAATATCGCAGTGCATCTGATCCATCCACGCTGGGAGGGCTAGATGCACTTGTGAGTGACAGCCAGGTCTTTTCTCAATGGAGACCCATAACATATCCGGCCAGCGTGAGAACACTCCCAGCCGTGCTGTGTCTCCTCTAAGACAGCGACGTGCCGGCTGACGTATGCAGATACGTCAGGGCCCACTGTAGTGTATAAATGAGTAGTCGCAATGTGTGGCCACGCCCTCTGAAGGCGTGAGCCAATCACGAAACACATCAAAGCGTGACCACGCGACCAATCACGTCACGAGAACGATCGTCTATCCGGGACTCACGAATGTTTTGAAAGTTGTAAGCACTTCATATCCTGAGTGAGCTGACGGATCGATCCCGGTGATATGCTTTATTTTCTTTCACTTCTTGTAAGCATTACTTGTATGTGGGGGCATATATATTTTAATAATAAAAAGGGTTTTTATGCTATGTGAGGCTTCCCTTGTTTTACATGCCCGCACTGCTGCACGCATACACTTGCTTTTTGAAGCCATAGGATTTCCTAAAGGGAGCTGACGGAAGACCTGGAGAGGAGCTTACATGTGCATTACCATCTAGAGTCTGGTGAGTACATTACCTTAAGGGAGTGTGGCTACTATGACAATGATGGAAGTATGAACCAAATTACACCACATTGACCAGCTGGAAAATGTAATGTTGGATAAGCCGGTTATTATTTTCCCTATGAGAGACACTATTAACTGTGAAAAACTACCGTTTTTTTCCTCATTTGGAATTTGATCCTTGAAGATACTGGCTACAACCTGTTTGATATTAGCAGCTTTTGGACTTGGGTGTTTTTGAGAACTATTAAAGTGGTTGTAAAGCCACTTTTTAAACAAAGACCTACAGGTAAGCCTAGATTAAGGCTTACCTGTAGGTGAATGAAATATCTCCTTAACCTACACGGTTAAGGAGATATTTGTATGTAAATGGGGCGACGCTGACGTCACCCCATTCACAAATTCGGCTAGGTCGCAACATTCGACGACGTAGCCGAATTCGACAGCTCACGCGCGCATGCGCGGAGTCACGTCTTCGCCGCTCCGGCCAATCACAGCGCCGGAGTGGCGCTGTGATTGGCTGCAGCGGCGATACCCGGAAGTAACATTCCGGCTATCGCCGCAGCGATGGATGCGGCTAGAGGAGGGACACGGACGACTTCGGGGGCCCCGATCGAAGGTAAGTGGTACATAATGAGCTAGTATGCTAGTTATACTAGCTCATTATAGCTTTGTCTTGCAGGTTAGTAAAAAAAAAAAAAAAAAAGTTAAAAGGGTTTACAACCACTTTAACTCTTTTGTTTCTGTTTTTATTTCACCGTATGGTGATTGTGAAGACGTTTTAAGCTTTGATGCTAACAACTGCAAGATATATTCATATATCATTGGTGGAATTATATATTTCACATTAGCGCTGTTAATGTTTTATTTATTGGAACATACTTTTTATATCTTTTACCTTTATTATAACGGCAGCTAATTTGCAGGTCATTTATATATTTGTCTTTGAGCGCTAGGATCAGATACACCTCGGTGACCATTCTGATACATTTATATATATCTATATCTATATATATATTTAATGCAAAAAATACAGCAGAAATAAGGTGTTTTAGGAAGCTGGAATGCTGGGCTGCAAGGTTTAAATTAAAGCTGGAAAACTAGATAAGAGCAAGTCATGTTTTTTGTACTTCAAAGCCTGTGTATAGACAGTGTTACATTCTAAGTAAGTATAACAGAATCGTTGGACAATCTGCAGAATCTGACATAAAAACAAATTATCAGCAGTTATCAACTCCATCAATTGACTACATATGAGTTAATGTATATGTAGCAAGTATTTAAATTTGGGGGGGGGGGGCATCTGGGTTATTTAACCCAGATGTACTAATTGTTAGGGAATCTGAAAATCCCTTTTGTGGTTCTTGGAGGACCCTGGTGGTGCAAGGTTCCCTGTGGCCTGCAGGTGGTGTTGTCGCCCTGGGTCGGAGTTGAACCTGCACCGCAAGACTGTACCTTTTTGTCCTTTCCTGGCGCCGGTACAGCGGGGTGGGGAACCCGCTGTGACACAAAGGGAGAGGAGATAAAAGGGGCGGACACCCTGACCTCGGGGTTCAGAGTTGGAGGACGCGGCCGCGCCCAGGCACCTTCAGCCTGGGTGCTGGCGTTCCGGAGTTCCGGGCCCAGGTGCCCTTGACCTGGCCGGAGCGAGGGATGGATTCCATCCCAGGCACCTTAAGCCTGGGGTGAGGTACTACGGCCAAGGCCTGGGACCCAGTAGCTTCGACTGGGTTCCGCGAGGGTGGAGGAGTCCGAGGGGCCCTAAGGTGTTGGGACCCGTATCTGAGGTGAGAAGGCGGGGAGTGTAACCCTTCCGAATAGCCCGGTACAGCATTAATCCGGCGACGGCGGGGGCCTCTGGTAACTCCCTTAGAGGGATGTCTTCCCCCTGACAGGGGCTGCAACGTAGCGAAGGTAACTCCAGTTCCTGTTCACTAGAGTCGCTGGAAGAGACTCTGCAACTAAATACTCCCCACCAATACTGAACTGTTCTATGGGTCACAAACTGTCTGCTTGCAAAGGACTATTTGTTTGCCGTTATTGAAAAAATATGTGTTGTACCTTTTTCAGTGTGTGGTACTCCAATTACTGGGAGCAAAGGGGGGTTATCAGCAGAACAGACCTGGCTCTGAGCGTATACACAGCCCGAATGTAATCTGATACTGGCCTTCACCTCTACATGCTGTAATCTAGAGGACATGGGTCGTGGCGCACCTCGCTCTCCCCTTCAAGGTACCCCTAGACCGAAGCCAAAGTAACCGTTAAAGAAGAGAGAGAGGGTGAGGCCGCTACATATAATAAACATATATATATATATATATATATATATATATATATATATATATATATATATTAAAGTGTATTGTATTTGTACTGTCTACCCTCAAATTGTAAAGTGCTGCATAAACTGTTGACACTATATGAATCCTGTATAATAATATTATAATAATATATATACAGCTTCAAATCTTCTGGGAAGACTGTCCAAAAGGTTTAGTAGTGTGTCTATGGGAATATTTGACCAATTTTTCAGAAGCGCATTTGTGAGGTCAGGCACTGATGTTGGAGAAGGCCTGGCTCGCAGTCTCCGCTCTAATTCATCCCAAAGGTGTTATATTGGGTTGAGGTCAGGACTTTGTGCAGGCCAGTCAAGTTCCTCCACCCCAAACTTGCTTATCCATGTCTTTATGGATCTTGCTTTGTGCACTGGTCCAAATCATTTGGTGGAGGGGGGATTATGGTGTGGGGTTGTTTTTCAGGGGTTGGACTTGGCCCCTTAGTTCCAGTGAAGGGAACTGTTAAGGCATATATATATATTCCAAGACATTTTGGACAATTCTATGCTCCCAAATTTGTGGGAACAATTTGGGGATGGCCCTTCCTGTTCCAACATGACTGCGCACCAGTGCGCAAGGCAAGGGTGACGGCAATTATAACCGCGAGTCATTTTAAATGGGATTTGACTCATTTTTTTTCTTTAGCAATGTAATTTTTGCTACAGCATTATCTATACATGCTACATATGCACCACTTTACAGGAACATTAAGGGGACCCCCCAGGCATTAAAGGAATTTATCATTTTTATTGTTGCACTTTAAAGGGTTTGTAAACCCTTGTTTTAAAAATAAATAAATAAATACAAACATGTCATACTTACCTCCACTGCGCAGTTCGTTTTGCACAGAGTGGCCCGATTGTCCTGTTCTGGGGTCTCCTGGTGGCACTGGTAGCTCCTCCCTGCAGCAGGTGTCCACATTGGAGAAGCGCTCTCCTTGGTGGAAACCCGTGCGGGCGTGCCCCCGAGTGCTGCTTCTGCGTGTATTCACACAGAGAGCAGGACTCGCCCCCGCCCCCCCCACGTCATTGGATTTAATTGACAGTAGCGGGAGCCCATGGCTGCGCTGCTATCAATCTATCCAATCAAGAGCCGAGACAACGGGCAGAGAGGAAGAGTGCGTCTCCGCCGAGCGAACAAACGGGCTCAGGTGAGTAAAACTGGCGGGGGGGGGGGGGTACTGGACAGTGTCAGAAGTTTTTGTCACCTCAATGCATAATTAAAATCACTGCTCCTGAAAAAACAATTGTTTTTTATTTTTTATTGATACATGTCCCCCTGGGCAGTACCTAGACCCCCATACCCCTTTTACTTGCATATAAGCCTTCAAAATGGGTACTTTTGATTTTTCCTGTTTGGCTTCCATAGGCTTCAGTGGAGTTCACCGTTTGGGTTAGAACATTTCCTCTGTTCGAGAGTTCTTCTGCAAACCGAACAGGGGGTTGTTCGGCCCATCCCTAGTTGCAATATTTCTGGTACAGTACCATCTCTAAAAATGTACCTGAAGCATGTAATGGTCTGTCCTGGTTCTTTTTTTTAATACATGGAGGGATATCATTAGGCATCCTAGCACTGTGACATCATTATAATAAACATCTCCCAAACAATATAAAAAATAAGCATATATTGATTTGTTTGCGCAAAAGTTAAAGCGTATACAAAATAGGGGATAGATTTATGACATTTTTATTATTATTTTTTATTAGTAATGGCGGCGATCTGCGATTTTTATTGGGACTGCGACATTGTGGCGGACAGATCAGACACTTTTGACACTATTTTGGGACCACTGACACTTATACAGCGATCAGAGCTAAAAACAGCCACTGATTACTGTATAAATGTCACTGGCAGGGCAGGCAAGGGGTTAAACACTAGGGTGCGATCAAGAGGTTAAGCGTATTACCTCTGTGTGTTCTAACTGTAGGGGGGGTGGGTTCACAGAGGACATGACAGAGATCACTGCTCCCGATGACAGGAAGCAGTAGATCTCTGTCATGTCACTAGGCAGAACAGGGTATTGCCTTGTTTACATAGGCATCTCCTTGTTCTGCCTCTCCTTGCCACGATCGCGGGCCACCGGCGGACACTGAGTACAGGTACGCCCATTTGCCCACCTGTGCCATTCTGCCGACGTACATCATCGTGCAGCGGTCGGCAAGTGGTTAAGAAAACTAAAATCATGGTAACAGGTCCCACCACTCATTGGCAAATAGAAGGAGAAGAAATGGAAACAGTGACAGATTTTATCTTAGGCTCCAAGATTATGGCAGATGGTGACTGTAGCCATGAAATTAAGAGACGCTTGCTTCTTGGGGGGAAAGCAATGGCAAAACCTAGACAACATTCTAAAAAGCAGAGACCTCACCTTACCGACAAAGTTCCATATAGTCAAAGCTATGGTATTCCCACTAGTAGCCTATGGATGTGAAAGTTGGACCATAAGGAAGGCTGAACGCCGAAGAATTCATGCTTTTGAACTATGGTTTTGGAGAAGACTCTCGAAAGTCCCTTGGATGGCAAGAAGATCAAACCAGTCAATCCTGAAGGAAATCAAACCTGAATATTCACTGGAAGGCCAGATCCTGAAGCTGAAACTCACATACTTTGGCCAGCTAATGTGAAGAGAGGACTCATTGGAAAAGACCCTGATGTTGGGAAACATGGAAGGAAAAATGAGAAGAGGACGACAGAAAACAAGATGGATAGATGGCATCATCGAAACAATAAATATGAAGTTAAGCAAGCTCCGGGAGGACAGAAAAGCCTGGTGCACTATGGTCCATGAGGTCAAGAAGAGTCTGACATGACTAAACAACTGAACAACAACAATGCTGTGACCATAGATTTCCCTTATTTAAATAGGGGTTTGATTTACCGAAAGCGTAGAGCATGGTCACTTTGCAAGGTAAATGTTTACTTTGTAAAGTGATTTTTGCAAAGGATAAGTAGTCTTGGATAGTACTTGCACTTGGAAAAGTAGCCTTTGCAAAGTGAATTTTCACTCAGCCCATTGCCTAAGCTAAGTGAAAATTCACTTTGCAAATGTAACATGTTTTACTATAGTAAATCAACCCCGTTGTGTGATTGGTTAAAAACTTCAGTAACATTTTCCTGAAAGTAATGTAATGTAAATAAAGGGTTACACAATCTATCTCCTATCTATCCACCCATCCAATTTTCGGAACTGTGCTTATATTTAGAGAGAGATCTAACACAAGAGTTTCTACTAATAGAAGGTGGTGTTGGCAACCCCGGTTATCTCAGTCCTGCGGGTACCCGCAGCTTTCACACAACTCTTCATCACTTCCTAATCTGGTGAGTGTAATGTGCCAACCTTTCAGGCAAAAAAAAGATGTCAGGGAATATGAAGCAGCCCAAATATATCAGACAATAGTATATGCCAATAAATGACTTGTGTAATTCAATAGCTGTCAGTCTGAGATGTGAACCCAACAAGCCCATTGTCTTGTAAATGACTTGAGATATTTTAATGTCAATGAATCCAAATAGCAGCAAAGAATTCATCAGTCTTAAGAGCTGCATCTTTTAACCCGTTCTTTTATTAGCAAGTCTGGCAGGATGAGGAAGGCACACCTGGGAATATTGTGGGTTAGTTAATTACTGTTACAGTTCAGTGCGTTCCATCTTAACATGTCAGACAATGGAGAGTGCCGCTCTGACAAACAAATTGATGTGTATTAAGTAGTGTGGAAGGGAGAATTACAGACGCTGATGGCTAGCTAAAGGTTGGCAAGGTTAGACAAATTTGGCCTGATGTGAAAACTTGTTGACTGGTCTCCGAGGGTTGTTACCACTGTGATTGCATTAAACCATAAAAATTCTCAGTTATTTTTCCAAAAGCCTTTTCAAAGGTTACAGCTCTTTTAGGCAGCATTCGCGCAGGCAATTTGGCCCAGTGTGAATTGCAGCGATTGAAATCTTCTGATGCTAGCTGCAGCCGCCAATCCCGCACACTATAATGACAGGTCGCCGGTGGCTGCAACTATTTGTGGCTGTCTGCAGAGCCTGCGTTCGCTGCTGGACACACAAAGCATGATCACTGTAGCGATCAGTGCAGGTAATCACTGGGTGTGCAGATATCCGAGATTAGCTGCAGCCACTGGCGACTTGTCATTATAGTGAACAGGATTAGAGCCACAGTTAGAGCCCTTTCACACTGCCAGCGTGGGGGGCGTTGGCTGAAATGCACCGCTAGCTTTATTGGCACTTTACCGTCGTTCTTGAGGCGATTTTCGGGTGCTAGCGGGGCACTTTTAACCCCCGCTAGCAGCTGAATAAAGGGTTAAAAGTGCCCGCAAAGTGCTGCTGCCGAGGTGCTTTGCAGGCGCTTTGAAGGCGCTGCCCATTGATTTCAATGGGCAGGGGCGCTTTAGGAGCGGCATATCCACCGCTCCTAAAGCGCCTCAAAGAAGCTGCTTGCAGGACTTTTATTGATGTCCCGCCAGCGCAGCTCCCCAGTGTGAAAGCACTCTGTCTTTCACACTAAGATTGCAGATGAGGCTTTTTTCAGGCGCTTTACAGGCGCTATTTTTAGCACTAAAGCACCTGAAAAACGCCTCCAGTGTGAAAGGGGTCTTAGACCCCTTTCACACTGCCAGCGCCCGAAAAACATCGTTTTTCGGGCGCTAGCGGGGCGCTTTTAACCCCCGCTAACAGGCGAATAAAGGGTTAAAAGTGCCACTGCCGAGGCACTTTGGTGGTGCTGCCCATTGATTTCAATGGGAAGGGGCGCTTTAGGAGCGGTCTATACACCGCTCCTAAAACGCCTCAAAGAAGCTGCTTGCAGGACTTTTTTTGATGTCCTGCCAGCGCAGCATCCCTGTGTGAAAGCACTCGGGCTTTCACACTGGGATTGCAGATGAGGCTTTTTTCAGGCACTTTACAGGCGCCTGAAAAACGTCTCCAGTGTAAAAGGGGTCTGAGTATCAAAAAATTCCTGTAATTTGTATATTTATGGTATAGCGTTATCAAACCCCACCTTACTATTGTGCTTTCTATATAAAATACCCAAGAAATCCAAGAAAACTGTTGAGGTCAAATTTCTTGGGTTTAGAAAGCACAATAGTAAGGTGGAGTTTGGTAGCGCTACACCAGAAATATCTTCATTACATTATATATACCCTACTGGTGTAGGATATATAACCTGGTGATAGCAGCTGCCTATATTATACTCCATATTCCATTGCAAGGAAACAGATGTAGTCAATCAAAAGATTCCTACCGCTGCAATTGGCACCGGGCTAATGTAGTCTTAGCCCTCGATCACATTGGAGCACCCTATTGCCGACAATTGTACTGTTCAAATCAGTGCGACACCGACTTTGCGGTGCCGCATTATTTTAACGTTCCTGCACTATTTCTGGCAATTTCAGGTGTGGCTTGCATAGACATCTGTGCATGAAGCCGCACCCAAAGTCGCACGAATATACGGCTTTGAAAGCAATTTCAGGTGAAGTCACACGCTTTCAAAGCTTCAGTCAATGTGAACGAGGGCTTTATAAATAAAAAAGTCCAATTGAAACCTGATTTTTAATTTTTTTATCACTATAATGCACCTAAGCTATATAGTGAAGTGTGCTTAGTTTATCAGTACGTACCAAACCCCAGAGTTACCTAGATTTACATGACCAAAATATAAATGGATGTTTTCGGGGATAACAATTATGCAATCGTCTAAAACATTTTTTATTTTATTTTTATTAATAGCATATTACATAGTATACATCATTGAAGCTACATAGATTTATTGTAACTTCTTCTTCAAGGTGTCCCTAAGTCATGTATTAAATAATTTCTGTAGCTAATATACATAAATGAGATATAAGCTCAAAAACTCAAAAACTCAGTGCCTCCAAAAATAATTTTTTTCTTTTTGCTATAATAATAATAACCCCCCCCCCCCCCAAATACATAAAAAATTCCTACGCAACACATAAAAACTCATGCAATACATCATGCCTACTATAAAAACAATAATTAAAAATAAATTGTTGAACAGATAATGGCCTACAAACATGGCTGTCTTTCTAAATTTTATAAAAAATGGCTTTCCCCCCACACGATCGGATTTTACGTGGACAAAGCGTGGGACTTTTGACCGAAGTGCGTTGGCCAGGAGCTTGTCTTGCATACAAACGGCAAATAATTGTCGTCCAACAAACACGAAACTACGTGGTTTTTCAGCTCTTTAGTGCCACCCTTTGGGCAACTTCTACTAATGTTGTGTTATGGTTATATTTGCTTTTGAGCATGCGTTTTTGTACTTTAGACTTTTGTCCGAAGGACTTCTGTACACACGATCGTATAATCCGACAACACACATTTGTTGGCGGAAAATTTTAAAGCATGCCATCCAACATTTGTTGGCGGAAAATCTGACAACAATTGTCCGATGAAGCGTACAAACAGTTGGATTTTTCAGCCTGCCATCACACAATTCCCGTCGGAAAATCCGATCGTGTGTACAGGCCTAAACACTCACTTACTCACTGGCTAACTCCCTTCCTTTCTCTTATCTTGTTACTTCTCTTTTCCCTGGTACTATGATATATTTGGCAGTACATCTTGGTGACATGTTAGTCTCTCAGTAAAGTTTGATGTTTTAAAAATGTTTGATATTTGTTTATGTGATATATGACGATATATTCATAATCACACCTGATTTCTACCTTGATATGGTTTGAGGTTTTTTCTTTTTCTATGCACTTATTAACTGCCTATTATATTATTTTTCAAAATCCCTCCAAAAAAACACACACATGCATTTTTCTTTGTGTGTGTGTGTGATTTTTTTTGTACAGACCATATTTAGGGTCATTTTTTTTTATTATTTCAGATATTTCTTTATTGGATTTTGAAAAATAATATAATAGGCAGTTAATAAGTACCTAGAAGAAAAAAATAAATGCAGCACAGCATGATGAACAAAAATGCGCATGTCAGTTTTAATGCACATTGTGGTGTGGATGAGCCCTAACATATAAGTTCAGTTGACTATGTTTCTGGATCTGTGTGTGTATCGTATTAAAGGGGTTTTAAGCCCTCGCGGTTTTTCACCTTAATGCATTCTATGCATTAAAAGGGTTTTAAACCCTTCTGTTTTTTCACCTTAATGCATCCTATACATTAAGGTGAAAAAACATCTGACAGTTACCTGCCCCCCCAGCCCCCTCGTTTTACTTACCTGAGCCCTGGAATGTCCCACGACGAGGATGCGCTGCATCTTTGCCTGGGGTTTCACGGCTCTTGATTGGATAGATTGATAGCAGCGCAGCCATTGGCTCCCGCTGCTGTCAATCAAATCCAATGACGCGGGCGCTGGGGGTGGGGCCGAGTCCTGCATTCGGCACCTTACACACCGAATGCTGGACTCGGGAGGGCACCCTCAAGGTAACCCCCTTGGGAGAGAGCTTACCAGAGGGAGTTATCTGATGTGGGGAGGAGCCGAGAGAGCCACCAGGGACCCCAGAAAACAGCGTTCGGGGCCACACTGTGCAAAACAAGCTGCACAGTGGAGGTAAGTATGACATGTTTGTTATTTTTTTTAAATAAATCGAACCTTTAGTGTCACTTTAAGGTGAAAAACCTTCTATTGTGCAGCACCCCCCCAGACCCCCCTTTTATCACCTAAGAACGAGCATACCAGCTCCAGCCGGTGTCTTGGATCCTGATTGGATAGATTGATAGCAACGCAGCCATTGGCTCCCGCTGCTGTCAATCAAATCCAATGATGTGGGAGGCCGAGTTCTGCTGTCTGTCAATAGACGCAGCAGCAGGACAGAGGAGCATGCCCGCACGAGTGCCCCGAGGGAGAGCGCTTCTCCAACGGGGTATTCGAGAACAGGCGCCAGGAGCACCACTGAGAGACCCCAGACGAGGAGGATCGAGGCCATTCTGTGCAAAACCAACTGCACAGAGGGGGTAAGGGTGACATGTTTGGTATTTAAAAAAACAAACAAAAAAACGAAGGTTTAGTTATCCTTTAAGGTGGTTTTGACTGAAAGTGTTTATGTATTTTCATTAAATGCTCATTTTGAATTGAAGAGTTTTTTTAAAGGGTTTCCCGTTAAATACCAATAAATATGATTACTGTATTGTTGCATTTGTATCTCATTCAGATTTCACATAAGGCCCTTGTTGGCAACTGATGCTGTGTAAAACAAAGTGTAAAAACCGCATAATGTTTTGCGCACTGACTGCTTTAGTCCTAGCTTAAACAACTCACTGGCTCGGAAAGCAGGCCATTAGTTTATTTACTCTGCATTTTATAGATCCAACATTAACCTGAAATAATTAACGAATGCAAGGTCACTGTTTTGTTCATTTGTAGCTAATTCTCTCGCAGCCGTTGTGTTGCATCCCATAAAGCAGGCCCACACTGGCATTTATCGTAGCAGCCAACATTGCACAATCAGATTATGCCAAAAAGAATTTAACAAAGTCATAATAATGAACACATACCAAATGTCAAGTGCGCTGATCTCTAGTGGCACATCCTGCCAGCCAATTTCGCCTCCCACTGAGCAGCAGTTGTTGGCTTTTGAGAAGCAGCACAAAGTATTTCTGAGTGGCTCGGCATGGCACTGTTCTCCTCCACACAGATTGTTTACACATTGTGATTCATCATAATCGCCAAGCCCTGCGTCCCCAAAGTCAAAAATACCCCCCGCGTACCAAAAACACTAGAATGCCACAAGTTACCAGTTCATTCTAGGTTTTATTTGAAACATGCTCCAGCTTTCCATTCCAAAAAAAAAAAAAAACGGCAAAAGTAAATATGGTCCAAGTATTTTTTCTCAGATTTGATAGTTACTCCGCTTACAATCCCATTAGCGGTAGGGCTGCTTTTCAAGGCTTAAGCGTTTTTTCTCTCTTTTGCCAGCCAGTTTCTGCGCTAGTATCTCTGTTGGTCAGTTTTGGTCTAATAAGGTTAAAGAGACAATTTGCTGCTCAACACACACAACATTGAAAAGCAAAAGTGAAAATTGGTCCTGAGGGAAAGTGCTGAAGCTCATTCTAAAAAAAAAATAATAAAAACTATTTCAATTATGTGTTTTTTTTCCACAATAATAATAATAAAAAAAAAGGTTTTGAGTACTAGTAGCATTGATATTTTTTAATGATTTAACACCATGCTTCAGTAAGCAGTTAGATGACCATCTAGAATAATGATGAGGTTTTTATAGATGTCGATCTCTTTGAGCCTTTAGAATATTTGCAGTTAATACCTTGCAGACCTGGACAGGCTAATTGGCATTTCTAACCTTTACTAAAAGATCTGGTGTACCCGAGAATACTTGGAGGCAGCTCAGTTTTATATAAGCTGTAGAAGGACAACAATAGATCAGAGAGCATTGAATGCAATGAGTGCATGAATTGTTGCACTAAAGCTTCACGTTTTTGCTAAAAAAAATATATCAAGAAATACAAATTACTTGATTAAAAGAAAAAAAAAATTCTTCCCAGGTTTGAAAATTTGAATTATGACTTGCAGTCAGGGCTGCTGATAGGGGGACCACCAGTCCTCCTGTAGGGGGCCCAGGTACACAGGGGGGCCCAGACAGCAGAGGGAATTAGTGTAGTCAGCTGGAGGGGAAATTACAGAAGGATGCCCTGTGCGTCTCTCTGCAGCAGCTGAAAGACGGGTTTTCTCCCTACTGCTGGCTTTCAGCTGCTGCAGGGAGAGACACAGACACAGGGAATTGTTCTTGTAATTGCTTCCCCCTCCCTGTTCTGCCTGCTTCTGATTCCCCCTGTGTGTCACTGTGCTGCCCCCCCATGGCAATGCCTGCTTACTTGTTGCGTACTAAAATAACAAATTGTAAAAAAATATTTTTTAATTGTTAAATAAAATCATTTAAAAAAAATGTAAACTTTTTTTTAAAAAAATATTTAAAAAAGGGCTAATTCACGCAGTTTCTCTGTTATGTTTGTGTCTGCTAATGATTTTTTGGTGACAATATTGTTTTGCTATATTTCGGGGGGGGGGGCCCTGGGGGCCCTGCCAGGTAGGCTGTAGGGGGCCCCGTGATTTCTAATAGCAGCCCTGCTTGCAGTACTCATCTCCAGCATTGACACCGTGCAGAAGTTCTAATATGCCCTTTTATGTCCTGCCACTGCTATAGCCCTTCTGGGTTGAATGAATCTAGGCATTATTTAGCCCACTTCCTGGGATACCAGGGGATGCAAGAAACTGCTCCTGCAGGCAGAGCATCACAGTGGCCCAGGCATACAGCACTGCTGTACTGAAGAATGCTTGCATGTCATTATGAGGGCAACTTTCAGTACAGAAGCAAGGAGACCCATTGCATCATGTGATCAATGACAATACAGTTACAGCAAGGTTTGTATACCAAGTCTAAGGACTAGTAAGCTGCAATATACATGTAGGTAGGTGCAGTCTACTTTCTCCACTGGTGATGCTCTTCTGCAGCGTCACTGAGGTTGAAGAGGAGTCAGGCGGAACATGATTACTCTATGGTTTCCTGGGACACTGGGGAAGCTATCCCATTGGATGCTGTCACCCCATGTGACTCTAGCAGCCATTTGGGGTCAGGCAGAGCCTTTTAAAGGCCCTGGCTACCCAGTTTGGCATGCATTTTGTGAGTTTGTAGAGTAAGGGCATGTACTCCACCTGGTAGGTACAGAACTGGTGGCAGGGAAAGGTTTTGGATGAGAAGGGAAAGCGTAGGGCTTGCAACTTCTCTGGACATCTGCTTGCTTGGGCACAAGACAGTCAGGATGCATTCTACCCCTCGCGACAGGCGCTGTCAGCTGGCTGAATCATGCATTCTACACATTGTTCGAACTGTGAGTGTTCCTGGCTGGGCTGCCTTCCTAGCGGGTTATTTGTTACATTATTTTAATACATGCTCTTTCATTGCACTGGGATTGAGTGTGTTATTGCGCTGCACTGCGTTGCACCACACCTCCATACTTTTGTTTGAGGGTTTAGTTATTCTTTAAATCCAATATTGCTTAGCATTTTTGTTATCAAAGATCTTGATAGAGAATAGAGAGTCATACCCCCAAATGTCTTAAATCTACAGGTTTAAAGTATATATGGCTCTATTTGAACCTCCAAAAAATGATTATACTTAAACTTTAACAATTAATTTTAAGGTGCTGCATCAATCTACTCTGTTTAGAGTCGGTGTTAGTCCTGATACCATTGCCTCTAAGTTTCTGGACAGATATGCAGTGAAGTAGCTGAAAATAGCTGCAGATTTGCTGATGGCATTGAAGTGGTCTGTGTTTTTGATACCTTAGGTGCTGCCTTCTTAGCCCATTGGTGATCTCTACAGCATCATGTAGGGCTGATTCCATATGGTCATTGAGATATCATTTATAGTGGGACTTATTTTCAATGGCCTCTATATGATGCAATCTGTTCTCACAGGTTGGGCTTTTGGAGTGAAGGCTAACACATACAGAGTTACTGGGCACTAATCCTTTTGGAACCAAATCTCTAAAGCATGTATCCACTCCATTGACATATCCAGGACTAGTCACTGCAGATCCCAGCCTTTTCTTTCTTCCTTCATAGTGGCTTTTTACCCTTGGTTTGCAGCATACGTCACATGCATGGTAGAATCCTATTTATATTACCTCTGAGTTGCTGATGAAGCTTACTGTTGAACTAAGCTGCTCTCACTCTGTTGCTCTAAGCAAATACCTGTATGCGACCATATTTGAAATGTGAATAAATGGTGGTGAAAAAAATACTTGTTTAGCAATAGTATATACAGTATCTCACAAAAGTGAGTACACCCCTCACATTCTTGTAAATATTTTACTATATCTTTTCATGTGACAACACTGAAGAAATTACACTTTGCTACAATGCAAAGTAGTGAGTGTACAGTACAGCTTGTATAACTTGTAAATTTGCTGTCCTCTCAAAATAACTCAACACAGCCATTAATGTCTAAACCTCTGGTAACAAAAGTGAGTATGCCCCTAAGTGAAAATGTCCAAATTGGGCCCAATTAGCCGTTTTCCCTCCCCGGTGTCATTTGACCCGTTAGTAATACAAGGTCCTAGGCGTGGATAGGGAGCAGGTGTGTTAAAGTCTGTGTTATCGCTCTCATACTGGTCACTGGAAGTTAAACATGGCATCTCAAGGCAAAGAACTCTCTGAGGACCTGAAAAAAAGAATTATTGCTCTACATAAAGATGGCCTAGCCAATAAGAAGATTGCCAAAACCCTGAATATGAGCTGCAGCATGGCGGCCAAGACCATACAGCGGTTTAACAGGACAGGTTCCACTCAGAACAGGCCTCGCCATGGTCAATATGCGCAGCATCATATCCAGAGGTTGTCTTTGGGAAATAGACGTATGAGTGCTGCCAGCATTGCTGCAGAGGTTGAAGGGGGGGAGGTTTCAGCCTGTCAGTGCTCAGACCATACGCTGCACACTGCATCAAATTGGTCTGCATGGCTGTCGTCCCAGAAGAAAGCCTCTTCTAAAGATGATTCACAAGAAAGCCTGCAAACAGATTGCTGAAGACAAGCAGACTAAGGACATGGATTACTGGAACCATGTTCAATGGTCTGATGAGACCAAGATAAACTTATTTGGTTCAGATGGTGTCAAGCGTGTGTCGCGGCAACCAGGTGAGGAGTACAAAGACAAGTGCGTCTTGCCTACAGTCAAGCATGGTGGTGGGAGTGTCATTTTCTGGGGTGGCATGAGTGCTGCTTGCACTGGGGAGCGACAGTTCATTGAGGTAACCATGAATGCCAACATGTACTGTAACATACTGAAGCAGAGCATGATCCCCTTCCTTCTGAGACTGGGCCGCAGGGCAGTATTCCAACATGATAACAACCCCAAACACACCTCCAAGACGACCACTGCCTTGCTAAAGAAGCTGAGGGTAAAGGTGATGGACTGGCCAAGCATGTCTCCAGACCTAAACCCTACTGGGCATCCTCAAACGGAAAGTGGAGGGGCTCAATGTCTCTAACATCCACCAGCTCCGTGATGTCGTCATGGAGGAGTAGAAGAGGACTCCAGTGGCAACCTGTGAAGCTCTAGTGAACTCCATGCCTAAGAGGGTTAAGGCAGTGCTGGAAAATAATGGTCGCCACACAAAATATTGACACTTTGGTCCCAATTTGGACATTTTCACTTAAGGGTGTACTCACTTTTGTTGCCAGCAGTTTAGACATTAATAGCTGTGTGTTGAGTTATTTTGAGGGGACAGCAAATTTACACTGTTATACAAGCTGTACACTCACTACTTTACATTGTAGCAAAGTGTCATTTCTTCAGTGTTGTCACATGAAAAGATAGAATAAAATATTTACAAAAATGTGAGGGGTGTACTTTTGTGAGATACTGTATATATAATTGGAGAGCGCAAAATCCAGTGTAGCTGTGCATGGTAGCTAATCAGCTTCTTACTTCAGCTTTTTTCATTAAGCTTTGGAAAAAAAAACCTGGAAGCTGATTGGTTTCTATGCAGAGCTGCACCAGATTTTGCACTCTCCAGTTTTAGTAAAGCAACAACATTGTCTATGTTCATGTAGGCACCAAGTTGCTGCCAGGAGGCGGCAGGAGATCACCAGAGCTGAGATGCAGTACACAGAGAAAAAAATCATTAAAAGAAAAAAAATGTTTTTATTAATAATACACAGTGATTTAGCAAACTAAAACTAACTATACAGTGTCGATTTCCTGTTGAACTGGCTGAAAATACATGGTTGGTCCTGCAGGCACCACCTGAAGGTTGAGCGGGGCAGAAAATGTTGGATAAACATTCAATTGGCTACAGTCACTGTTCAGGTATTCTGAAAGCTGTATAGAGAATACAATAGCCAGCAGAAGAGATCTGCCCATCCAAGCTCTTCAGCATGGATGGAGGGATCTGTTAGAAATCAATGTATGTATGGACAGCTTTAGTTTTTTCAGCTAGGGTTTACATCTACTTTAGATAAATTGGGAATGGGCTACCCCTATGTACAGCTATAGGACATTTATGTATTTGGAAGGTCCTCTTTGGCTGGCTAGTATAGTTCTTTAATTAGTACTCAAAGAACATGGAAGCTGTTTGCAGGGATCAGAGGGTTAATCAATATAAATAGCACTATTACAACAGGTCTTAGCTATTGTTCGCGCCCAAAGGTACTTAAGCAAAAGGTTACCAACTGTGGGTGTGAAACTCGCCAAGGCGTTAGCGGAGGCCTGTTGCACTTGTGCTATTTATCCCAACAAATTATCCAATTACTGTAAACACATTAATGGACCATCCTCTCATTCTTTGAATGTGCTTTGTAGCCACAGCAAGGCTGGGGAGCCATTGAGCAGAAGCCGATGTGTAGTACTTGGTTTCCCTAGTTGCAACAGTGCTTTTTCTTAATGTGTCATATTTTTTTTTTTTTTACAAATAAAATGTTTGGTGCTTCAAATAGGGGACAGTTCCAGGAATCTAATTTTCCACCTCAAGGTCTCCGAAATCCTGTGCTTCTAAGCAGAGAAAGCTGACAACCTTTTTTTTTTTAACCCCATAAAAAAGCTTTATTGTATCATTGGTATTATACAATACAAGTGAAGAAACAAAATCGAAACACGACAATTACACAGGAAAAAAAAAAACAGTGCAAAGTATGCATAGAGTTTAACATAGATTGGTGGTCTTCAGTACTGGTAACGTGTGTCGAACAGGTGTATCTGTGCGGTAAGTGGGAAGTGCCAAACAGAATGAGCATTAGAGGGGGTCTACATCACATACAAAAATAGAGCAATATATATATATATTAAGACTAGTATATATAGGTAGCATACATACAGTTGCAAAAAAAGTATGTGAACCCTTTTGGAATGATATGGATTTCTGCACAAATTGGTCATAAAATGTGATCTGATCTTCATCTAAGTCACAACAATAGACAACCACAGTCTTCTTAAACTAATAACACACAAAGAATTAAATATTACCATGTTTTTTTTTTAACACACCGTGTAAACATTCACAGTGCAAGTGGAAAAAGTATGTGAACCCCTAGACTAATGAGATCTTCAAGAGCTAATTGGAGTGAGGTGTCAGCCCACTGGAGTCCAATCAATGAGATGAGATTGGGGGTGTTGGTTACAGCTGCCCTGCCCTATAAAAAACACACACTAGTTCTGGGTTTGCTTTTCACATGTAGCATTGCCTGATGTGAATGATGTCTCGCACAAAAGAGCTCTCAGAAGACCTACGATTAAGAATTGTTGACTTGCATAAAGCTGGAAAGGGTTATAAAAGTATCTCCAAAAGCCTTGCTGTTCATCAGTCCACGGTAAGACAAATTGTCTATAAATGGAGAAAGTTCAGCACTGCTGCTACTCTCCCTAGGAGTGGACGTCCTGTAAAGATGACTGCAAGAGCACAGCGCAGACTGCTCAATGAGGTGAAGAAGAATCCTAGAGTGTCAGCTAAAGACTTACAAAAGTCTCTGGCATATGCTAACATCCCTGTTAGCGAATCTACGATACGTAAAACACTAAACAAGAATGGATTTCATGGGAGGATACCACAGAGGAAGCCACTGCTGTCCAAACAAAACATTGCTGCACGTTTACAGTTTGCACAAGAGCACCTGGATGTTTCACAGCAGTACTGGCACAATATTCTGTGGACAGATGAAACAAAAGTTGAGTTGTTTAGAAGAAACACACAACACTATGTGTGGAGAAAAAGAGACACAGCAAACCAACATCAAAACCTCATCCCAACTGTGAAGTATGGTGGTGGGGGCATCATGGTTTGGGGCTGCTTTGCTGCGTCAGGGCCTAGACGGATTGCTATCATCGAAGGAAAAATTAATTCCCAAGCTTATCAAGACATTTTGCAGGAGAACTTAAGGCCATCTGTCCACCAGCTGAAGCTCAACAGAAAATGTGTGTTGCAACAGGACAACTACCCAAAGCATAGAAGTAAATCAACAACAGAATGGCTTAAACAGAAGAATATACGCCTTCTGGAGTGGCCCAGTCAGAGTCCTGACCTCAACCTGATTGAGATGCTGTGGCATGACCTCAAGAAAGCGGTTCACACCAGACATCCCAAGAATATTGCTGAACTGAACGAGTTCTGTAAAGAGGATTGGTCAAGAATTACTCCTGACCGTTGTGCACGTCTGATCTGCAACTACAGGAAACGTTTGGTTGAAGTTATTGCTGCCAAAGGAGGTTGAACCAGTTATTAAATCCAAGGGTTCACATACTTTTTCCACCTGCACTGTGAATGTTTACATGGTGTGTTCAATAAAAACATGGTAACATTTAATTATTTGTGTGTTATTAGTTTAAGCAGACTGTGATTGTCTATTGTTGTGACTTAGATGAAGATCAGATCACATTTTATGACCAATTTGTGCAGAAATCCATATCATTCCAAAAGGGTTCACATACCTTTTTTGCAACTGTAGCATATATAAGTAGCAGGACGTAAGTCAACATATCTATCAGAAGGAGACATCATCCCTGGAATGATAAAGGAAGATAAAAGCATATCTAAGAAAAACATTTAAATGGGGGGGGGGTGGTGGGATGGTAGAAAGGAAGAGATAAAGAAGAAAACATGGGCCTTGAAGGTGGAGAGGAGGAAGGGTGATGGGGTAGAGGGTATAAGAGGGTGGAGAGGGTAAGAGGTAAAGGGGGTATCTTTACTCCCCTCAGATTCCAGTACAGATTCCTGGTGTCACATGTAAAGCAGGCCTGTTAACTTGGGCCTATCCCCACAGGCGATTCAGGGGTTCATTAGGTTACTGTTGACTTTCAAACTTGCCTTCATATGGTGGTTGAGATAAGATCGTGATAAGTAGAGGTTGTATAAAAGTGCATCCAGCATGCCCATGTATTGGTGAATTGGGAGAGTCTGTTATGGGATATACTGTTTGCATCAGCTGACAACTTTTTAAACACAAATGTTGACCCTTGTGCCAGTGTGGTCACAATGTGGCTAAGCAGGTGGGCACATGCCTTTGGGTCTTGTGCATGAGACCTGTATGTACACACATTTTATATACCCAATTTGTAATCAACCTGCAGGAAGAACCACGCTGTAACATAAATGTTTGACTTTAATATTAAATGTCGTTTTCAGTTATTATTAAACTTTCCACCTGTTGCTCTTGAGATGATTTGCTCTAAACACCATTTCCACCATGTAATTTACTTCACGCCTCTGCAAATTCCCAATATTTTGCAAAATACATATCTTGCACTTAATGCTTTCAATTCACAACTCCCGGTAGGCTTTTGTATGGAGACTGAGCTGTCAGACGCATTTCCATATAATCCTGTCGTCTGCCGGCGTTCCACTCGAGTGTTTAACCAGTAAGGTTTTCAAAGCAAGGGGAACTGCGTCTCTGTTTGTATAACTTCAACAGATCTTATCCTAGAATTAACAATGTTCCGTTGTATTAACACTGTTTGTACATTATAATGAAAAAACATTGTGCAAACAATGGCTTCTGTATGGTAATAAATAAATATTCTACTAGGCAGAGTACTTATGGCCTCCTAGTTTATAAATATTTTTTTTATTATTATTAAATTGGACCCATGCACAAATTAAACTTACGTTATTAAGGTTTGTTAGTGGGGATGCTGATTGGTCGGAAGGAATTAAAAGCCCCCCGCACCCATGAATACGAACATAAATGTATGCATCAGATGCACACATGTATGTATGACTGTTGCGCAACAAACGTTTGGTATTACCATGCATGCTTGGACTGAGAGCAATATTTCTGCAGCCATCATACGCAGTTAACTCTTTATGAGCTCTAAAGGCCTTTAAAGAGTTTTCTCCATTTTTGGTAAATTTTAAGGCTTAACATACGGTATTAGGTATCCAATTACTTGACACAACTTCATCTTTTCAATTTCCATCCCCCCCAAAAAAAAATTGAGATTATACAATGTTTGTGTGTACTACTAAAATTAATGTGAGTGTATTTTGTACTGAAAGTATGGACTTGATAAATAGCGCAATTATCACGTGACATTAAAAATTGCAACTACCAACATATTTTTCTACAGGGTCTTTACTTTCAAAAAATATATAATGTTTTAGGTTTTAAGTACCGTATGTTTTACGTACATCATATGCAGTTTACTATGTGTGCTCCTCAGAGATCCACGCTTGTCTTCTTTTTCCATGCTTGCATAGTAAAAAAAGGCCATGAGCTGTTGGGATACATTTAGATGGGATGGTCTTTTTAAGTGAATAAATGGAGATTCTTTACAGGCAAGAAAGATCAGGTCATCTCTTTAAAGTGGTTGTAAACCCACTTTTTCAACTTGCACCTACAGGTAAGCCTAGATTAAGGCTTACCTGTAGGTGCAAGAAATGTCTCCTAAACCTACACGATTTAGGAGATATTTACTAAAATGTGAAGCGCCGCTATCTACGGCGCATGCGTGCCGTAGACAACGGCGCATTTATGGGGTTAATCCCATTCACATACTCGGCTACTTCCCAGCAATCGCTGGGCGTAGCCGAGTGGGACGCCTCCCGCGCGCATGCGCAGAGTGACGTCTCCGCCGCTCCGGCCAATCACAGCGCCGGAGCGGCGCTGTGATTGGCTGGTGCGGCGATACCCGGAAGTAACATTCCGGCTATCGCCGCAGTGATGTCTGCGGCTGGACAGAGGGACGAGGACGGCTTCGGGGGCCCCGATCTAAGGTAAGTGGAACATAATGAGTTATTATGCTGGTCATAATAGCTCATTATGCCTTTCTCTTGCAGGTGGGCCAAAAAAAAAAAAAGTGGGTTTACAACCACTTTAATGTAGCAAATCAGAGAAAATTAAGTACTGTCCGTGATACTTTTTTTATTTGCACTAACATAGAATTTTTCAGGACAAGCTTTCGGGGTATGTCCCCTTCTTCAAGGTAGACTGCTTGGACCTTGAAGAAGGGGACATACCCCGAAAGCTTGTCCTGAAAAATTCTATGTTAGTGCAAATAAAAAAAGTATCACGGACAGTACTTAATTTTCTCTGTCATAATTGCACTAATACGGCTACAATTACGTCAAGTATGTAGCAAATCAAAAGTCTCCAAGTGCACTCCAGCTCTTCCTCCATAGTTCAATCCCAAATATAATATTGGCCAGGAGTTGACTGAGCAACCTCAGATAAACATCCTAGTGATACAAGCTGTGCATCATACGACTGTGTGAGCAGAATTTTCAGGTCAATCAGTTAGCTTTTATGTATTCTAGCTTTTAGTTAGCTTTTATGTATTCTAGCTTTTTGTCTTCAACTTTTAGGCTTAAGCCCCGTACACACGGTCGGACTTTTTGCCAACAAACTTCATTTTGAGCAAGTTTGCCAAAAAATCCGACCGTGTGTACGCTCCATCGGACAAACTTTTTTGGTTTTCATCGGACAAAAGTTGGGTCTGCAAACGGACAAACTTTTGGCCAACAAAAGTCCGATGGAGCAAAGTCCGACCGTGTGTACAGAAAACCATCGGACTTTTGTCCGATGGACAAAACAAATAATGTTAAAATCAACCAACAATAACAGAAGGTGACCAAAGGGTGGCGGTAAAGAGCAGAAAAACCACGTGATGTTGGAAAAAGTTTTGGGAAAGTTTTCAGAAAAGTCATGTGGTGTGTATGCTATGGGTGTGCCCGGCCAACTCCGTTCGGACAAAAATCCACAGAAAAGTCAGATGGAAGTCCGACTTGCTGACTCCCAAACCCACTTGTACCTCCCTCCTCTGTGCTCTCCTGATGCTCCGTTGGAGCCCTCTCGTAATACTTAATGCATCTGGGCTTTGAGGTAGCATGAGACTTCCCCCTAGGATGCCTTCCCAACCAAACACTGTTAAACAAGGACATCAACAATCTTCTGTAAATTCTGACACACAGAGTTCGGTGTTTGCCTTAGAAAGGGAAGCACTTTACTGTAAAGGTGAGTAGAAGTGGGTTGGGAATTTGGCTGTCAAGAGACTGTACTACTTTTCCATAAATGGGCAAATGAAAAGTCTTTTTAGGGCTGAGGGCTCCTAACCATTATATACTGTAATAAAAACAAAACAAAAAAAAACACCCTTCTTTGATATAGTAATCTGATTTTAGCTCCACACAAAAGGGGAAGCTCTGCTTGTCTGTCTCCTCCGCAGCCACATTTGGCAGCTTTTGGGGGGGGGGGAGCAGGTACCTGCTTTTGAAAGGTACCTGCTCCAACGTCCGGCTCAGTTCGCAGCGGCCCCTCCCCTACTTCCCCACAGCCCCCCTCCCCCGCATGTGCAGTAAGAAACTGGCTGTGAAGTTGCTGGTTTCCCTGAGGCCTCGTACACACGACCGGTTTTCTCGGCAAGAAACCATTGTCGGGATTCTCGTTGGCTTGTTTCCCGACGAGAAAACTCTGTATGTGTGTATGCGGCTACAAGCTTACCTGTCCTCCGGTAACCCTCGTGCATGGCCGATGAGACTTTGACGCATGCGCGGTAGCTTACAAGGGTAGTGTAGGGTGAAGCAAGATGGTGGCGACGGAATCGAATATGACGAGCACATGCTCGTCGTAGTCAATGACGTCACCGTGTTCTCTCCATTCAAAAGAACGGCGGTTCTTTTGAATGGCCAACTGTATGCACGGCTTGGCAAGAAAAGCTTGCCAGGAATCTCGTCAGGAAAAACAACATTTGGCCGTGTGTACTAGGCTTTAGTCAGGAAGGTGGCACCAGCACCCAATAGCTGATTGAAAAATCGGGACAGGTAAGTATTTGTAGCTGCCGAATTTTTGGGGGGAGCCTGGAGCTACTCTTGAAAGTGGTTTTAAACCCTCACATATACCCAGTGAAGTGAATGGCCTCAGGTTATACACACAAATCCATGAATACATAAGTTGTACCTGTTTATCTACAGCAATATTTCCCCTACAGCCATTCAAAGTTCTGAATTTACACAGGATCTCTCAGCTCTGAAAAGCAGGGGGTGTAGAGCTGAACAGCGGTGGCCCGTCCATACGGGTTGCAGGGGCGCCACCCCCCTAATCCATGCGCTCGGACCCTAATTTACATGCAGGGCGCTGGACGTATTGGATTCCAACGGGAGGTATTTTTTTTTTTTAGAAGCACATGATTAGAGCCGGGGGCTCTAATTGGCTTCAAAAAAGGGTGGACTCGGGGCGCAGAGCCCACCCAGTTGTGTGACAATAGCAAATTAATATTGGTTATTGTCTTCCTGCTTCTCCTCCCGGCCAATCCCGGTTCAGGAAGCAGGTACTGAGACCCTATTTGACGAGGGGAGAAGTGATCCTATTGGCCACTGAGGAGGAGACGGGAGGAGACGCAAGGGAAGCCACGCTGCCATGAAGCTGAGGAAGGAGGAGACGCAGAGGAACGCCACCCGGGGGCAGCCCTACGACCAGGGGTGGCCCTTCTGCCGCCCCCCCCTGTCGATCGTCGCCTACCCTATCCATGAGAGTGGCCCCTTTCAGGACACTGGCGCATGGATTCCAATACAGAGGGACTTTTTTTTTGAACCACTGATTAGAGCCAGAGGCTCTAATAGGCTTCAATATAGGATGGGCTTGGGTCGCAGGGAGTGCGCTCCGAGCCCACCCAGGTCTGTTACAACACTAATCCTCCTCCCGACCAATTAGGAAGCGGGTTTTGACACTGGTCACCTGATTGGCTGAAAGGACAAGCGATCCTATTGGACGCCTAGGAGGAGGAGGAAGGAGCCGCACAGCGGAAGCCACCGTGATGCAGAGAGGGCACAGGAGCCGCTGCCTGCCGTCCATAGGAGCCTGCAATCCGCCACCTGTAGGAGCCCGCAACCCGCCACCCATAGGAGCCCGCAACCCACCTATAAGAGCCCGCAACCCAGCCGCTGCCTACCGCCCGTAGGAGCTCGCAACAAGCCTATAGAAGCCCGCAACCCAGTCGCTGCCCATAGGAGCCCATCCATTTGCAACCTTTGGGGTAAGTGCCGGTGTAGAGGGGGTACCGCCGGCCGCCCGACCAACCAGGGGGGGTGGTTGTTTGCTGCCCCCCAAAAAAGAAACACCAGCCGCCACTGCCCGCGACCTAGATGAGGTAAGTGCAGGGACCGACTGAGGGGGTGACATCAGATTGCTGCCCCCCTCCAAAAAAATATACCACCAGCCACCACTGGAGCTGAAGTCAAATCAATGAGGAGATCTCTGACGGCTGATTAGAGGGAAGGGTCACACCCCCCCTTCACACAGCACAAAGGAAGAGAGCTGAGGCTGTCAATCAGCTGGAGCTCCCTCCCCCGTCACCTTTTTTTCTTGTGGTGTCAGGAAATGCCTCATGCTGACAGCAGAGAAACAAAGCAGCAGATAGAAATTACACTTAATGCTCTTAATTGAGACAAGTACATACTATAGAGGAATATGATTTGTTCATTTTTCATGTCTGAGGTTTACAAGCACTTTAACTTTTGGCTCGGCCGTTGGAGGATGGTAAAGCTGCTGTGAGGCCTAAGGTCCTCACTCAGCCCTCATAGTCTACATCCCAGAACTATGGTTAACAAATGATGTCTCTATCACTGGGTTAGTCAATTTCTGGTTTACAGTACACAGTATTACTTTAAATTGGCGTCTTTCTCTCTATTTCCCCAGTGTCTGGGTCTCCCTTTCTTTTCTCAGATTGAAGTAATACTGATTACCTGTACGAAGGAGGTGAAGTCAAACGCGACAGCTTGCGGATTCCCACCGATTGCCTCACGATGCTTGTCCTCTTATTGCTAATCTAAATGCTTCATGTTCAATCTCTCGCCATATAATTCAAGCCAACAGTAGCAGGGTAGGTTCTCAGTGGAGTGAAAATAATGCGTGTCAAAAAAATAAAATAGTGTTCTTATAATTTTCTTAGTAATGCCAAGTAGGCAAAATCTGCCGCAGGCAATAAATTCTTCATTAATCATCAAAGACACGGTGAGTAAATAAGGAATCTCAGGCGCAGGAGCAGATAATTCAGATAGCGTCCTGCCTTATCGTGAATGATTGGGAAGTGCTGACACAGGAGATAGGCTTTTTCTTCTTTGTTTTATTTATTTATTTATTTTTGGTACATCGCTGTAAATATTCTCCACACAGTAGAGGTATTTGTCTTTCTAGTGGCATCAATCAGAACACTGTGGAAGGTTTATTTTTTCCGTGTTGTATGTTGAGTGCAGTGGCGTAGGTAATTTATTTAAGGGGGATCCTGCCTTATGTTTACAGAGTAATACCAGAAAACACGTCGTTTGGCTCCTGCTGCTGTCAATCACAGCCAGTGAGGAGGTAGCAGGGGCGGGGCCGAACCCCATTCTGTGTCTTAGCCGCTTAAGGACCGCCCCACGTACATTTACCTGTACGTGATTCCTTTTTCGGGGTCTGGGGTGCGCGCACGCCACCAGAGACCCACTCCCACTCGACTTGCTATGGGAGCACTCAAAGAAGAGGCGGAGCCAAGAGCATCAACGGGGGACCCGAGAAGAGGACGATCGGGGCTGCTTTGTGCAAAACCACTGTATAGAGTAGGTAAGTATAAGATGTTTTTTTTTTTTTTTTTTACTAATTAAACCTTTAATATCACTTTAATTTCAAACATTTTCACAGAACCAGAGCAAAACAGCCATAAATGTAACAGGATTACTCATCAGGTCCATGAAAATACCTTAAACTCCTAATATAGGAGTATAGCTGAATGAGCCAATAAACCGTACCTGCTAAGGGCCCCTGCATAGGCGTGCACACAGGGTGTGCCAGATGTGCCTGGGCACACTCTAAACACTCCATGTAGCACAGATTTCCCCTGTTTAGACCCCTGATATTTCACTAAAGCCCTCTAATGGGGCTCATAAAAAAAAAATAGCAAAAACCCAAAAAATGTATTAATTATTGTAAGAAATAATAAAAACTAAAATAACACAAACTACTTACATCAATATCTGCCCTACTGACACCGTCAGTATACAGTTGCATAAAAAAGTATGTGAACCCTTTTGGAATTATATGGATTTATGCACAAATTGGTCATAAATGTGATCTGATCTTCATCTAAGTCACAACAATAGACAATCACAGTCTGCTTAAACTAATAACACACAAAGAATGAAATGTTACCATGTTTTTATTGAACACACCATGTAAACATATACAGTGCAGGTGGAAAAAAGTATGTGAACCCCTAGACTAATGAGATCTCCAAGAGTTAATTGGAGTGAGGTGTCAGCCAACTGGAGTCCAATCAATGAGATTAGATTGAAGGTGTTGAATACAGCTGCCCTGCCCTATAAAAAACACACACCAGTTCTGGGTTTGCTTTTCACAAGAAGCATTGCCTGATGTGAATGATGCCTCGCACAAAAGAGCTCTCAGAAGACCTACGATTAAGAATTGTTGACTTGCATAAAGCTGGAAAGGGTTATAAAAGTATCCAAAAGCCTTGCTGTTCATCAGTCCACGGTAAGACAAATTGTCTATAAATGGAGAAAGTTCAGCACTGCTGCTACTCTCCCTAGGAGTGGGCGTCCTGTAAAGATGACTGCAAGAGCACAGCGCAGACTGCTCAATGAGGTGAAGAAGAATTCTAGAGTGTAAGCTAAAGACTTACATAAGTCTCTGGCATATGCTAACATCCCTATTAGCGAAACTACGATACGTAAAACACTAAACAAGAATGGATTTAATGGGAGGATACCACAGAGGAAGCCACTGCTGTCCAAAAAAATACATTGCTGCACGTTTACAGTTTGCACAAGAGCACCTGGATGTTCCACAGCAGTACTGGCAAAATATTCTGTGGACAGATGAAACCAAAGTTGAGTTGTTTGGAAGAAAAAGAGGCACAGCACACCAACATCAAAACCTCATCCCAACTGTGAAGTATGGTGGTGGGGGCATCATGGTTTAGGGCTGCTTTGCTGTATCAGGGCCTGGACGGATTGCTATCATCGAAGGAAAAATTAATTCCCAAGTTTATCAAGACATTTTGCAGGAGAACTTAAGGCCATCTGTCCACCAGCTGAAGCTCAACAGAAGATGGGTGTTGCAACAGGACAACGACCCAAAGCATAGAAGTAAATCAACAACAGAATGACTTAAACAGAAGAAAATACACCTTCTGGAGTGGCCCAGTCAGAGTCCTGACCTCAACCCGATTGAGATGCTGTGGCATGACCTCAAGAAAGCGATTCACACCAGACATCCCAAGAATATTGCTGAACTGAAACAGTTCTGTAAAGAGGAATGGTCAAAAATTACTCCTGATCGTTGTGCAAGTCTGATCTGCAACTACAGGAAACGTTTGGTTGAAGTTATTGCTGCCAAAGGAGGTTCAACCAGTTATTAAATCCAAGGGTTCACATACTTTTTCCACCTGCACTGTGAATGTTTACATGGTGTGTTCAATAAAAACATGGTAACATTTAATTATTTGTGTGTTATTAGTTTAAGCAGACTGTGATTGTCTATTGTTGTGACATAGATGAAGATCAGATCACATTTAATGTCCAATTTGTGCAGAAATCCATATCATTCCAAAAGGGTTCACATACATTTTTTTGCAACTGTATATACACATGCACACGCACGCATATGTGTTTGAGCATTTCTATTTGGGTACAGTGTGGCAAGACCGCTTATATATATATATATATATATATATATATATAGTAACACAAGTTCTGTAAATACCAGTATTCATTTGATATCTTGCTGCATCTGTACAGCTCAGCTCAGAGCGGTCAATCACATGCTAAGTGACAGAGAGATGAGCTCATCACTATGCTGCTTCTCCTTCACGGTCCAATCACATACTGGGGAGGGGTCCATGACAGGCTGGGCTCAGAGGAAGTAGATTGGATAATGCTGGAAGACTGAGGGCATTTAGTGGCAAAATATAAGTACTGAAGTGGACCTCAGATTAAAGGAGAAGTATGGGTATCCGTTTTTGGGCGATTTATACTTACCTAGGTGGATGGAGCATTGAACCGATGCTACAGATATCCCCCGCCGTCTGTACACTAAGAACCGAGCCACAGAACATCACCGCTGGCTCGGTTTTCACAGATCCCCGAGAGGAAAGCCGCTGACTGTCAGTCAGCCTCTTTCCTCTCTGCTTCTCCACGCTCATTGGAGCGCCGAGCAGTGGAGGGGCGAGGAGAGGCTGTCTCAGTGGCTCGCTGATACGCTGAGACTGCCATCAATCAGGGCAGCTGGCGGATCCCGACTTGGGAAGTCGTGATGACGCGCTGCCCCGACTGATGGCAGGGACTTCAGACCGCTCTCCGCTGAAAACGGGTCACAGGAGTGCAAAACGAATTGCACTCATGTGACCCAGAGGAGAAGCCCAGACTAAAAAGCTCAGGCTGGACTTCTCCTTTAAAAGATAAAGATTGCAGCAAAATCTGCTTTTTCATTTCTTTAAATTGGCTATTTTTTATTTTATTTTTTTTACTTTTTCACTGGAGTTTTGCTTTACATACACAGTGACTATGAAAACAATACCCTTGGGTTCATATACTCTGAATGCAAATAACAGTGCTTTGCATACCCAGTTCCAGTTGAATATTTGCCGGTGGATTGTATTGTATTTACAGTTGAGAATTATTTAAACCCTAAAGTAGGCTGCTAGAAACTGTGCTTTTAAATCCTTTTAATTAATGACGTGAATCCAACCTGATTTATTGTTCTAAGTGAAGTCAACATGCACAGATTGTGCGGGCAAAGAAAAGATGAAGAACAATTAACTCTTTCATACCTGGAAAAATATGTTGGAAAAATAAATCGTTCAGATCTGTGCTACACATAAGATATGAATGCTGTACTAGTCTTAACATATGAACTGCAGTAATATATCGTACACACGACCATTATTCATGTCATGCAAAAAACTATGTTTTTCTCGTCGTGACTCTTCTCAAGCCTGCCTTGCATGCACACATTCATGAAAAAAAGCGATTGAGCAAAGCGCGGTGACGTACAACACGTATGACGGCACTATAAAGGGGAAGTTCCATTCGAATGGCGCCACCCTTTGGGCTGCTTTTGCTGATCCTCGTGTTAGTAAAGTTTGGTGAGAGACGATTCGCGATATTCAGCCTCGTGCTCTTCAGTCCGTTACAGCGTGACGAATGTGCTATCTCCATTACGAACGCTAGTTTTACCAGAACGAGCGCTCTCATCTCATACTTCATTCTGAGCATGCAAGTTTTTTTCCCCTCGTAAAAGCCTACACACGACCGTTTTTCATGACGTGAAAAAGAACGACGTGAAAAACGACGAGAAAAAATAGAGCGGGTTCTAATTTTTTTTCAGGCAGTTTTCACGTCGCGAAAAATGCTATGGAGCCTACACACGATCGTTTTTCACGACCAATCTAAAAAATTGCATTTTTCTCGTCATGAAAAACGGTTGTGTGTACGCGGCATAAGGTTTGTGTACAGGGTGGAAAAGCTAGATCCTTTATCAGGTTTGATTGATGTCTTTTTTTTATGATTTTGTTATGCGTAAAAGACAACATTTTGCTTAAAGCAGAATGATCCCCAGCCTTAAAGTGGTTGTAAATCCTTACATATACCGATTGAAGTGACTGGCCTCAGGTGATACCCAGAGATGAAACAAGTCATCCAACATAAGTTGTCTGCACCCCCCTCTACTCTATAGCCTCCTAAAGGACACATTTTACCCAGCATTTCTCAGCTCCAGAAGACATGGGGTGGGGATCTGATGTCACACACTGCATAGCATAGAGCAGGTAGCTCTATGTGTAATCTGAGACCCGAGTGGAGGGAAAGAACACATTCCCCTCTACACAGTCTCATAGGGAAACATGCACAGCCAAGGTTCTCCATCATGTGTGGTGTGCTGGAGGGGGGTAGGAACATAGTTACATAGTAGGTGAGGTTGAAAAAAGACACAAGTCCATCAATTCCAACCTATGTGTGTGATTATATGTCAGTATTACATTGTATATCCCTGTATGTTGTGGTCGCTCAGGTGCTTATCTAATAGTTTCTTGAAACCATCAATGCCCCCCGCTGAGAAGACATCTCCTGGGATTGCCTGGTGTTGGCATAGACCTGCAGAAGTGGCTCACGCAGATAGCAGAAAAATTAGAGCACAGACAGAAATCACACTAGGTACTTTGGAAGAAAAGAAGTGTAGCGGGGTGTTCCCCTTTTACTACCCGGAGACTACATCACCCAGGTATCAATTTGGCAGTGTTCACCGCAGAGACTCATGGGAGGGGTTATATAAGGGGGAGGCACGGCTGCGCTCGGCCTCTTTGGGACACGAGACTTCAGAGACTGATCCTCCTGTGCGGATGTGTCGGAGTGCAAGGCCTGAAGCCTGAGACCTTGCGCAGCACCAAAGAGCCTTCCACCCCACTGTGAGCCTGGGTGGCTCCAGACCTCGTTTGTCTACAGCCTGGACCGGATCGAGGACCCGATCGTTGGAGACACTGTGTGTGTGTGTGACACAGTCGGTGGAAGTTGCCCGGACTGGGACCGTGTCCGGGAGGGTGAGAGGGCATATGCCCAAACCATATACTGTTGTTGCTAATAGGCCTATAGACTGCCGTGGCCCAAAAGTTGTTCTTGATACTCTCATTAGAGGACCTCAAAGGAGCGTAACTAACACTTTATATAGTACAGTGTTCACCCCATCTTTACCTTTCCCACTGGATTACAAGTCATACTCTGTTAATGTGCACCACCGTTAAAGACCTGCCGGTGAAGAAAAGAACCTCATCCCCTATAGACTAAGTTGTAGATATCTGAACCAGGCCTGGTCAGCTTGCTATTTTGTTTGGTTACTGCGCAACATGACGCCTAGTTAACGGTCGCCCACGTGGTGCACTTGTTACTGTTCACTCCATATGCATAGTGTGTTAGTGCTGCAGGGCTCTGCAATATATACTGTCTGTGAACTGTTATCAATGTTAACCCCTTTCTTATCAAAAGCTTAAGTAAAGCATATACTCTTTTATACTATTATTGTCTTGATGTTTTATTACTCATACAGTATAAGAGTTTATTGCTGCCGTAACTAACTGTGCCAGTAGGGGGTCGAGTACCTTGCCGGGGGTTGGCGGAGCTGTCTTTCAGGGCCCAAACTAAATCTGCGGCCTTCTTAGTTGGAGGTATCGCGACACGTGGGGGCTCGGGTCCGGGATCCTGATACAGCAGGTGAACGCCAGAAGTGCCGGCATGGACCCCATGGATCCACAAGCGATAGAAGAGTGGTGCAAAGCCGTAAGGGCAGAGCCAAACAACTCAATAGTCATCAGCCTCCCAGGGGAGGAATGGAAGACTGAGACGGTAGAGGAGTTGATGAAGTCAGTGTCCACAGATCACACACCATGGGTGATAGATATAAAGGCAGACCCAGATACTTCATATCAGTATGCACTAGTGGAATACGGAGACGGGATACCAGAGGCGTGCAGGCGCAAGTGTGTAAAGACGCCAGACAATAGAACCTATAGGGTGGCGCCTGCTTTAATTATAAAGAAGGAACCATCGCCGATGGGATCACCGCAGGCTGCGGCCCGCGCCTCACCAGTAAAGGGAGACAGGGTGACGCCCCCGGTGACACCCGCACCTTCTACTGCTATATCACCAGAATTGATAAAGGCGATAGGAGATCTGCTAATCAAATGTCAGAAGACAAACACAGTGCATGTAGAAACTAGCTACCGGAGATTGAAGACATTCTCAGGGAAGCTCCCTGTCCCTGCAGGGGAAGAAGATTTTGATACCTGGGTGGAGCAGGCATTGCAGGTAGTAGAGGCATGGGAGGTGCCTGAAGCGCAGAAGAGGCAACGAGTGATAGAAAGCCTGAAAGGCGCAGCAGCAGAAGCAGTGAAAAGTTTTCGGTTTGGGAATGCCGATTGCACGGCTCCAGACTGTCTAGCTATGCTACAGGAAGAGTTTGGTCAATTGGAAAAGGTGACAGAGATGGTCTACCAATTTGAACATACTTTCCAACAACCAAGGGAAAAACTGTCAGAATATGTTAGGAGACTAAACAGGTTGCTGTGCAAGATTGTGTTGAAGAAGGGAATGAAGCCCCAAGATGCAGATACGGCAAGAATGAAGCAAGTCTTAAAGGTAGCGTTACGCTCGGATCCGGTCTGGCTGCACCTGAAAATCTCGGGAGGAGGAACGTTGCTGACTTATGCTGATTTGATAAAAATCATCAGAGATGAGGAGGCGCTACAACAGGACCAGCAAATGATTAAGGCAAATGTCGTCCCCGCACAGGTGCTAGTCAACCCAGTGATGACTACTGAAAGAGACTCAGAGGTAGACACTTTAAAAGCACAAATGTCCAAGGTGTTAGAAATGTTGACCTCTCTGATGGCGAAAGACACAGAGGGTCCCAAGAGAGAGGTACCACGGAAGGAACTTTCCCAATTGCTTCGGCACCCGCATCTTTACAAGAATGGGGAGATATAGTCTGCTTTAACTGTGGAGGAATTGGCCATGTTGCGGTTACTTGTTCCAGTCCCAAGAAGAAGAAGCTGGACAACCGCAAGACGGCGGGAAACTCCAGAGGGCCCCGGTGAAGGAGTCAACCGGGTGCCCATCACCTTCAGTGAGCTCCAAGCTGAAAGCGAAGCAGAAAGAAAGAAGAGATAAAACACCTCGAAAGAAACACATCATTCCTCAACAAAGATACACCCCAGAGAAAGGGGGCAAGACCCCTCAGAAGAGGCACAGCGCTCCCCAGAGGGGGTGCACACCCAGGAAAATCAATAGTATCCCTCAGCGGGTCTGTACACCCATTGAGAGGAGGGAAATTAATGCATACCAGGCTCAAGAAAGATTAAAGTCCAAAGGGAACTGGATGGGAGAGAGTCCCACGGGAAAGGGCCAGAAGAAGGCGACCCCTGCCGGGCCATATCCAGAGAGGCTAGTAGGCCCATCTCCCATAGTGCACATTCAAGTGGAGGGAGTCTACACCAGAGCCATCTTGGATACTGGGGCACAAGTGACCCTGTTATACCGAGATTTCTACGAGAAGCACTTGAGTCACCTGCCCATCTAGAAGATAGAGGGACTAGAGATATGTGGGATTGGGACCCAGAATTTCCCCTACGATGGCTATTTGCCTGTCAGGATGATCTTTGACCCATCCGTGGCTGGAAAAGCTGAAGTGTTTGATACTCTGGCGGTTGTATGTCCTCGGCTGCCAGGAGCCAACAAGAGTTCCCTTATAATAGGAACAAACACTGGTCCGAAGACTTCTGACCCCTCTAGTGAAAGAGAAGGGGTCAGCAGCCACCAAGATTCACCCCATGCTGAAGACTGCTTATCAACGGCTGGTCCTAGAGCAGAAGACCCCTGGAGAAGGGATAGGGAAGGTGTGGAGACTTGGAAGAGAAGGGATGGTGTTGCAGCCCAGCAAAGTAACCTGTCTCAGAGCCACTGTAAAGCTTACTTGGGAGCAACCTGGACCCTTTGTCATGTTGGAGTCTGACCCAAGGGAAGAGTTCCCCAGCTTGGAAGTGATACCAGAAGTGATTCCGCTGAAGGCCCTGAAGAAGGCCCATTGTAGAGTTCCAGTGAGTGTTAGGAACAATACAGATGGACCCATGGAAATCCCAGCCAGAATGCTGCTGGGCCAGGTGAGCCCTGCTGCCCCGGTCAACTTGTCGGAAGTAAAGGGGGCGGGCGAAGGAGGAGATGCTTGGGAGAAGCTATCCATGGAAAACCCGAACCTGCCCAGGGCTTGGAAGGAGAGAGCCAAGGCCCAGTTGACCAGATGGGAGAAGATCTTCTCCAGGGATGAGTTCGATGTGGGGTGTGCAAGGAGTGCCACCCATCGGATCTGCCTCCAAGAAGATAAGCCCTTCAGGGAGAGGGTCAGGCGGGTCCCACTAGCAGACCTGGAGGATCTAAGGGAACAACTTGCAGAATTGAAAAGGACCGGTGTGACACGGGAGTCCAGAAGCCCTTATGCCTCACCGATAGTGGTGGTCAGGAAGAAGAATGGATCGTTGAGGCTCTGTATCGATTACAGGACCGTTAACAGGAGAACCATACCCGACCAGTACACCACTCCGAGGATAGAGGATGCCTTGCAGAGCTTATCTGGAGCCAAGTGGTTCAGCGTTATGGATCTCAAGAGTGGATACTATCAGATCCCTATGCACCCTGTAGACAAGGAGAAGACAGCATTCATAACCCCAGTGGGATTCTTTGAATTCGACCGGATGCCCCAAGGTCTGTCTGGAGCCCCAGCTACTTTCCAACATCTCATGGAGAAGACTGTAGGGGACATGAACCTTATTGAAGTCCTTGTATACCTGGACGATGTCATTGTCTTTGGAAGAACCCTGGAGGAACACGAGGAGAGGCTGGAAAAAGTCTTGAGGAGACTCAGTGAGGAGGGACTCAAGCTTTCGCCTGAGAAGTGTCAGTTCTACCAATCTTCCGTGAATTATCTGGGGCACATAGTGTCTGAAGAAGGAGTGGCCACAGACCCTGAGAAACTGGAGGCAGTTACCTCCTGGCCGCGACCCACCACAGTAACAGAACACCGGTCCTTCTTGGGGTTCTGCTCCTATTACAGGAGGTTTGTGGAAGGGTTTGCCCGAATTGCTAGACCATTGAATGAACTGCTCAAGACTGAGGGAGAAGAGGACGACTCAGGACCCCGGAAGCCGGGAGAGTCAGTCCAAGATCAGTGGAACCAGAAATGTGAAGAGGCCTTCCAGGCATTGAAAAAGAGCCTAACCACTGCTCCAGTCTTGGCCTATGCAGACCCAACCAAACCCTATGAACTACACGTAGATGCTAGTCATGACGGTCTGGGGGGAGTGCTTTATCAAGAACACGAAGGGCAACTGCGGCCCGTTGCCTACGTGAGCAGGAGCCTGACCCCCTCTGAGAAAAACTACCCCACTCATAAACTGGAGTTCTTGGCTCTTAAGTGGGCGATAGTAGACAAGCTCAAAGACTACCTGTATGGGGCGGAGTTCATTGTGAAGACCGACAACAACCCCCTGACCTACTTATTCACTACAGCAAAACTGGACGCCACTGGACACAGGTGGCTGGCCGCATTGTCTGGATTCAATTTCAGCCTAAAGTACAGGCCAGGGATTGGGAATCGAGATGCAGACGCTCTGTCCAGGAGATCCCATGGTCCCAACTGTGACATGGAAGACTGGACTCAAGTAGCACCTGATGGGGTGCGGGCCCTTTGTCAAGGGGCTGAATTGCAAGCCAGAGGGGGCTCAAGGGCGGAAGAGATAGGAGTTACCATGGTAGGAGTCCCCAAGCAATACTGTGGAGTAACTCAGCTGGAAGAAGACTATCTGCCAAAGTTGTCCAAGAAGGAACTAAGAAGTGACCAGTTAGAAGATCCAATGGGTAAATTGGTTCTGGAAGCCCTGGAGAATCAGGATCCAAACAAACTCCTGAGTCACTCCTCAAAAGAAGCCCGCCTGTTGAGGAAAGAGTGGGACAGGTTGCAGGTACATCAGGGAGTGGTCTACTGAAGGGGCCCCTCTGATGACTCAGAAGATAAATGGCAACTGTTCCTCCCAGAGAAACATCGAGAGACTGTTCTGATTGCCCTGCATGATAATCATGGCCACCTAGGGGCTGAAAGGACCTTTCAACTTGTTAGAAGTCGGTTCTATTGGCCCTGCATGAGGGCAGAGGTAGAAGAGTACTGCCACTCATGTGCACGTTGCATCCAGAGGAAGACTTTACCTCATCAAGCTGCCCCAATGGGCCATCTACAAAGTCAAGGCCAAATGGATCTGGTATGCATTGATTTCCTCTGCCTCGAACCCGATCTGAGTGGACTAGGAAATGTTCTGGTGATAACCGATCATTTCACCCGGTATGCCCAAGCTTTCCCAACCAAAGACCAGAAGGCTTCCACAGTAGCCAACATACTCATGGAGAAGTATTTTGTCCATTAGACTTGTGCACAATGGAAAAATTTGTTCCGTTTCGGTTCGTTTCTTTCCGGTCCTGTTGATTCGTAATCATTCGTAATTTTGCTAGACGGGATTTTTCGTGTTCGGACTCATTCGTATTTTTGCAAGCGACATTTTTCGTTGAATTTTTTGTTGCTTTATAATTCGTACTTTCGGTAGAGTACGTTGTTTTTCGTTGATTCTGGACGCAACTCCTACTTTCGTAACTTTTTTTGGGTTCGTTGATTCGTAATTTTCCGTGTCTCTCTCACAACGACGCTGCCTATTATGCCTAATGTGCTTCGAATGGATTTGTACTTTTCTAAATACATAGCGGTTATTTGTAACGATTCGAAATCTCGTATTTTACTTTCGTTTTTTACATGCGGCTATAGGCTCCGCCCCTGTACACCATTTTGAGAGGGTTCAGCACGGTGAGGGAGAAGCAGAGAGCAGAGCAGAGTGAGTGTTATTGTGCTTCGAATGGATTCGAAATCTCGTATTTTACTTTCGTTTTTTCATGCGGCTATAGCCTCCGCCCCCTGTACACCATTTTGAGAGGGAGTTCAGCATGGTGAGGGAGAAGCAGAGAGCAGAGTGAGTGTTATTGTGCTTCGAATGGATTCGTACATTTGTAACTTTTTTCATAACGAATTATGCCGAAGACCTTCGGGCATTCGCTATTTTGCGGTATAATTTATTTCGGATTCGGTTTTATTCGTAATTGCTCTGTTCGGAAATTCGAATGCTTCCGAATGTCCGAAAGTTGCTAAATTCGGACGAATTTCGATTCGTTACGAAACGAATTGCACAAGCCTATTGTCCATTATGGGCTGCCCCAACGACTTCATTCAGATCAAGGAAGGGATTTTGAGAGTCGACTGATCCGGAAACTCCTGGATTCGTTGGGAATCAAGAAGACTCAAACTACCCCTTACCACCCACAGGGAGATGCTTAGCCGGAGAGGTTTAACCGAACCTTGCTCAACATGTTGGGGACTCTGGAAAGTGAGAAGAAGCAACATTGGAGCAAACACATAGCAGCAATAGTACATGCTTACAACTGCACCACTAGTGATGCTACAGGCTACTCCCCATATCGACTCATGTTTGGGAGAGAGGCGAGACTGCCTGTGGACTTGGCCTTTGGCACCTCTCTGGACCATTCCTCAGTCACATCCCACAAAGGATATGTGGACAGGCTCAGACACAGCCTGAAAGTGGCCTATGAACAAGCTCAAGCGGCCTCAGATCAAAGAGGAGCTCGGAACAAAAGAAACTTTGACTTGAAGGTCCAGATACAAGACCTACAGCCCGGGGATAGAGTACTGTTACGCAATCTGGGGGTCCCTGGGAAGCACAAACTTGCGGATAGATGGAGATCTGAACCCTATGTCATCTGTAGGAAGTTGCCGGGCCTACCTGTCTACAAGTTGAAGCCAGAAGGGAGGGTAGGCCCACTGAAGACGTGGCATCGAAACCACCTGCTCCCACTTGCTGAGGCAGTCAGGATACCTCCCGTGAGAGATTCTCCTGAACCGGTCTCTATTCTGGATACTCCCAGGCCAAACACTCGGTCGCAGACCTCCCGAGCTGAAGATGGAGAGGCCTCTCAACTTAGTGAAGATGAAGAAAGAGAACTTGATTGGTTGTGGCCTTCCCCAACTCCAGGAACTTCCACTATAGATCTTCCACCTACTGAAGACACTCCAGATGGAACACTGAACCCAGAGGCCACAGAGTTCATCCCATCTAGTCCTTCATCAGATCACTGGGAAGGTGCCCGTGATAGTTACTCAGAGGAAGAGGAGCCTGTGGCGCAGAGCCAGAAGTCCCAAGAAAGCAAAGGGCTCGAAGAGTCCTCCGGCCTCCTAAGAGGCTGACCTACCCACAAATGGGGAATAGCTCGGAGGACTCTGTAGTTACTGCTAGGAGAAATGCTGAGAATCCAGATCCCTCCACTGTCCATTTGGTGGAGGGCAACCCCAGCTCACTCTCTGGCACAGTTAGGCAGGCCACCCATGATAATGTGACCTGTGGGCAAGGGAATTCTACCCCTCAGTTTTGGTGGGAATTCCCTATGCCAACATCGTTCGCAGAATTGTCTAAAGTTGTACATAGTCTTTGTTAAGGTTTATCTTTGGGGACCAAAGAGTTCAAGTGGGGGGAGTGTGTAGCGGGGTGTTCCCCTTTTACTTCCCGGAGACTACATCACCCAGGTATCAATTCGGCAGTGTTCACCGCAGAGACTCATGGGAGGGGTTATATAAGGGGGAGGCGCGGCTGCGCTCGGCCTCTTTGGGACACAAGACTTCAGAGACTGATCCTCCTGTGCGGATGTGTCGGAGTGCAAGGCCTGAATCCTGAGACCTTGCGCAGCACCAAAGAGCCTTCCACCCCACTGTGAGCCTGGGTGGCTCCGGACCTCGTTTGTCTACAGCCTGGACCGGATCGAGGACCCGATCGTTGGAGACACTGTGTGTGTGACACAGTCGGTGGAAGTTGCCCGGACTGGGACCGTGTCCGGGAGGGTGAGAGGGCGTATGCCCAAGCCATATACTGTTGTTGCTAATAGGCCTATAGACTGCCGTGGCCCACAAGTTGTTCTTGATACTCTCATTAGAGGACCCTCAAAGGAGCGTAACTAACACTTTATATAGTACAGTGTTCACCCCATCTTTACCTTTCCCACTGGATTACAAATCATACTCTGTTAATGTGCACCACCGTTAAAGACCTGCCAGTGAAGAAAAGAACCTCATCCCCTATAGACTAAGTTGTAGATATCTGAACCAGGCCTGGTCAGCTTGCTATTTTGTTTGGTTACTGCGCCACATGATGCCTAGTTACCGGTCGCCCACGTGGCGCACTTGTTACTGTTCACTCCATATGCATAGTGTGTTAGTGCTGCAGGGCTCTGCAATATATACTGTCTGTGAACTGTTATCAATGTTAACCCCTTTCTTATCAAAAGCTTAAGTAAAGCATATACCCTTTTATACTATTATTGTCTTGATGTTTAATTACTCATACAGTATAAGAGTTTATTGCTGCCGTAACTAACTGTGCCAGTAGGGGGTCGAGTACCTTGCCAGGGGTTGGCGGAGCTGTCTTTCAAGGCCAAAACTAAATCTGCGGCCTTCTTAGTTGGAGGTATCGCTACAGAAGAATATGCTTTGTTCTTTTTTAATTTCAGGGGTTTATAACCACTTTAATAAAACTGACAATAGCAATGCAATTATAACTTAATAATAAAAAAATTAACAATAGTTATTTGCATTCATTGTTGTGTAAGCGACACAACATTGGTGGTTAAGGATAGGGTTTTCCCTTACATTGGTGGTCAGTGGGAAGAATGCACCTTACATTGGTGGTCAGCGAATTAAAGAATACTCCTCACATTGGAGATCAGTGAGAAGAATGCTCCATATCTTTGTGGTCGGTGGAAAGAATACTCCTTATATTGATGATCATTGGGATTAATGCCCTTTACATTGGTGGTCATTGGGGAAAAAGCTCCTTACGTTGGAGGTCAGTGGGAAGAATGCTCCTTACATTGGTGGTCATTGGGAAGAATTCTCCTTACATTGTGGAGGTCAGTGGGAAGAATGCCCCTTACATAGGTGGTCAGTGGGAAGAATGTTCCTTACATTTCTGGTCTTTGGGAAGAATGCTCCTTACACCGGTAAAGGGGTTGTAAACCTTCCTGTTTTTTCACCTTAATGCATCCTATGCATTAAGGTGAACAAACTTCTGGCAGTCATTGGCCCCCCCATTATACGTGGAATGTCCCATGGCGAGGACGCACTGTCTCTCTGCCCAGGGTTCTCAGCTCTTGATTGGATAGATTGATAGCAGCACAGCCATCGGCTCCCGCTGCTGTTAATCAAATCCAATGACACGGATGCCGCCAGGGGCGGGGCCAAATCCTGCATTCTGTGGCTATGGATGCCGAATGATGGACTTCAGAGCGTGCCCACAAGGTAACCCCTGGGAGAGAGCTTCTCCTAGGGGGTTATCTGATGTGGGGAAGAGCCGTGAGAGCTGCCGGGGGACCCCAGAAGACGGCGTTCGGGGCCACTCTGTGCAAAACGAGCTGCACAGTGAAGGTAAGTATGACATGTTTGTTATATAAACAAAAAAAAAATGTAACCTTTACAATCACTTTAATCAGTGGAAAGAATAATCCTTAACTTGGTAGTCATTGGGATGAATGCTCATTACCTTGGTGGTCATTGGGAAGAATGCTTCTTACATTGATGGTCAGTGTTAAGAATGCCTTCCTTTAGAGGTAGCTAAAATTATCATTGGTGCCAGTGGTTACTTAGCTAACAAAAGAGAGGAGAAGTTCCACTGGCCCCATGCTGTTGGCTCTGCCAAGTAGCATTGGTAAGTGAACTATGCAGGCACCATCTGGTAAGAGTTTAATCCATCACTGCTCAAGGAACACCTAACAATCTCTGGAGGAACCCTAGGGTTCCATGAAGCCCTGGTTGAGAAAGGCTATATTAAATGATGTACACCAGGAGTATCCAACCTTTTGACTTTCCTGGGCCGCATTGGAAGAAGAGGGATTGTCTTGGTCCGCACACAAAAAACATTAACAATAAGGACAGTTGATAAGCACAAAAAGTCGGGCAGATCACAAGTTATCAATCGCTGATGTAAATAATGTACCTATCTGAGTAATAACATTTTTGTAATATTTTATTATTGTAAAATAGGGCAACATAAAACTAATGCGATATTTGACACAGTTTTTGATAAATTAACACATTAATATCTGATTCGATGGATGTAGTAGCAATTCTCAATCAATTCTCAAAGTGTTCATCAGATATTTTGGTTCTTATGCCGCGTACACACAACCGTTTTTCACGACGAGAAAAATTACATTTTTAAAAATGGTCTTGAAAAATGGTTGTGTGTATGCTCCAGAGCATTTCTCTCGACGAGAAAAATGGCGGAAAAAAATTAGAACCTGCTCTTATCGTTTTTCACGTCGTTCTTTTTAACGTCGTGAAAAACGGTTGTGTGTATGCTTTTACGAGGGGAAAAAAACCGCGCATGCTCAGAGTCAAGTATGAGACGGGAGCGCTCGTTCTGGTAAAACTAGCGTTCGTAATGGAGATAGCACATTCGTCACGCTGTAACGAACTGAAAAGCACGAAGACTGAAAAGAGCGAATCATCTCTCACCAAACTTTATTAACATGAGGATCAGCAAAAGCGTCCCAAAGGAATGGAACTTCCCCTTTATAGTGCCGTCGTACGTGTTGTACGTCACTGCGCTTTGCTCAAGCGTTTTTTTTTTCATGAACGTGTGTATGCAAGGCAGGCTTGAGAGGAAACACGAAAAATCAAGTCGAGAAAAACATTGTTTTTTTCCATGACAAGAATAACGGTCGTGTGTACGCGGCATAATTTTGCCCTTAGTGTGCTTCATCCTTGAAAATAACTGTTCACAAATATAGGTGCTGCTGAAAAACTGATGACATAAATAAGTAGTGATTCTGAAGAAAGGTTTATCCAGTAAAGAGACACTGTCAGTTTTTCTTCGTCTGCACGTGTTTACTAAGTATAAACATATTTTTACAAAAAATTCCCCCCAAAAATCTAAATTTTTAAGTAAGTTTACGATTTAGTGTTGGACCGCATTCATAGCCGTCTTGGGTTGCATGTGGCCCATGGGCCTTAGATTGGACACCCCTGATGTGCAACATGTTTCTGAAACATATACAGTTGTTTATCCCTTTTCACTTTTTGAGTAGTGATGATACATTGATAATGCATTGATATTTAAACTGTGACTGATTAGGTCAATTTGTTATTTTCAAAAATTAAAAAAATAAAGAAAATAGACCCAGATTGAAGGAAGATTATTTTATAACCAGTGAATTGCTTTCTTATTTGAATACACTTTAAATGCTATTCTAGAAGCAAAGGCACGTGATCTAAAATTCAGAAGCTTTTTGCTTTTTTTTTTTTTTCATGCATTTCCATTCATCTCTCTGACAGATGTGTTTTTGTTAAAATACCGCTGGCAGCACTTTTAAAATATGCACTGGATGAAAATATGCATACGTATGAACAGTACTATTGAATATAATGGCACAGATCTCACCTAGCATTTAACTGCATGAAAAATGTGCAGCTGTGAATGGGGCCTTAATCCTGCAGAGAAAATGTTTTACCTTTTGTATGTCTACAATATTAAATTGGTGCTTTTGGTAACTTTACCGGTCTGCATGAATAAATTCCTGGCATGTCATACATCAAGAGTATAATGCTTGAAGTGGTTCTAAAAGCAGAAAGATTTTACCTCAACCACTTCAGCCCAGGAAGGTTTTACCCCCTTAATGACCAGGCCATTTTTTGCAATACGGCACTTCGTTATTTTAGCTGACAATTGCGTGGTCATGCTGTACCCAAATAAAATTTGTGTCCTTTTTTTTCCATAAATAGAGCTTTCTTTTGATGGTATTTGATCACCTCTGTGGTTTTTACATTTTGTGCTATAAACAAAAAAAAAATGCAAATTTTGAAAAAAAATAACTATTTTTTATTTTCTGCTAAAAAACACATCCAATAAAAAAAAAAAACGTAAAATGTCTTCATCAATTTAGGCCAATATGTATTCTGCTACATATTTTCGGTTAAAAAAACCCCAATAAGCGTATATTGATTGGCTTGCGCAAAAGTTATAGCGTCTACAAAATAGGGGATAGATGTATGACATTTTTATTATTTTTTTCTTTTCTTACTAGTAATGGCGGCGATCAGAAGTTTTTAGCGGGACTGCGACATTGCGGCAGACTGATTAGACGCCTAACTGACATTTTTGACAGTTTTTTGGGAACCAGTGACATTATTACAGTGATCTGTGCTAAAAATATGCACTGACATTGTACTAATGGCACTGGCATGGAAGGGGTTAATATCAGGGACGATAAAGGGGTTAACTGTGTTCCCTGGGTGTGTTTACTAGCTGTATGGGGGATGGGTTGCATCGCAGAAAGACAGGATCACAGTGTAATCCCCTGTCAGAATGGAGATCTGCCTTGTTTGCTTTGGCAGATCCCCATTCTGCCTCTGTGGGGAACGATCGTGGGTGGCCAGCAGACATCGAGTCTGCCAGACCCGCTGATTGGATCCCCTGCTGGCCAATTTGCGCGCGTGCACGCCCACAGAAGCTAGTGCACGGATCGCTGTACCGGTTCGGCAATTCGCACAGCTGAGCCACCTAGCCGCAGTATAACTGCGGCGGCTGGTCGGTAAGTGGTTAATGCATTCTATGCATTAAGGTAAAAAAGCTTCTACATGCTGCTCATCCACTCAACCCCCTTTTACACATACCTGAGCCTGTTCTTAATACAGCTCTGTGCACAAAGGCAGTGGCTCTCTTGGCTCTTTCCCTCCTCATAGGCTCAGTGACAGCAGCAGGAGCCATTGGCTGATATACTGTTTAAAGCTGAACACCGGCGTCTAAGTACATTTGTTATGTGTATTCTTCCTTTCATCTTGGTGTGATTTTTGTATTTCTTCCAAATCTGTGCAGTATATGAAACGTTGCCTCTGTGCAGGATCTTCCTGTAATAAAAAACAGTCACTGCTGTTCTCTCTCCTTGTGCAGGGGGACTAGTCTTGGCTCCGCCCCCTCTTTGTCAGGGCTAGGCTCCTGCTACTTAACGAGCAACTCTTTTCTTTTAGTGCTCAGAAGCTGCTCAGCTGTCAGTTAATTACCAGCCACTCCTTACCACAGTGACTCAACTGGTTACCATTAAACTGCCTCATTAATCCAGTCTACAGCCAGCCCCCTTTTTGCTATTTAACCACTTCAATACCGGGCATTTTCACCCCCTTCCTGCCCAGGCCAATTTTCAGCTTTCAGCACTGTAACATTCTGAATGACAATTGTGCAGTCATGCAACACTGTAATTTTTATCATTTTTTCCCCCCACAAATAGAGCTTTCTTATGGTGGTATTTGAACACCTCTGCGGTTTTTATTGTTTGCACTATAAACAAAGAAAGAGCGACAAGTTTGTCATTTTTTACTTTTTTCTATAATAAATATCCCAATAATAAAAAAAAAAAATCCTCAGTTTAGGCCAATTTCTACATATTTTTGGTAAAAAAAATGCAATAAGCGTATATTAATTGGCTTGCGCAAAAGTTATAGCGCCTAGAAAACAGGTTATTGATTTATGAAATTTTTATTATTATTATTTATTTTTTTACTAGTAATGGCGGTGATCTGTGTTTTTTAGCGTGACTGTGACATTGCAGCGGACAGATTGGACACTTGACACTATTTTGGGACGATTGACATTTATACAGCGATCAGTACGAGAAAAATGTGCTGATTGCAGTATAAATGTAACTGGCAGGGAAAGAGTTAACACTAGGGGGCAATCAAGGGGTTAAATGTGTTATCAAGGGAGTGATTCTAACTGTGGGGGGAGGGGACTGACTAGGGGAGGAGACCGATCAATGTTCCTATATACTAGGAACACACAATCTGTCTCCTCTCCCCTGACAGGACATGGATCTGTGTGTTTACACACACATATCGACGCTCCTGCTCTATCACGAGCGTTCGCGGGTACGCCGGGCACGCGCATCGGCTCCTCTGTGACGCGGCGCGCGCCCCCTATACCGCCGTGAAGCCGAGGACGTCATATGATGCTCGCCCTGAAAGGAAGATCCCATCTGCAGATGTCATATGCCAATGGGCGGGATGGTAAGGGGTTAAGTAGCTTAGCTAATTTCCTCCTTTCCCTTTTGTGGTCTATGATCTCTAAGACTACGTTCACATTGGGGTCGCGGCGCTGTCAGCGCTAAATCGCTGCTCATTTTAGCGGCGATGTATCGCTGTTTAAGCAGCGCTTTTCGGACGCTAGTGGGGCGCTTTTACCCCTGCTAGCGGGCGAAGAAGGGGTTAAAAGCGCCTGTGTTGCAGCTTTTCTGAATCGCTTTTCATTCCGATGTATACACCGCTCCCAAACCGTCCCTCAAGCACACCGCCTCAGTGTGAAAGCACTTAGCTTTCACACTGGGGAGGCATGAGAGGCAGTTTTCAGGCACTATTTTTAGTGCTAAAATGCCTGAAAACTGCCTCAGTGGGAAAGGGGTCTAAGTGTTTCCTGCCTGTGCTCCTGTGTATGACTTTGCCTGGCTGACGTCCCTTACGATTCTTGTTCCTGATTTTTCCTCCTGATTACGATGACTTCAGGGTTTCCTGAAAAAAAAAAGTCCTGCAAGCACATCCATTTTTGAGGCTCTGTAGGAGCGGTGTATACACCGCTCCCATAGTGCCCCTGCCCTTTGAAATCAATGCTGCAGCGGCACTTTGCGGCGCTTTTAAGCCTTTTTCGGCCGTTAGCGGGGTTAAAAGTGGCCCGCTAGAGGCCGAAAAGTGCAGCAAAAAAAATAGGTGTGAAAGTGTCCTAAAGGTGTGATTTTAATTGCACTTTCTGTCTCCGACTGATCTATGGTTCCTGACACTCCTGCAGTTTTCTGCAGACAGCCTGTAGTGAGTGAAGCCTGCTGGCCCCCTCCCACAGCTCTGCTCTCTGTACAGGCTATGTGCAGTCCAGTGATGATGTCACTGCTACATTTGCAGGGCAATATTTGGGTTTGTATAGTTTTGTGGGTCGTACAAAGTGAATTTGCAAACTTTGTGACTATTAAAGAATATATTTAAGTGAACTTTTTGTTTGCCTGGAGTGCCGCTTTAAATATTATTCATCTTTTTCTAACATATACCCCTCCCCCTCCCATAATTCTATCTCAGTAAGAGCCGGTTCACACAGGGGGCAACACAACTTTTTTGTGCGACTTTGCGAGGCGACTTGGACACGACTTGAGCGCGAACCACAGCGTGACTTGGGGCGACTTACAACGCGACTTGAAGTCGCCTCCAGGACAGAGGACTTTGCCAGTGGCCAATCACATAATAACCTGCTCTGTGGGAGGGAGGGGTTTGCCTAGAAAACTATTTTTACTTCCTAGAAAGTTGCTTCAGTTAAGACATGGGATCCGACTTGGAGGCGACTTCCATTGAAATCAATGGGTACAGGTCGCCTAGAAGTCGGATTGAAGTAGTACAGGAACCTTTTCTGAAGTCGGAGCGACTGCAGTAGTGTACATTAAGACGGCTCTCCTTCACTTCCATTGATTTTCTTATGTCGCGTGACTTGGGGCGACTTGAACTCGGACGCCCCTGTCTAAATCTAACCCAGAAAAGCCAGGAGGACATTGTTATATTAAAATGTTATTCTCCATGTATTATCAATAGAGGGGAGTTGACTGAAACAGAATGATAACACACAACATAAGAGCACATTTGATCCTTACACAATTAGAGCAGCTGGTATTTTCTTGGATGTTAATTTCTTTTCCTGGGAAGAAGTCTTTAATGCAGTAGTGACTTCATTGCAGGGCAGCACATGCCTGGGCAAGTAGGCAATGACAATTATACCTGGGTCATTTGGTTAATTAGATATTAATTGGGAGTTTTGGCCTAATGAATAAAGTAACTGTGTGTCACTTTCTTTATAACCATGTAATGATATCCAGCCAGGTACAGCTTGGCTCTCGGGAGAATTTAAGTACAGAAAAAGGTTGTTAGAAAGAAACTCCAGATTTCTCTTGTTTTAAAGTGATTGTATAGTCAACACAACATATTTCCCTCCAATTTTTACAAATTATCAGCAAATAAATCACAACACACCCTGTAAATTAACACATGCCAAATGTCCACATTGAGCATTCTAAAGCCTCGGACACACGATCGGATTTTCCGACGGGAATTGGTTGTTGAAAGCCTGTTGGCTTAAAATCCGACCGTTTGTACGCTCCATCGGACAATTGTTGTCGGATTTTCTGCAGACAAATGTTGGATGGCAGGCTTTAACATTTTCCATGGACAATTGTCTGTTGTCAGATTTTCCGATCATGTGTACACAAGTCTGTCAGACAAAAGTCCAAAGTACAAACATGCATGCTCAGAAGCAATGCTCACCAACAGAAGGTGCCCAAAGGGTGGCGGTAAAGAGCTGAAAAAAGACGTAGTACGTAACTACGTTCGTGTTTGTTGGCTGACAATTGTGTGCCGTTTGTATGCAAGACAAGTTCCTGGCCAACGGCCTTCGGACAAATGTTCTACGCTTTGTCTGCGCAAAATCCGATCGTGTGTACGAGGCTTTAGCGTCCATAAATTGTTACATAAAACATCTTCCTTCTGTATTGACTTCACTCTTCACCACATGAATAAATGCACATCCATTTATCCACTTCCCACAAACTCTCCAGAGCATAATGTTCTGATCAGCATATACCGTATATACTTGAGTATAAGCCGACCCAAATATAAGCCGAAGCACCTAATTTTACCACAAAAACTGGGAAAACTTATTGACTCGAGTATAAGCCTAGGGTGTGCCTCACTTTGCCTCACTGTGTCCATGACTAGACTGACGTTTAACATGGGAGTCTATGGAAGGGGTGCCCGGCTTTGAAAAATCGGTGCTCCTCGGCCGTAGGTCCCCCGGACAAGAAACTTTGCAAACTTGTAGAGGAAGAGTGGGGCTATTATGTGTGCCAGGTTTGGGGTCCAGAGGACCTACAACCGGCCGGTACCGGGTCCCCAAAGTCACCAGAGAAATTACCATTTAACATGGGAGTCTATGGAAGGGGTGCCCGGATTTGAAAAATCGGTGCTCCCCGGCCGTAGGTCCCCCGGACAAGAAACTTTGCACACTTATAGAGGAAGAGTGGGGCTACATGTGTGCAAAGTATGGGGTCCAGGGGACCTACGGATGGCCGGTACGGCTCCCCAAATTCCGGGAGATCAGACGCAAAAAGGTGACTCGAGTATAAGCTGAGGGGGGCATTTTCAGCACAAAAAATTGTGCTTAAAAACTCGGCTTATACTCGAGTATATACGGTAATACTTTAAAGTATAACTAAAGGCAAACTTTTTTTTTCTAATTTTGTATAGATTGGAAAGGGATGAGAACACCCAGGGCCGCTGTTAGGAATCATGGGGCCCCGTACAGCCTACCTGACGAGAGGGGGAGAAACTTGGGTGAGAGACACAGAGGGCATTGTTCTCCACCGATCCTCCTGCTGTCCGGGGCCCCTCTGTGTGCCGGGACCCCCTACAGGAGGGCTGGTGGTCCCCCCCTATCAGCAGCCCTGAGAACACCTGTCAGTTTTTATTGCTGTCTGTGCTCCCATTAAAGAGATTCACCTCTCTATTTGTCCTGTTTACCATTATCATTAAAAGTGAAAATAAAAGAAGATCTCAAATTTTGGGTTGTCCCCAGAAAAGTAATAGAGGGTAAATCTTCCAATGGGAACACTAGATCTTGTGACCTGGGGTCCACAAGAAATTCCCATAATTTTCAGGGATTTCTCTCACTTCCCGTTTGGCTATTTGACAGGAAATAAAGGGAAATCTCCACAATCGGACACAGATGGCGAAAAATATCTGTCAGGGGTTGAATGAATGAGTAACTTGTATAGCGCTACAAATGCGAACTGAATAGCCTCAAGGTGCTTTTTGCAGCCAGTGTCCACCTGGCTAGTGCGGTCATTTACCTCGACGCGCTTGGGTCACACATTTTACACATACCGTATATACACGAGTATAAGCCGACCCGAATATAAGCCGAGGCTCCTAATTTTACCACAAAAAAATGGGAAAACGTATTGACTCGAGTATAAGCCTAGGGTGTCCATCTGCATGCCTCACTGTGCCTCACTTTGCCTCACTGTGTCAATGTGCATGCCTCACTGTGTCCGTGCCTCACTATGCCTTACTGTGTCCATGCCTCACTGTGTCCATGCCTCACTATGCCTTACTGTGTCCATGCCTCACTGTGTCCATGCCTCACTGTGTCCATGCCTCACTGTGTCCATGCCTCACTATGTCCATGCCTCACTGTGTCCATGCCTCACTATGCCTTACTGTGTCCATGCCTCACTGTGTCCATGCCTCACTGTGTCCATGCCTCACTGTGCCCATGCCTCACTGTGTCCATGCCTCACTGTGCCCATGCCTCACTGTCACTGTGCCCATGCCTCACTGTGTCCATGCCTCACTGTGCCCAATCTCCCTACCTGATCGCCAGCGCTGTGTGACTAGACTGACGTTTAACATTGGAGTCTCTGGAAGGGGTCCCCGGCTTTGAAAAATCGGTGCTCCCCGGCCATAGGTCCCCTGGACAACAAGCTTTGCACACGTGTAGATGATGAGCGGGACTACATGTGTGCCAAGTTTGGGGTCCAGGGGACCTAGGGCAGGCTGGTACCAGGTCCCCAAAATCACCAGAGAAATTACTGTTTAACATGGGAGTCTATGGAAGGAGGGCCCAGTTTGAAAAATTGGTGATCCCCGGACATAGGTCCCCCAGACAACAAACTTTGCACACTTGTAGAGGAAGAGAGGGGCTACATGTGTGCCAAGATGGCCAGGATCAGGCGCACAAAGTTGAAGATGGACACAGACTCGAGTATAAGCCGAGGGGGGCATTTTCAGCACAAAAAAATTTGCTGAAAAACTTGGCTTATACTCGAGTATATACGGTATATACTGAGGGTTATGACCCTCCCTTACTCTATAAAAAATGAAAATAAAAGTTTTGGCTATAGTTCTACTTCAAGGTATATATCTCTCTCCACATCTCCTCTGGATCATCCAGCTTATCAATCCTCTTCCCTCAAGTGACTCCAGATACCGTGAATAGGAAACAAAGATAACTCTAAAAGTGTAATATTGTTAAGCACACCCTTTTATTAAAATAGGGTAAGAATCTTACTTACTGTACAAGCATAAAATCAACATAAGCTCATCATACAGACTCTGAATATATAAAATGGTCAGTGCTGCCACAGCCGCTAAAGCAGGTACATAGAGCCAACGCTATCCGTATCTCCGCCAATCCGCAACTCCACCACTTCTGACATATCACTTCTGGTGCAGCATATGACGTCACATCCGATTGCTGTACAGTCACAGTCATTCTTACGACTTAATCAAAGGGAGTTGCGGATTGGGTGAGACACCAATAGTGTCAGCTCGATGTACCCGCTTTAGCAGCTGTGGCAGCACTGACCATTGAATATATTGAGAGTCTGTATGATGAGTTTATGTTGATTTTATGCTTGTGAGTAGTATTCTTAACCTTTTTTAATAAAAGGGTGTGCTTAACATTATTACACTATTGGAGTATTCTTTGTTTCCCATCCCCATCCATGGTATCTGGCATCACTTGAGGGAAGAGGATTGATAAGCTGGATGTTACGGAGGAGATGTGGAGAGAGATATATACCTCAATGTGTTATACGCCGATCATACAATGGGGGCAATATGCTCTGATGAGTGTAGAGTTTGTGGGGAGGGGATAAGCTTTGAAGGTCAAAGTCAACACAGAAGAAAGAAGTTTTATGTTACAATTTATGGACACTAAGAATGTTCATAGTGGACATTTGGCACGTGTTAATTCATGGGATGTATTGTGATTTATTTACTGATAAATTGTAAAAAAAATACTGGTTCACAGCACTGCCACTAATTGTTTTTTCAGTTGTATGGTCTATCACAGCCTTTTTCAACCAGGGTGCCTTGAGGTTTCTTCATGGGTGCCTTGGCAAAATGCCTAAAAAATGCCCAAAATTGCATACAAGCCAGCAGGTGGATGAAGCCTGCCTTTTAGTTACACAAAGCCACAGGTTTTCATTGTGCACCATTACAACCTTCTAGCTGCCGGCGCCCTAACGGCCAATGGCATCATGAATTAATATGGAGGATGTCAGTCGCCTGCACAGCATCCTTGTGTCTCACTCTTCTGCCCCTCTCCATCAGCAATGGGGTCACATTAGCTGTGTGAGGCAGAAGAGAAACATTTCAATACAGTACCAGTTTGCAAAAGTGTATTTGCTTTGGAAGAATAAATCCCCTCTAACGTTGGGTGTCCTACTTTGTGTGGATGTTGCTGCAATAAGTAAAACTATTAGAATAGTTTTTACATTTTAGAATTGGGTGCCTTGAGACTGTCCATAATTTTTGCTTGTGGGCACAATATATTTTATTTTTATTTGTATAGTCAACATTTTTTAATAATTTTTTTCTTACTTTTGGATAGAGTAGGGAACGATAGGGCAGCTCAGGGGTCTTTGGTTCAAATATAAGCCAGGACACTATCTGCTAAGGCCTCATGAACACTGGGCATGGAGCCCTAGTGTGTGAGATTCCGGCTTTTTTGTGTGGGTGGAAGGCAAAGGTGCACTGTCCAACCCTGCTGTCGGCAGCCTGTAAAACTTCATGAGAGACTGAAAGCTGGATGGGGCTAGACAATGCACCAAGTGGTACCAATGTTTAGGGCAGTATGCGCCCAGAAAAGAATGCCGGGAATGCAAAAAAGCCAAAAAGTTTACATGTCCTCCCTGTGTTCATATGGATTTTGCTCCCACACTGCAAAGAAATGCTGGTGGGTTAATTGCCTTCTGTTTAAATTGGTCCTAGTATTGGGTACAATTTGGCTATACACATGTTATCACATTCTGCATTTCAGTCCCAAGCTAAGCAATTGAAGACTGGTAAAGAAAGACCTAGCAACCTACCTTATAAAAAAACTTGCAAGTTCCCAAGCATATCAGATATGGTGCTCATAAAGCTGGACCATAGAAAAAAAATATTTGCATGAACTGAAATGGGTTTATTTATCAACGTGGGAACAATTTAATAATTATGGCTAGGTTACCGGGTATAGGTGGAGGAAGAACCTTTTTATGCTAACGTAAAGAAAGGGAACATGTTGAACATATGGGCAACAATTAGGCAGACCGACAGTATTCGCAAAAATCACATATATGCATATTTGCAATGTATAACAGCCATTTCTAGTCTCTGTTGGAAGCCTGTGTGATGGGGTAACAATGAAGAGTACAATTGGTGGACAAGGAGAGAGTGTTATCACTGTATTACAAGAAGCTCATGATTAAAGGGTTAGTTCTCCTTTACAGTTCATTTCCAAAAAATGACCTATGCATTCTAGCTTCTTTGATATCTTAAAAAGCAGGTCTTAAAAAAAAAAAAGATGTTTCATGTTCAAGGTATACCTTTAGGCCATGCACAGTCTCTCCTAATCCTGTCCACAAAGCTCCCAGAGTGGGCGACCCATTCCGTCCATCCCGTCCACTCTAGATGTTCTACAAACAAGCTGGGGAGAGACCAAACACAGCTTACAGGTATACCTTGTAAATGCTTTTAGAAAGGTGATATAAAGGTGAACTAACACATTTTGGACATTTATAGGAATTATTTTAATGAAAGTTGCAGAATTAAAAGTATTAAAAATTACTTTTGGAACGACATATCATGTTGACGTTTATATGAGATTTTAGTGATGGGGTTTTACAAGAGATCAAATTATTGGCCAGATTGATAAGCCATTTATATTTTATTTAGGGGCATAACTACAGATCATGGGGCCCATAGCAAAATTTTGATGCCCCCCCTCCCCAAAAGCTAACCACTCTTTCCCCAATAGCTCCCCAGTTGGCATCATAGATCTCAGGGCCTCAATGTAAATTCTAAACCCTTCCACTCCCGAGTCCCCACTGTAGGCAAGTGCTAAAAAGGTGGTGTAGCATTCAGTAAAGAGAAAACACAAATTGGATTGTAGTAGCAATAATAGTGAACATCACAATATTTTATATTATGACATAATTGTTAGTGCACACAATTACATTATATTTCTAATGCAAACGTTTTTAAACTGTAAAATTTTATTTGCCAAAATTTTAATCAGCTGAGAAGACATTCCTCAGGCTTGAGGAAGACTGTGTTGGGCATACAGGGTTAATTTCAGTGCTGGCCAGGATGACCAGAAGCATTAAAGGATATACATTTACATTATCAAGACAGCTAAACAAACTCTCCATACTGCACAGCCTGTAAAGGGGAACTAACTATTCTAAAGATTCCTTTTGTACATTTGATATCAGCTCTTGGAAACGTCACGGGGGTACGGAGTCTGTGTCAATAGCAACCTCTGCAATACTTGATATTACAGTACTGGATTTGTGTTATCTTCACATGCTCAGGATTTTCTATATTTAAAATTGCCTCGACAATTCACCTAACAGGATCCCCTTCCACCCCCAGGCCCCACAACAGCTGCATGGTCTGTTATGGCTTTTATCACACCACTGATTTTATTTCGTAAGTACTGTTGTAGAACTTGCTCATTTACACTCTTAGATTTTTGTCTAGATTGAAAAAAAGAACTCATCCTGCTTACTTTAATCTTCAATAATTGTTTATGACTTTGGTTTTTATTAGCTAGTATATTTAAAATGCTTGTTTACGCTCATGCTCCAGCTCTCAGAGTAAACCTTTTTCATAAATGTTTAAAGAAATTCAGATTTCATTACATTTCACTTTTCCCCACATCACTTTTGAAACTCATTTTCCAGGGATTTTTTTTTCTCTAAACTCCTACTAACGTTCTTATTGAAATTTAATTTTGCTTAGTGCAATAGTAAGTTGTTTTTATAGAATTATAAAATTTTTACTGAACTTACATTGCAGGAGGAAAATTGGAAAAGGGGAGATGGATGAAGGCACTATAGATGCATAGAGAGGAGGTATAATTGTACAAGAAGACATAAAAAAAGAAAATTAGAAGGAAAAACACTCTAGAATATTCACATGTAAACAGAATTATACAGTAATAAAAAAATTTGGATATTCCTATTATATTTGTCTTTGAGAAGTAGAATTGAAAGAGAAACTGCAAGCAATATAACAATTAACCATTCAGCAGTGATGCAGTAAAAGGCTAATACCAGTCAGGAACCAGTGACAAGTCACAAAGTCAACTTATAGTTCATCTCTGGGCACAATTTGAAACCTATTCACTTAAAAAAAAGCTTTCCTTTGCTTTAAGTCTACTTAAAGCAAATTCTGACATCTACTACACTCTCTTCTATTCCACATCACAAATGTAACCCATTGTGAAACCTCTTGAGAGAGAAGACTGGTGGTTCACCACTGCAGTCTGGCCCTCTGTTGTCCAGGCTTGATGTCAACAAATTAAAAAGTCATGGATTTTCTCGGTACCCCAAGAACAGAAAACAAACATTTAGCAAAATATCAAAGTTTATTACAAACCTCTAAAAAGGTTTGTTTTGCACCACATAATTAAAATCAATACAACTTCTTATTTTCTAACATAGTTCCCTATTTTGGATGGCCTGAGTCTCCTTAAAAGTAGACTCCACCCCGAGATTGTAGACCTAAGGGAACTATGTATACAATCTTGGGGTGTAGTCCACTTTTAAGGAGACTCAGACTGTCCAAAATAGGGAACTTTGTTACAAAATAAATGGAAGCTGTATTCATTTTAATTATATGGTGTATAACAAAACCTTTTTATAATAATATAATAAAATATCTTTATTAAAGTGTTGTTATATGTTGTGTAGTACCATGCCTTACCTGCAGGACGTGCTGCAGATAAACGTTAATTTAGCAACTTCTGGTCCATAAGAAATAAAGAACATGCAAAGTAGTGGATCCCTGTGTTTGTGTTGATACATGATGATTTCCTGAAAGCTGAACTCTAGCTTTGCCCCCTTTTCCACCCCTTCTTGGATCATCCTTCACCTTTCTTTAAAATAAAAGAAAATCAACAAACAACCCCTTTTTAGGTGTCTTTGCTCCAGTCACATGATGCCATGGGTCCTCTTCCTTCTTGCCTATCTCCAGTGCTGGGTGGACCCTTAAAGAGGAAGTAAAGCCTCCTTAAAAAAAAAAATACACCCTGCAAGACAAAGGCATAATGAGCTAGTATGCATAGCATACTAGCTCATTATGAAGTACTTACCTGAGATCGAAGCTCCCGCAGCCATCCTCGTTCGCCTCCTCTGTCGCCGCCATGATACCCGGAGTGACTTCCGGGTATCGTGGCTCCAGCACTGTGACTGGCTGGAGCTGCCATGACGTCACTCCTGCACATGCGTGCGGGAGCTGCCACTAACGGCATGATCCCATTCACTAACGGCACGCTCAGTGTACCTACGCCATTGTCTACGTAGACATCAGTGCTGTCTTTCTTGCAAATATCTCCTAAACTGTATAGGTTTAGGAGATATTTGTTGCACCTACAGGTAAGCCTTAATCTAGGCTTACCTGTAGGTATAAGTGGTCTGTAAGGGTTTACAACCACTTTAATACTGCAGAGAGTTGTGCTATTTAAGGCTGAATTTCAAGTATGATCTTAAAGTATAACAAAAGGCAAAACTTTTTTTTTTTTTTGTTTTGGATAGAGTGGAGATGGATTATAACAGTGATCATCAACCCTGTCCTCAGGGCCCATTAACAGGCCAGGTTTGCAAGATAACTGATGTAGCGGGTGTTTGAATTTAGGGGAGGCATCTAGGTGGTAGTGTAACCCAGATGCATTGATTGTCAGGGAATCTGGGATCCTTTTATGGTTCTTGGAGGACTCTGGTGGTGTGAGGTTCCTTGTGGCCTGCAGGTGGCGCTGTCGCCCTGGCTGGAGTTGAACACTCACTGCAAGACTGCTTCCCTTTTTGTCCTTTCCTGGCGCTGGTACAGCGGGGCGGGGAACCCGTTGTGACGCAAAGGGAGAGGAGATAAAAGGGGCGGACGCCCTGACCTCAGGGTTCAGAGTCGGAGGACGCAGCCGCGCCCTGGCACCTTCAGCTTGGATGCTGGCGTTCCGGGCCCAGGTGCCTTTGACCTGGCCGGAGCGGGAGATGGAGTCCATCTCAGGCACCTTTAGCCTGGGGTGAGGTACTATGGCGGAGGCCTGGAGCTCAGTACCTTTGACTGAGTTCCCCGAGGGTGGAGGAATCCGAGGGGGCCCTAACTCCTTGGGTGCCCGTGTCTGAGACGAGGAGGCCGGTGAGCGGAACTTCTCCGGAGAGTCCAGCGCAGCATTGCTGGTGACGGAGAGGCCTCCGGTAACTGTCTTGGACGGATGTCCTTCCCCTGATAGGGGCAACGATAGCGAAGGTAATTCATGTTCTGTTCAATATAGTCAGTGGCAATGACTATTCGCCACTGATGACACTACAGTGGTTAGCTCTATCTAGAAGAATTGTGCCTTGGCCCACTCCCCACAAATACTGAAGTGGTATATGGGTCTCAACCTGTCTGTGCTGTATGACTATTTATTGAGGAGAATAAATACGAGTTGGACCCTTTCAGTGTGTGGAACTCTGGTTACTAGGAGCAAAGGGGAGTCAATCCGAGGAGAGGATTCGACTCTGGGACACATACACAAGCCCGATAGTTCTGGCCTTCACCTCTACACCTTGGAGGACATAGGCCGTGGTGTATCTCATCCCTCCCCCCAGTGTTAACCCCTAGACAAGACAGACAAGCCGTGAATGAGAAGGGGTGAGAGGGGTGAGGTCGCTACACTAAAATACATCACAGGTGATATCATTTGCTGCTCAGTGATTGCAGTATTCTAGTCTGCATCTCCCCAAGGTAATACATAAAACCTGGCCTGTTAGTGGGCCCCGAGGACAGGGTTGATGACCACTGGAATAGAACACTGGACAGTTTTAAAAGTGAAGGTAAAAGAAAATACCACATTTTGGGTTTTCCCCAAAAAAGTAATATAGGGGAAGTTTTCTAATGGGGACACTAGTTCTGGTGACCTTAATCTGCAGGGATTTCCTCTCACTTTCTGTTTTCAATATGGGGCAGGAATGAAGGTAAATCTCCCCAATGAGACAAAGATGGCAAAAATAAACCTTACAGGGGGTATAACCCTCCTTTACTCTATCCAAAATGACAGAAAAAGTTTTGTCTATAGCTCTACTTTAATGGCATACTTACATTGGTCCCGCTTGGACCTGTGGGACTGCTGTGGAAGCTGACAATCACTGTTATAGCTGATGCTACTACAGTGACCTCCATCTCACCCAATCAAATAATGCCTTGTATTTATAATAAACAAAAATACAAGGCATCCCTTGAATAGCAGCACAAGCCCAGCCTAATGGAAATTGTGCTGTGGGGCAGCCATTTGGCACAGGACCTGGAAGAATGCGGCAATCACTGTAGTTTAAGGTGACCAGATTTTTAAAATGAAATCCAGGGACATATTATTTTTTTTACTAGTAATGGTAGAAATCAGCGACTCTCTGCCCATCGCCGCCTGCCTCACAGCCTGTCAAGTATTACTCTCCGTGCCAGGCTACTACTGGGTGGGGAGTGGAAGAAGATCAATCCGCCAGGAAAGGCAAGGAGATAGGCAGGCAGCTGGCCGGGACTTGACCCAAGGCAGAAGAACATGTGAGCGGAGCTGAATGGGCATGCACCCGAAAATGAAGAAATATTCCCTTCGCTCCAACAAGCACATGATCATCAGAAAGGGGTGCAGATAATGAAAAAAGTGCACCCCCCCCCTAAGCTAGTAGGAGTGGCAGAGCGGGGGAGTGTAATTCAGATTTTTTTTTTTATTCTGCACTGTCTGTCTTTAAAATTGCCCCAGCCCCTGTTCAAATCCAATCCGGGGTCAAAACCGGGGACAGACTTGGGCCGGGGACAGTGTCCTCAATCCGGGGACTGTCCCCAGAAACCGGGGATGTCTGGTCACCTTACTGTAGTTACACCGACTACTAAAGTAATTTTCAACTTCCATAGCAGTCCCACAGATATGAGATATGAATTCTTACAATGGTCCAAGCCAGAGGTCATACCTGGAGTTCAGCTTAAATGACATGGCACCATTCTCTGTAGCATTGTCCTGTGAGCCCAGATCAGCAGGATTAAGCACCCCTAAGGGGCATATCCCTGACAGCCTGGGCTCAAGGGAAGTTGGTTGAACAATGCTGAAAGTGGTGCAGGACCACGTAGTGGCAAATCTGCAGGGCACAGTCCTGGAGATAGTATGAGAATTGCAGTGAGAGCTGCTTTTTAAATAATGCTGGACATTGTACAGAAAAAAAATAAAACTGAAGCTTATCCTGAACAATCCATAAATGTTGGTAGATTAATTAGCCTTTCCTAAGCTGATTTTAGTGACGTGAACATTATGCACTTCTCCTTTGTACTAACGTGGAAGGCTCTACATATTCTAAAGTACTGCAGAATATTTTGGCACTAAATACATATTAAAGGCTACACTGAGTCTTTAAATGTCTTTCATGTTACATGCATTCAGGCTATGTAGTGTTTATGTGTAGCACTTGCAGCTACTTACTGCTTCTCAGGGATCGCAGTACTCCCCCTGATTACCATCTATCTTTCCTTTTCCTCAGAAGGTCAGCACCATCTTTGTTCAGGTATCATTCAGCCTGGGTTCACACTTGATTCGCATGTGGTTGACAGCAGGGGTCCGGTGCGTCCCTGTTCTCCATTTTAGAGACGAATCAGGCCCAAATTTTTGTCTAAATTAGGACCTGAAATGGAGCCAAAGACGCACAGGACCCGTGTGCAATTCGCTCCACAGCCGCCACGGAGATGTGTAAACCAGCTCCATTGAGAGCCGGTCACGCTCTCCTGTAATGCAAATTGGATATGAGAGGGGGCTGAGGAAATGCTTCCTCTTACCTTCGACAGAATGATCATACTACCAGGCTTAAGTTCTCAGTCTATGTGACTTTCCTGGAGCTCAAAAGCTGCTTTTTTTTTTAACAGAAAAAAAAAATAAAAATTAGTGTTATTGAAAAATAATTTTGGGGTTGGTTTACTAAGGCCGGTTTCACACTGGGGCGGTGGGTGTGGTGGCGGTATAGCGCCGCTATTTTTAGCGGCGCTATACCATCGGGATTGCTGAAGTATTCGGCCGCTAGCGGTGCGGTTTTAACCCCCGCTAGCGGCCAAAAAAGGGTTAATACCACCCGCAAACCACGGCTACAGCCGCGGTTTGCGGGCGGTATTACCGCGGTGTCCCATTCATTTCAACGGGAAGAAGAGGTGGAGGAGCAGTAAACACACCGCTCCTCTCACCTCTCCACAGATGCGGCTAGCAGGACATTTTTTCACGTCCTGTTAGCGCACCGCTCCAGTGTGAAAGCCCTCAGGGCTTTCACATTGGAGAAACAGCAGCCGCTGTTTAGGCTCGGTTTGCAGGCGCTATTTTTAGCAAAATAGCGCCTGCAAACCGCCCCAGTGTGAAAAGGGCCTAAAACTGAAGAGTGCAAAATATGGTGCAGCTCTGAATAGAATCCAATCACTTTCCAGGTTTTCTTATCAAAGCTTGATTGAACAAGCTGAAGCTGATTGGCAACCATTCAGAGCTGCACCAGATTTTGCACTCTCCCTCATTGTTTCGCTTTATTTTGACATGTCAGGAATGTATCGATAGAGCCTGAGGCTGGGTTCACATATGAGCCGCATGCGGCTCACAGCAGGGGTTCGGTGCGTCCTGGTTCACCGTTTCAGATCTGATTTCAGCCCAAATTTTGGGTTGAATTCGGACCTGAAACAGACCAAAAGACGCACAGCGTTTTTCTGCAAAACGCACCAGACCTGCTGCGGAGATATGTGAACTGGCTACATAGAGAGCTGATCAAAATATCCTGCTATTGAAAATTGGATGCGGGGATCCCACATCCGATTTGCAATGGTGTGAACCCAGCCTTAGGCTACTTTCACACTGAAGCGCTGGCGGTATAGCGGCGCTATTTTTAGCGCTGCTATACCGTTTTTTGCCGCGATTTGTGGGCGCTAGCGGAGGGATTTTAACCCCCGCTAGCGGGCAAAAAAGGGTTAAAAACGCCCGCAATAACGCCTCTTTGCGGCGTTTTGCGGGCATTTTGGAGGCGCTACCCCATTGATTTCAGCGATATTTTTACTGCTCCTATCGCGCCTCAAAGATGCGGCTTGCAGAAGTTTTTTGACCCTCCTGCAAGCGCAACGCTCCAGTGTGAAAGCCCTCGGGCTTTCACATTGGATACAATTGAGCGACTTTTTTGGGGCGCATTGCAGGCGCTATTTTTAGCGCAATAGCGCCTGCAAAGCACCTCAGTGTGAAAGGGGCCTAACTGATGGATCCACTGTAAGAAAAAAATTGGTATTTTGTTGGCAACCCATTAATATGACATAAGTAACACATAAGTCAATAAAATAATATTCCTATAAAATAACATAAGGTGCACCTGATATTAAAAAAAAAAACAGACATTTAAATTTATTAGGTTCTTAATCCCAAGATGGCAATAAGCAAACAAGTATATGAATACTCAGAGAATAAACTCGCATATCATAGATCAGCCATTCATTTCCACCTCCAATAAATTCTCCTTTCTAACAAGAGCAGATAAAGAGTTATTTATAGTGTATTATTGATTTATTCCAAAAGAGGACACCGAGTGACAGATTTACGATTTCTGAGAATTTGGAGGAGGAATTTATAACAGAAGAACAAGGGAACCAAATGAGATATTCATTGTGCCAAAATAAGCTGGAGAAATATCAGTGGCACTGGATGATGGATAATAAATAAAGTCACAATAAACAGGGAACATTGTGATGCTGCTAACGCAGTACTGTGTACCGAACCTCTTCACTTCGAGAGAGCTCTTACTATTTATTTAAAGTGGTTGTATACCCAAAAAATAAATAAAATAAAAACCTGCAAGACAAAGGCATAATGAGCTAGTATGACTAGCATACTAGCTCATTGTGAATTACTTGCCTTAGATCGAAGCCCCCCAAGCCGCCCTCGTCTCCCCCTCCGGCCGCAGACATCTCTCCGGAAGGTTACTTCCAGGTATCGCCGCTCCGGCACTGTGATTGGCCGGTACTGTGATTGGCCGGAGCGGCAAAGACGTCACTCCATGCATGCTCGCGGGAGCCGTCAAAGCCGGCATTGCCGGTTTTATAAATGGCTATTCTCAGTGCGCCTGTGCCGTAGACATCGGTGCATTCTTTGTGGCAAATATCTCCTAAACCATGTAGGTTTAGGAGATATTGCAAACACCTACAGGTAAGCCTCAAGCCTCGTACACACGGCCGAGATTCTCGTTGAAAAAAACATGTTGTTTTTTTCGACGAGATTCTTGGACAAGAAACTTGTCCCGGCCGAGTGTACACACGCTCGATTTAAAGAACCCGCGGTTCTTTGAATGGAGCGTAGGCGGTGACGTCATCGACTACGACGAGCATGCGCTCGTCACATTCGATGCCGTCGCCGCCATCTTGGTATACCCTACGTATGTCTAGGAAGCTACCGCGCATGCGTCTAATTCATTTCGAACATGCGCGGGCTTCCCGGAGGACAGGTAAGTGTACACACACTCACTTTTCTCGTCGAGAAACAGGCTGACGAGAATCTCGACGAGAAAATAGAGAGCAGGTTCTCTATTTTCTCGTCGAGATTCTTGTCGCTTTTCTTGACGAGAAACCATACACACGAACAAATTTCTCTGCTAGAAATCTCTGCCAGCAAGTTTCTTGCTGGTTTTTGCCGAGAAACTCGTTCGTGTGTACGAGGCCTTAATCTAGGCTTACCTGTAGGTAAAACATGTCAGAGAGGGTTTACTACCGCTTTAAATAATGATGACCAAGCTAGAGTTTGGCTCCCTTCCCTGCAAGAAGAGGAAAAAAGTTGGAGCAAAGCTAATAGGAAGTTCAGAATTGAAAATAAGAAAACCTACTTTGTCAAATGGAGAGGCATGCCTGTGGTGTGTCTATTTTAGATTCAATATTTTTAGCATTGTTCTTTCGGCTTCAGCAAAACTGAGTTTAAAATACCAGAAAAATCTACGCAAAAACATAATTGATTACATCAGAAAAAACTCTGAAATAGTAACTAAGCAACCTGAACTTATCCTTAAATAGACCCTGTCACTGACCTAAATAATTGCCGGTAGGAGCACATGAAAATCAGATTATATATACTGTGTGTATATATATATATATATATATATATATATATATATATATATATATATACACTATATTACCAAAAGTATTGGGACACCTGCCTTTACACTCACATGAACTTGTGTGGGCGGAGACAAACCGTCCCTAGAACGTCACTCACACGTACATGAACTTCAATGGCATCCCAGTCTTAGTCCGTAGGGTTCAATATTGAGTTGGCCCACCCTTTGTAGCTATAACGGCTTCAACTCTTCTGGGAAGGCTGTCCACAAGGATTAGGAGTGTGTCCATGGGAATGTTTGATCATTCTTTCAGAAGCACATTTGTGAAGTCAGGCACTTACAGTATGTGGACGAGAAGGCCTGGCTCACAGTCTCTGCTCTAATTCATCCCAAAGGTGTTCTATCTGGTTGAGGTGCAGGCCAGTCATGTTCCTCCACCCCAAACTCGCTCATCCATGTGTAGCGCCTGCCCCTCTCCTCTCTCCGTGCGGCTCGCACTGTCTCTTGTCTAGGGGTATCTGATGGGGGAGAGAGAGAGCAGGTGGGCTACGCCAAGCCTCCACCACATGTAGAATACCTGTGGTATCAGCAATGTCTCATTTACCTTCGGGTCTGTGTTGTACACCCGGATCCTCCCTCCAAGAGTCACCGTGAACTTCGTCCGCCAGGAAGTGAGCCTCACACCATTAAAGTCCAGCACTCCTTTATTAGAACACACCATACAGGGACTTCCTTGACAGATAGAAAAGAAAAGGAGGTGTGAGTGTGAATAGGCCCAGACACAAATTCGCTCCTCCACTCTCCTCCGGAAGAGTGAACTATGGTCTCCGCACGAGGTGAAGGGGATCCTTCTGGACGGTCTCCGACAAGAGACTCACCCGTCACCGGCAGTCTGCTGCACCGGGTCTTCGAGTGAGGAGCTCTCCCCGGTCCATTGCGTCTTACTCAGATTCAGGCCTCCATCCCCGAAGTGCCTTAGGACCCTTCCCTCGCGGAACTCAGTGTTGGGCACTGAGCTCCGGACCTTCTTGCAAGTACCTCACCCCAGGGCTGAAGGTGCCTGGGGTGGAACACGATCTCCGATGGTCCCCTAGGCCGAGGCCTCCTAGGGGACTAGCACGAACCCACGTCCGCAAGCTGAAGGTGCTTGGGACGAAAAAAAAACGTGACCAAGATGGCCGGCCCCTTTATCCCCTCTCCCAGCAAGCACGGCGGGTTCCCCGCCCCACCATACCGCTACCGAGAGAGGACAAAAAAAGGAGGCTCGACACACAGTGACATTCGTCCCTCCGGCCACGGTGGCAGCGCCACCTGGTGGACCCAGGGAACATAGCACTGATGTCACAGCTAGATTCAAAAAATGCACCCGGGAAAGTAAGTACCCGCTACACATGTCTTTATGGACCTTGCTTTGTGCACTGAAAACGGCGATCCGACCGGTCCGTTTCTGCACAGTGTGCAGAGACGGACAAGTCATCCGCCGGCTCAGCGGGGATCAACGGAGCGATCTCCACTGAGCAAGCGGATATTCACGGAGCGGATCATGATGGGATCCGCCCGTGTGAAAGAGCCCTAAGAGTTCCCTTCAGTGGAACTAAGGGGCCAAGCCCAACCCCTGATAAACAACCCCACACCATAATCCCCCCTCCACCAAATGATTTGGTAGGCTGTAATCACTTCTACAAAACATCCAGCAACTTTCAGCTGCTATAGTCCTGGGAGTTTCTAGCACTTCTGCTAACATAATAATTATGTTGGTGGCAGTAAAAAGCTTTAAAGGATATTTAAACCCAACAACATTTTTCAGACTAAAGCCTCGTACACACAATCGGATTTTCCACGGACAAAGCGTAGGACTTTTGTCCGAACGGCATTGGCAATGAGCTTGTCTTGCATACGAACTGCAAAGAATTGTCGGCCAACAAACACGAAACTACGTGGATTTTCAGCTCTTTAGCGCCACCCTTTGGGCAACTTCTGCTAATGTTGTGTTATGGTTAGCATTGCTTCCGAGCATACTTTTGATTTTTTTCCAAAGGACTTTTGTACACACGATCGGATAATCCGACAACACACATTTGTTGTCGGAAAATTTTAAAGCATGCTATCCAACAATTGTTGGAAAATCCGACAACAATTGTCCGATGAAGCATACAAACCGTCGGATTTTCCGACAAAAGCCTGTCATCACACAATTCCCGTCGGAAAATCCGATCGTGTGTGCGGGCCTTATCACTCTTTCCAGCGACTACAAAAAGAATGCCTGCTGATATTGTCAGAAATGCAGTGTCCTGTAACTTCCTATGAGCCAAACTGAAAGCATAATGTTATCTTCCCTTTGTAAACCATCAATCCCCCCATGTAATGGAGATGAAGAGAGAATGACATGTTTGTATATGTTAGCACATACCCGGAGGAGGTTTCATTGTCTCCTATGATCAGCCAAAGCCCTGTCTTTACAGATAGTGTTTTATAGCCTGAATCAAAATGGCAACTGCCCCCTTTATAACTAAGATTTTGCAGATTTGCCCTACAGAACGTGTTCCATAGGAAACCATATTAAATGGACTGCAGTGCAAATCTGTAAAATGCAAAAAGCGCTAAAAATGCATAGGTGTGAATCAGGCCTTAGGCCTCGTGTACAAAGGACATCCAGGGGAGGAAAATGTGCCTAAAGCAGTGTTTTGATAAACACCATTTATTGATAGTTTTTTATGATGTGGGTGTAGTGACATTTTAAAGTGCAAACACGCATAAACGCACTAGCGACAATGTGCATTTGACATTTTTTTTGCCCAAAATCTCCTTTCTTGCTCCTTCCTCTAAGTGCCTGTAAACTCCTATGTGTGCCTGGGCACATAGGCTAACATTGTGTGCATTAGGCCTTAGGGCTCATTCACACCAGAACACAGTGCAGGAAATATGTGTTCCATACTCGTTTTCCGCACCACGCTCAAAATGCCCCAAATGCAATGTGTTTGCCTGCATCAGACCACATGGTACCACAGTACAATGCGATCTGGTGAAGTATGTTTTTGAAAAGTAGTGCCTGCACTGCTTTTGGTGCAATGCAGTGCGATTTCAGCCCATTCATATGAATGAGTCGCATAGGAATCACACAGGAATGTGCATTCTTCCTTAATGGCACAGGGACACACCAGAAGACCAGCAGAGCTTGTCCTTGTACATTTCCATTGGCCTGTCACTATGATAGGGTTTTTCAATGGCCAATAGGAATGGGATGGAGGCAGGCAAGCTTCAACACTACCAGAAAGTGCAGATGTTTTGCCTGTTTGCCCGTGTGTGTGTGTTTTTTTAATCCCTATTTTATCATTTCTTTAACCACTTGCTGCCCGCCCACAGTCAAATGACGGCTGTACAGTGCGGCTCTCGTTCTGAGTGGACGTCATATGATGGCCGCCCAGAACGACCGTTCTCACGTGCCCCCGGGGGCGCGCAGCGTGGTGGCTGCGCCATGCTGCCAGGGCACGGTGCGACCCCGACCTGTGTAAAGAGCCGCGGCTGCGGCTCTTTAACCATGTAATCAGCTGTGACCAATCACTGATCATCACTGATCATCAGTGCCCTGATTACAATTAAGTGCCCACCAGTGTCAGCAATGATTGCCCACCACTGCCAGCAGTCAGTGCCAACCAGTGCCCACATATTTCCAAAAATCTGTGCCCAAAAGTGCCAGCAGCCAGTGCCAAAAAGTGCCAGCAATCAGTGCCCATAAGTGATGCCAGTCAGTGCTGGCTATTAGTGCTGCCTATCAATGCTCATCACTGCTGCCCATCAATGCCACCCATCAATACCCATTATTGCTGCCCATCAATTTCTCGCCAATCCATGTTGCCTACCTGTGCCCACCAGTGCCGCCTATCTGTGCCCAGTGCCCACCAGTGCCACCCATCAGTGCCACATATCAGTGCCACCTATCAGTGCCCATAATTGCAGCATATTCGTGCCTCCATATCAGTGCCACCTAATCAGTGGCCCTAAGTGCCGCCTCATCGTGCCCATAAGTGCCACCTCATCAGTGCCCATCGATGCAGCCTATCATTGCACCCTCAGTGCCGCTTCATCAGCGCCCATCAGTGAAGGAGAAAAATTACTTATTTTCTAAATTTACTGACAGAAACTAAGAAAAACTTTTTTGTTTTTCAAAATTTGTGGTCTTTTTTTGGGGGGAAAAAAATAAAAAACCTAGGAGTGATTCAATCCCACCAAAAGAAAGCTCTATTTGTGTGAAGAAAATTATAAAAATTTCACATGGTTACAGTGTATAGCATGGCCGCAAAATTGTCATTCAAAGTGTGAGAGCACGGAAAGCTGAAAAATGGCTTGGGTAGGAAGGGGGTTTAAGTGCCCTGTATTGAGGTGGTTAAAGTATAACTATAGGCAAAACTTTTTATTTTAGTTTTGGATGGAGTGGAGAGTGGTTTGAATCCTTGTCAGTTTTTATTGCTGTCGGTGTTACTATTAAGGAGATTTCCCCTCTTTGTTTGTCCTATTATCATTGAAATAGTAAGTAAAAACATTTTGAGTTGTCCCCAGAAAAGTAATAGAGGGGAAATCTTTCAGTGGGGACATTCATTCTGATGACCTGTGGGGCCCCCAAGAGATTCCCTTAATTTGCAGGGATTTCCTCTCACTTCCTGTTTTGGATATGGAACAGGAAGTGAAGGTAAATCCCCCCCAATGGGTCTTTGAGGGAAAAACTAAACCTTACAGGGGTTATAACCCTCCCTTATGCTATCCAAAATGGAAAAAAAAAAGTTATGCCTATAGTTCTACTTTAATTTACTACCTCCTACCATTTCCATAGGGAGCTTTTCTTTAAAGGCAGCAATGTATTACTGAATATGTGAATATCTAGTTGTCATTTCTTTAAGGTTAAAAGCCATCTGTCAATTTGTTCAAGCAGCACAATGTTCTTTGCTTGAGTCATTCAATTCTACTGTATGGTACGCTCCACAGTCCCATTGTGTGCCGACAACAGGTGCACCTAGAAGGAAAAGAAATGTCAGAATACACAAGCGTTACCGAAAATGCAAATGTTTTCCCGCTATGTATGAAAATATCAGCAGCAAATTTTACAAACCCCTAAAACACATTAGCTCAAAATGAATGATCTTTTGCTTTAGCGTTTGCAAAGTGAAAACAAATTGAGGGAATAAAGTATCAGACATATGTCACAATTGTCCTTACATTGCCTGTGTTTTGCTGCAGTTATATGGTGTTCAAATTGCAGTTACAAGGTTTTTGTTGTAGCCATGCAAATAGGAACTTTTCCATTTCACTCATTTCCCTTCTAGATTTCAGCCCATTAAGATAAAAGTGGCTCATTTTATGTTCTCATTTGCATTGCAGTTTGCAAAAAAGGATCATCTTCCATCCCAGGTTTAAACGTACCAACAGTCTTAAAGTGTGTCTAAACCCAAGGAAAGGAATGTTATATATTGCAGCATACCAGTCCTTAGATGTGATGGCTGCTATCATTTTTTTTATTTTTAGTCTTTTTTCTTTATTTCCTCACTCAACGTATCTCAGTACCCATATCAGAGTGGGATATATCAGCCCTTAAAAGGGTTGTAAACCCTCATGTTTTTTCACCTTAATGCATCCTATGCATTAAGGTGAAAAAACATCTGACAGTTACCGGCCCCCCTGTTTTACTTACCTGAGCCCTGGAAAGTCCTGCGTCGAGAACGCGCTGGATCTTTGCCCGGGGTTCTCGGCTCTTCATTGGATAGATTAATAGCAGCACAGCCATTAGCTCCCGCTGCTGTCAATCAAATACAATGACGCGTGCGCCGGGGGGCGGGCCGAGACCGAATGCAGGAATCGGGAACGTGCCCGCAAGGTAACCCCCTTGGGAGAGCGCTTCCCATAGGGGGTTATCTGAAGCGGGGAGGAGCCGAAAGAGCTGCCGAGGGACCCCAGAAAACGTTGTTCAGGGCCACACTGTGCAAAACAAGCTGCACAGTGGAAGTAAGTATGACATGTTTGTTATTTAAAAAAAAATGTAACCTATAGTATCACTTTAAAGTAG